>BSBK01004626.1:407500-1637992 GCA_027943335.1 Chamaecyparis obtusa | reverse complement strand
TGTGCTCCATCCAGGCACCCACAAAAAAATCAAATTATCCATCATCTCATACATGAATGATCCTACCTCCTATTATGCCAAAGCCACATGACATGCATAGAAGCCATCCAAAAAGAAATCCACCCAACCTGTCACATAAGAAACATAACTCCTGTACCAATTGATATCCCAAACACAATCACTCAGTCCAAAGGTAATCACATCTATCTATAGCTGTCGAAACCATAGCTAAAATAACACCCACAAAAAGTGCTAACCCATCTAACTATCCATACCTCTAAGGTATACCAAGTGAATCCCAAATCAATATATCCAACCTGTAACCTGCAACCACAAGCCTCAAGAGCAATACCTGCCACATACAAACCAAGAAGCTCCCACTACAAAGGTAATGTCAAATCTAAAAAATAATCCACTCACAACATCTCATAGAAGTGAATCCATGTAGTATCAAGGACATCCACAACAATATGCAACATATAAACCAATATCGTGCAAGAAAAAATCTCACAACAAGTCTCCGAAATTCTCCCAAGTTCTCAACAACCAACAAAGCAAAGAGATAAAGGAATAACCATGCCATCTCTCACATGACACACTTGAACACAAACTAGTGATCACAAACTCCAACCAATCTCAAACCCAATGTAGGTGAAACTGAACATCCAAAAAGATAACCAATACCAAAGAGACCATGCAAATCATAACCTATATCATGTCATTCTACACACAAAACTCTAGATGCCAACTGTGCCAAGTATGATCTCCTCCATAAAACCCTGATGAAGAAGCCACAACAATACCCAAACCATACCATATAACCAATCATGGATGTAAGCCTCTCACAAGAAGATCAAACTCATAACCATTCCTAATCCAAGGAGCATTCCCAATAAAAACCATCTCTTAATCTCAACCATGGTGATATCATAATAACAACATATGCACAAGGGGATAACCAATGCCAAAAACATCTCTCAAATGAACTCTCCATAACTAAATCACACCATAGCTCAAGATCTATATCCATGAAAGATAAGCATAAACATACTGCACTTGAGAAGAAACAAAGGGCTATACCTCTCAAGTAGTAAATTGTCGAGTAGACCAAGAGTGGGGAATGAGAATGTTCATCAAGATATCCAAGTCTCCAACCGAGACTAATATAAAAACACTCTCCTCTCAAGTCCATATCAGGTGAATGCTCCTCGGTCTTCCTGCTGAAACCATCAACTGTCCCAACACATACATCTCTAATCCCAAGAGAAAATTAGCATCACCTTTGTTTCTAAGTATCCATGAGAACCTATAACCAATCAAACCATGCCAACTCCAAATGCAACATAACAATATCATGAAGTATCCAACAAATGATCAATGTACTCAATACTAAGAAACTACACCAAGATCAATGTCACAAATCCAACCTAGGAATTAGGATCATAAACATGACAACCATGATCTAAACCATCTCATCCAAAGAGATACCATGCTCATATGAACATACCATAACATGCCAAAACTCTAAATGCGTATCAAGAGTATACCATGACATAATAATGAATCCATCCTAAAACCAAGGGTAATATGTCAAATGAAAGCATAAACCACACCTCTACCAAAGACCCCATGAGTCCTCAAGATGTCACCATATCCACATACCATGAAGATAACCACCACCTACAAGTTGCACCAACAAATGTCAAAGATGCTTTTGCAACAATAGGATCTAAGACACTGTCCAACATATGCAAGCACTAAATCCATATCTCTACTAACAAATCCCACTCAACTGTGGTACCAAGTCACCCATGACATCATGATATCCATCTCCTACACCAAAAAGATATTCAACTAGGAACTAATTTTGCATCGCCACACCATCACTGTCATAAGCTCCCATTGAACTGTGTATCCAAGCTATCCATGACATCATGATGAAAAACATCCTCTAACATGAGAATCAACCAAAGCATCAAACCATCAAATAACTCAAAGTGCACAATCATGAGCTCCTCAAAGAAACCAAAATAACCATGACCCTCAACCAAGAAGATATGTCACCATAACCAAATCAAAAATCCAAACAAATAATCATCAGCCAAAATATTTGTCATCATAACATAGTCAACCATAATCCTCCACCATGACTATACTTGGTAACAAAATCTCATCCCCTCTACATGAAAACAAGTCAACAAAACATGTGACAAAACCATGCCACCAATTTGAATATGTACCAATAATGAAAGATTAATGGGCATAGAGAACCCATATCCAAGCCATAAATGCAACACGTAAGCATAGACCGCTTACACATGCACAACTTGTAGACCCAACAAGGCATCATACATATTCAAATCAAACTGATAACCATGTCAACATGGGACCAATTTGATATATAAATTGAGTATACAATGACATCAAATCCAAATCTCCAAAATAAACCATGTTATAAACTCACAATGTCACCATAGTAAAAAAAGAATCATAAACCTATTCAGATCAATATATTAGCAAATAAAACATGTCAAACCTACACCAAATCTGAACCAATGTGTAGATCTCTTCAGGAGCTTTCCGTCAACTATTTGAAGTCCAAAATCTGACTCTGTATGCCCAAGTTATGCCCAAATCTATGCTCAAAATAAATAACATCTAACTTTTGGGCTCTTAAAACTTGACAAAATGTTAAAATAATAGAATCAAACTTGCACCAAGTTGTAGTGCTCTGAATTATCTTTCCAATGACTATATTAAGTCCAAAATATGATATTCTGAGAGAAAGTTATGACCATTTTACCAAGACAACCTTTTTACCATTTTCACTGTGATTTTTTTTTTGTGATGAAAATTCTGACGGGATTAAATTTGACAGTCGTCACGGGTTGAAACTTAAAAACCTTTGCATTTTCTATGAACATGGCTGAAAATGGGCAAATTATATATCAAAATTCATGGCAAGGCCAACTCGGATCCAATGGTGAGGTCCATTTCTACCTAGGAGGTCATCTCTGCAAACTCCCCTCCAAAACCCTCATTTAAATGAAACAATCCAAAACCCTTTTCACTCCATATTTCTCATACCCAAAAAACTTCCAACAACCCATCATAACAACAAACCCAAAACCCTTAGATCTGTAATAAACAACCTACAAAACCCATATATCTTGCCATTTCTAACATTCTTTCATGCATTCCCATGCTTCAGATCTATAATGGGTTATGTGGAAATGTCATGTTGTTGTATGCATTCCCATGGATTCAACCTAGGGTTACAACACCACAACCATAGATTTGATACCACTTGATAGGAAACTTGCATACAACAACATGACATTTCCACATAACGCATTATAGATCTGAAGCAAATAAACACTTAAAATCCACATGCAAGATAATAGACAACATACCCACAAAAAATGTGACACAAGATATATCCTGAAAAACCCTCATGAGGGAAAAACCCAGCCTCCAAAAGCATCCATCACCATGTATTATTCAACAAAACACCATTGCAATACAACCATGGAAGCTTTCAAAGCCCTAGCCACAACCAAGCAATCCATGTGAACAAGCATGAATCCACACATCTCATGCCATGATTCCAACCTTCACAAATGCTACCTTTGGCTAACCTGTTTCCACCTGTCTTGCCTCAACAACTACCCTTGTGGTTTCTTTTATAGAAACAAGCTGCCACAAAACCACTAAGTGGTATTACATAAACTATTTGCTAAAACCATGTGCTACCAAACCCTATTGACCCATATTTAATATTAGGTACTTTATTTACTTTATTTCCTTAATATTAAATAATTACATCAAATAATATCACAATGGTACAATACAACTCACAAATAATATTTCAAGGGAATCCCTACATGTTGCACAACCATCTAGGTGCAACATATACATAATAAAAGAAATAATACAATAATAAACATTATTATGCAACATGTACAACACCATTTTCTCAACATCCTTGATATATTTAGATTAAGTGATGTAGATCCCATCTTTAACTTTTTGTATTTGAAGTCTAATGAAGAATTTGATCTCTCCAATCATAGACATCTCAAATTCCTTTCTCATTTCCTGAACAAATAACTTAGACATTATCTCATTACCAAAAAATATAATGTCATTAACAAATATCTCAGTAATTAAAATTTCATCAGATTTATCATATTTAAAGTATAAATTGTTGTTATCACTAGTCCTTTCAAATCCAATCTTAACTAAATAAGAGTGCAATCTTTCATACCATGCTCGGGGAGCTTGCTTCAATCCATATTAATATTTATGCAATTTGCAAACCATGTTCTTATTATTTTTTGTCAATAAATCCATCAGGATGTTCTATATAGACTTCTTCTTCAAGTATTTCATTCAAAAATGTAGATTTAACATCCATTTGATAAACTTAAATCCTTTGTAAGCTGCATAAGCAAGTAGTATCCTTACTCCTAATCTAGCAATAGGGGAAAAAGTTTCACCATAATCAATACCTTCTTCTTGTGCATATCCTTTGTAGACTAGCCTAACTTTATTTCTGATCACATCTCCTTTCTCATTGAGTTTATTTTGAAAATCCATTTAGTTCCAATCACATTCTTATCTTTAGGTCTCAGTATCAGTGACCATGTGTTATCTTTTCAATTTGATCTATTTATTCTTTCATTGCATTCTTCCAATCTTCATTCTCTAGTGCATCTTTTACCAATCTAGACTCAAATTCAAAAATCAAACAAGTATTATCTCTTAACTTAATTCTTGTCAATACTCCTACATTCTTGTCTCCAATAATTCTGCTAAGTGAATGGTCTCTTCTCACATACTTTGCTAGGATAGGTTCGGTAGATTGTTCATCATTGTTCTCATCTCTCGGTAGAGGGTCATCTTGTTCATTTATTTATGCTTGTTGCTGCTCAGTTGTGTCAACTGAATTACCATCTTGTACATAGACAAATTTGTTATAATTCTTAGATTCCTTTTACTATCCACATCATTCTTTTCTACAAATTCATCAATTCTTACATTTTCACTTTCAACGATTTTGTTAGAATCCTTGATTAAACATTTGTATGATTTACTCTTTGAAGAATAACCAAGAAATATTCCTTCATCACCCTTAGAATCAAACTTTCCATTTCTAGAATATTTCAATACATAACACCTACTTCCAAATATTTTGAAATAAATTACATTCAGTGTTCTGCCAAACCATAATTCATAAGGTGTCTTGTTTGTACCTTTCTTTAACTATATTTGCCTGAGAGTGCAAACTACAGTGCTTATGGCTTCTCTCCAAAATGTTTGTGCAATCTTCATATCAATCAACAAAGTTCTAGCATAGTGAACAATAGATTTTTTTCTTATCTTCTATCCCATTATGTTGTGGAGTCCTCGGTGTAGACACTTGTCTTTTAATTCCACACTCATTATAGAAGATAGTAAATTCATTAGAGATAAATTCACCTCCTTTATCATATCTTGAATACTTCAACTGTTTACATGTTTCTTTTTCTACTATAGTCTTATACCACTTAAACATTGAAATGCATCAGATTTTTCTTTTAGAAACATGACTGACATCATTCTTGAATAATTATCAACAAAAAAATAAAGTACTGATATCCGTAATAGCTTTGAACTTTCATAGGACCACAAAGGTCAGTGTGAACCAATTCCAAAATACCACTTGTAAAATAAGATTTTCTTAGAAAACTTGACTTGGTCATCTTACCAAATTGACATTCTTTAGACATAGCTTTATCAGGTTTGCTTAATCTCGGTAGTCCTATAACTCTACTTTTCTTACTCACTTTGATCAATTTATCAAAATTCACATGATAGAGTCTCTTATGTCATAGCCATACATCATCAATTTTAGCAAATAAAAAATTCTTTGCATCAGTATCAAGATAAAATAGTTTACCTCTTGATTGTCCTCCTGTTCCAATTAGATCTCCATCAACATCATAGATCTTAACTTTTTTGTTATGAAATTCCAATTAGTGGCCAATGTTGTTCAGTTGTGAAACACTCAATAGATTATAGTTCAATCCTCTAACCCAATATGCATCATTACATTTCATATTCTCATTCAACAAAATAGATCCCTTACCTATCACAGGGCATTGAGCATCATTTCCAAATTCTACAAATATTCCATCATATTCTTCTAGATTCTCAAATTTATCAATATCACCAGTCATATGATGTGAACAACCACTATCAATAATCCAAGGGTTTGGTTTAATTACATGAGAAACAAGTTATTTCTCATCTTCAAACTTTTCTTCATCTGATTCTTCCTTTACTACAACAAAAACAACTTCATAACCTTCCTCGGTATCATGAGATTCATCATCAGTTATACCTTCCTCAACTAGGTAGCAAGACTTCTTTCCTTTGTCCTTAAAATCTCTAAATCTTTGGTATCAGTTGTCTCTTTTATAATTATTATCTTTTTTGTCATTGTTAGGACATCTAGATGCAATATGTCCAATATTTTTACAATTGAAACATTTCAATGGTAACTTACCTTTGTAATTTCCTTTGCCTTTAGGTAGTCAGTTAGCCAACTGTGCTTCAAATTCTTCTTGCTCTTTATCTTCAGTTAGTATACTTTCATACTCATTTCCATGTGAAGTACTCTAATTTTCTCTTTCTTTTCTTGATGTTGCAATCCTCATAGATGACTTGAAGGTTGTCTCAATAGTCAGTAGACTATTATCATAGTTACTTATCTCAAAAGTAGTCAACTTTCCAATTAGGGCTTCAAGAGTAACAATATTATTCGGAATAGATCTCAATTCCTGAATTGCAAACACTCTAATAGCATACTTAGGAGACAGAGTTCTCAAGATTTTACTTACCACTTATTCATTAGTCAATGATCCACCAACACCTCTGATGACACTAATAACTTCTTTGATTCAGGTGCTATATTGTGTGATATTCTCTTCATCTTTCATTCTCATCTCATCATATTTTCCTCTCAAGCTGCCAACCTTAGCTTTTTGCACATGTCGATCTCCTCCATAGATAAGTGTAAGCCTATCCCACATATCTTTTGAATTAGTACAATCTTTGATATCATTAAATTCAACATCAGATAGAGAAGAAGCAATCTCTATCATAACTGAGTTATGTTCCTACTTTTCTTTCACTTGATTAACAGTCAAGGGTCATGTCTAGGTGGTGGAGAGTATTCATTTTTGAGAAAATATAGGGCATGTTCACCAATCCTAGATAGATACAATTTCATTCTACTATGCCATGTAGAGAAACTTTCCTTGTTCAACTTAGGTACCTCTCCCCTATACATCTTCAGATCGTTTACTCAAGTCTTTAAACTTATCTCTTCAGAGTACTGGGCTGTGATACCAATTGTTGGATTACAGAGGGGAGGGGGGCTGAATCAGTAATCTTGATCACAAATATCTTAAAATAATTTTCTCTGATTAACTCGGTAACTACTCGATATAAACATAGTTCACTATTTACCAACAACAGTGAATAAACTATAACTTTCAGTAAATCATTCACAATGTATGACACCAATATTTAATGTGTAAAACTAGCTTTGGGAAAAACCAATGTGAGAATTGTCACCCACTAAGAAATATACTCTTCTTAAGTACGCCTGATTAAGAGCCAATCTAGTTAAAGATTACAAAATACACTATTAGGTGTGACCTTGTTAAGGGATTAACCTTAGATATGTTAGGATCTTCACCCTGTTAGGACTGGCCTTGCTAGAGGGCTTTGAACACTCTTTTAGAATATCATCTTTCTCAAAGATTTACAATAAGACTATTAAGTCCACTCTATTAAGAGATTTAACTATTAAAAACACTAGTAAGCAATAGTAATAAAATGACCTGTAGATGTACAACTATCTTTTCTCAATCAGATCCTTGTGCGCTCTTCAATCTTCATTTTAATTATTCATCTTCCACTGGCATCAACACTTCATCAAATCATTGTTTTCCCACTCAGAATCTCTCTGTTCCTTCTTCTTTGCAATAGTTGGTAACCCTTCAACTATTCAGTTTTCCATCCAATTGTCCATAAAAGATCATCCTTTATATAGACAATTTTTCCTCTTAATCTCATCTATTACATTTTCCTTTAATCAATCTTGACTGTTGAATTTATTAATCATCGGATCTGGATCTCGGTAACACGTTTCCTTTTCACCTAGGAACTTGAACTTTTCTTGTAACTTGTTCCACTTCTTTTTTCCACTTAGATCTTACCATATATCTTCATCGTGAATTTTTATAACCATAGATCTCTTGTAACTAACTTTCCTCATCATCATGATCATCCATCTCTTCATAGGTAATCATTAACTATCGATTCCATCCATATTTAATACCTGTTCCTTACTCGATGTTCTTCTCTTATAATTTTAGTTACATCGCTCTATGCATAAACCTTTCTGCTTTACCGAATGACCACCTTTTTCTCTTTATCCAATCGAGTGACTTTTCCATCTCAGTAGCCATAACAACTTTACTTACTGAGTTGTCAAAACTTTTATCACCATACTTTACCAGCTTAACATAATCATATATTAGGTAGAAAAAAATCATACCAACATAATCAAATCATTGTCTGATCTGTATCAGTTCCCATCTAAGTTTTACAATTTCTCAACTTCTCATTTCGTCTTCTCCTTAACTCATTCATCTTATATCATTACCGAATGATATGACAACATAATATAAATAAGAAATCAATTGCTTGACATTAATGACAAGACTATAACTAATCTAATCTTTATACTATCATCATGCATACCTCTGATATTGGTCAGTCGTCATCATCAACTCCATCAAATAATCAATCATCAACATTATTATCAGTTATGATAACAATACATACATACATACATACATACATACATACATACATACATACACACATATATATATATATATATGTATGTATGTATGTATGTACATATACATACATATATATATATATATACATACATACATACATACATACATACATATATATATATATATATATGTATATATATATATGTGTGTGTGTATATATATACATATACATACATATACATCTATATATATACACACAGATATATATATGTATGTATGTATATATATGTACACACACACATATAAATACATACATACATACATATAGGTATATACATATATGTGTATATACATATATATGTATATATACATATATATATATATGTAAATATACACATATATGTATATATGTATGTATATATATATATATATATGTATGTATATATATATATATATGTATGTATATATATATATAGAGAGATATATATATATATATATATAGATATATATATATATATATATATATATATATATATATATATATATATATATATATATATATATATATGTATGTATGTATGTATGTGTGTGTATATATATATATATATATATATATATACACACACATACATACATACATACATACATACATACATACATACATACATACATATATATATATATATATATATATATATATATATATATATATATATATATATATATATATAGGACTGTAATGCACTTTATATTTTATTGGTTTAGGATTACAATGAGAAATAAAGTTTTCATTAGAGTAAATTTTTCACTTTAATGAGTTGCGTGATGTATTCAATTTGTTTAGGACTACAACAAAGAAAACAACAATAGATAACAATTACAATTAGAGAATGATACAAAATAGATAATAATATATATGACATCAATAGAAAATAATTACAAATAGACAACGATAGAAAACAACGACAAATCACGTTCCAAATATAACAACATGACATTTTATAATTATATCAGATGAAACAAAATTTACATTCCTCTTGTAAATGTGAGTTGTGAAATATAACAACAATGACATTAACACATTTTATAATCATATCAGAGATATATCTTCAATCAAACTGCATCCATTGAATTAACAGAATCTACTTGAATTATCGTCACCTCTTTTATTTGATACCTTGCCCATCCTATTCAACTTTTCTTCTTATTTTTAGCCTAATTTATATGTCTCATTCATTGTATTCACTTTGAGTAAGGTTGATTCATTATCAAGTGTGGAATTATTTTTTAAGAGTTGGTAATTGTGCATTGTGTGTTGCGAGCTCATTCCCCCTATATTTGTTTCAAGTTTATAACAACCACCCAGCTAAACAAATGGTGTTGCAAGGACAAAATAGATAAATACGATGTATAATTATGGTCACAAGCTATGGATGATATATTTTCATAGATGGTTCAGATACATGGTTGGCCCTTGAGATGTCATTCATTCAGTTGGGTCATTCATCTAATTTGTTTATAAACTATGGAACAAATGTAGGAGGAATGAGATGTGGCAGACACACCACAACTGATCTAGTATTAAAAAATTATAACTAAAGGGATTTGATAGATGTGAATTAGTGTTGTTTTATATCCTTGAGAACATAATACTATTTTGGATTGGATTTTAGATGACCTTTCTTGTGAAAGATCTAGTACTCCACTCTAACAAACCTGAGAAGATGTTTATCAATGTAACTTCTTACAAACATCTTACAAACATCTTACAAACAACATTTATCCATCTAAAAACATAAATATGAATTCATAATACAAGGAAAATTATCATCATTTATAATCATATCATCAATATCTTCCATTAGGAGATTCACATTGTGGATCATAGCATCCTTCACAAATAGGCAATGTAATGCCCCTCCCATAATCTAATTTTTCTATATATTATGATTATTTTAGGATGATGAATTATATGTTAGGATATTATTGATGCTTATGGTTTTACTAACTCCATACTTGCATGTGTATGGTTGATGTGTATGTTTTGTATTTTTGTTTGATGTGCTTGATATGGTTGAGGGATGAAATCACAGTTACTTGCTTGCGAGATCCACACGATCAGCCGATCCTTATCATTGCTTATTTATATTTATACATGTATGTACATGCTTTTCTTTTATGCAGATTTGCAGGTACCGAGCATCGACTTCCCTAAATTGCTAGGATGAGCGCCCCCTATCGCAAAATCTCAATGGTAAGAGAGGGGAGATAACATACAAATCTAAATCCCAACCCAAGCTATTGATTGTCCTAAATATTGGGCAAGTATTTATTTTCTACCCATTTGAATTTGTCAAAGTGATATGAATTCATGAGCCCTTCCTTGGTGTTTGTTTGATATAGAGTTAGTCATTTTTCAAGTTTTGGGAGTCAAGTGGATTTACTTGTGTGAATTATTTGATATAATTAATTAAGTTAGGAGTAATTTTGAGGTTTGAATATTTATATTTTATGAATGTGGTAATATTTGATATAGAGTATATTTAATTATTAAAGGTAATTAAATACCTTTGTTAATTAAATGATTAAATTAAAATATTTAAATTTGAGAATTAAAGGGTTTAATTAATTATTAAATCATATTATAAATTAAAGGCCATAGTTGGTTTATTTAATATTGATTTATTAGTTTGCATAGTTTATTTGTGCTAAAGTATCTATTGTTTAATTAAATAATTGTATGCCATTTAAGTTGCACTTTTGGTTTAAGTGATTAAAATTATAATTAAAGTTAAAAGTTGAGTTCGAGTTTTAATTTTAAAAGTGCATTATTTATTGAGTTAATTTCATCATGCAACTTGAGAGAGACAAGTGAGTTTTGCTTTTGAGTTTGCATGTTTTGGAAACCCTAGGAGGGATAGGTTTTCTTTATGTAGGGTTTTTGGGTATTATTTTCATTACGCTAACAAGTTTTGGAGGAGCTCTCGAAGAATTGGAACATTTTTGGGAAAGCTTGTTTTGGTGGACATTGTCTTGTGATTGTTTGAAGACTTGGATTTTGAAGGTTGGCTTGGATCTTTCTTGGCTTCCGATTTTCAGGCGTAGGTTGAGGTAGGGTTTGAAACCCTCATATTTTGTAAATTCTCCTTTTGAAAAGATTGTATTCTTTGTGTCTGGGATTGCTATGTGATTGATTTGAAATTGATTTCGGTTTTGATTTTGGGTGTGCTTGTGAAAATTGAATTTAATTGATGTTATATGGATCTGGTATTTCATTTTGGGTGTTTGAAAATCCTAGAATAAATCTTAATAAAATTAATATTTCTTTTCTCTCAATATGATACTAAAAGATTGATTTAGGTATTGCATGTACGGTTGAAAATCAATAGATGTTTGTTTTGTAAAATCCTAATTTCCATTTTTGAAATAATCAATTAAAAAATAATAATAGATATGTGGGTTTAAATGTATTTATGTCTATTATGGTTGATGGTTTAATTTTTCAAATATATTTATAAAAAAAAAATATGTTTTGGTATGGCTGTTGTGTCCCAGTAATTTTCTGGTGATTTTGATTTTAATTTTTTTTTGAAAAAAAACAACTATAAAAAAATTTAATATATATTATGGAGGGTGGGGGGTCTCACCCCCCAACCCCCTCCCCCTCGACGGCTCAAAGGGGCCGCTGATGGCAGAAGTGGTTGTCGTGGTAGCTAAGGCTACTCACAACAGTCAAGGCTGCAGATGATAGCTTGGCTGTTGTGGCAGCTACGTCTTCTCACACCAGTCAAAGCTACCAGCGACAACTTGGCTACCATGATAGCCTGGGTTGTCCACGACAGTAAAGCCTGCCATGAGGCAACCTTTGGAGTGGGGCCACAACCCCCCTCCAATGCATGTTATTAATTTTAAAATTAATAAAATTTATTAAATTTAATTTTGTTTTTTGTTTAATATATTTTTAACTAGTTTATTTAAAACATTTTAATTTAATTTACTTGTTTGTAATTTTATTTTATTTTGTTTATTTTAGTAAATATTAAATTTATAAGTTATGTAAAATATGTTTAAATTAATTAAGTTATTTTCTGGTTGTTATATTGAATTAGTTTATTTTATATTCTTCAATTTAATTTAATTTTTAAATTGGAAAGAATATTTTATAGTGTTACTTTATAAATTTGATTGAAATTAAAGGACTTTTTGTGGGTTTGAGCCTATTGCATGGTTATGCTTATAGATGTTTTATTTTTCATAATGGATGGTGAAATAATTTGGGGAAATTGTCTAAACCAGAGGCTTTAGGGAGTAATTGAGGTCACTTGGGTTTTGTTAAGTTTTTATCTGGAGCTGTATTGGAGATTGCATATTTATGGTTGCATATATGTTTCAAGCGTACATTTTCTTTATGATGGTTGGATTAGGGCCAATGTGTGTGTCCTTGATGCCTTTTATAGATCAAGTTTTGATTATATTATTGTTCTAGAACCTATGTGGTTTTGTTGATTGTGAGCCTAGGGGAGGTTAAATAGGTGCATTTTAGGAGAGTGACTTACAATAGGGGTCCAGGGCCCAAAGAGGCCAGTACCATGGTAACCTATCGTAAGTTGTTTAATAAGTGATAACCCAATAATAAAACTTGGGGACAACATTAAATACAAGATTTGATCATTGATGCCTTGCCCACACCTTGAGTGCATGTATATGCTTAGGATGAGAATGAGATGATACCTATAAAGTAGGTATGATTAAGATTCCTCATCTTCACGAGAGGGTATTCTAGTTCCACATGGGTCATGTTGAAGGTTTGGGGTCTAGAGTGGCCAGTCCAGGTTTACTCAACCTAATAAATGCTTGAGGGTCTAGGGTCTAGCGAGACTAGTCCAGAGAAACTCAAGTAGTTGTCTATGTGATGAAACTCCCATAGTATGTAGCCTAAGTCTCCTCCATAGTTTCTACATTTTCCTCTGATGGTGTATCCTTGTTGTCTCATTATTGCCCGATGGTTTATTTTGTATTATTTGGTGTTTTGATACGTGTTGGTTACTTGATGTTTGTTTACCTTTAGCTGGTAGTACCTTGAGTTAGAAAGACTTCAAGACCTTGGCTTAGTTATCTTTGATTAAGTTTGTTATCCGAGTGGGTTTTGTTGTTATCTCCTCAACACGGAGGGAGTGGACCTTTGGTTCCATGAGGTCAGGTGGTAGTGTTATCTTTTACCATTTGTGATTCTAACGTTCCTATAGCAGTGCTGGAGGATGCTTTTTCCTGTTACCTTGTTCTTATTCTTCATTGGAGGATTGTTCGTTCCGCTCTTTTGATGTTCATGATTATATCTTGTAGTAGTGCTTTAGGGTTGCAAATATTGTATATTATTTTGTATTTGATTATTGTGACATACCCTACGACTTGTGTAGAGGATGTCATATCATTATGTATACCTTATGGTATTGGATGTACTTGTTATTCATATGAGTTAGTTGTAATTATTCTTAATCTAATTAATTATTTTGTTATATGTAATTCTACGTCATGGGACCCTCGAGAATTTTTAACTGTAATTGAGTTGTGTATTTTTACTTTCTTGTATCTCATGGTGGTATTGCTTCTGCATTGTTATCTTCATTGTTTGTAAACTCTTAAGAAAAAAATTATTCTGTAAACATAGTGATTTGTATTAGGTTAAATTCTCCTAGGTCCCCTGACAGAGCATTACAAACAACAATATACAACAACTACAAATCGGGTTCCAAATATAACAATCACAACAAGATGAAATTTTGTAATTTTATCATATGACACAAAATTTGCATTCCTCTTTTGAATGGGAGTTGTGAAATATAACATCTTTAATGTGGTGAAAATGGGGCATAAAGATGTGTAATAAAGGTAGGTTCTAGGATGCAAATCTACTCCACTTTCACCGAATATTACTCTCAATATGGGGCCACAAGGGAAAGAAGGAGATCTCTTGAGCTAGGCCCCTAATTAGATCCAAGATATATTAGAAAAAACCAAATGATTTAGGGGTACTAATTCCAAGCTAGGATCTAAACAAGTGCTTAATAGAAATATTTTGTTTCCTATGAGCCGAATGTAATCAACTAGGAAATAAAATATACTAAAAAGACTAATGGAATAGATCAGATCTACTATAGAAATGCTCAAATAAAAAAAAGGAAGAAGGATAAATAACCTTAGAAATTATTCAAGGATGTTTCTATTTAGATGTGTGTTTTGTTTCTGGAACTACAGAGAACTAAAATTGGCCTGAATTTGAACTCAACAAACCTGAATCTATAAAACCTACAAAAATTTATATATCAAGACCAAGTCGACTTAGAGGGGAGGGGGTATGTTGACCTTTGGAAAATCTTGTTGCCTAAAAATTTCTTGTCATTCTTTTTCAGAAGTCAAGACAAGCGGTAAGCGGTCATCAGTTAGCATCACGCAGTTGGTCGCATGATCGCATGAGCCTTTTTGGCCGCATGCGATCATGCGACAAGCGGTAAGCGATCAAACCACAATGAGGTGGTGGTTAGTGACTAACACTTTACAGTTGGTCGCATGATTGCATGGGCTCTTTTGAGCCCATGCGACCATGCGACAAACCATCAATGGTTTTGGTGGTGGCGGTTTGCAGTCATCGGTTAACTTCATGCGATAGGTAGTTAGTGGGGCCCGAAGTTTCTGCATTAGCACAAGTGCAACGAAGATCGACGATGGTCGTATGATTTCATGGGATCTTTCGATCCCATGTGATCATGCAACAACTATCTGATGGGGATCTACTAAGTTAGGTGGGTCCTATGCTAGGGGTGCCGAGGTGTTTGTCGATATGGTGGCCGAAATGAATAGAGGGATGACACATGGTAGTTCTAGGCTTGGGGTTAAGAAAAGATAATGCGACTTGGCAACCAAAGGAAAAGTGAACCCAGGGTGAACCCGGGGTTATTCTTGCAGTCAACACCAACAGTTTCGGTGGTGCCACCAGCAGTTATCGAGTAACCTCTTAAGGTTGGTCACATGATCGCATGGGCTCTTCTGAGCCCATGCGATCATGCGACAAGCCCCTAGCGGTCAACAGGGCTTCAGTGGGCTTGCGGTTTGGTGATGTGTCCAATCTGCAGTGGGTGGTTGGTGGTCAGTGAAGCCTGTGCCATTTTTGTTTGGTCCACATGGCAGGTTTGATAGGTGGCAAATTTTGTGGGCCTGAGGTGTCATTTGTGGCAAGCGGAGGTAGATTATAAAAGACTTGTCGCATGATCGCATGAAGCCTTTTGGCCCATGCGATCATGTGATCGATGACCTTTTCATAGGGATGCTGAGGTGGCTTTCCTTGTAGGTCCAGGCATCTTTGTGGCAAGTGGTGGTAGTTTCAGTGAAGCTTGTCGCATGATTGCATGAAGTTTTTTTTTAGCTCATGCGATCATGCGACCAGTGATATTTTAAAGCGGTGCGGCCAGTTCTTTCACGGGCCTTCTTTTGAGGAGAGTGCTTGCAAGTGTGTGCAGGTAAAAAATTGATGATTTCTGAGGGCGGTTGTAGTCAAAGAATTTGCAAAGGATTTTTAGGCCGCCGTTTGAGTCCTTTCCAGTATGGGATCGGATTTGAACATTCATGATAGGGTGGGCTTGCAGGGAGGTAGATGGATGAGGTCTTTTGTCTGGAGGTTGATCAATTCAGGCATGGGCATGCAAAGAAATATCTGATCGATTGAGATATTTGCACATTTTCATTTATGATCAGAAGTGACCAATTTTAGGGATGATTATTATAATGCATATCTATGTAGCCCTAATTGAGATATTTTTGTTTCCTGCCTGCGTGTAGAGTTGTATATATTGTTTTTTTAGAGCTTTTGAGCTCAGAATTCACATTTTGTAAAAAGAGAAAGTCTTTTCTTGGAGAACTATCTGTAGCATTTTTGCTCTCTAGTTTTTTACATCTTGTAAGTTCTCATTGATAATACAAATGCTGCAAAGTATTCTGTGACATGTTTATGTCCCTGTGCTTTTCTTTTTTAGCTTGTCTCTTATTGAATCAAAGTTTATGAATGCTTTCAGTGATATCTTAGGTTCCCTGATTCCTCTTACTTTCTGTAGCTATGTGTGTTATTGTGTTTGATCTGATTTTAGATGTTTTGTGGGTATATTTCAGCCCCTAACAGTCTTGTCTCAATCCTGCACCGAGCTATAGGAGTGAATGTCTGTTTGCAGGTCATGGATTGATGTGTAATCCTGAGAGCCTTGTTGTTGTGAAAGAATCTTTCTCTTTCCCTGAACATCCTCTTTTGTTTGTAGACCCTTCCATGAAACACTTATGCAAGCCTATTCAGTAAGTTGTAATCTCCTAGACCTAATTCTGTCACTGGTTTCATCTCTCTATACTGAGATCCAAACCCTAATTTCGGTGCATCACCTGGTAGGATAGATTTACTTTCTGTTATTTCCCTTTCCATGCACTCATTTTATCCCTTTCCCTTCAAAGTTTACTTTTCTGTCTAAGAGCAAATCAGGGTGATTATCCAAGAGGAACTAGCCTAAAATCTGGAGGTCTCATCTTAGTTAGCAAAAGGTCCCACAACCTTGAGATGATTCCCATGTTATACTGGATTATTAAGACTACGAGAACTTGAGATCAGAGGTGCAAATTCAGTGTATAACAATTTTTGGCATGCCCGGTGGGACAGCAAAGAAGTTCATTTGTTGAAAATTGTGTCATCTTTGATATACAAATTGCATAATACAAACCTTTAGAGGTTGTTCCATCAAGTATATCTGGTGAATCCACTAGTTTCAAAGATTTAGGCCAACCTTGTTTAAGGTTTATGAGAAAGATCGAGACTAGAAGCTCAAAGCCTGTTGAATTTTCAGAGTTTCCCTTGAAAAGAAGCTACAAAGGTAGGACAACTCAGAGAGAATCTCCTGCAAGAAGAGTCCAATCCACACCTCCTGATACTTCAGAGAGGAGACCTCTCCTCTTTCATTTCAGAAGAAGAGGCAGATCTCTGACCAGAGATCTAGAAGAAGAAGAAGATCCAAATCTAGCAAATACAGCTCATATAGTTGTTAATCTTCAAGTTACACCTCCTACAATGGCTAGAAATTTTGCCTTTGCACCTTTCAATCAGGGAGCCCATTAAATTTTGTAGTGTATCATGATGTGCCCTTGGTGGCATTAAAGAGTATACCTGATTTCACTGGGGAGGGACAAACAACAACCTTTGAGCACATAAGAGATGTGACCACCATTTATAGCATACACAACATTACTCAAGAGGATGTGGACACCAAATTATTAGCAGCATCTCTGAAAGGTAAGGCTCTAGAGTGGTTTAGAACTTTAACTGTTGGTTCTATTACTTCATGGGATGAATTAGGGGATGCATTAAGCAAGCATTTTGAGGATAAATCAGATAATTTGTCTTTGGTTGAGCAATTAACGACTATAAAGAGAGACCCTCAAGAGAAAATGATAGATTATAATAGTAGATTCCTTAAAACATGGAATAGAATCCTAGTCTCTATAAGGCCATCAGCTGACCATGCCTTCCTGTACTACTTGAAAAGTCTAAATAAACAAATTTCTATCATGATCTAGTCTATGGGTGGTACCACTTTACCCCAAGCCTTTGACACTGCTGTCAGGGCTGAAAATTATTTAATCCAAGCAAGCATGATACAAAGAAGGCCTCCCATGCCTATCTTCCCTAGTCTTTAGCCCATTGCACCCACACAAGTACCCCCATTTACCCCTATTCCAACAATATCAACACCTCAAGCTAGTACCAGTGGTTAGGAACATGCTGCAACAAATTTCTCCCAAGAGTTGCAAGAGGTGAAGAGTAGTCAGCAAACTAGTATACAAGGAATGACAAACTTTCTGCAGACTCTAACCAAAGAGGTCACAAACTTGAAGAAACAAAACCAAGGCATCAGGCCACCCTTCCAATAACAAGGCCAAAGTCCTAATCAACAATACCAAAATCAAGGATAGCCTTATCAACAAAATAGGCCACCATACCAAGGAGGCTATCAAGGGAAAAGACAAAACTTTAGTTAAAGACCATTCCAACCATATAACCCTGCACCTCTTAATTCTGTAAATCCAGTCAGGGATATGGTTCCTAGTCAAAATAATATGGCCATGGATAATGAATGGTGTTTCCCTTGCAATCAGCCCCACAATCAGGCTACGTGTTCTAATGGATGGATGAACCAAGCACTAATGGTTCAAAATGCTTCACAAGCTCAAACAGAAGCTCCTTCTAGTGGGACAACTCCTCAACAAGAAACACAAGAGAAAGAGACTGCTCTTTTCAATTGGGAGCAACCAGATTTCAATGGAGTCAATGATGAAGCTACTTTTGTTGCCTACACAAGAGCAAAGAGAAGAGCCCAAGACATGGAGAGAGTGGATTCTGGTACTAAGGCCACTACATCTATAGAGCCACTGCAGCAAATTGCCCCTATCACATCCAAGGAGGGCCTTGTCGGCACAAGCAAAGAGGGCCAAGTTCCAAAAGAGGCAGAACCCATCATAATAAAAGCACAACAAAGGGTACACACTATGGCACCTTATAATATTGTAGACAACATGAAGAAGGTGAATGTCACCATGTCTATGTGGGACTCTTTGTCTATTCCAGGACAACCTAAAATTTTGGAGAAGGCCATGAGGGAGGCAACAAATCCTCAACCTGCAAAAGAAACTGCAAAACCAGTGTTGGTCAACACTGATCAAGAAAAGGAGACTCCAACTAGCAACTCCAAGGCCAATACCATGCAAGGTAGGAATTTAAAGTCACCTCCCTTTTGCGTATCTTTAATTATTGGGAAATCTTTAGTGCATAATTGTATGGTAGATAGTGGAGCTACTAGCACTGTAATGCCCAAGAAAGTGGCTGATCAATTAGGACTTAAATATGAACCCTTCCAAAAGAAGGTTACACAACTTGATGGATCCTTAGTCAATACTATAGGTGTGGCCAAGGACACTAGTTTAATTCTCCATGCTAGTCCTAATTTTTCCATTCTTCTTGACATATATATCATAGATCTTCCTGCATTGTTTTCCATATGTCTCTCAAGGGAGTTCACAGCCAAGATAGGAGGTTATCTTTCTTCCGACTTGTCTCACATGATCTTTCATACAAGGTATGGTACCAAAGTCACCATTAAATTAGAAGCCTTAGCAATACATCATATAGAGCCATATGTGTCCAATTCCATCAATACTAATTGTCCTATATTTGATGACAATGATTTCCCAACCACTAGTGAAGCAAGCACCAAAATTGAGAATATCTCTAATATTCTCCTAGATGAAAGAACCTCAGAGATCCAAGAGAGTCTTGTTTGGGATTTTGGTTTGGGAAGTTATCTAATTCAAGAAAGTGGAGCCATAGAACCAAGCCTTCTCAAAGAATACACTAATTTGGATGATCGGGATAGTCAGGTCTGGGAACTATTTTTTGATGGAGCTAGAAGTAGACATGGTTTTGGTGGAGGTGCTATGTTAGTGTCCCCAAAAGGAGAAAGGTATTATACTACCTTTAGATTCAATTTTTCCTACACCAGCAACACTGTAGAGTATGAAAGTCTGGTTACGGACTAGAATGGGCTAGAGAAAGAGGGCTTAAAGTGTTAAAAGTATATGGTGATAGTGAACTTGTTGTCAGCCAAGTAAGAGGGGTGAGTGAAACCAAAAATGATGTCATGAAAGCATACAAACATAGAGTTTGGGATGCAATTGAAGATTTCCATGCTTTCAATATCATTGCTATCCCTAGAAAATTAAATCACAATGCTGATAGGTTAGCTGCTATTGGATCTTAGTTTGACATCCCCAATAGCATTTCAAAAGAGGCAGATCAGCAACACATCAAGATTATTGTCAGACCTTCAATTCTAGATAATAATATTAATTGGCAAGTGTTTGACAATGATGAACAAATTCTGCAGTTCTTGTTTGAAGAAGATGTCTTTTCAAGGCACAATCAAAGGAGGTTATCACAGAACTATGGTGATCAAGTGATACAACTTAGATCTAATAAGATGCCTAAAGGTCTTGTCACCTTAGAGACTATCTTCAACAAGGATGATGAAGTCAAGAAAAATAAAGCTGGCCTAGTAGTCCAATAGGAACATTGTGCTAAATTAGAGTTGGAACCAGGTAAGAGCCTACAATTTGGAAAAGTAAACACTAATTCAGAAAAGCAAGCTTACACTAAATTATTCAGAGAATTCAGTGATGTTTTTGTATGGGGGTATGGAGACCTCAAGGGTTTTGATCCTACCCTTGCTCAACACACTATTGAATTGGAGCCTAATGCTAAACCAGTAAGGCAAAAGCAAAGGCCTGTTAATCCCAAGCTTGAACCACTTATGCATAAGGAAGTACTCAAACTAATAGAAAGTGGCATTATCTACCCCATCAAACATACTAGTTGGGTTTCCAACCTTGTTCCTGTCAGGAAAAAGAATGGGGAGCTGAGGTTATGTGTTGATTTCAGGGATTTGAATAGAGCCTCATTAAAAGACTGCCATCCACTACCCTCTATGGAACAAATTCTACAATGTGTCTCTAGATCTGAGAGATTCTCATTGTTGGATGGCTATTCAGGATACAATCAAATCTTAGTGAAAGAAGAGGATCAATATAAGACTGCATTTACGACCAAGTGGGGAACCATGGCATTTCAGAAGATGCCCTTTGGTTTGTCAAATGCAAGTGCTACATTTGAAAAGGCAATGGCTATGGCCTTTAAGGGCCTCATGTACAAGTTTGTGCTAGTCTACCTAGATGACATAACTATCTACTCAAAGCATGCAATAGACCACATCAGGCATTTGAGGTAGATTTTTGAAAGATGCAGAGAGTTTGGGATATCCCTTAATCCCAAGAAATGTGTGTTTGCAGTTCATGAAGGAAAACTATTGGGATATGTAGTATCCAAAGAAGGAATTACAGTGGATCTTGAGAGAATTGCAGTCATCTTAGAACTACCATTACCGCATCACAAGAAGGGACTCCAATCTTTCATAGGAAATATTAACTTTGTTAGGAGATTCTTACCTAACATTGCAGAGTTACTCAAGCCTTTGACAACCATGTTGAGGAAAGGTTCAGCCTTCAGTTGGACCAAAGAAGGAAAAGTTAACTTCCAAGCTATTAAAGAAGCCTTAACAGAAGCTCCTGCTCTCCTAAACCCAAATTTCAGTAAGGATTTTATCCTTTATGCTTATGGGGGTCATGATGCTATATCCGCAATGTTGACTCAAGAAAATGCTGAAGGATTGGAGCAGCCTATTGCTTTCTTTAGCAAAGGTTTAGAAGAGTATGAACAAAGATACTCTTTTGTAGAAAAGCATGTTCTTGCTATGGTAAAGAGCCTCAAAAAATTTAGACATTTGTTGACTCATAGCAAGGTGCATTTGATGGTTACTCATCCAAGTGTCAAGGAATTTTTTCTTTCTAAGGACCTAAATGAAAAAAGAGCTGGTTGGATCACTAAGGTGATGGAATATGACATAGATATTCAGATTACCAAGCTGGTTAGAGGAAGAGGTCTTTGTGAGCATCTGGCAAAAGACGGAAGTTCAAAGAAATTGGAATATATAGATGCATCTCTGGTGGTGCATTCTACAGGAGGGCAAGCCAAGGCAGCTAGCTGGTTGCCTAATATGATCAATTATTTGAAGATAGGACAATGTCCTGCAGGCCTAGATTCAGCAAAAAGGAGGTATTACAGGCTACAATCTATTCCTTTTGTGCTGATAGATGAAATTCTTTTCAGAAAAGACCACAATGGTGTCCTTCTAAGATGCATAGATTCAGAAAGGGTTGCAGATGTCTTATTTGAGTTTCATGATGGAGCTTCTGGTGGCCATTTCTCTCCTAGGACTACAACTTTTAAGGTCATGAGGGCTGGATACTATTGGCCATCTATCTTCAAAGATAGTCATGATTATGTTAGAAGATGCGTCAAATGTGCTATTTTTGCAGGGAAAGAAAGATTTGCAGCTCTGCCCCTACAACCAGTCAAAATAGAGCAGCCCTTCATGAAGTGGGGTATATATTTCATTGGCATGATTAACTCTCCATCTAGTGTAGGACACAAGTGGATAATCACTGCAACCAATTATTTCACTAGGTGGATAGAAGTAGTTGCTTTAAAAGAAGCTAATGAGAGTGCTATTTTAAATTTTTATGATGACATCATTCATAGATTTGGCATTCCAGATTCTATAGTTTCAGAAAATGCATTAGCATTTACAGGCCTCAAAGTCTCAGAGAGGGCAATCAAGAAAGGGATTTGTCTAAATACAAGTTCCAATTACTATCCTCAAGCGAATGGTTTGGTAGAATCAACAAATAAGAATCTAATTAGAATAATCAAAAAGACCCTGCAAGACAGTAAGAGGGACTGGCATACTAAATTGAAATCTGCCTTGTGGTTAGATAGAATTACTCCAAAGAAAATCATTGGTAATTCCCCATACATGTTGGTGTATGGTAGAGAGGCCAAGTTATCTATTTCAATTGAATTACCAGCCTTGGACTTGGCCACTCAGTATACCTTGTTTGAGGAAAGTGATCCTATGCGAATCAGATATGCCCAGTTGATGGAGCTAGAAGAGATCAGAGATAAATCAATGTAGGATATGGCATTCCATCAGAGTCAAACAAAGAGAAGCTTTGATAAAAGAGCCAGGGTCAGAAACTTCAAGGTTGGAGATGTAGTTCTCAAATGGGATGAGTTTAGGTCAAAACCTAGCAAGCACACAAAGTTTGATTCCTTTTGGGGTGGACCATTGGTTATAACAAAGTGCAGAGGATCTAACGCTTTTCAGCTTTCAACCCTTGAAGGAGATGCCCTACCAATCTCAGTGAATGGTTTCCACTTGAAGCGTTGCTTTGAGGTTAATCCCTCTCTGTAGGTCCTTCTTGTAAATTCTATAAATATGTTTCTTGCTTTCTTTCCCTACTTTCGTGGTTAGTTCCTGTTTCCCAAGAAGTGCTCATGCACAAGTTTGTCTTCCCAGTTCAGTTTTTGTCCCTCTCCCTATCAGAAAGTTTTTGTGCTCAAGAAATGACTCCTATGCCTAATGGATTATGTCAAGGAAACTGGTCTAAGTGTCTATCAGGCTGACATCCCGTAGATGTCGCCAAAAATGTTGCCTAAAAATTCCCTGTCATTCTTTTTTGGCAGTCAAGACAAGCGGTAAGCAGTCATCAATTAGCATCACGTAGTTGGTCGCATGATCGCATGGGCCTTTCTGGCCGCATGTGATCATGCGACAAGCAGTAAGCGATCAAACCACAGTGAGGTGGCAGTTGGTTACTAACACCTTACAATTGGTCGCATGATTGCATGGGCTCTTCCGAGCCCATGTGACCATGCGACAAACTGTCAATGGTTTCGATGGTGGTGGTTTGCAATCGTTGGTTAACATCATGCGACAGGCAGTTAGTGGGGCCCAAAGTTTTTGCATTAGCGCAAGTGCAATGAAGATCGACGGTGGTCATCTGATCTCATGGGATCTTCTGATCCCATGAGATCATGCGACAACCATCCGATGGGGATCTACTGAGTTAGGTGGGTCCTATGCTAGGGGTGCCGAGGTGTTTGCCGATGTGGTGGCCGAAATGAATAGAGGGATGACACATGTTGGTTCTGGGCTCGGGGTTAAGAAAAGATAATGCGACTTGGCGACCAAAGGAAAAGTGAACCCAGGGTGAACCGGGGGTTATTCTTGTAGTCAATGCCAAGAGTTTCAGTGGTGCCACCAGCAATTATCGAGTAACCTCTTAAGGTTGGTCACATGATCACATGGGCTCTTCTGAGCCCATCTGATCATGTGACAAGCCCCTAGTGGTCAACAGGGCTTCGGTGGGCTTGCAGTTTGGTGATGTGTCCAGTCTGCAGTGGGTGACTGGTGATTAGCAAAGCCCGTGCCATTTTTTTTTGGTCCATGTGGTAGGTTTGACAAGTGGTGGATTTTATGGGCCCAAGGTGTCATTTGTGGCAAGCAGAGGTAGATTATAAAAGACTTGTCGCATGATTGCATGAAGCCTTTTGGCCCATGCGATCATGCGACCGATGAAATTTTTGTAGGGATGCTGAGGTGGCTTTCCTTGCAGGTCCAGGCATCTTTGTGGCAAGCGGTGGTAGTTTCAGTGAAGCTTGTCGCATGATCGCATGAAGTGTTTTTTTAGCTCATGCGATCATGCGACCAGTGATATTTTTAATTGGTGCAGCTAGTTCTTTTGCGAGCCTTCTTTTGAGGAGAGTGCTTGCAAGTGCGGGCAGGTAAAAAATTGATGATTTTTGAGGGCGGTTGCAGTCAAAGAATTTGCAAAGGATTTTTAGGCTTCCGTTTGAGTCCTTTCCAGTATGGGATCAGATTTGAACATTCATGATAGGGTGGGCTTGCAGGGAGGTAGATGGATGAGGTCTTTTGTCTGCAGGTTGATCAATTCAGGCATGTGCACGCAAAGAAATATCTGATCAGTTGAGATATTTGCACATTTTCATTTATGATCAGAAGTGACCAATTTTAGGGATGATTATTATAATGCATATCTATGTAGCCCTAATTGAGATATTTTTGTTTCCTGCCTGTGTGTAGAGTTGTATATATTATTTTTTTAGAGCTTTTGAGCTCAGAATTCACATTTTGTAAAAAGAGAAAGTCTTTTCTTGGAGAACTATCTGTAGCATTTTTGCTCTCTAGTTTTTTACATCTTGTAAGTTCTCATTGATAATACAAATGCTGCAAAGTATTCTGTGACATGTTTATGTCCCCGTACTTTTCTTTTTTGGCTTGTCTCTTATTGAATCAAAGTTTATGAATGTATCTTAGGTTCCATGATTCCTCTTACTTTCTGTAGCTATGTGTGTTATTGTGTTTGATCTGATTTTAGATATTTTGTGGGTATATTTCAGCCCCTAACAGTCTTGTCTCAATCCTGCACTGAGCTATAGGAGTGAATATTTGTTTGCAGGTCATGGATTGATGTATAATCCTGAGCACCTTGTTGTTGTGAAAGAATCTTTCTCTTTCCCTAAACATCCTCTTTTGTTTGTAGACCCTTCCATGAAACACTTATGCAAGCCTATTCAGTAAGTTGTAATCTCCTAGACCTAATTCTATCACTAGTTTCATCCTTCTATACTGAGATCCAAACCCTAATTTCGGTGCATCACCTGGTAGGATAGATTTGCTTTTTGTTATTTCCATTTCCATGCACTCATTTTATCCCTTTCCCTTAAAATTTTACTTTTCTATCTAAGAGCAAATTAGGGTGATTATCCAAGAGGAACTAGCCTAGAATTTGGAGGTCTCATCTCGGTTAGCAAAAGGCCCCACAACCTTGAGATGATTCCCATGTTATACTGGATTATCAAGACTATGAGAACTTGAGATTAGAGGCACAAATTTAGTGTATAAAAAATCCACCTAAGACTAGGTTAACCTTGGCCTAGTCTAGGCCCAAAAAATTGAACAAGATCTCTGGATCAAAAAATTTTCAATAAGGAACTGTATCTTCTCTATCTTTGGGTAGGTTGACTTCAACCTGCACTCAATTGTTGAGGGAATAGAGAATGAATCTTGGATCTAAGATCTTCTTCCAAAAGGGTATCCATATGTGTTCTTTAATGTGTCCTTCAAAAACCTACAAATATGGAAAAGGGTGTGTGTGGGTGGCTATAGGGGTTTTCCTTAGTCAACCCCCTATTTTGGTGATTTCCACCTCCATGAATAGTTGTTAGGAAAGATTGTTGTATGTGTAGTACCTATGAATATAGAATGAAAATATAGACTATATAGATAAATGTATGTAAATTCAAAGATCTAACTCTAGAGAGTGAAACCCTAGCATGCAAATGTAAACGTGCATGTAAATATGAACCAACAATGCATAGATATGAAAATAACATGGAAATCATACCAAGCACCCAAGGATAAAGTACTCCAAGCCACCTTCACAATCCATGTTTTACACCCCATGTTGATGTATTTTATTCTTGATCATTGTTGTCTAATTCTTGATTTGAGAAGAAGAATGTAAAGTGAAGAACTCTCTTGCTTCACTGGATGTTTCCAAGCCTTCTTGTTTCCACCTTGCAATTGCACTATGTCAAATTGGGATGTCCATGCAAGATTGTCCACATAAATTTTCCATCTATCTCTCCATACAAAATGAAGCATTTGAGTGTTAATTTATAGTGATTTTGGGGTTAAACCTTGCAAGGGCTGACTGCACAAGGCGAGAAGCCTTTGAAATTTGAAATGGGCTCGAGATCTTAAAATGGGTGTAATTTAATCTAGGATGATGTCAGCCTAGCCCCTAGGGGTAGGAAGATCTTAGCCTACCCGCCAAGGCTAGGCTAACCTCAACCTAGCCCCTAGAGGCACACATTTCTAGAATTGCCCCAGGGTCTCAAATAATTATTAGTTCAGGGTTGGAGAAAGTGATGAGTGGGAAAAAGACAATTTCAGGACAAAAAAAAGCACTTTTTAAAGGAGAGATGAAAAATGAGGAGGCCTTGTGACTATTCCCTACGTCGAGATTTGCACCAAGGAAGAGGGAATTAAAGGAGGATGTGTTGGATCCTACCCTAATTCCACCTTAGGAGAGATAAAAAGATCAAACCATATGCATCCAAAATGCAAGTGTACCATGAAATCATACTAAATAGGTGATAAACCATCACTAAATTGAAGTTATTCCAATTTATGATGATACATTTATCCACCACTTTAGCGGTATATGAAACTACGTGCATATGTAAGCTAAAGCAAGAAAAACATTTAGTAAAGAAAAAGGATATAACCAACTCCACAACACATAGAATCTGCAAGAAATAGTTAGTAATTGCATCCTACAAAACACGTGTCAGTGATAACAAAAACCACCTAGGAATTACTAAGGAATGATTCTGTGAAGTTCACAGGTAGTTATATGCCCTCCTACTTGATAATTTCATAAAGGTGAAACAAGGAGACATGTGTATCGTGATGAACTGGAAATGCAAAGTTATGAGAAAAACCTTTCCAAAACCATTTAGGAAATTTCTTAAAATTTCCTAAATGCATTTTGGGAGAAATATTACTAAATCATGATTCTAACACCTATAATGACATCAAAATTAGAGTTACCTAGCTCAACTTATGATGAAATGAATGAATGTCTATCCTAAATGCATGTAAATAAACCCTAATATTTAACCTAATTTCTATGTATAAATAAGACACTTACCTTTTGAGGAGCTCATTTGTTACCTTTACCTTTGCAGAAAAAGATTAGGAGAGAAGATGCCTAAGAAGGAGGAGTTGTTGTCGATGTGTTTGGAGGTCCTAAGGTGAGCAGTGACTTATGGAGAGTTGTTAGATGAGGTAGGCCTTGACAACTGTTCCTAGTTATGTACTTTTCATTATTTTTTTTTGGTTTCCCTTTCTAATAATTTAGATAAACTTTTTGTATGTTAGAGTAGCCTCATTTTCTACTTTTTCTGTCAGAGGTTGACCTCCACCTAGGATGCAAGTTGACCTACCTTTGGGAAGTCGACCTACTCAAGGGAAGTGGACCTAGACCCTCTAGGTTAACCTAGTCCCTGGAAGTCAGCCTACCCTAGGGAGGTTGACCTAGACCAGATAGGTCAACCTAGATCTAGTATATCTAGATCATCATACTAATGAATCTTCTTTCCATGTGATTGTAGGAGTTGTCAGTGATGTAAGATAATTACATGTCGAGGACAATGATCCATGTTTGGGATTACATCACACAGTTAGAGCCACCTGATGTCCATCTACTGAGGGACATAAGACTGTACTAGTTATTCCATCTCCAACATATCTGCTACCATAGAGCTATTATACTAGCCCTCATGGAGAGATGGGATGAGGATACATGCACTTTCCACCTTCCTATAGGTGAGATAACCATCACCTTAGAGGATGTGTATTAAATACTACACTTGCTAGTCCATGGATTGACATTGAGACCACAGTGAGATAAATGAGTAGAGGAGATAAAGATGGATGCTGAGTAATACCTACACCATCCCTATAAGTGGAGGTCCCAACTAGATCAGATAGATTTGAATGCCATACTCTTGGTCCAAACACCTTTATTTTGGAGGATCATGCTTTGTGTTATAGCCACTATGGTGTCTTTAGATTCCAAGGGAACTATTTTATTTAGGTTTCTTTCCCACATAGTATGCTAGATGGAAAGAGACAAAGCAATATATGTCAGGAGGAGGAGCATGCTAGCCCACCTATATTATGATCTTAGCATATCCTTGAGATACCAAAGAGGGAGCCTTATAGTATGTACACTTCTACAGGTGTGGATGTTTGAGCACTTTTCATGCACTAGACCCATAGGGTATCCAGTGATGGTCTATGCCAGCACACCAAGAGCATACCCATATCTAATAGGTGGGATATGGTAGTTTAGAGATACACTCTACTAGAGAGTGACTCTAGACTAACTGAAAGCCACAAAGATCATTTGGAGACCATACTGCCATATGGAAGAATGGCCTAACATAGTAGAGTAGATGAGATATATGTAGAGATGGAGAGTTATAGAGGGGTGCCACTATTCTATTGTGGTTCCCTACTACTACGATTGAGTACTTCAGCAGGGTCCTCCTATCCATGCACCTCGGTATGCTCATGCACATAGATACTTTCAAAGCCCTGGGGCCATACCATGACATATAGTATATGATATTGAGGTGATATATATAAAGGGTGTAGATGACATTAGGATATCACTTACAGTGGATGGTGTAGGTGTATCATGAGACTAACTTTAATTCATGAGCATATAGAGAGAGGGATCCATCTTCCCAAAAGACTACCCTAGAGGCAATCCTATCCCCTTTTACAAAGAATAGTATGGAGTAGATGATGATGAAAAAAAAGTGATGGCAAGGATACACCATAGGGAGATCCTATCCAGAGGAGGAGAGAGGAGAGGAGATGTCAGTGATAGGGGATGTAGTGGAGGAGGAGCTTGTATTTATATTAGAGGCTACTCCCATACGATCATGACCACCATGACCACACCTAGACTAAGATACCAAGAGCATGGAGAGAGAAGCCACTCCATGACCCAACCATATTCTCACTGGAGAGATCCCAGTTTACAAGATGGAGACCTAGGTATGTTAGCATCTATTTGATTTAAATTTTGAAATGAAAATCTAGAATAAAGAATTGACTTAGAAAACTCCATCTTGTAGTGGGTACCGAGGGATGGAGGAACTTTATGAGTGAGGTCCTGAAGGACCTAACTATATCATCCAGAGTACCATCCACCCTTTAGTACAAGTGCAAGGGACAATGAGACTTGGGTATGGACCAAGATATTTTATCATCTATATCTATGGAGTTGAGACTAAGGAGGGAGAATGAGAAGCGGTTGGAGAGATAAGTGAGCAAGCTATGAGAGCTACAAGGCCTACTGTTAGAGAGGAGTTCATTGAGTATTCATACACACACTACATCATCACACATGCCCTCATCTTCTTGCCACAAATAAAAGATATTTTGGAGCCACCATCCTATGTATGAGCGCTGAGAGAGAGAGAGAGAGAGTTCTGATATAGAAGGCATATTTTGTATAATGCCACTTATGTACCAAAAATGTTGATTATATATATATATATATATATATATATATATATATATAATACTACACTTTATGCTTATTGTCTATTTGTTATGTCTATGATTGATTTGTTTAACCAATTACACAAAGAAAAAAATAATGAACATAAATCAAAGAATACTTATATAAAGACAAGAAAATACACATTTCTACATAATATTAAAGAATGAACGTGCTAGTATTCTCTATGTAACATTTTAACCATGCTTAATTAAAATATCACATATTATTCAAGACCAAAATGTAAAGGAATTTTTTTCAAGTATGAAGCAAAACATGTAAAACACACATAATGATTTATATAAAGAAAACACAAGCACATAAAAAGAAGAGAGAGAATGAATATGATAGAATAAGAAAGAAGTTAAGCATAATAATGCCATATATGCATAATATCTATAGGTTCTTTGAATGACATACCATCCATGTCTGCTATCTTATACACACTTGAGTCATAGACTTAGTAATACTGTAAGGACCCAATCAATTAGGAATAAACTTTCCTTTTTTCTCTGGGTAAGTCATTAGAATTTCTTTTATTCTCATAAAGAAATAGATCGCCAATAAAAAAGAACATTCAATCACTTTATTGTTGTATTGTTTTTTAAGAGATTTGTGATAGGATTTGATATGTTCTAGAGAATTTATTTTGTGTTCATCTAACATCTCAAGATTTTGCAAGTGGTGTTCCCTAAAAGTGTCACTATCAATAATTCCATTAAAGGAAACTCTAAGGGAAGGAATATCAGCCTCTAAGGGCATAACAACATCAACACCATAAACTATGTTATAAGGGATGTTCTAGTTGTAGTGTAGACACTAGTTCTATAGGCCCATAAAGCATAAGTTAATTGCGTATGCCAATACTTCGCATGTTTATTAACAATATTTTAAAGGATTTGTTCAATAATAATATTAGATGCTTCTACTTGACCATTATATTGAGGATAATAAGGAGTAGAAAAACATTGGTGAATTCGGTATTTCTCCAAGAATTTTGTGACCTCTTTGTTTTTGAAAGGAGTACCATTATTTGAAACTATCATTGAAGGAATACCAAAATGAGCAATAATATTTTGAAGAATGAAATCATAGATAACATCAATAGTAGTAGAACGAAGAGGGACAACATCAACCCATTTAGTAAAATAATTGGCAACCATCAGAATATAAGTATTTCCTTGAGAAGAAGGGGGTGATATTTTTCCAATAAGACCCAAACCCCATATACTAAATGGTCACAAAGCTACCTAGAAGAAGAGTTCACATGTAGGAGCATGAATAAGATTGTTATGATGTTGAAATTGCAGACACCATTTGACGAAAACAAAAGAATCTTGTTCCCTTGTTTGCCAATAGTATCCTATACAAAGGAGTTTATTAACCAATTAATTTCCACCAAAATGTCCCCCACAAGACCCAACATGAGCTTCTTGCAAGGCGACATGAATCTCACTTTTACCAAGACATCTAAGTAAAAGGTCATCACAAGAATGCTTGTAGATAATGTCAGCAAGAATGATATAATGAGCTAAATCTTTCTTATCTGATTATGAGAATTCCTTGTTGTCAATTTGGGAGAAGTACCATCTCTCAAATAATAGAAGATATGTGAATACCATTCATCCAAATGCATAGTGAAACAATAAGAATTCACAATTTTGTCATAAAAAATAATAGGATTAGAAAGATTGTGAATAGTAAATTGAAAATCCTTAACATTATCATCTAGACAGATAAGAGATGCCACCAAATTATAATATTGCATCATTTTATCATTTTTAGTTTGATAGGAACCACTAATTTGTTGCATGATCAACTGCGAGTCCCCAAAGATTTTAATGTTCTTTATTTGAAGGGATAGAGCCTCTCCTAACCAAACAATAAAGGCTTCATATTCTTCTATATTGTTGGTACTTGAGAAGTTAAGGTTAAAAGATAATGGGAGAGGTTTCTTATAAGAAGGTACCAAGATAACATCAACACCAAAGCCAATATTACACTGAGATCCTTAAAAGTAAAGTTTCCATATATCATCACGTCCAATAGGCAACAAATTTTCATCAAGAAACTCAATAGGATCAAGAAATGAAGAGGAAGAAGGAGCCTCAACCAAGTAATCAATTAAGGCTCTCCCTTTAATCAAATTCTGAGAAATAAACTTTAAATCAGTTAAAATCATAAACCATTTCGCAAGATGTCCTGATAAATTAGTTTTGGAAAAGAGATGCTTCAAAGGATCAAATTTAATAATAACATTGACTTCTATATTAAGAAAATAATGTCTTAGAATATGGCAAGAAAAAAATAAGGTGAGATAGTGTTTTTCTATATCTATGTATCATGTCTCATAATCAACCAGAGTGTGACTGATCTAACACACATGTATCTCTTTTCCTTTGTCATCATGTTGAGAAAGAAGAGCACTTAACACTTTTGAAGAAACTAATATATAAAGAAAGAAAGGTTTATTAGGCTGAGCAGGCTACAAGATAGGAGGATTAGGAAGATACTCCTTAGATTGCTCAAATGATTGCTTACATTCTTCATTCTAGGAGAAAGTAGTGTCTTTATTAAGGAAGGAAGTGAATGGAATGGTATGATCAACCAAGTTTGAGATAAAAGTTTGTAAATATTTTATTTTTCCATTTAGGCTTCAAAGTTGTGAGATATTTTGAGGAGGCAACATGTTAACGATAGCATCAAACTTTTCAATGTCTACCTCAATGCGTCTATTAGAGATAATAAATCCAAAAAATTTTCCCCTATCCACCCCAAAAGAACATTTATGGGGATTCAAATGCATATTGTAGCTACGTATCCTCTGAAAGTTTTTTCTAAGAATATGCACATGATTACCACGTTGAGCAGATTTAGCAAGTATATCATCAATATAATCTTCAAGAATCTTGTGAATGTAATCAAGGAAAATTAATGTCATAGCATGTTGATAAGTAACACCCACATTATTTAATCCAAAAGGAATCATCACCCAACAAAAGGTTCCCCAAGGTGTAATAAATGTAGTTTTATATTGATCTTCAGGAGGAATGAAAATTTGATTATATCAAGAAAAACCATCCATGAAGGATAACAAAGCATGTCCCATTGTACAATACACTATCATATAAATGTTAGGGAGAGGGAAATAATCCTTCAAGGAAGCTTTGTTCAAGTCCCAAAAATTAGTACACAGCCTTATCTTATTTTCCCCTTTAGAAACAATGAAAATGTTTGAAATCCAAGGAGAATAATCCATAGAGTGAATAAAAATAGCATCCAAGAGATTTTTTATTTCCACCTTAACAAGAAGGGAAATGCCCAGGTTCATCTTGTGTATCTTTTGTTTAATTGGATTAGCATTAGGAGCAAGAACAATATTGCAGGTAACAATATTATGATCAATACTAGGCATATCAGAGTAAACCCAAGAAAATATATTCAAAAACTCAAGAAGAAGGGTAGTAAGATGTGTATGTTCTTCCTAATTTAAACATTTACCAATTTTGATAACTTTCTCAGGATCATTAGAGTCCATTTGCACATCAATAGTTTTAGTAGTCAAGAGGTTACTCTTTTTGGAGTCTTCCAGAGGTAGAGGAGAATTAGAATGATTTTCAAGATCAATGTCTTCTCCAAAATAAGATTCAACATTCAAACAATAAGGATTTCTCTTTTTATGATGAAAAGAAGAAAGATCATCGTATACCCCCAATAAATCAACTAGGGAATCATAATCACTAAAGATATCCATTGAAGTCTTCTGACCAAACTCAATGAGATTAGGATTTACAAGTTTAAGAGGTCAACTACAAATATGATTAACATTCAAAGTAAACAAGGATGCTTGCTTATAAGGGTTAATTCCAAATCCATAAGTATGCTCATGTATATCACAAAATTTCCACATCCTTTACCATTAAATCCATATTTTGCAAGAAAATGATAACCAAGACCATAATGAGAAGCCATATCCAAAATGGTTCTTCGTAGGTCACTACATCATAGAAATCGGGTTTAATATTTTCAATGGTCTCCTCAGATGAATCAACAACAAAGTTATTACTTAACTCACTAGAAAAAGGAGTAGGAGTAAAAGGTTGTTCATTTGTCTTAGTTTTTTGTTTCATGCAAGCAATATTGAACACTCTTATATCCTCCAATGAACATAGAAGTGAAATCTAAGGATCCCCAATCATCCTATGAAAGAGAAGAAGCAGGTTCTTTTATATATTTACTATCATTTTTAGTTTCAAGTTCATTTTTCTCTTGAGTAAGTTCAAGAGTTTTAGAAGACTCTATGTTTAAGAAATAATTTGGTTTATCATCAACATGAAGAGCGTACATCACATTATTATTGATAAACATAACCTTGTGATGAAGAGTGTAAGGAATAACATGCATATTATGTAACCACCATCTTCCTAAAAGAAGGATGTAATTGAGAGGTGGACATGCATCACATGAATATGAGTGTCTAATATAACCGAACCAACTTTAGCATGTAAAGTTATAATACCCAATGCCTTCTTAGCTATGTTTTCAAAGACACAAATAGGTATGTTATCAAGTTGAAGAGTTGTTAGATCAAATTTGATTTCCTTTAACATGTCAAGACTACAGACATTCAATTTGGATCAATTATCAATCAAGGTTCCCTGAATAAGGTTTATGTTAAGAATAACATCAACTATAAGAGCATCATACTGGTTTTGCACCTCCTTAGAAGGAAAATATTCTTCTGTAAACACAATCAGAGGAATGGTAGGCATAGCATGTATACATTCCAAAAAGGAATTGATATTGTCCTGATTAGGAAGAGAAGTCAGAAGAGTTGATAAAGCCTTTTGCAAAGCTTCATGATAGGTAGGTGAACTATGGAGAAGCTCCCATAAAGAGATCTTAGGAGTAACATGTAATTTTTCAATGAAATCATACTCCTTTCTAAAGGAATTAGGAAATCTAGGTGCTAAAGGAAGCACATGTTGAGAAGTCGACAAAGAAATGACAATAGAAGGTTGAGGGTTATTCCATGTATGATAGGTTGGGAGACCAAATATTGATCATTGAAAAAATCTAAAGGGTCTCTAGGTTTATCTTTGAGTGTTATCTGAGGATATCCTTTTAGGGTCAACAAGGGTTGAGAATAAACCATCTTTCATGTTTCAATGTTACAAAAAAATTCATAAGAGGGAATCCAAGAACACAACCTATTGTAGAGGTTTGTGGGAAGCGATGTAGAGGAAGACAAAGTAGGGATAGGACTACAAGGAACCTTATCCAATGTAATAATATCTTCACTGACATACAAATCATTAGGGGCTCTATCATCACTCCTAATGAAATAATCATCAAAGTACTCATAAAAGAAATCATACATCTTGAAAGTAAACTAAAATATAAAAATGAAATACAAGGTTTTTTTTGAAATTTTTGAATAATCATGAAAACAACACTATTCTATCATGCAAGAAAGTAAAATAAATGTTTTTGTTCTTTTTCAATGCAAAATATAACATAATCAAAACAAAAGGAATACAAGATATGTAAGGTACGGTTTCACCAAAATGTAATGTGGTGAAAATGGGGCACCAAGATGTGTAATGAAGATAGCTTCTAGGATGCAAATCCGCTCCACTTTCATTGGATATACTCTCAATAGGGGGCCATAAGGGAAAGAAAGAGATCTCTAAAGCTAAGCCCCTAATAAGATCTAAGATATATTAACACAACCTAAATGAGCTAGGATCTAACCAAGTGCTTAATAGAAAGATTCCTTTTCCTATGAGACAAATCTAATCAACCAGGAAAGAAAATATACTGAAAAGAAGAATAAAATAGATCAGATTTTCTATGGAAATGCTCAAATAAACAAAAGGAAGAAGGATAAATCACCTTAGAAATTCTTGAGGGATGTGTCTATGCTCAAAGCTATATTTCTATTACTGGAACTACATAGGAACTAAAATTGGCCCAGATATGAACTTAGAAAACCCGAATCTATAAAACCCATAAATATTTCTATCTCAGGAACAAGTCAACCTAGAGGGGGTATGGTGACCTCTGGAATATCCACCTGGGACTAGGCTTGTCAAGTCCAGGCCTAGAAAAATGAACAGGATCTCTAGATCATAAAATCTATAATTAGGAATTGTATCTTCTCTATTTGGGGGTAGGTCAACTTCGGTCTACACATGACTGTTGAGGGAATAGAGAATGAATCTTGGATATGAGATCTTCCTCAATTAGGGTATCTAGACCTATACTTCAATATTTCATTAAGAAACCTACAAATCTGGAAAAGGGTGTGTGTGGGTGGCTATACAAGGGTTTGCCTTAGTCAACCCCTTGTTTTGGTTATTTCCACCTCCATGAATAGTTGTTAGGAAAGATTGTTGTATGTGTAGTGCCTGTGAATATAGAATGAAATTATAGAATGCATAGATCAATGTATGTAAATTTGAAGATCTAACCCTAGAGAGTGAAAACCTAGCATGCAAATGTAAATGCTTATGTAAATATAAAATAATGATGCATAGATCTGAAAATAACATGGAAATCATACCAAGCCACCAAGGCTAAAGTACTCCAAGTCAACTTCACAATCTATGTTTTCAACCCCATGTTGAAGTATTGTATGCTTGATCAATGTTGTCGATTGTTTGATTTGAGAAGAAGAATGCAAAGTGAAGAACTGTCTTGCTTCAATGGATGTTTCCAAGCCTTCTTGTTTCCACCTTGCAATTACACTAGTCAAATTGGGATGTCCACGTGAGATTTTCCACTTAAATTTTCCATCTTTCTCTCCATTCCAAATGAAGAATTTGAGTGTTAATTTATAGTGATTTCAGGATTACACCCCGCAAGGGCTGACTCCACAAGGTGGGAAGCCTTTGAAATTTGAAATGGGCCTGAGATCTCAAAAGGGGTGTACCTTAGGACTAGGCCAACTTTGGCCTAGTGCCCAGGGGTAGGCTGACCTTGAACTACTCTCTAGGGATAGGCTGACCTCAACCTAGCCCTTGGAGGAAAAAACTTCCATAATTGCCTTGGGATCTCAAATAATAGCCAGTTTTGGGTTGGAGAAAGTGGTGAGTGGGAAAACGACAGTTTTAGGACAAAAAAATGCTTTTGAAAGGAGAGATGAAAAATGAGGAGGCCTTGTGATTAGGTCCTACCTCAAGCTTTACAACAAGGAAGAGGGAAATCAAGGAGGATGTGTTAGATCCTACCCTAATTTCACTAGGAGAGAGAAAAATATCAAACTAAATGCATCCTAACTGTAAGTGTATTGTGCAATCACACTAAAGAGGTGCTAAACCATCACTAAATTGAATTGCTTCCAATTTAGGATGATACACCAACAATAAAATTAACATATTGTATAATCATATTCAATTTATATCTTCAATCAAACTAAATCCATAGAATTAACAAAATGTACTTGTTTCACCCCATCATTTGTGATCTACTTTGAATGACATATGGCAAAAAAAAACCTTCTTCATCAATAAAAAAGCAAAAATTGTCACTCTTATTCAATTGTCCATACCGGGTTGAAAAGTAGTAGGGCTCACATATCCATGGGAAGTAGAGTTTTTTCCATTTGTACCAATAGTTTGTTGGGTAGGGAGAGCTTCTAAGAAACTTTTTATATGAGCAATAAATGCTTACTTAGAATTTGAACTAATTTGGATGTTGCTAGGGGCAGTCCCAAAATGGCAGTAACATATAGTGGGGAGTATAAGGTCACTAAATTATCTACAACAAGATATCCTAGCTTCTCTACAAGGATCTTTTGTTTATCTTTCTTTGCTTGTTTTACTTTCATTCCAGTTGCCTTGCATTCTTGTTCAACATTTTTCTCCTTTTATCTCTTTAACCTTTCCTATTTTTTTCCTCTTCTCCTCATCTTCTTATTGTTTTCTTGTATCTTTTTTTCCCTTATTCCTTCCCTCTATATTTGGTTGTCTTCATGTTATTCCCTCCTCTCCATCATTTGCTACTTCTTACACATTTTCAACTCCTCATTCCTCTTCCTATATGCATCTTGGATATTGAGAAATTGAATGTACTCATCAAATGTCAAAATTTGGGGTTGTCTACTTAGGAAAAGCATTCCTATCTGACCTCCTCATGATGATCGAGTCACTCATTGCACTATAAGTCTCAAGAATTGGCTTGTTAATGTTGAAAATTATTTCTCATCCTCTTGGGTGCATGACATGTAGTCAAATTCTTCACCACTTGTCTCATTTTCATCTTCACACTCTGTACCAGTCTCCTCATCCCATTCCCTTGCATTGGCAAAGCAATGGATTACATCCACTAGATCAATTTCAGAAGGGGTTAGCATGGAAAGGGTGACCTCTTATGTCTTGAAATCTATTTTTACTCCAATATTGGTGGTTTCTTCTGCAAGCCATTCTAGTTGGATAACTTGTGTTGGAAGACTCAAAACTACTAATGTGGTTTTCATACCTTCGTTGGATGATACTTGCACAATAGGGATGCCTAATTCACTAGTTTGTGATGGATCACTGATACCTACAACTGAAACCTCTACATTTTCATTGTTGGGTTGGTAAATTGGCACAAATATATCAATTAATTTTTTAGTGTACCCTGCCATATACATGAAGGCTTCCACTGCAATGTGTTTTGGTATAATTTCCAATGTAACTACATCTTCCTCTATTTCACTAGTTTCCACTTCTTCTTGAACATCAAATGAATCACTTGGACTCATATCATTGTCCAGTGTAGACTTGTTTAGTGGCCAAATTATAGTCCTACAAAATATACTCATTATATTCCATGGTTTCACTACTTTCTTGAATTCCTTACTTGAAAGAGTTGCTAATTCTTCTTGGACAATTTCAATGTGGGGGTTATTTGACATCCATGTAGTTATTTTTTGTTTGAAGTAATTATTAAAAGGAAAGAAAACACAAACATCCAATGGTTTTATCCTATGGCTGGTATGAGAAGGTAGTGTTGGAAATTAAGTGCTTTGTTTCTTCAATTATTTTGAAGGCCACATGGTTGTCATGACTGTCAAAGATAACTAGGGACTCATTAGTTGTTGAAATCCCTTCAGTGATGGATGTAATAGAATATTGTAACCAATTAGGAAATAGTTCCCTTTTCATCCATGCATGCTCTTGGCACACCATGCATGCACATTCCTGATGGTTTTATATGTAATTTATGACATACCTCTTTTCTTTGAACAAGTAAAACCTAGGAATATTGAGCCCAACTACACTAACACAAGCCATAAATGTGATCCACTCTCTACTTTTTGATATTAGTGTTAGATAACTTAGGAGGGGGGGGGGGGGGGTGAATCGGTTATGTTCAGTTATCCTACAATCCCAAATTCCTCTCAAATATATAATATCAACTCTAAAAAATAAACTAAATAGCTCGGTAATAACTTGTATGTGACTTGTTGATTATTTAACCAATTGTTATATAATGTAAACCAGCTAGTAGTTAACATATACTGACCTAACCAGTTACTATAATGTGTAAAGTAAAATATCAAAACATCACATGCATACACATTTAATACTTGATTTTTTATGTTGAAACACTGTTAAGGGAAAAAAACACCTGAGACCAGTCACCCAAAATATTTTCACTCTTCTGAAGTGAGCTTGGTTAAGAGCGAACCATGCTAAAGGTTACAAGCACACTATAAGGTGTGACCTTGTTAGAGTATTTATCACTAATAGTTCTTTGTGACCATACATTCACTTGGGTCAACAAGAAAACAAGTAACATTTCTAGAATGTAAATAGAAAAAGATAGTTAAGTCTCACTCAGTTAAGATATTTTGACAATAGCAATGGTTAGAAAGCAATACTGTATGACCTGATTCAAATGTAACTTCTTTTTCTCATATTTAGATCTATGCTAAGATCAATATCATTATGGTTATCATAATATCTTAATTCTTTTGCTTCCTCTTACTCTGTTCTACTCGATTATCTCCTTCTATCACTCAGTTTGGTCTGTAGAATCACTTGGTCTCACTCCAACCTATCTGACCAGCTTCACATGTATGCACCAGTCATTTGCATAGGGATGCGATGTTTTCTCTCACACTATTCTCTTTGTATTTATTATCTCCTTATATAGACATGTTAACCATTTTCCTTTTAGCCATAGATTTTGCCTCTTAATATCCATCATTGGTTTTGCCTCTTTAACCTTCCTTGAAAATTGTGCCTTAAAATGTTTTCAAGATTCATCATTCGATATCTTATAATTTTTCTAGTCGTAGATCTTCATAATTTTTTTTGTCTTTATCCTTGGAATCTTTAGATTTGTCTAACTCATCATCTCATGTCAGAAATCACATGTTCCTCCTTATTTATCCTTCTTGGTCAATACCGTGATATGTTGGTTTCTACCTTCTCAGTTAATACCGCACTCAGTGTACACTACATCTGCTCGATGTACACTAAGTTCTTCATATACTGACCAAAGTAACTTGTACATTATTGATCTTCAACACTTAGTAGAATAATGTAGGTCAATCAAATCACTATCATACTATCATAGACTCATCAATAAGTTTCCCAATGAATACCTTATTCATAACTTACTCTTACATCTTATCTTTATGCTAATATCTCTTTTCCTTCACCAACATTACCTCCTTCAGATTTTTGCAACTATCAGGATAAGTAAAGTCAAAACTAGTTGACATTAATGACAATATAAAAATTGATCTAATGTCTCACATATACCTTAGTAGCTCAGTGATCATCTTCACATTCTCCTATTTTTTTCTTCAAGTAGTCTATTAGTTGTAGAACTCTAACAATCTCTCCCTTTGGCATTGATGGAAACACAATATGAAATATACTATTGAATACCAAACAAATCTTAAGTGTATACACCTCGGTCTTCATGCTATGACTCGGTTAGCTCTCCCTTAGCTTATGCTTTTAATATGTTTAATCACTACACAACATTTGTCTCTCCTGTAGTATGTCTCTTTACTGTATGACTGTTATTCTTTTCTATTCAATGCATATTCTACCCTTTCAGATAGCTTCTTTCCTAACTGAATAGTTCATGCATAATCATCTCTCCCTTTGACAAAAATGACAAAAATAAGGTCATCAGTAGCCAAATAAGTATCTTTTTTATTCCTTTCTAGATTCTTGTACCTTGCATGTACATATGTTCTCTATTTTAGCTTGTCTTCCACCTTCTTCACAACCTTAGGAATCCCAAAGTGTGAGCATCCTGCATCAACATAATTAGATCTTCTGATAAAGAATAGGTTGATGTAGCCCTATGTCACCTTAGTGACAGTTAGATAGGGGGTGGACCCCTAGTCTACTTATCAAGTACTCTAATGTATCCTTCTATAAGGGTTTTGTGAATATATCTGCAAGTTGTTCTTGTGACTTCATATATTCCAATTTGACCTATTTCTCTTGAACTTGCTCCCTTAAGTAGTGATATTTAATAGATATGTGCTTTGTCTTTGCATAAATCATTGGATTCTCTAAAATGTGGATATCACTTATGTTGTCACAATAGATTGTCACTAGTTTTATTACTTCTTCATTCATAACTTCCACCAATTTATTTATCCATGCAATATTCAAGTAGTTGGTAGCAGAAACTACATATTCATCTTCGACAATGGACTAAGAAATGCAACTTTGTTTCTTGCTTATCCATGTTACTAATCTTTCACCTAAATGGAATGTTCCTCCAGTAGTGCTTTTTCTATCATCAATATTTCCTACCTAGTCAACATTTGTAAAGACTTTAAGTTTAAAGTTGCCTTCTTTATTATACCACAATCCATAGTTCTCAGTGTTCTTCAGATATCATGATGTGAGTGTTCCAAGGTTTGCTTGCACATCTACCAAGAGACCTAGCTTGTCTCTATTAGGATCCTAATCTCTTCTAGGTCCTTGTTAGGCTTAGATGATTAAATAATTCCTAATCCAGCTCTTCTCCAAGGGTATCACACCTTGTGCTTCACCTTGAAAGACAAACACCATTCCATGCTTCAATGCTTTCTCCTACACATAGAAAGCTCTAAGTGCCAACTTCTCTCCATTCAAGAAATTCATTACAGGGGTGTCTATCATCATGGAAATATTCCATTTTCTCCTATTTGAATCCATTTAGAAGGATCTTCAAGACTTTCCTTATCGGATTCAAGGTTTCACCATGAGGAGGCCTAATTAGGCCTATTTCCTTGTAGCCTTTACCAGAGACCTTTTTCCACTTCTTTAATTTTTTTCCCAAAAACCTAAAAATATAATCCCACATTTGGATACCCTTTTGGATTTTATAAAATCTTTTAAAGGTTTTGGACTCCTAGGTCCTCCGTACACAGGGTTCCTACAAATTAGGACTAATAGGGCTAAAAGGCCTTTTTACTAGGTTTTGACTGAATACTTGCCAAGAACTCACTCTAATGGATTGGTATGATCAAAATCCTCATAAAATGTTAGGAAATGACTAATTCCTACCTGGTACTATACTTGTTCTATACTATACCTCAATACCATGCAAGAAATCTTCAATTCTTCTCCTTCAAACCACTAACCGGGCACTGTCTGCTCGCCTAGGGCTCGGTACTAAAAATAGCTATCCATGTGCTCATGACTCCTAATACTAAACATGTAGATACTAATGGCTCCCCTAACATATTCAAACACCCTTAGGAAGATCCCATGGTTAGTTTTCATGGGGGATCCATGAAATGACAGACTGGTCAGGACAAGACCAAGAAGACTACTAAACCAAAAACAATTTATACAAGACCTTAAAAAACCTCAAATAAACTTGGTTACTAAATGAAAAAATCTTAGAACTATCCAAAGAATACTATTCAATCACTAAATTAGAGCATGTAGTCCATTACATATCACTGTGACATTAAAAATCTTGGGTTCTTCACAAAACGGAGTTGCAGAGCTAAATTCTCATTACTCAAACTTCTTACAATACACACTAACTTTGAGATTCAAGCCTTCCATTCCATTAGATTCCATTTACCATGTTTTTAGGGCCTATTGGTTGATCTCCCACTTCCTATCTTCTAGGGGAAACTATCTAACCGAGTTGCATGCAACATTTTCCATTATTACAAATGTTGTCATGACAACTTTATAACAACATTTGACATCTTTTCCATTATGCCATCATCCTACTTATTAGGACCTCTAACCTCTATATTCTAAGGAACCAACTCCATTAATGGCCTCATGGAATCTTTCTAACATCATTCATGTGTTTAGAACACATTTAAGACTCTAATCCAACCTTAAGCTACTTAAGACTAAACAATTGAAAAGCTACTAACAATGACTATTTTGGTGACCTTGGTCCTAATGAATAACTCACCTAGTCCACAATAGAAATGACCTCCTAAGGTCTAAAACAAACTTACACTAATTGAACTTGGCCAATGTCAGATACAAGCCCAAAATATCAAACTATGGAGGTTAACCTAGGTGTGCTCCTGCACCATCCTCCCCAAAACAAAAGAGTTCAATCCATCCTTGGATTGAGTAAGCTTGGATAAATTCCCATCTTCTTGATTTTAGATTCCTTGATCCACACTGCATTAACATTTGATTGACCATGCCACTTGATTAAGTGTTCCTTGTACTCCTTGGTTCTAGTCTTTTTGTAGACCCTGGTATCCAATATAGTGTCAACCTTCTTGACTATTGCAATAGGTAGTTTAAGCTCTTACACATCTTGGATTACTTCACTAAGACTCTGATCTAAATTAGGTGGTTATCCTTTATAAGGAACCAGGTCTACAATGTTAAAGATAGGGGACAATCCACTGTCTTTCAGTAGCTCCACTCTAAAAGTATTGTTACCATACTTTGCCAAGATATGACAGGTACCTATCCTTCTCATCTGCAACTTGTGAGGGACTCCCTTTTAAAGTCTAGACTTATTGAGATGTACCATCACCAAGTCCCCCACATTGAACTGAACTTCTCTTCTACTCTCATCCACCTTGGTCTTATGTTTCATGGTGTTCTCTATCAAAGTATTCCTAACTGTATCATGTGTCTCCTACATGGCATAAGAAAAGTCATTAGCATATCCACTTCCCTTCACTCCATCCTCCAAGTCTCTTAACTCATAGACTCCTCTAGGATGTAGACCATACACTATTTCAAAGGGACTCTTCCCCGTGGATCTATTTATAGTATCATTATATGCATACTCATCTTGGCCATTCAAATGATCCCATTGTTGACCATACTCCTTGGTCAAGCACCTTAATAGATTTCCAAGGATTCTATTGACAACCTCGGTCTGACCATCTATTTGGGGATGGTAGGCAGATCCAAAGGATAAATTAGTGCCTAACCTTTTCCAAAGAGTCTTCCAAAAATGACTCATAAACTTGGTGTCTCTATTTGACACAATGCTGATAGGTAACCCATGAATCCTTACTATCTCTTTGAAGAAGAGAGAGGCTATTTGGCTAGCATCATTAGTTATCTTACATGGCACAAAGTGAGCCATCTTGCTAAATCTGTCCACAACTACATAAACTCTATCCATTCGTTGTCTTGTCTTGGGTAACCCAACTAAAAAATCCATACTCAAGCATTCCCATGGCCTAGTAGGAATAGGTAGTGGTTGATATAAACCTGCATTTGAAGAAGTGCCCTTGGCATTTTGACACACTATACAACTTTCCACATACCTCCTAACATCAAGATTCATCCTTGGCTAATAATAGAACCTTTGAACAAGCTCTTGAGTCTTAGTGATCCTAAAGTGACCACTCAAAGCACCATTATGCTTTTCCTAAATTAAATTCTCCCTAATAGAGCCTCTAGGAACACATAACTGATTTCCTTTAAACAAAAGATCACTTTGCAAAGTGTATTCAACATATTTTCTATGGAAATGGTTCTTGTATTCAACACATACCTTATAAATGTCTACAAAATCTTTATCTTCAACATATAGATCTTTAAAGTGATCTATCCCCATGCTCTTAAATTGAATCTCTTGGATGGTAAGAGCTCTTCTAGGCAAGGCATCTACCACTTTGTTAAGTATTCCTTTCTTGTGCTTGATATTAAAGGTGTAATCTTGTAGGTATTCAACCCACTTCATGTGCTTGTGAGTCAACTTCTCTTGTGAGTTCAGGAAACTAAGAGCTTGATTGTCTGAATACACTATGAACTCCTTGGGAAGAAAGTAGTGCCTCCATTTCCTTAAAGCCTAAACCAATGCATACATTTCAAGGTCATAAGAAGAGTACTTCTTCTTGGCTTCACTTAGTTTCTCTAAATGAAAAGCCACTAGTCTACCCTCTTGGCTTAAAACAACTCCAATAGCCACATTGCTAGCATCACACTCAATGGTGACAAGCTTCTCAAAGCTTGGAAAGACTAAAATAGATTGGGTAGCTATCTTTTCCTTCAACAACTCAAAGCTCTTTTTAGCATTCTCATTCCATACAAACTTAGTCTTCATACCTCCTTTAATGGTGTCCAACATAGGGGCACAAATTTCACTAAATTGCCTTATGAATTTCCTATAGTATTGAGAAAGGCCATGCAAAATTCTTACCTCTATTGGTGTCCTTGGAGTATGCCAATTTATGATGGCTTCCACCTTACTAACATCCATTTTCAGATTGCCATGTGATAGAACAAATCCAAGGTACACTAGCTCTATTTTGATGAGCTCACACTTCTCCAAGTTGATCTTCAACTTCTCATCATGTAGCTTCTTGAAATTAGTCTCAAGATGTTCTAGGTGCTCACCTCTTGTTTTTCTATAAATCAGTATATCATCTAGATATACTACTACAAACTTGCCAATGTAGTCTTTGAGGACTTCATTCATGAGCCTCATGAATGTGGAGGGGGCATTAGAGAGTCCAAATGGCATGACAAGACATTCATACAAACCTTCATTGGTCTTGAAGGCTATTTTCCACTCATCTCCTTCATGTATCCTTATTTGGTGATAGCCACTCTTCAAGTCTATCTTTCTATAGTACTTAGCTTCACCTAGACAATCCATTAGATCTTCAATCCTAGGGATAGGGAACCTATACCTTATGGTTATCCTATTAATAGCCCTTGAACTAGTACAAAGCCTCCAAGTTCCTCCTTTCTTAGGTGCAAGGATAGTGGGTACGACACATGGACTAATGCTCTTTCTAATGAGACCTTGGTTTAGGAGTCCTTGTATTTGTCTAGCAATTTCCTCATTTTGTTGAGGAGTCATCTTGTAGGCTGCTTTATTGGGCAGGGTAGCTCCTGGTATCAAGTCTATCCTATGACTTATGGCTCTTTTAGGGGGTAAGGTTGATGGTTGTCCATCACTCACTATACCTTCATAAGTCTGCAAAATTTTTTGTAAGTCCTTGGGTAACTCTTGTTTCTTAGTCAACTCGCCTTCATCTATCTCTCTTGGCCTTAACACCAATGCAAAGCCAACTCCTTCACTCTCTTCCATGGCTTCTAAGAACTCTTTTTCACCAACCATGAGAACATTTGGACCTGTTGTCTTCACCTTTTCATCCTCTAACAGTGACTAAATTTTGAAAGTCACATTGTCCTTTTTAAAAGAATAGGAGTTCTTCACTCCATCATGCATAGCTTGACAGTCAAATTGCGATGGTATACCTAGGAGAGAATGACATGCATCCATGGGTAACACATCACACAAAACTTTATCCTTGTATCTTCCAATTGAGAACTCCACCCATGCTTGTTCATATACTAACACATGTTGGCCTTTATTGAGCTATGTGACATTGTAAGGATTGGTGTGGGGTATCCTTGTCAACTTTAGCTTACTGACTGCTTCCTCTGACACAATATTGTCAGTAGACCCTAAGTCAATGATGACTCTACATACTTTCCCCATCATCTTGTACTTTATCCTAAATAGGGACCTCCTTTGGCTTGGCTCTTCCTTCACCGACTCCTTGATCAAAGTTCTCCTCATCATGAGGTTCTCACCTTCCTCTAAATTCAATGGTACTTTAGCATGCTTCTTTGCTACATTTTTCTCATCATGAACTAAATTAGTTCTCTTATCACCTCCTTGAGAAGTACTACCCTTCTCTGGACACCTATAGGTAGGGTGTCCCATTTGATTGCAATGATAACATTTCATATTGGCAAAGTAATTGCCTCTTCCTTGTCCACCACTTCTTCCTCTAAAGCTAGAGCTCCTTCCTCTACCACCTCTACTAGAACTTCCTTCTTTTTGCTCACTGAATTTGATTTCTCCTTGAGCCTTTGTCTCTGAACTCCTTCCACCATAGCCACCTCTTTTCCCTCTACTATCTTTTCCTTTACCTCTACCTTTGGAGGTTTATTCTTGCTTCCTTTTACTTTTCTCCTCTATCTTCAAGGCCATTTGATAACATTGGTGAATGGTTTTGAAGTTCACAAGATGCATTTCTTCTTGAATAGACCATCATGAGCCCATTAAAGTACCTAGCAAGTTTGATGCTTTCATCTTCAACCACCTTTGATCTTAAACACAACTTTTGAAACTCTTTAGTGTATGCTTGGATATCCAAATATTTTTGTCTAAGATTGTGTATCCTCCTATGTAGTTTCACTTCATAGTCATCAGGAAGGTAGGTCTACTTCACTTTAGTTACCATGCCCTTCCATGTAACTATAGGACCCTTTCCATCTTTTTATCTCTCAGTTTGCACAAACTTCCACCATGTTAGTGCTGAACCTCTTAGCCTAGACTTGGCCACCATAGCCTTTTGGGCATCAGAGATACCATCACATTCAAAATGATTCCCAATGCTGTCTATCCAATCCATGACTGAATCTGGATCCATTTGTCCACTAAATAGTGGCACACCCTCCAAAGTTTTGCCACTTAAGGCCTTCAATGCCTTCAAGAAGGGTTCTTCAAGAAGAATAGGGTTAGGTATTGGAGCTTCCTCCTCCAATTATATTTCCTTTTCCCTTACTTCTTTCTCTTCCTTTTCATCAATTTTATCTTTGACCTTATCAGCTTTGTCTTGGACTTCACCCAAGAGCTGCTCCATTTGGGATAATCTTTTTCGTAGGAACTGATTATCCTCTTCTTGTTCCTCCACCTTCTTGGCTAACTTCGTGTTAGTCACCATGGTTTTATCTTCCATTGATCCAACTAGTGTATTTTCTCCTACTAATTTAGTAGGCTGCAACATCAACCACAAGCTTGATCAAATCAAGCTTTGATACCAATATGATGTGAGTGTTCCAAGGTTTGCTTGCACATCTACCAAGAGACCTAGCTTGTCTCTATTAGGATCCTAACCTCTTCTAGGTCATTTTTAGGCTTAGATGATTAAATAAGTCCTAATCCAACTCTTCTCCAAGAGTAACACACCTTGTGCTTCACCTTGAAAGAGAAACACCATTCCATGCTTCGGTGCTTTCTCCTACACCTAGAAAGCTCTAAGTGCCAACTTCTCTCCATTCAAGAAATTCATTGCAGGGGTGTCTATCATCATGGAAAAATTCCATTTTCTCCCATTTGAATCCATTTTGAAGGATCTTCAATCCTTTCCTTACCGGATTCAAGGTTTCACCATGAGGAGGCCTAATTAGGCCTATTTCCTTGTAGCCTTTACTAGAGACCTTTTGCCACTTGCAAAAAATTTCCAAACAACCTAAAAATATAATCTGACATTTGGATAAAATTTTGGATTTGATAAAATATTCTAAAGGTTTTGGACTCCTAGGTCCTCCGTACACAGGGTTCATACAAATTAGGACTAATAGGGCTAAAAGGCCTATTTACTAGGACTTGATTGAATACTTGCCAAGAACTCACTCTAATAGATTGGTATGATCACAATCCTCATAAAATGTTAGGATATGACTAATTCCTACTTGGAATTGTACTTTTTCTATACTGTACCTCAATACCCTGTAAGAAATCTTTAATTCTTCTCCTTCAAACCACTAACCGGGCATTGTCTGCTCGCCTAGGGCTTGGTACTTAAAATAGATATCCATGTGCTCATGAATCCTACTCCTAAATATGTACAAAATAATGGGTCCCCTAACATATTCAACCACCCTTAGGAATATCCCATGGTTATTTTTCATGGGGGAGCCATGAAATGACAAACTGGTCAGGACAAGACCAGGAAGACTACTAAACCAAAAATAATTTATACAAGACCTTAAAAAACCTCAAATCAACTTGGTTATTGAATGAAAAACTCTTAGAACTATCTAAAGAACACTATTCAATCACTAAATTAGAGCATACAATCCATTACATATCACTGTCACATTAAAAATCTCAGGTTCTTCACAAAACAGAGTTGTAGAGCTAAATTCTCATTACTCAAACTTCTTACAATACACACTAACTTTGAGATTCAAGCCTTCCATTCCATTAGATGCCATTTCCCATGTTTTTAGGGCCTTTTGGTCAATCTCCCACTTCCTATACTCTAGGGGATGCTATGTAACCGAGTTGCATGCAACATTTTCTATTATTGCAAATGTTGTCATGACAACTTTGTAACAACATTTGGCATCTTTTCCTTTATGCCATCATCCTAATTCTTAGGACCTCTAACTTCTATATTCTGAGGAGCCAAATCCATTAATGGCCTCATGACATCTTTCTAACATCATTCATGTTTAGAACACATTTAAGACTCTAATCCATCCTTAAGCTACTTAAGACTAAACAATTAAAAAGATACTAGCAATGACTATTTTGGTGACCTTAGTCCTGATGACTAACTCACCTAGTCCACAATAGCAATGACCTCCTAAGGTCTAAAGTAAAATTACACTAATTTGACTTGGTCAATGTCAATACAAGCCAAAAATATCAAACTATGGAGGTTAGCCAAGGTGTGCTCCTACACCATATCACAAGATTATTTTCACAACAATCATATGTGTCTCTTTCAGCTTTGTAGAAAATCTAGCTACAATGCCAACAACATGTGCAATATCTTGTCTACTACACACAAAAGACATTATTTTTCCAATCATAGATCTATATAAGGTTTGATTTACCTATGTTGACTTGTCATCCTTGGTTAGCTTGCATCTGGTTACCATAGGTGTTCTGACTGGCTTTGACTCTTCCATACCAAATGGCTTCAAGGATTTCTTTAATGTATTTTGACTGTGTGATGTATATACCTTCCTTCAGTTGTTGAATTTGTAAACCAAGAAAGAATTTGATCTCTCCAAACATTGATATTTCAAACTCCTTTCTCATTTCATTAGCAAAACATTTACATAAAGTATCATGACCTCAAAATATGATATCATCAACAAAAATTTCAACAATACAGATGTTATCATCATATTCACCTTTAGACAATAGATTACTATTATCTCTTGTTCTAAAAAATCCAATTCTTATTAGATAAGAGTGCAACCTTTCATACCATGCTCTTAGTTCTTGTTTAAATCCATAAAGTTCCTTTTGCAACTTACAAACCATGTTCTTTTGAGTTGGATCTATAAAATCTCCAGGTTGTTCAATGCATACTTCTTATTCAAGTATTCCATTCAGAAATATAGACTTGACATCCATCTGATATACCTTGAAATTTTTTTAAGAATCATATGAAAGTAGAATTCTCACTCCTTCTAGTCTAGCAACAAGTGCAAAAGTTTCTCCATAGTCAATTCCTTCTTCTTAAGCATAATCTTTGCAGACTAATCTTGCCTTGTTTCTTGTAACATCTCCATTCTCATTCAATTTTTTTCTAAAAATCCATTTGGTGCCAATCACATTTTTGTCTTTAGGCCTTGGTACTAATGTTCATGTCTTGTTTTTTTGTATTTTCTTGATATCTTCATTCATTGCTTTAATTTAATCATCATTTGCCAATGCATCCTTAACAGTTCTAGGTTCAAATTCACAAACCAAACATGTATTGTTCCTCAACTTAATTCTTGTCATCATTACTGCTCCTTTTTCACCAATTATTTGATCCTGTGGATGGTGTCTTCTCACATATTTTGCTAATACAAGCTCAGATATGTGTTCTTCAATGTTTTCTACATTTGGTGCATGATCATCATTTTCTTCGGTAACTGTTTGTTGTTTCTCAGTTTGTAAAGATTGTTGCTTAGTAGTAGTATTCTATTGCTTGGTGACATTAGGATATTACTCAGGTAAAGTATCAGGCTCTTCACTTTCTATGTAAATAAATCTTCTGTAGTCTTTTGGTTCTTTCTTGATTTCTTGATTATTTTTCTTAGCAAACTCATAAACTCTCACATTTGCACTTTCAATCATCTTGTTCAAACATTTATATGCGTTACTCATAGTAGAGTATCCAAGAAATATGCATTCATCTCCTTTAGAATCAAAATTTCCATTCCTATAATCTTTTAGAATGTAACATCTACTTCCAAATACTCTGAAATAGCTCACATTAAGTGTATAACCTGTTGGAAATTTTCCAATAAGCTAGTGATGACTGTATGTTTGTCATTGATGACAACATATGGTAAGCAGTGTCTGTGGAAGCCCGATGGAGAGATCCTTGAGCATATGTTTCCTAGATATGTTATCATCATGATATCATAGATGTAGAGGTTGATTCTGAGTGAAGACATTAATATAGTTGTTTGTATCAGTGAGTGTTCCTGACAGGTCCCAGGAAGAGTTCTGTATGTGATTTGTAGTATGGTTGTAATGGAGCCTTGCGTGTTTATATTTATGTTTTAGACATGTTAGTGAAGCTATGTTCATGGACGCAGAGTCAGTTGTGCAGTACAGGTTGAGTTATGATGTTTCCAATTGACAGTTATAGTTTCTTGAGTTTATCAGATGGAGCTGAGATTGTTTTTATTGTTGTAGTAGTTTCGCCTATCATTTGGATATGTGTGCTTGGATTAGTGTTTGGAGAAGAGTTAAGAATGTTTGGTTAAGAGCACATAACATAATTTAACATGAGAAGAAAGTTATAGTTAATTTGGTGGAGCCGATAGTGTGAAGCGACACGTCTACTCATATGGAGTTGCGCGGTCCTAATCTGTGTTGCGTGCTTAGTACAACTGAATGAGATGTTATTGGAGAGTTATATTGTTTCTCTAATATGATTTTAAGGAATTTCTAATAGGCTGACTTGATTATATCATTTGGAGAAAGATACTTATAGCCGGTCAAGTTATGATCGCTATGTATGGAAGAGTTGAAAGATAAGAGCAGAGCAGAAGGTGTGAAGTATTGAGCCATCAATAGAAGGTCTATGTGACAAAGTAGAAAGAGTATGATATTCATTGGAACTGATCAAGGAAACATGTCTACTCAAATTTCACCAAAGATCTAGATACAGTGTATATCTGTTAAATAGAAGGTTGTAGCCTTCACCTCTTTGAGCAATGTTCTCTCGGACAGTGTGTCCTCACTCCTAATAGGGTTAATTGTAAAAGACTCCTAACAGGGTCTGACCCTTGACCAGGTCACTATACTTAATGCATTGTAAAGATCAAATCCTAACAGGGTTGTAAGATCTTCTAACATGGATCATAATATTCTAGTGAAGTTTATAGTAGGTGCTAATTCCCACTGGGGTTTTTACCTATTTGGGTTTCCCCATAACCAAAATTGTGGTTTTGTGTTTAGTGTTCTCATATTGTGTTTATGCTTAATGTTCTTCTGTAATTAATTGGATAAAGGATTGAATCTTGTAGATAACTGATTCACTCCCCCCTCTTAGTTATCTCTTGGGATTATTCCTAACAATTGGTATCAGAGCCAAGTGCCTTAGAGAGAAATTTTAATAGCTTGAGGTTGATTAGATGACATTCTTTAGAAAAAAAACTCCTAAGTTTGATGTAGAGAATTATATAGACTGGAAGAACAAAGGATGACACATTCACAGTGCATTGCTTTTGAGATTTTTGAAGTAGCTACTGAAGAAGTTTAGATCCCTTCTTTATCAGATCTTGCAAAGGAAGATGCCACTCTTAAGTAGAAGGAGATGTTAAGTCAAAATTCTATTTCCAAAGAAGCCCTTATCAGTGCCTTGTCTGATAGTGAGTTTTCAGAGATCAAGAAAGTTGATAAAGCCTACAAGATATGGAAGGATCTAGAAGACATGTTTGAAGGAGACATCCAAGCCAAGAATGCGCACAGAAAGACATGGAAGAAAAAGTACAATACATTGGAGATGCTACCCAAGGAGAACATTAGAGCCTACAATCAAAGGATTAATGAAGAATTTGTAGGAATCAGAAACAATGGTGGAGAGATTTATGAAGAAGACATAATGGATAAGTTGATGACTAATTTGACACCAGAATATGAGAGCAAGATAAAAATCCTAGACGAGACTATGAAATTTTCAAAAGATTTCAAAAGAGAGACCTTAATCAACAAGATTTCAACATTTGAGATATCAATTTTGAAGAAAGAGCCTAAAAGTGAGACAACCTTCAAAGCTTCAATCCATGGTAAGAAATCCTTGAACACTTCTGGTAATTTTGATGTTGATGATGAAGAGAAAGAAATAGATGATTTCATTACTTTGATTGCTAAGAAAGAAAGGAAAGGAAAAGGAAAATATGAAGGTCAGTTACCATTCAAATGCTTTTCATGTAACAAGTTTGGTCACTTTGAATCTAAGTGTCCTACAAGAGTCAAGAAGTTCAAAACTAACTACAAGCCTAAGTATACAAAAGAATGTTACTATGCTGGAGATGGAGTATCAGATGAAGATTCAATAGAAGATGAAATTGGATTCATCACTATTGAAGACATGGAGAAAATGTTTGATGAAATGGACCTTGAAGATGAAAAGAAAGCACAAGAGTTAGCACTGATTTCACAAGTTGACATCAGGACAAATTGGATTATTGATAGTTTTTGCTCACATCACATGACATGAGACAAGGATAGATTTGTACATCTGGATAGGTAAAAAGGTGGCATGGTTAGATTTGGAGACAACACTCCTAAACCTATCATAGGTAGAGGAGCTATCACTTTGGATGGAAAGAACAACACTGTTGATGTTCTTTATGTTGATGGTTTGCAACATAACCTACTAAGTGTTGGACAGTTGCTTGAAAAAGGATATCAGTTGGAATTAAAAGACAACAAGTGCATCATTAATAACAAGGAAGGAGAAATGATTGCATCAGGATCAAAGACTAAAGGTAATGTTTTTAAGCTTAATCCTGAAGCAAGTTGTTTTATTGCAAAATTAGATGACAGTTGGCTATGGCACAAAAGATTGTCACATCAATTTTGACAACATAGTAAAGATAAACAATGTAAAGGTAGTAAGAGACCTTCCTAGCATTACAAAACTAGTTGATACAATATACAGGGAATGTGTAATGGGAAAGCATGTGAGGAATTCATTTAGAAGCAAGCATAATTCAGTACAGAACAAATTGGATCTAGTGAATATAGACCTATGTGGACCAACTCAAACAAGATCATACTATGGTGAAAGGTACTTTATTTTGTTTTTTGATGATTATTCTAGAATGATGTGGGTTGTGTTTTTAAAAGAAAAATTAGAAGCATTTGAGAAGTTTAAAATATTCAAAGCTAAGGTTGAAAATGAGTTTGGATTGAAGATTAAATGTCTGAGATCAGATAGAGGAGGAGAATTCACCTCTGATAGATTTTATGAGTATTGCAAAGAACATGGGATAAAGAGACAACTAAGTTCTCCTAGAACCCCTCAGCAGAATGGAATTGTAGAAAGAAGGAATAGGATCATACTTGATACAACGTGCACCATCATGATTGAAGGAAAGGTCACATACACCTATTGGAGAGATGCGGTCAATATTGCAGTCTATACTATCAATATAATTCAATTGAGGCTAGGCACAGACAAGACACCCTATGAGCTATGGTTTGGGAATGTACCTATAGTCAAATACTTCAGAATCTTTGGAAGCAAGTGCTACATCAAGAGAGATGAAGCTATAGGAAAGCTTGATGCAATAAGTGATGAAGATATTTTTCTTGGTTACTCTACTAAAAGAAAAGCTTATAGATGTTTTAATTTAAGATTGAAGAAGATCATTGAAAGTGCTCATGTTAAGATTGATGAGAAGTTTATGATTTAAGAAAGATATCATGATTATGCACCTATGATTGAAGAAGAACCTAGACCTACCATTAGAGAAATAGTTGTTGATAAAGTGTTTGACATCATTGATGTATTATTCAATGACCTTGAAACTAGTGAAGAAGAATCACATAAGTTAAATGAGAGAGTCACACCTAATGTTCCTAAATTTACATCTAGATATCATTCAAAGGAAGACATCATTGGAGATCAGAATAGTAAAGTCATGACAAGATCAAAAGAAAAAAGTTCAACAACTAATGAAGAGGTATGTTTACATTCATAGATTGAACCTTTAAGTGTTGAAGATGCATGTAATGATTCAGATTGGCATGAAGAAATAAAAGAAGAGCTAGATTAGATAATTAAGAATGATACATGGGAATTGATCCCTAGTCCTAGTGATAAGAATGTGATTGGAACCAAGTGGATATTCAGAAACAAGATGAATGAAGATGGAACAGTAGTAAGAAACAAAGCAAGACTAGTATGTAAAGGATATGTGCAAAGAGAAGGAATTGATTATTCAAATAATTTTTCCCTTGTAAGTAGATTGGAAGCCATAAAGTTGTTTCTAGCCTATGCTACATTCAAAGACTTTAAGGTATACCAGATGGATGTCAAGTCAGCATTCCTGAATGGAGAGTTGAAGGAAGAAGTTTACATAGAGAAGCCTGAAGAATTTACCTTATCAGACAGACCTAATATGGTATGCAGATTGAATAAAGCCCTCTATAGACTTAAGCAAGCCCCTAGAGCATCGTATGAAAGACTTGGTGGATACTTGACTAAGATTGGATTCAAGAAAGGAGAAGTAGTTTGTAATTTATTCATAAGAGAGACACCTGATGGACTATTGTTAGTTTCTATATTTTTTGATGACATTATCTTTGGTGGTAATGACAAGCTTAGTGCTAGATTTGCTAAAGAGATGCAGAGAAAATTTGAAATGATCATGATTGGATCTATCAAGTACTTTTTGGGAATGAATGTGCAGCAGACAAACAAAGGTATTTTCATTAATCAGTCCAAATATGTGAAAGAGATATTGAAGAAATTCAAGATGGATGATTGAAATCTAGTAAGTAACCCTATGATAACAAGATGCAAGCTTTCAAAAGAAGATGATTCAACAGCAGTAGTGGTGCAGGAGCACCCTCAAATTCATCCATGGCTGCAGGAACACCACCTAACTCATCCATGAATAGCACATCAAAGGAACCAAACATGAAGGGTTAGTGTGAAGGGTTAAGGTATTGGTTGGATCTTGAATCCAATGATGTAATAAAGTCCTACTTTTTAAGGCAAGGTGACATTAGGTATGGTTATAAACCTACGTGTCTACCTTGGCCATTGTGGACAATTTGGTTAGAAAGGGCTAGAATAGTCTAAGTAACTAGGATGGTCTAGTTGGCCTATGATAAGGTGGAAATGAGTTTATTTAAGCCTTTATAAGGTCCTAGGTGGAGTCTAGGATACATTTTAATAAGTTTGATTGACAATTGACAACTTTGACAAAAGTTGTCAATGTTGTCAATATTGCAAAGTGCAACTTTTGAAAAGTTGTCGAGATTTGAATCTCAATGGTCACAACCATCTCAGTTGGTTGGAACCAATTGAGGATTGTATAAATAGGTTGAAAAAACCTCAATACAATGTTAGAGTAACTATTGGAGAAAGATAGACAACTGATTTCAATAAAATTCATTGATTTTCCTTAAAATTCATTGATTTTCTTGAGAATTTGATTGTGTTTTCGAAGGGTACAGACCTGTACGGTCTCACATGTGCCTATGAATGACTTTTAAAGTTTTCCCTATGTATTAAGAGTAATTTTCAATTTATTTTATGTCTTGAATTGATCGGGATCAAAATTTATAAAGTTTTGAGTGTACACTGGTTGCAGGAAGGCCCTACCTAGGGTTTCGAGACAAAATTCCTCTTTCTAGGAGGGGCCACCATGGAAAATGTATGATTCTTGGTGGAAATAAAGGAAGGAGGATGTAATTTAATATTTTTTAGGTCTTAGATGGGGAAGCCAATGGAGAAAGGAGGAAATATTATACCCTTTGGACAGACATCTCTATGTGACTGTCCAAAATTGTAGGTTTGAAGACACAACTCAGCCCAGGGGTGGACTGGTGATCTAACTCCTTGGATTTAGTCATTTTATGTAATCCAAAAGATGTTCCAATAGCATAGATTGGAAGGTAGTAAGGAATTCAAACACTTCCTTTGCTAATTTGGCCTATTAGCCCTATTAGGCTAAGGAGAGATTTGTTGATAGTAGGAGTTTGGAGATTGGTCAAAGGTCAAAACTTGGAGGATACTATTGGTAGGTGGATTTAAATCCTTGAGGGTGGTTAAAACCTAATTTTTTGGAGTTCCAAGCAGGTAGCCCTCAAGAAATCAAGTTTTCTCCTTGTAGCCCAATAGTCAGTTTGGGTGTCTAAAAGTGTGTTCCAAGATTTCTTGGTGTGAGATTGGAATTTAATTCCATTGTAAATTGATATTTAACCTTGATAGAACCCTTTTTCCATCCCTAGATTTTTAGGGTTGAGTTGTGTGAGTTAGTGCTTAAAGGGTGTAGGAGATTGGATTGAAGAACCAATCTTGATTGGTAGGTTTTGGGAACTCTTTGTCAGAGCCCTAGTTTGTATGAAAGAGGGGGGTATTAAGGACCTCTAAGTGTTTGTTTTGAGTATAGATTTGGGCTCTAATCTAAGTAGACATGACCTTGTATAAGTCTATGATTGGTAAACTAATCTATCTTACTTAATCTAGACGTGATATTTCCAATGCAGTTGGTATTGTTGGAAGATTTTTAGTAGATCCTAAACAAATTCATCTCGTGGCAGTAAAGAGGATATTCAAATACTTGAGAGGAACTATAGACTATGGTTTATGGTATCCTAATTCATAAAATGTAGAACTTCATGTGTATACAGATGCAGATTGGGCAGGTTGCATTGATGATAGAAAGAGTACCTCGAGAGGAGCAGTATTTCTTGGAGATAGGATTATTGCTTGGAAATTTAAGAAGAAACATTATATTTCTTAGTCCACAATAGAAGAAGAGTATGTTGCAGCAACATTAAATTGCTCTAAAATTGTGTGGATTAAGCAGATGATAAAAGATTTTGGAATTCAGATTGATTATCCTATTATTATTTATAGTGATAACACTAGCACTATCAATATGTCAAAGAACCTTGTGATGCATGCAAAGACAAAACACATTGAGATAAAATATCACTTCCTAAGAGAGAAAGTAGTAGAGAAAGAAGTAAAGTTGGACTATGTGAGCACACAAGATCATCTAGAAGACATATTCACAAAGCCTTTACCTAAGGATAGATTTGAGTATCTCAGGGAGAAGCTAGGAGTAATTCCATTCCTTGAATCTGATTAGAGTTTGTAGGAGTGCATCCGTCCTTAGTGAATGATGAATGGTTGACTACTCTACTTTAGGAGTAGTACTGATGCTTAATTGTTTGGAGCCCTTTGCCATTGATGTCAAAGGGGGAGTGAGTATATAGTCATGAAAAAAAATAGTAAGAGGATACATTAGTTGATATTTAGAGCATTCAGAAGCATTCGACAGTAGATGGAGGATTCATCCTTGGGGAAGTTTTGTTGAGGAAATGGAGAATGTTATAAAAGAATTGTAGAAAGGGGGAGTGATTATTTAGAAGGAAGAAACAAAAAAGTAAGAGATGAAGGATTCATCCTTGGGGGAGTTTTATTGAGGAAATGGAGAATATTAGAAAATAATTGTACATTTGGATTGATGGTGTTTTTCATTCCATATGTTGCCATCAATGCAAAAGGGGGAGATTGTTGAAGATTTTCTAGTAAGCCAGTGCTAACTATATGTTTGTCATTGATGACAACATATGGTAAGCATCGTACGTGGAAGCATGATGGAGAGATCCTTGAGCATATGTTTCCTAGATATGTTATCAGCATGATATCATAGATCCGGTGGTTGATTCTGAGTGAAGACAATTATTTAGTTGTTTGTATCAGTGAGTGATCTTGGTAGGTCCCATGAAGAGTTCTGTATGTGATTTGTAGTATGGTTGAAATGGATCCTTGCATATTTATATTTATGTTTTTGAAATGTTAGTGAAGCTATGTTCATGGACACAGATTCAGTTGTGTAGTACAGGTTGAGTTATGATGTTTCCAGTTGACAGTTATAGTTTCCTAAGTTTATCAAATGGAGCTGGCATTATTTTTATTATTGTAGTAGTTGCGGCTATCATTTGGATATGCGTGCTTGGATTAGTGTTTGGAGAAGAGTTAAGAATGTTTGGTTAAGAGCACATAACATAATTCAGCATGAGAAGAAAGTTATAGTTAATTTGGTGGAGCCGATAGTGTGAAGTGACGCATCTACTCATATGGAGTTACGCGGTCATAATTTGTGTTGCATGTTTAGTATAGATGACTGAGATGTTATTGGAGAGTTATATTGTTTCTCTAATATGATTTCAAGGAATTTATAATAGGCCGACTTGATTATATCATTTGGAGAAAGATACTTAAAGCCGGTCAAGTTGTGATCGCTATGTATGGCATAGAGTTGAAAGATAAGAGCAGAGTAGAATGTGTGAAGTATTGAGCCATTAGTAGAAGGTCTATGTGACAAAGTAGAGAGAGTATGCTATTCATTGGAACTAATCAAGACAATAGGTCTACTCACAGCTCACCAAAGATCCAGATATAGTATATATATGTTAAATAGAAGGTTGCAACCTTCACCCCTTTGAGCAGTGTGCTCCTGAACATTGTGTCCTCACCCCTAACATGGTTAATTATAAATGACTCCTAACAGGGTCTGACCCTTGACCAGGTCACTATACTTAATGCATTGTAAATATCAACTCCTAACAAGATTGTAAGATATTCTAACAGGGATCATAATACTCTAGTGAAGTTTATAGTGGGTGCTAATTCCCACTGGGGTTTTTACCTATTTGGGTTTCCCTATAACCAAAATTGTGGTGTTGTGTTTAGTGTTCTCATATTGTGTTTATGCTTAATGTTCTTCTGTACTTAATTGGATAAAGAATTGAATCTTGTAGAAAACTGATTCACCCCCTCTAAGTTATCTCTTGGGACTATTCCTAACATAACCATACCATAGCTCATAAAGTGTCTTGTTTGACTTCAATTGTACTCGGTTTAGTGTACAAATAGTAGTACTGATAGCTTCTCTCTAGTAAATTTGTGCAACCCCTTTTTCAATTAGCAATGTTCTAGTCCAATCAACAATTGACCTATTCCTTCTTTCAACAATTCCATTCTGTTGTGGTGTCCTTGGTGAAGATACATGTCTCTTGATTCTATGCTCATTACAAAAGTTAGTAAATTCATCAGAAATGAATTCACCTCCTCGGCCATATCTCAAGCATTTTAGTTTATTACCAGTTTCTTTCTCTACTTTTTCTTTGTACCACTTAAACATCTGGAAATCTTTTGATTTTTCTTTTAAAAACATGACATACATCATTCTAGAAAAGTCATCAACAAATAAGATAAAATATCTATCTCCATAATAGCTTTGAATTCTCATTGGACCACATAAGTCAGTATGAACTAAATCCAAAATTGAATTAGATGAATAATGTTTTTTCTTGAAACTAGACTTTGTCATTTTACCCATTTGACATTGTTTGCACATCACTTGGTTAGGCTTAGATATACTCAGAAACCTCTAAATTTCCTTTTCTTACTGATCCTTACCATGCTGTCAAAATTCATATGAAATAAGGTTGTTTCTAATCAAAATCTTTCTACCAATTCTTTGTTTTTGTGAAGTGATTCTTGTCAAATATGTGTCAAAATATTTCTACTGATTCTTTATTTCTATGATCTTCATAAAAGAATAAAAGAATAATTGGATAGTGAACTTGGCTAAAGAAGCTTCAGAGCACATGCATGATTGGAGTATTGTTAATAAAAGGCAACTGCCCCCTTATTTATCTCATGTTTTTTTTATCAACTTGTTGATAGTGACAGGGCTTAGTAGATCTCTCTAATGCTCTTGTTGCAATTTTTCTCTTTGTGTTTTAATACATTTTTACCCCTATTTTAGTCATAGAATAATAAAATAATAACTAGATAGTGCTTTGGGTTTTTTCCGTATCTTAAATTAAGCTCTAGGGCACTAAGCTACCATAAAACCTCATGATATGTAAATTTTTAATTACATAAAGTGGCCTAATTGTAATGGGAAGATTTGAGTGGAGTGACATATAAAAAATGATAAATAGATAATTTTATAGTTGACATGTAAAAAATAACATTATCATTAAAAAAAATATAAAAACTAATTCATGAATAATATTTAATAATATTTAATACTCCCAAAGTAATATTTAAAAAAATAATAATTTAAGATTAGAAAAATAAAATCTAAAATTTAGTTTATAAATAAATAAATAAAAAATTATTTTGCTAATTATATATATTATCTTTTAGAGAATAAACTTGTTAAGAAATTGGACCTTTTCTCAAATAATAAGATTAAATTCTGTAACATAAACTAATAGTAATAATTTCTATTTATTTATGATATAAAATTAAATATATTACAAAATTAATTCTTTTAGAAGCTAAATTCTTCTAGCTCTTTTGTCTTGTTAAGAGGACAAGCGATTTATTCCAAGAGATGTGCTCTAAACTATTTGGAGAATGAAAGGTGATAAATAAGGTGTGTACACAATTCTTTGAACATTATTGCTAAGCAATTATCATAAGCATAGGGTTCTGAGCCATACAAACTAAGAGTGGATTTGGAACCTAAGTTATTGGTAGAGGTTTGCATACAGGTATCATCCATTCACTATTTTATGATATTATGGATATGGTATTTCTTGTGTATGTTTAGACAAGACAAATATAAAAAGTATGACAATTGTAGAAAAGATAAATAAAATTTACCATGATGTCAATATGATCTTCATAAAAGAATAAAAGAATAATTGGATAGTGTTTGGAAAAGAATAATAAGAAGATCTTTCATAGTCCATTCTCTCTTCACTTTGTTAGCAGGAGCTGTGACAAAATAACCAATAGCTATAAACAATGGATTGTGACATCTGAGCTCATTTCAAAGCTAAGGCATGAGAATAGGAGTTGTACCAACAACATTTCTATGGACAACTTAAAAGAGGACAAAGCACTTGAATGTCAAAAAGTGGAGGATGAGAATTGGTTAAAGTGACCATGTCCAGAACTATAAAAGGAGTTATCAACTTTCTAAACAAAATTGACATTATACTAGAAAGATTCTAGATTTATACTCCTAACCACTATATCAAGAAATAGATTATTGTTCTCATCCAAATTTTATACAAAATAATTCTTCTCAGCCATAGGTTTGTCATAATCACCAGTTTTTCATCTTCTAAATAAAAAAACATATTCTTTAAGTAGGCCTTGCAAATTACCGCCTTCATCTCTATCAATTGCAATTATGATTACCATACGAATTGTCATTATGATAAACTGGATAGCTCTAGCCAACAATCTATGCTAAAGATAACCATGAGTCCTTATTTCTTAAAATATTGCATGTTAGATATACTACAACAATGCTAAACTATTTGGAGAATGAAAGGTGATAAATGATGCATGTACAAGATTCTTTGAAGATTGGTGCTAAGCAATTATCATAAGTACATGGTTTTGAACCACATAAACCAAGAGTGGCTTTGGAACCTAAGTTATTGGTAGAGATTTGCATACATGTATCATCCATTCACTATTTTCTGATATTATGGATATGGTATTTCTTTAGTATGTTTATACAAGACAAATATAAAATGTTTGACAATTGTAGAAATTTTTTTATCATGATGTCAGTATGATCTTCATAAAAGAATAAAAGAATAACTGGATAGTGTTTAGCCTAATAACATTACAAGTTTAAATCATTAACCAATGTTAATACTATAACTTTAATTAGACTTTATTCCATCTTAATCTTAACTCATTTAAGCCTAATCTTTCCTAATTACCCAAGGAGAGTTTTATATGCTAGGTCAACTTTAATAGCAGTTAAGTTAAACATTTGGTCCATTAATTTATTAAGAAGACCAAAATTTGAAAGAGAGGAATAACTTAGTTAAAACATATTTTAATAATAATATTTTATCATTAACTTTAGAGGAATAAATTAGATAAATATAGACAACAAAAATCTAAATAAGAACTTGCTTAAAATCTTCTACGTGATTTGCATCTAATTTATCTAGTTAGAAAACAAAAGTTATAAGCTTCATCCAATATTTTTATTGAACCAACATATTAACTTTTCTAATGATTTTATTAATTTTAAAGTATAAACTAATAGGTTGCAAACCTTCCCATAAAAATAAATAAACTGACATCTATAATTAGACTATAATTTTTCCTTTAATATTAAATTAATATTTCTAAGCTTCCTTGATTAGAATAAATCTTGGAGTACAAGTGTTTGATTAATTAATGAATTGCCCATTATAAATTCTTATTAAGTTTTCCTCCCAATCATTTTTTTTCAAGTCGATTATATAAAATGAATGTAAAATTATTATTTTACCCCAATGATTTATTATTTTATCACATAGAATTAAACCCCAAAAGGATAAGACGTTACACTTCGACCTTTAAATCATGCGCAAGATTCTAACTTAAATATTATCGTAACTAGAGACATACATTAAGCCACATTAAGTCTCCCTAATAAATTTATTAGATTATTATTTTAATAACGTTATGGAATATCATTAATAAAATATTAACCGAAAGGATTTTGTTTGAATAATAACACAAAGTGTCTACTAAAAATCTTTATTAGATTTTTATAAAAACAACTTAAAAAGAACAATAAAAATAAGCTAAATTATATTCCCACCAAAAAGAAAGTTTGAAAATAGCCCCACCAAAAAGGCTTTTATAAAATATAATAAAATAAGGTCAACACTCTCATTGGGAAACCTAACCCTAATCGCCCAAATATGAAGAGTCAAAAATTGATTTTTTTGTTCTTCTCTCATTTCCCTCTCTTTCTCATGCCTCCTCCAAAACCTAGCCCCTCTCTTTTTTTTCTTCTATTTTTTTTTGCAGGTCTGATTCAAGGCTCTTATGGAGAGGGGATGGAAAAGAAGATCATCCATAGATCTATATACATAAATAAATATATACACACTTATGCATATATATTTATTTATATATATATAATACTATGTCTATTTATTTACAGGCCGGATTTGAGCTGCTGCTACTCAGCCCCAGAATGTTGCTAGTAAAAACCCAAAAATGGATGCCATTTTCATAGTGCATTATTCCTTTTTTTTATATATTTATTTTATTATTAAATTATTTTTTTGTAGCATAAAATGGAGGGGGGAAATGGCTGCTGGTGTGTGAGTGATGTGGTATGTTACAACCACACTTTTGTGTTCATAGCTGCGAGTGTGAACACGGTCCCGCAGACTGTGAACTCACAGCCACGAGCTGTGATCACAGTCAGTGGACTGTGAACTCATAGTAGTCACAGTCACGAGCTGTGATCACAGTCAGCGGACTGTGAACTCACAACCGCTGGCTGTGATTTAGTTTTTTTATTATTTATTTTTATTTTTTTGTTTATTGATTTTCATTTTCATTTTTTTGTTTATTAATTTTTTTATTACTTTATTATTTGATTTTATTTTCTTTTTAAATGTGAATAAATATAATAATAATAATAATTTTAAAAGGAAAACAATAAAATAAGGAAAATAACACTTTATTTAAATCTAAATGTATTTATTGGTTGCATTGTTTAAGTGTTTTGGTCAGTAATAAAAAGAACAGATTATTAAAAAATAGTTTTCTATCATATTTACATATTTTGAAATATTTGTTTATATAATAGAATATATAATTATGTGTATATATTGTCTAAAGTTGGGTATCCATAAATACACATTTATATATATTCAGATTTCCTTTAATATCTGCAAATTATTTATGGTATATACCCATATTATTATTAAACAAACAGATTTCAAATGTTCTATTTTTATCTCTTTTTTTATTTAGTACGCAAATGTGAAATTAGTATATGTACATTAAATGCCTGTGTATTCTATGAAAAATATATATAGAGTTTTCTATTTCTATTGCAACATCATTTAAAATGACAAAAGAAGAGTAATCAAATTTATTTTTAGCATAGATATAAATATTTTCATAAATATATTCATTTGCTTAAGTCTCAAGCAAGCAAGAGTGTAAAATGACATGTTTTTTTTGTCAGGCATATAAATAAGCATGCTTTTCTTTTTTTTTGTTATGAGGGAACTAAAAACAAACAAATATATTTTAAATCTCCTTGTGGTATATAAGTGAATGCAGATTTACATTAGGATGCATTAAAAAACAAAATATCATTTTTTGAAAGATAAGAATTTCTCATTTAAATGCAAGAGAATATTTATTTTTATAAGGCCATGCTAGTTAGCCACAACAAGTCTATATAAGGTATACATTTTAAGAAAATAACCAGCAACCTAATGATTTAGTTAGAAACAAAATTTGGTGATGCAAACATGTTTCTTTTATTTTACAAGTAGATTTCTATGAAAATTGTACATATACAACTAGCCATTTCATATAGATAAGGAAAATACAAAGTAGATAACTCCTACTCAATTACTAATCTATTCCTATACATAAAATGATGTATATCATTTCTCAATCTTTCAAGGAGACCAGTTCTCAACCTCAAGGCTTTTACATAAACCCTTGCAAAACACAATACTACTATTTTTCCAAACTTAATCTTCAACCTTCAAGAGCTCCAAGCAAGTCCAAAATCTGCAACAAAAGAAAGAAAACCAAAGAGACCATGGGAAGCTCACCTCCCAACCAAGGCCTCCAAGAGGCCACCCCCGAGCTAGGGGAACCAAATAATAGGTAGGATACACACAAGCAAAACAACATCAACATATATTAACAAAACACAAAATCTCCCATCTATAGCTTCCATAATAGGTCTCATAATGACCCTAAAATTGGGGTGAAGAGGACCAAATACCTTATGGGGAGAAAGCCCATTCCAAAAAATAAGAGAAACAAGCCCTCACATGGCTTCACAATTAGCTCTTCCAACACACTTGGAAATCTCATACCAAAAATCAAATAGATCAAGCCTTCACATGAATTTTCAAAATCATCTTCTCAACCACATTCCCAAATGCACAACAAAACCCTTGTGACCCCCATTGCATCAAGCCAAAAAAATAACTCCCTTATGGACCCCAAAATAACAGGATATGGAATGGCTACATGGAGCCCATACTTCCATTCTTTTTTCCCTCTCCTCCCCGAGGAAAGACTCTACACCCATGGCAGTCCTAAAACCTTCACCCCCAAGGCTACTCTTCCCTTCCAAGGTTGAGTTGGCCTTGAGACTCCCTAACACAAATACATGCAATACATCACAAATGAAACACAATACAACAATGGAAGAAAAACATCACACCAAAAAATCTTTTACTTACAAGTTCAAGAACACTAACATTTGCATATGTTCACATACACAATAAGTAGATAAGAAGGAGAAATGTGAGAGCCACCAACCTAGATCCAAGCTCAAGGAAAGGATTTGATGGAGAGCTACCTCTTTCCTAAGTCACTTACTCCCAAGCTCTTCCAAAACTAGAAATGTCTCTAAGATAGAGAGTGGGTGTTCAAATTCTCCAACATGGAGAGTCTCCACTAAAAAGACCACTAGAAAATCTTGGGGAAAGGGAAGGCTTCTCATTGGTTTCTCTTCCCTAAGCTCCTTACTAGTTTTCTAAAAAAATAGAACTCATGGAAGAAGCCCCATAGGACTACAAATTCTTAGCACAAGAAGGGAAAGGGTTGTCTACCCAAGGCCATGCTTCCAAAAGCTGATTTTCGGCCATTTTGAAAATCCAACTTTTGGAAGGGTCTTTTGGTCAACTAAGAGTTTTCATATGGTAAAAAATGACCTTTACCCATAGGTATACCAAGTGGGCTACCTAAAAATGTCATAAACACTTCCCTAGGCCCCTTTTTAACCCCCCAAAAGTCTATTTTAAGATTCCATTCGAAATTCATGGATATGACCTAGCCTCAAGCTCCCTAACTAAGGATGCACATGGGGATCTTAAAGAGTACTTACCTAGGTAGGTGGAAAACCAATCCTCAAGTGGACATGTCATAGCCATAAGTACACACACAAGTGTCAAGTGACACACACCAATATTTACACATCACAAGACACATGTCATATCCACTTGAGTACACAACACAAACAATTAAATATGCAATTTGTAATTATGAACTTAATACAAACAAACATACATTACGTTTACAAAATTAAACACGATACAATGACGTCTTGTCTCTCTTTAGACACAACCTTGGCTTTTACTTAAATTCACATAGACCTACATTTGGTTCCTTGATTTAATACCATGGTCTCATACTTGCACACTAAATTCGAATATCAATAGTCCACATAGATATAAATACATCATAAGAAATAAACATTATTCAAAATATTTATGAAACATTTACAAACTCAATTAAACACCTAAGATCATATGCAATTATAACATCATTTAAACATTTAACTTTCATAAGGTAAAATCATATTGCCTCGTTACGGAATTAAATCTCAATTTCTAATTACTCTCATAAAATCAATAATCCATCACATAATCATCATGTTTTTTTAAATCAATTATCTCATAATAAAAATCCATAATATAGTAACACAATATAGTCCATCATATGCATCGTAAAGTAGCATGAATCTGACATCAAATATGATCAATCCACAATATAATGTATAAAATCTATAGTGCATCTAACATGATATCAAGTGCTAAGTCTAACATAAGCAAGAAATATGGAAAGCTATGATGGGTTTGGGGTGAGGCCTCACAACAATATTACTGAAGAAACCATGGTTTACTCTCGAAGCTCACTGAAATCTAGAGAAAATCCTTGAGAGAACATCATAAATAAAAGTAATGATCCTTGTGTTAAAAAATTGCATAGATTTCCAGGTCATCAATTGTGAAACTTACAACAATAGCATCTTTGGTAAAAGGAGATAAGATTGACTCCATCCTTGGCCACCCAACAACCATTGCAATTATTCCTACAAGTTCAGTATGCAGGGTTTTAAGTTTCTAACCATAGTTACAAATGAAACCCTATATTATAATGCACATTTTTTTTCTAGAAAAACCCACAAAACATACATTTCAGTAGAAGAACAAATAGAGTAAGGTGTGTGAGAAGCAAAAAAGTATGGGAAAAAGTTTAAATTCTCCAAGAACATGTTACAAGTAAAACAAAACTAAACCCGAGCATGGATTTTACAGAAAAGTAAGTAGGATAAAACCATAGTCTCATATCCTAGGGTTTGAGGAATTTAGAGCCACAACCATAAATCTTTGATAGGACTCTACATTTATAGAAACATCTATACAGAACATGAAATAATAACAATGCATGTGCTATGGTCTATAAAATAAACTCAAGGCATAAATTTCTTCACTTTTATTCAAGGATTTTTGCAAATCTAAGGCTGAGCATCCAAAAACATAGAAATATAGACAAACCCACCAAAATGATGGGAAAATTCTTACCTATTAAAGCTTGGACTTGCAGTTCTAATTCCCTAGCCATGCCAACCACAAAGATTGAGTTGTGCTACTAACCCCCTCACCTCCCTAGAATCAATCCCCAAATTGCTTAGACTTGCAGTTCCAAAACCTATCCATGACAACATTAGAGCTTGTGCTGCGCTACCAACCCCCTCACCTCCCTAGAATCAATCCCCAAATTACTTTCAAAGTGAGGGAAATTAAACTTGGCAGCTTCCCGCCATATTTATTTAGTGAAAAATGCATGTTTCTTTATTCTTCGATTTCTGAAAGCATACTGGCTAAAGTATCATTTTGATATAAATTTTTCTCATGAATGTAATATAAAATTTAAAAAATAAAAAATAAAAAATGTAAAATAATAAAATAATAAAATATATCAAGAAAATGTTAAGCGGTAAAATTAATACTTAAGCAATAGTATTAATACTAAATTTTTTACAACTATATTAGCTTAATTATGATTTTATTTATAATTTGGTAGTTTAGCAATTGCAATGTATAATTAATTTTAAATTCTATGAAAATAATTAGTTGTCTAAACTAAGTATAAAATTTTAATAGAAAATTTATAATTTAAATGAATTGGTAAAACACAAAATTTAATTTAGGAAGATATTTTGTAATATTTGAAAATAATATTTACTATAAAATTTGTTCTAAATTTTTTAATCAAATTTAGTTATAAATTTTTATCGAATTTGATGAATTTGAATTTACCTCTATATTTTGGAAGCCAAATATTCTTGCACAACTAAGAAGACTTGAGAATTACATTTGACTATAGTATAATTCACATAGATTTATAACCATGCACATGCAATTCTGACATCTAATAGAAACCATGACACAATAAGAATGTCATAGTTTATCTGTATTATTCGCTTTATTATATTTTATGAAATTTAAACACTTCGAAATAGTAAATCCATATTGTAAATTGAATCTAATTGCTTCTAGAAATAACTACTTCGAAACAGTAAACCACGAGTAAACATTTGTTTGATGGTAACTATTCCTTGTGATTCTATCTCTAAATATTGTTTATCGATCAATTTTGAAATCACTTGAAAGCCATATTTTTGGCATGAGACAGGTGTAGATGGATTGAGCATGCAATAAGTCTATTGATGGACAAGCATTACTGGTGAAATGGAATTTCTAAGTATATAAGTCTATGACATTATCAAATGTTATTATAAAGGAGTAATAATCATTTATTTAGTCAATTTTGTTTGGATGACTAATGATTTAGTCATTTATTCAGTCAATTATTTAGTCATTTTTATTTGGGTGACTAATTATTAGTGACTAATTGTTTAGTCATTTATTTGGTCATTTATTTAGTTATTTTTAGTTGTCTGACCTTGTGAGTTTACCCAATGACCAAATTAGTCATTTCTACTTGTGAATTACAAATAATTAGTAGAATTTGATCATTTTTAGTCATGTGACTAAACTTTTTAGTCACGTGACTAAAATATTTAGTCACGTAGTCATTTATTTGCCAAATTCTACTAGTGACACACACACACACACACACACACACACACATAAACATGAATGTACACATGTTAATATGTTTCTAAATCAAAAGAATTCTAGTAAACCTGTACTTCTATGAAGTAATTCTTGTCAAATATATGTGAATAAAGTTGGAGTTGAAACCACATCATGAAATATATATAAAATTAATAGCCAAATATAAAGAAATGTTATGCATGTTTCTAATCAAAATCTTTCTACCAATTCTTTATTTTTGTGAAGTGATTCTTGTCAAATATGTGTCAAAAGATTTCTATTGATTCTTTATTTCTATGAAGTGATTCTTGTCAAATATTTTTGTGAAGTAATTCTTATCAAATATATGTCAAAAAAAAGAAAATTCGATACATAATTAGATAGTTTGAATCTCTATGAAAATGCTAATTAGATAAAATAAATGAATCAACCCTAATTTTTAATTTTCATAAGACAACATTTGTTGACAGTTTTAAAAATTGGGTGGTACATTACTTAGTGTTTTTAGTTTTTTAGCAAACATGACATCACACATAGAAATAAGGAGAACAAAATTGGTAGAACTTGCGAGAAAAGGTTTCAAAGTTGCCCTTATGTTTGAAAATATCTGATGCAAGAGCATCCGAGGATCAAGGCTGTTGACTCAGATGTGGGTTTTGGTCAAAATTTACTTCTGAGGGTCATAACTTTGGACTCGAATGTGGGTTTTGGCTGAAATTTTACAGGTAGTTGCGTGAGGAGTTATTTGAATTGCTAATGGAGCTTAGCTCGATTGGTAGTCATTTCAACTTTTTTTTCGGGAGCTAGAAGTATCATCCTAGCCTCTAAATTGGCTTTTCATGTTTTTTTCTAGTTTTTAGAAAGTTTTCTTTTCTAATAAATTCAAAATCATGTTTCTGATTTCATAGGTTAGATGGCAATTCATCTTGCCTTAGTTTGGGGCATTTCTTGGGAAAAATCAAGATTTGTAGGATGGGTTTTGAAAATGACCAAAAATAGAAAAAATCTATTTTTTTCCAAAAATCTACCAAATATGGTAATTTTTGGAATTGTAATAAGTAGCAGTTTTCTTTCATTGTAGAGGTAGAGTAAGTTGGAGAAGATTAATGAAGAATTTGGAGTTCTAAAATTTTGTGTTGTGCATTTTTTGAATTGTTGTTCTTGAAGGGTTCAAGGGCTACATCAACATCATAGTTGGTTTTCAAAGGAATGAAATTTGGCCACTGGTTGGAGATGCTCTTTTTAATGACATGAAATTAAGTGACACATTCAATTTAAAAGATGAAAATGATGCTACAGTAATTGCAAGCATCTTAAGAATAGTTAGTTATGAAGAAGATGTTATTGAATAATGTTTGGCAAAAATGGAAAAACTACATACAAATGATCCAAACAAAAAAAAAATATTCACCAACACATGTTAGCTAGGCACAATATGAAAATGAATTACACGATGAAATGAGTTTACCAACATAGTTTGACCCACCTAATTGGGTTAAAGAACAAGTAGAGAACTTGGGAGTGCAAATTGATTTCTGGTGCATGAGCACCTAAGCACCAGGAGGATATAGGAGGTCAAAGGTCACAACAAGATCAATTTCATTGATATTTAGTCTTTAAGGTCATATAAATAGGTTTGGAGTCATTAAGTAATTTTGTAATGTTATGTAATGCAATGGTAACAAATTGACAAAGTTGTCCATTTAGGTCTTGAAAAGTCAAAGAAGGTCAAAGATGTTCAAAGTATGTAAAATTGTTAAAAAATGATGTAATTTGTCCTCACTAGTCCATTTTGAAGTGATTTGTTAAGTTTTGTCACATTTGGAGTTACTTTGTAAAAGTTGTCAAGAGAAACATTTTGAAAAGTTACAAAATTACAAACAAGTTGTCATGGAGGAAGTTGGTAAGTCTAGGGATGGTTAAATAGTTTGTAACTATCAAATTCATTATAAGAACATGTGATGGTCTAATCCAAAATAGGGGGACATGGTTAGAGGAAAGGTTGCAAGTTTTATTCTTAGATCCTCTAACTGTCACAGAGTACCTGCAGGATGAAGGTGACAGTTAGAGTTTGGATCAGAAATTGGGGTAAAGGACTATATGAATGTCTTTGGGAATAAGATAGAAGTCAGTTTATTTCCCCATCTCTCCTCATTGTGGTATCAACTATCAACCACATTCAAGATGAAACATTCATAATTAAGCTATCATGTGCAAGATAGAAATTCAAGTTTGAACTCCATAGATATAGATTATTTCCATCATTAAAGGCCCAAGAAAATTAGTTTTCTATCAAGGAAGGGAGATACACTTATCTTTTCATCCAAGTCTTCTTCTCCTCTCCCTCTCTCTTAATCAAACATTGTGGTGAATTACAACATCCATTAAATGAGGTGTTTCTTTCATGATTTCCATTTGGATTTTTGTGTGAATTCAAATTTATTTCTACAACATATTTGATTACATTCAAAGAATCATTTGCATTGCTAAAGGTATGATATAATTCATTTCTTCTAGATCTAACCTCTACTACATGCCAACATTTTTTAATTTATTTTATTTCATTTCAAAGTTGACTTATAAAACAGGGGCTTGACCAAGGTAAATCCCTTTATCCAAACTTCCTTCCCATTCATGTATTTGTAGAAGTAGGTTATGGAGATCTACTAGAACTTTTTAGGTAGATTAGATATTGTCATATTAGCATCCCTTCAAGTTTTAGGCATGAACCTAGGGAATACAAAATTTCAAACATTATATTCATTGGTACAAAATATTTTAAATTTTCTACACTTCCCAAAACCAGTTGAAATTTGACTTGCAAACAAGTGTCAATTTCAAGGCCTCAAATCAATAGCTACAAACATTTCTAGGATTTTGTTTATAAAAAAATTAGATCTTAAGAAACACACCTCCTATTTTGATTATAACTACATGTAAATCCCCCTAATCTATGTTTCTTACCTCATTATCTCCCCGCATTTACCAATTCACATATATTTTAGTGAAACATCATTATTCTATTCAATGCTTAGGAACTTCTTGAGGTTATTGGAACATCTTCCTTCTAAATGTGCAAATATGAAAAGGAGGAGTAGCCTCCTCCTTTTCATTGCTTCCTTTTTCCTATTGTACACCCTCTTTTTGGGAAGATTGAAGTGGAGTGACATATAAAAAATGATAAATAGATAATTTTATAGTTGACATGTAAAAAATAACATTATCATTAAAAAAAATATAAAAACTAATTCATGAATAATATTTAATAATATTTAATACTCCCAAAGTAATATTTAAAAAATAATAATTTAAGATTAGAAAATAAAAATCTAAAATTTAGTTTATAAATAAAAAAAAATAAATTATTTTGCTTTAATTATATATATTATCTTTTAGAGAATAAACTTGTTAAGAAATTGGACTTTTTCTCTAATAATAAGATTAAATTCTATAACATAAACTAATAGTAATAATTTCTATTTATTTATGATATAAAATTAAATATATTACAAAATTAATTCTTTTAGAAGCTAAATTCTTCTAGTTCTTTTGTCTTGTTAAGAGGACAAGAGATTTATTCCAAGAGATGTGTTCTAAACTATTTGGAGAGTGAAGGTGATAAATAAGGTGTGTACAAGATTCTTTCAACATTATTGCTAAGCAATTATCATAAGCATAGGGTTATGAGCCATACAAACTAAGAGTGGCTTTGGAACCTAAGTTATTGGTAGAGGTTTGCATACAGGTATCATCCATTCACTATTTTATGATATTATGGATATGGTATTTCTTGTGTATGTTTAAACAAGACAAATATAAATAGTATGACAATTGTAGAAAAGATAAACAAAATTTACCATGATGTCAATATGATCTTCATAAAAGAATAAAAGAATATTTGGATAGTGTTTAGAAAAGAATAATAAGAAGATCTTTCACAGGATTCTCTCTTCACTTTGTTAGCAGGAGTTGTGACAAAATAGCCAATAGCTATAAACAATGGATTATGATATCTAAGCTCATTTCAAAGCTAAGGCATGAGAATAGGAGTTGTACCAACAACATTTCTATGGACAACTTAAAAGAGGACAAAGCACTTGAATGTCAAAAAGTGGAGGATGAGAATTCGTTAAAGTGACCATGTCCAGAACTGTAAAAGGAGTTATCAACTTTCTAAACAAAATTGACATTATACTAGAAAGATTCTAGATTTATACTCCTATCCACTATATCAAGAAATAAATTATTATTCTCTTCCAAATTTTATACAAAGTAATTCTTCTCAGCCATAGGTGTTGGCATTAAGCATGATTGTCATTAGTGACAACAATTATTCTGAACAGTGCATACCGAGTAGAAGAGTACATACCAAGCAGAACAGAGCTTACCGAGCAAGATAGAGCTTACCGAGCAAAACAGTGCATACCGAGCTCACAAAGTTTTAAGTGTTTACCGAGTGCTGCATGGTTAAACAGGAAATTTAGTTTCTATCGAGTAACACTTTATCTACTGAGTCTCTAGTATTTACTGAGTTCAAAACTATGACCGAGTGGTTAGTATGGACCGAGCTTCCACTTCTACCGAGTGCATGACGATGCCGAGTAACGCAGTGGACGCTGAGTATCAGAAAGTCACTGAGTTAGTTTGCAGTAACTGTGTAACTATATTTGGGCCGACTCAGTAATATTTGTGTTTACTTGTTTAAGACCTGACTTTGTAATTGTTTTGGAATTGACTTAGATTGATATATAAACAATGTTTTATGTCATATCCAAAAAGGAAGATATAGAGAAGTATGAAAAAGAGAGAAAGGAAGAGATAAGCGAATTACAAAGGGATACAATAGTATAAGAAGCAGCAAAGATCTATCCATCACAGAAGGTGATCAGTACATCAGAGAATCTCAATCAGCAGGTACAGTTGCAAGTAAGAGATCTACTATTTCATTCTAACATGTGAATCAGCTTGAAATCCTTTAACTAGGTAGACTTAACAGTCTTTGTAAAAATCTCTTAACCGAGTGCATACTTCATTGTATGTTTGTAAAACCTGTAACAAGGTAGACCTAGCAGTCCTTATTGCTCCTAACAGGGCAGATCATCAGAAGTGATCATTGTAAGCCTTAACCGGAAAACTTTATACTGCAGTATTGAAGTTTTGTGGGTATCATCCCCACCGCAGTTTTACTTTCTACTTGGAAGGTTTCTGGGTCACCAAATCTCTCTGTTCTAAGTGTTATGAATGTTTTATTCTTTCTGTTACTCATGCATGTAGTCAGATTATCAATCTAATATTATTAAGATCTGAATCTGTTAAAAGTTTTGAAGTTATTGATTCACCCCTCCCCTCTCAGTAACCTAGATAGTCTTGAATATTTCCAACAATTGGTATCAGAGCTCAGTGGATCTCAGAATAAAGTTTGACAGCTTGAGAAAAGATTTAGGACAATGGAGATATTCAGACTGAACAAAGTAATTGAGAATGAAAAGCTAGATCTGGAAATGGCCATAACTCAACTCAAAGAGGCAAGAGAGCATCTTTCCCTTTCCCTAAAAAGAAGGAAGGAACTTGCAAATCAGATCAATGACCACCAGTATGTTGAAGAAAAGATTGAAGACTTTTTCCCTTCAAGCAGCTCAGACGAAGCAAACAATGCAATCAAAGAACTTCTAGAAAAGAGTGGATCTCTGCAAGAAGAAGTGAGAAAATTGGAAAGAGAATAGGAAATTTAGTCAACAAGATTCTGGGAAGTCTTGGAATAAAGAAACAAGATGAAAGATGAAATAGATGGAAAGAACAATGAAATCCAGAATAAAACTCTTTAGCTAGAAAATCTTATTGATCAAATCTCCAATGCAAATGAAGAAATCTTGACTCTAAGATCAGAAAATGAAAATATGAGAGAAGAGCTGAGATCTGAAAAGAAAATCAATTTAAGAGTGATGAGTGAGCTAGATGCTGAAAGGAAAATCAATGAGAGAATGTTGAAATCTCAAGAAGATATGAATCAGGTGTATGAACAAAACCTTCATAGGCAAAAAGGAAAAGTAGGACTTGGATACAAAGAGGAAGGTGAATCCTCCAAACAAGGTACTCAAAAGAATCAGAAACCTACTTGTAATCACTGTGACAAAATTGGTCATACTTCAAACAAATGTTGGAGCAATGGAAAAGAAAAATTCAAAGGAAAATGCTACAATTGCAATCAGCTTGGTCATAAAGCAAATGAATGCAAGGAGAAACCAAGATTTAAAGGCATATGTCACAAATGCAGCAAACAAGGTCATAAGGCATCAGAATGCAGAACTAAAACACCCAATCCAGCGGAACAAATTATTAAAGCAATGTTTGGTTGGGATTACAACACTTGGTGTAGATGTCATTACTGTGGAGAATATGGACACATTGGCATGAATTGTGTAAGGCACCACTTAAGAAAAAGAGATTCTACCATAAGATGTTATAATTGCACTAAGCTTGGGTCACATAGCTAAAAACTGCATGAATTTAGGCAAAATTGAAGATGAAAAGAAAGCAAAAGAAAATAACATTAGGAAGTAGATGAGACAGAAGTGGATTCCTAAACCTACTGAGCAAACCAATCCTGAAGTCACTAATGAAGGGAGTGGCTCTATGAGTTATAACTAGTCTCCAAGAAAGCACTAGAACTGTATCTTCATAGATAGTTCCTGAACTGAAAGGAAGATAGATCCAAATCAGTATGCAAGATATAGCAGGATCACAAGAAGGTCGGTATCAGTTACCACAGAGAAAGGTTGGGAGTAACCTAACTTCATTTGGTTACTGAGTAAGGTCGGATAAGTAAGAATTCGTATGATGGCCGAGTTGCGGAGTCTTCACCGAGCAATTAATTCATAGTGGATGATAGCCTGTCTAATTCAATACCCTAATTCGTACTGAGCATTAATGACAAATTTTTAACAAAAGGAGTGAAATCAAGTTCACTATTCACCGTGAACAAAAGTCTCCTAGTGCAATCAAGCATTTCGAAGCATATTTCAGCAAGATATTCTCTTTCCTCAAAGAATTTACTGTGTTCACCGAGCTACCATGGCATCATCCAGCACTAAAGTGAAGAAAGATTCGGAAATGTTGGTTCATGGAGAATGGAAAGCACCATATTTCAAACTCATGTTCGCAGTTGCCAGAACCCAAGACCCGAGTGGAGCTCAATCTTGGATCCCTCCTAAGGTACTCCTTATTAATGATATTTGCAGTCATTTTAAGTGTACAATTCAAGAGCTTGGAACCCTAGAGATAGATACTATTTGTGAGGAACTATGTGTCAATGGTGTTCTCAAATCAGAGCATCAACATTTGGAAGATAAGGGTTTAGTTCACATCACACACTTGCCTCAGAGCTTTTAGATAAAATGGGTCAGATATATCTTGAGCTGAGTACATGAAGGTAAAATATGGCTTGAGCAACCAGTAGAGATTACGAAGAAGATGATTCACCGAATCACTAGTCTTCCCATGCTCGACAAGGAAAAATCTACAAAAACCCTAGGTTGGATGAAACTGGAAGAGAAAACCCTAGCTAAGTGGGATGGTAGAGGTATGAAGTTAAGCAGAATTACTGATGTAGAATTGAAGTTTGGTATACATATCGTAGCTCATAAGATATACAGTTCAAGTCGGCAGAACAATGTTCCATGTGAAGTAGTTGACCTAGCGTATAAAATTGTAAAGAACAATTTGTCATTTGACCTAGCAGATCTTTTGTTGAAATAGTTCAACAAGAACATGGAGAGCATCCAAACCTCAAAGAACAATCCATGTAAGTTTGGCTCACTGTTGGTTTGTTTATTTTTCTATGCTCAAAAGTTTTTCCCATCAAAAGGCACGGTAGTATGGAGAAAAAATGTGTCGGTTCTTTATCAGATGAATGAATACATTTCAGAAATGGGTGACAATTTTGAAAGCATAATGGATAACTATTTTGAATCATTTAAAGAGAAAATGAACAATATATTCCGGATTCCATAGAAATTGGTGGAAGATTACAAAGATGATATTTGTTTCATGGTGGACTGTGATAATCTATATATACAGGTAGCAAAACCAAGGATTGTACATGTGAAACCTCTTCCCTATGAGGTAAATATTGATGAAACCAAGAATATTATTGAAGCCCTAATTAATCAACCTGTTAATCCAAAGGCACCATATTTTGGGACATATGAAGAAGCTAAGGAGAGAATTGAGCTTAGTATAAAGCTTCCACAGGTGGTTAACAAAGGAAGAAAGAGGATGGCCAAAATACAAGCTAGCACACCTCTAATGTCAACCGAGGAAAAAGGAGACAACTTTGAAGAAGAAGAAGAGAAAAAGGATGAGGAGGAAGAAGAACAAGTACCAGCAAAGAAAAAAGGAAAAGTAATTATCACCAAGGCACCCAAGCAACCCTCTGTAGTATTTAAAATGAGTGCAAGAGGCAAGGCAGGCAAAGACAGTAAAGAAATAGTATTCAAAAGGCCTCCTCCTTCATTAAAAGAAAAGATCAAGGATATGAGAGAAGGATCTGGAATTGCAAACTTCAAATCTGTCAAATATGAAATCAGATCTGAGGAAGAGCAACAGGAAATTGAAGATGCTGTTATCGAGAAAATGGGAAAATGGAAATACTCACCTGAAGAGATAGCTTCTCAAATCCCAGGAATTCTGCTGAACAAAATTAAGTTGAGATGGTCCAATGCAAGACAAACTGTCAAGGACATCTATGCTCAAACCTTGAGGCAATTAATGCCAAGTTTGAAAAATACTGAAATTAATAAGGCATTGATAGATAATGAAAATAAGTTGACACTCAAATTCAACAATTGTTTGATTTTGATCAAAGATATTGAGTCGGTTGTGAAGAGTGCCACTGCCACATGGAAAAACATCTATAATCTTCACAAACTGAGTGCCGAAACTGTGATAATCAAGGATATTGATGATGACAGTGATGAACATGAAGAAGATACCGAGGTAGACAAGCAAAGTGATGAGGAAGATAATATTGTTCGGATAGCTACAGAAGTCATTGCCTCACTTCCTCACTCTCCAGCAAAAGTTGCTACACCTAGCATGGAGATAACTTCAAGTATGATTGTGACAACTTCCATAGACACATCAAATGTCAAATCATCACTAGCACAACTCAATGTATCATCGACAGAAATGACTACCACCTCTTTTACCGAGTTGCAGTCTCCTATATCTACTTCAGTACCTACTTCCATATCAAGTTTTCCAGCAGTAAGTACCTCAGTTTTGGATACTTCAGTAAGTATTTCAATTTTTGATTCTACAATTGTGAATACTTCAATTTTGAGCCCTTCAAGTATTCCAGTCAGTAGTTTATCATTTTTCACAGCTAGTCCTACAATGTCTACAATAACTTCTACAAAGGCATTAAGTGCAATAATAGTTGATCCTAAGGCTCAACCGAATACAAGATTTTTGAGTAAGAATGTAGAAGAGGATATAGACTTAGATGAGGAGATAGAGATTCCAAAATTAGACTTTGCAAATCTTTCAGCAGACCAAATGCAAAACATTGGTGAACTCATCCAAAAGAAAGCAAAGCAGAAGAAACTAAAAGAAGAAAGGGACAAGGAATATAAAATTATTGAAAATGCAAAGGATATTTTGTCAGAAGCATTAGGTATTAAAGTTGATTCCTCTCAACATATTTTGTTACAGTTAGCTGAGGTAGTAAACAAGTTCCACGAGGATTCCTATACGTCAGAAAAGATTCTTGAGAAAGCCGAGAAGAAGTTTGACAATAAAGTGCTTGAGCATGTTGCTCAGCATATAGCTATTAATCAGGCAGAATAATCTTCAATTTTGACAGATATTGAGTCCTCCTATTCCAATGTTACCTCACTTGTTGCTAAGCTATGTAATGTTGCCGAGTTCACTAAGGAAGTCAAGGATAAATTGAATAAGATTGATGAGGATCTGAAGGACAGTGTACAGAAGTTGCAACTTGAACCTAGTTCAAGCTCTGCACATCATATGAAAATCACATTCCTATCAAATAGGCAGTCAAAATTATTAAAAGAAGATACAAAGATCCGGTCAACACTGCTAGATATTCAGAACATGATCCTTCCCATCATGGACATAATACAAAAGCACATTGTTCACTTAAAAGCATTACTCCATGACAATCAATTTTCCATTGCAGATCACATGATTGAACTCTCTGTAGAAGTCCAAATTGCACTCCCAACATGCAAGATTCTGCAAGAAAATTGGGATAGAACTCTGGCACTAATCATAAAGGTACATTCTAATTTTCTTTCACATTTTGGATTCTCCCTGTAAAATACTTGTATATACACCTTTGGCATTGATGTCAAAAAGGGGGAGAAAATGTATAGGAGAAAGTGTATAAGATTAAGGTGTGTAATACGAAAGGGGGAGAAAGTACTCTATATAAGGGAGTCATGAAATATATAAACAATAGTTTGACAAAGATAAATTTTGAAAAATCAAAAAAAGAATCAGCATGATTCTTGTATATAAGTTTTGGCAAATAAGTGTTTTTGTCACTAATGCCAAAGGGGGAGATTGTTGGCATTAAGCATGATTGTCATTAGTGACAACACTTATTCTGAATAGTGCATACCGAGTAGAATAGTACATATTGAGTAGAACAGAGCTTACTAAGTAGAGCAGAGCTTACCAAGTAGAGCTTACTGAGCAGAACAGAGCTTACCAAGCAGAACAGTGCATACCGAGCTCGCAAAGTTTCATAGTGTTTACCAAGTGCTACACAGTTAAATAGGAAATTTAGTTTCTACCGAGTAACACTTTATCTATCGAGTCTCCAGTATTTACTGAGTTTGAAACTACGACCGAGTGGTTTGTATGGACCGAGCTTCCACTTCTACCGAGTGCATGACGATGCCAAGTAACGTAGTGGACGTTGAGTATCAGAAAGTCACCGAGTTAGTTTGCAGTAACCGTGTAACTATATTTGGGCCGACTCAGTAATATTTGTGTTTACTTGTTTATGAGCCGACTTTGTAATTTTTTTGGAATTGACTTAGATTGATATATAAACAATGTTTTATGTCATATCTAAAAAGGAAGATATAGAGAAATATGAAAATGTCATGCCCATCGAAAAATAGTCTATAATCACACAATTTTTTTTTTTAAAAAAAGGAAAGGATTAATTAGAATAAAACTATTTGCGAGTAGGTCACCCTACAAGACAAATCTAGAATAACGTTCTATAAATATATTTTTTTGAATTCGAAAAGTTTCAGTTATTATCAAAATAGGTTTATTAGAATTACAGAGATAACTTATAATGAACCAAAACTGATTAAATTATGACCTCCTAAATTAAATAATCAATTGAATGGCGATAATAATTAGACGTGTCATATATTAATAAACTAACAATTATAATATACCAATTAATTAATAAGGTTATTAACCAATTAATATAATATGAAAATATCATTTAATAATATATTTAATTAACAATTTTAATTAAATAATATATATATTTTTTGTTAATTAATAATCATAATATATTAACTAATTAATATAACATTAATTAATTAATATACTATAATAAATTAATTATTAATATATATATATATATATATATATATATATATATATATATATATATATATATATATATATATATATATATATATATATATATATATATATATATATATATATATATATTACATAGTACTATAACAATTAATATTACCAACTCATTGAAATATCAATTAAATAACACAATAAAAATTTATTGAGAAATTTCCCTAAGCTAAGCAAATTAACCATTAATAAAATTCTACCTAAACTAAATAATATTCTAATCTAAACCTATCTAATCTAATCTCCCCCTAACTTCCAAGCACACCACTTACTAAAACCCCTAACCTACTCCCCTAACCTACTTCCCCCTTGACCCACAAGCCTAGGGAGGAAAGTCCATCATTAACATGCAAGCATTGGGGTGCGCACTTAAAGGGAGGAGGACTAGTTCTAGAGGGGGCCCACGAGAACTCCTAAAGCAAAATTCAAACAAGAAATAAAAAAAATAGTCCCAAAACAAAAGAAATATGACCATGGCTAAAAGCCAGCGCAGGTTGCTTTGGGGAGTGGAGAAAAGGTGTTAGGAAAGTCATTTGCAAGGACATGCAATTAATATAATATAATAAAGAGCATTGTCTAAAGAAAACTAGTTTTGTATAAAGCAAGCCTGGCTTCTAAGCACTGCGCCACTTTTTGGGAATGGATTAAAAGTGTAAGGAGTTATTATGTTTATTATAATTTTATTGAATTTTGTTGACTTGGAAAAGGCATGCATATATTATATTATATATTGCATTTCACTATGTACAAGAAGATAATTTATATAATAAAGTAATGACTGTGGCAATGGAATTTGTATGGGAAATTTTCCCATACAAATTCCAGAGACCTGTAAGTCTCAATTGCCAATTTTCTTTGCTTTGTTTCTCTTATAACTTGATCATGATTTCAAATTTATTTTTCAACTATCACTTGATTTAAATTTGACAAAATGCTTACTTTTAGATGAGGAAATTAGTTTCTCAATAGGTTACTCTTAAGCACTAAAATTTCAATTTATGTTTGCATATTAAACTAATGATTTTCTCTTCAAAATAATAAGACAGGATCACAATTTATTTGCATGGATAAAAAGAATGTGAAATAGAGATTGATTTTCTTTTGAAACAATACATTTACATACAATGATCCTAGAATAAGATTTATAACATAATGAAAGCTCTCTTTTCATTTCAATAACCTTCATTGTAATACATTTTAAATAACATTTAGCAAGAAGGAAATCTATTCTTTTCTTAATAACAACTACATCTTTTCACTACTATCTCAAAGAGAAACTTCCATTATTACATTTGAAAACACTCTATTCTATAGTCTTTGTTTTTCATAAGAACAAGATTATGCCATATCATAATGAAACCATCAACAAGTTTTACAAAACATTTCCTCACAATACATTACAACAACACTTGATTCAATACATGACTTGGAGAGTGAAACTCCATTACAAAAACAATTTACAACCTTTACATAATTTCCACAAACACATAGGACCAAGAGTGCCATTCCATCCAATCCTGCAAAAGCAACCTGAAAGAAACAAGTCAAAGGAAACCATGGTACTCTCCTCCCTACCATAGGTCCAAATAGATGGACCACCCTTGAGCTATGGGAGTTCAAGCCAACCGGGTGACAAAACATACACATTCCTCCTTACATTTACTTCCACATGATCATTTACTCAACAACTTCAATTGAACACAAAAAAAAGAAACACTACAATACATAATAAGAAAGCTTCCCAACCCATGGCTTTCACAAGAGGCTTAACCACAAGCCTTCAATGGGTGAAGGTGGACCAAGTACTCCTTTGGGAGAAAAAGGGCTTGCAAATAAACATGCCTTCAACAAGGCTCAATATACAAAATACTCTTCATTGGCACACATGGCCAAGATCACAAAACAACCACCTTATGCCCCCCAAATTTTAAGCAAGACCCATCCATGGAGCCCATACATCCATGGTGCATTACCCTCTTTACACATGAGGGACTCTCCACCATTGGAGCTGTCCATTGAACCCCTTCACCCTTAAGGATTTCTCTTCCCATCCCATGGGTGAGTGAGTCCTTGCACAACCCCAAAAATCTTGACTCCACACAACACAAAGAGCACAAAAACAAGAAAATCAAACAAGCTCAAGAGAGCATGAATCACTTAGACTCCAAAACAAACTTCAAAAGAACAACAAGATTCACAAGCATAAACTCTCAAGAATACAACACTGGAACTCATACAATACACCAATACATATCTTCTCCAATACTTGCATAAACAAAACATTAAGCAAATGAGTAAGTGAGCCACCAACCTTGGTACAAGCTAATGAGTCAAGTATTGGGAGTGTCTCCTATATCCAAGCTCTCTTCTCTATCCTACTCCAAGCTCCTTAGTTGTCTCCAAAATTGGAGAGTGGGTGATTAGGGAGCACCCTCCAAGTTTTCCACTAAAATAGGCTCTTCACCTTCTCCCATGCCCTTGGGTGTAGTGGGAGTTTCCTATTAGATGATTTAACCAAGGTCTTCCAACTTTCCCTAAATGGAACTCTAAAAAGTGAATGGGGAAGAGTAATGGAAGCTTTTTGACTCAAGAGTTCCCATGTGACTTTGGGATTTTCGCAACTTTTCAAAAAGTCACTTTTGGAGGGCTTCCCAAGGTGCTCCTAGGGTGTCCTATGGTTAAAAGGGTCCCTTACCCATAGGTATAACCCATGGGACTTCCATTTTATGAAAAGAAACCTTCTTGGAGTCAATTTGACCCCTCAAAACCCAACCCCAAGGTGAAATTCGAAATTCAAAGTGATGTGACCCACTATTGGTGTTCTAACCAAGTTGAGGTATGGGGAAGACCAACTTGTACTAGGTTGGCTGGTGACATTCATCCTCTCCATGTGGACTCTTTCCAACTCACATCACAAGAACATGTGTCAATTGACACTACAATACCATACACATAATTACTTGGCAAGTCCACTAAACAATGTAACAACATAAAACATTTACTCTTTTAAATACATTCATAATCATTTCACTTCACAAAATAAAATACATTACAAAGGCCTTGTATCCCTTTGGGACACAACCTTGGTGTCACGGGAATAGTACAAATATGTTGGCTTGACTCCCCCTAATCCATGGTTTATACCTGCACACTTGAGATGAACATCGGTAGTCCCGAGAAATAATAATACCAATGAAAAGTGCAAAACTCAATCATAACTCAATTAACTATCAAGGTATTATATCATCACATTAAATCATTTATCAATTTCATCCATACCTAACATTAGGCACAATTAGGAATTCATCATTTCCTAAGCTACTAATTTCCAACAGAATTCACATTTACTTATAATAGAACAATGGCCCTAATTTTCACAGTCTAAGATACTCAACTTTTAAAATATGAATACTAACATCAATAGATCAAGGTTCATCTTTACAACACAACATCATAATAATAAAGGCTACACATTCATCTATAACATAACTAGTAATCACCACATAGTTCATTTGTTTTCATCTATCACTTAATTCAATAATATCTTGGTAATCAAATAATTGCATTAGCCTTTCACATTATAGCTAAACCAATTTTGCATAATTTGACATCATTATTCAATTGCATAATTCATCATCATTATTCAATTGTATCCCTAATCATTGTAATACTCAATTCAAAGGAGTCTAATCTCATTCAAATATTTTTACAACATTCATCTTACTAATTCATCCAAAACATTATCCTAAACATGAAAGCCATCTGGCTCAATCCACCTATATTATGTTAATGTGGAAATTAAATCAAATTCAGTGATTCTTTCATAGTGGGGTCGCAATTTCCTTAGGTCTAATTTATCTCAAAATTAAGTAACTAACATTAAGATCATAACACTTCTTATAAGCCATTCTTAGTCATATACTTCAATTATTTCTTTTATTGTACCCTTGGCAGTCAAGGTACACTTATTGTTCTTAATTTAAGTTACAACTTATTTGCCCATGAACTTTTCCCTTTCGAATAATCTTTGAGTTCCTACCTTTCACTTTTAGTCTATTTACATTATAGAAAATATAAAATTTATAATACACCAATATTCGTATTCAATTTTTATTTTTATTCTTTTTTTTTTAATTTTTTGTTCCCTTAAGAGATTAGATTGAAGGCTTTGATAACGGGGACAGGGCCCCACAAGGATTTTCTAGAACATCCAACTATACTAAACCTTATCTTTTTATAATAAAATCTAGGTGCATCTCATAGTCTCAACATGCAGTCCTAGCACCTAAAATCCATTAGGGTGATCCAACTATCAGAGGGAAAACATGAGGGGTCTTACAGAAAAAGAGAGAAAGGCAGAGATAAGTGAATTACAAAGGGCTACAGCAGTATAAGAAGTAGAAAAGATCTATCCATCACAGAAGGTGATCAGTACATCAGAGAATCTCAATCAGCAAGTACAGTTGCATGTAAGAGATCTACTAATTCATCCTAACAGGTGAATCAGCTTGAAATCCTTTAACTGGGTAGACTTAACAGCCTTTGTAAAAATCTCTTAACTGAGTGCATACTTCATTGTATGTTTGTAAAACCTGTAACAAGGTGGACCTAGCAGTCCTTATTGCTCCTAACAGGGCAGATCATCAGAAGTGATCATTGTAAGCCTTAACCAACAAACTTTATACTGCAGTATTGAAGTTTTGTGGGTATCATCCCCACCCCAGTTTTACTTTCTACTTGGAAGGTTTCTGGGTCACCAAATCTCTCTGTTCTAAGTGTTATGAATGTTTTATTCTTTTTGTTACTCATGCATGCAGTTAGATTATCAATCTAATATTATTAAGATCTGAATCTGTTAAAAGTTTTGAAGTTATTGATTCACCCCTCCCCTCTCAGTAACCTAGATAGTCTTGAATATTTCCAACAATAGGTTTGTCATAATCACCAGTTCTTCATCTTCTAAATAAAAAAAATATTCTTTAATAAGGCCTTGCAAATTACCGCCTTCATCTCTATCAAGTGCAATTATGATTACCATACGAATCGTCATTATGATAAACTAGATAGCTCTAGCCAACAATCTATGCTAAGGATAACCACAAGTCCTTATTTACTAAAATATTGTATGTCAGATATACTACAACAGTGCTAAACTATTTGGAGAATGAAAGGTGATAAATGAGGTGTGTACAAGATTCTTTGAAGATTAGTGCTAAGCAATTATCATAAGTACAGGGTTCTGAACCACATTTAAACCAAGAGTGGCTTTGGAACCTAAGTTATTGGTAGAGATTTGCATACATGTATCATCCATTCACTATTTTCTGATATTATGGACATGGTATTTCTTTAGTATGTTTATACAAGACAAATATAAAATGTTTGACAACTATAGAAAAGATTTTACCATGATGTCAGTATGATCTTCATAAAAGAATAAATGGATAGTGTTTGGCTAAATAAGTTTCAGAGGACATGCACGATTGGAGTATTGAACTGATAAGAGGCAACTACCCCTTATTTATCTCATGTTTTTTTATCAACTTGTTGATCATGATAGGGATCAGTAGATCTCTTTGATGCTCTTGTCGTAATTTTCCTATTTGTGTTTTAATAAGTTTTTACCCCTCTTTTAGTCATAAAATAATAAAAGAATAACTAGATATGCTTTGGGTTTTTCCAATATCTTAAATTAAGCTCTAGGACACTAAGCTACCATAAAATCTTATGATGTGTAAATTTTTAATTACATAAAGTGGCCTAACTACAATAGGACGGTTGAGTGGTGTGACATATAAAGTTATTGGTGGAGATTATCAGACAGAGAGAAAAAAAGGAAGAAGAATACTGGTTACGCTATCCCAGTAAGACGACACAAGAAATCTAAATAACTTTTAAATTTAAATTAAGGGTTTTAAGAAAATATTTACATGATATAAGATTTAAACCATAAGTTTCATATATGTGAAATAATAATCAAATTTTTAATCTTTTTAAAAAATATATTGGTTTTAATGTATAAGACATTAAAAAGAAAAAATAATGTGTGAAATTTTCCTAATTTTATTAGCTAACTTTGTATCTAAAAAATATTGGTTCATAAAGAGACATATATTTGCATATTTGATGTTTATTAGTTCCCGCCATAAAACTATAAGCCATATTTAACTTGTTATTAAAAATTATCATTTTAACATATCAGAAATTATTAAAAATCCTATTTTAAAATATTTATCTTAATTATTTAAAAATAAGTGCTAATTTTTTTAACCATTCATATTTAAAAAGTTAATTTTGTGTATTTTCATTAGGTGAAAACTTCAACCAATATGGATGATTAATACACAATTACAATTACAATTATACAAACAAGTCACACATAAATTCTAGAAATCTAATGGTACTTGGCCAAATAGCACACCAAATGAATGAATGACTAAACCTCTAGATAGTAGTTATAGTTGGGTAGTTTATGCATGTTGTGATTGGGCTAAATCCCAAAAACATGTTTCTTAGTTGATATCTTTCATGACATTTGGAACTCTAAAAAGCTTGCAGCCTCATTTGTTGTGATAGCATGGTCTTTACATAATTGCTTTCAAATTAGTTTAAATATTTTCTAAGAACTCTTCAAAGAATTTTTTTACAAGTAGAATGACTTTTTATATTTTACAATTGATGCAGAATGAATAGAGTTTTAGAGATCTGTACAATATTCTCACCCCTACCTATGTTTCCCTTAATAACATCCAAGCTACTACTAGTCATATTCCCCCTCACTCTACAATCATATAATTCCATTTTTCTAGACTGTTAGATGAAAACATGTTTTCCCATATAACTCCTATCACCCCACAGGGTGACTCAACTTGTTAGGATAATAAGCAGAAAATGAAAATATTAACAAACAAGAGAGAACACAATAACATAGAATTTAACGTGGTTCACCCAATCCTTGGGCTACGTCCACCAACAATGAGTCCAATATCTTTATTATTATCCAGCAATTACAATCTAAAACCTGTAACTCAATATTGCCACAAGAAGCTACAATAATCCCTCATACAATAAATCTCAAACCCTAAGCCCTTTTTACAAGTATTTTTGACATAATGAAATTAGGGCAAAAATACTCTGACTAATAGAAAATAGAAAATAGATGGCCGACACATCAGGGGCTCTGCCCCTTGACCCTGTGGATAAGTCTGAATAGGTTCCACATACATAACACAACTAGTCCAATAGAACCTATTACAAATAGTCTTGTGGAGGAGCCAAAACCCTTCCCTAGCTTTATAGTGAACTAATGATACTGCATTGTTGACTTCATTATTTTGGACTACACATCAATGTCTTTTTTGTGTAAATTAATAATGGTCTAAAAGAACATGTGCATTGTGCACAAGATACATTATTGTTTTAACTATGTTACCATGCTTATTTTCCAATGTCTACAAGCTAGTTATTTTGTAATGCTCTATAGAACGGTCAATCTACAATACCTATATTTCCAACTAATTGACTTTCTTTTGTAGACCATGCTTATTTTCCAATGTCTACAAGTTGGTCATTTTGTAATATCTATCTATTCCAACTATGTAACTTTTTTGGCAGATGATGCTTACTTTCTGATGTCTATAAGCTATATATATATATATATATATATATATATATATATATATATATATATATATATATATATATATATATATATATATATATATATATATATATATATATATATATATATATATATATATATATATATATATATATATATATATATATATATATATATATATATATATATATATATATATATATATATATATATATCTGTGTGTGTGTGTGTACAAAGTCAACTATGACAATTACAATCGTACATATTCATAATGAGAATTTCTCATGCTTTTCTCACATCCTACTATATGTTGTTTCTCACATCCTATTATATGTTATTTTCTCTTATGCGTCTCTCTCTTTAGAGACACATCTCTCTGAATAAATCTATTGTCCTTTTAACATGAGAAAAAGAAATAAAAGAATTTAACTTCTTCAACAACGTGATTTTATAAAAGAGGATTTCCTTGAAGTCATAATTACTTCCCGTATCAATTTATCTTACCACCTTGTAATAAAATAATATTGTTATGATAGTCATAATAGTGTTCAATGCAATTTAAACAAAGATAAATATAATAAAATTTAAATAATAATTTCATTTATAGACTAATGTTACCAATATAAACTCATAGAAAATAAAAGATAAATGATACTTATATTATTGTATCAAAAAATTAATTGGACTAGGATTGTTGCTCAATTTTTTAATTCCACATGGTGATTGTTGCTCATTTTTTTAAAGGCATGGTGTATTTGTCAAATTTTATTAATATTGTTGTTATTATCAAGATTCAAACTCTAGTTTTGTTGTTGGGCTCATAGGCTTTGTTTTGTTATTGGTCATTGAGCTTATAGATTTGAACCACTTTTATTAATTTGATGAATATTAAGGTTCCCCATATATGTAATTTCAATTAGCTCAAGCCAACCTAAAAATTATTAAGATTGATCAACAACAACAACAACAACAATAATAGTGATATTAGTAATGATGAAATTCATAGACCCATTTTGAGATCATATAGTTGAATAGGGCAACAATCAACAACTATTTAACAAGTATGAACATGCTTTGGAAAGGGTTAAGGCCAAAAAGAACAAATGTATAAATTTCTAAACCAACAAAAAAAAGAGGAAAATAATATATAATTAAAATAATAGAAGATTACATTCATTGTTGAGAGTTAGAGAATATACAAATAATGATTATTTTGGCCTCATCTTTATTAATTTTTTTTTTAAAATATAAAATAAAAAAATTCATCAATAATTTATTGTTACGTTGTCTTTTACTATTTTGTGCAAGTGCCATAGCAAGTAATTTCTACACAGGGTTAAGGTCTAAGCTCTCTTTGTTATTTTTTATTTTTAAATTTTAATGCCTTCATTTAGATTATAATTTTATAATAGGTCTTTGGACCTTTCAAAATTCTATTTTAATCTTTAAATCAAGAAATGTGTATACCCACACATGTTGGTTAACATTTTTTCTTTGGTTATTCAGAGGAAATGATAAGTTATAGATGTGTATAGTTGCATTTACTTATTCTTAGCCTTATAGATTATTATTCCCACATACCTAGTAGGTCTATGTTTATCCTTGCATGTGCATGCTTCAATATATTCTCCTATAATCCAAATATACTACACCTCTATGTACACATATTTTGTAATGTCTCTTGTGTTTGCATTCTAATACTAGTCTTTATTGGACCTAGACATATAGATCAATACTTGCTTATTTTGATTCAAAATGTCCCCATCTTATCTTTTTTTGTTTGGTACAAAAATATTGGTACACACTGTGAGATACTTATGTTATCATTTTCTTGTGTTTATGCTTGGAATATACCTTTACTCCTATTAGTTGTTTATATATGTGTTATGGATGCATGTAATTTGATTTATGATGTGTATGTGTAATTTAATGGTTGGATAGTTTTTGGACTTGGTGCTTATATGATGTCATTTGTGGAACCTTCTCTCTAAACTTCAAAAACAAACTCTTAAAGAAAATACAATCATATTCCTTATAATGATGCTTCAAGTGTACAATTATGTCTATTAAGGCTGAAGGATAGTAATGTTTCAAGAAACTCATGTACTCTAAACGTATGTGATTTTCCTCCAGCTCCCATTCAACATTTTTTGTGTGTATCTATCTTCCAGTGACTTCTTGAAAGGCATATGGAAGCTCTCTAGAATGTCTTTCAAAATCTTTGTTAATTCATTTCTAGGTTTTTTCCAACATAAAATTTTGGGATTTGTCATTATCTTCTAAATCAACAAATCATCAGAACATTCTATCTAAGGACTATCAAGATATTTAGGACTAGCACACTTGGAACACAAAATTGTTAAGGTGGTGTTAAGATCGCCATGTTTATAATACATATCCAACAATGCAGTCCAAATGTCTCAACTGTACCTTTCAATCTCTTCCTTTTTAGGAGGATCGCAACTATAACAATCACAATCATCCATATTCATAATAATTTCTCACAATTTTCTTACTAACTCACATCCTATTATATATTGTCTTCTCTAAAGACACTTGTCTTGGAATAAATCTCTTGTCCTTTTAACAAGACAAAAGAATTCTAAAAGAATTAGTTTTATAATATATATCATAAAAATTAATTTTTTTACTATTAGTTTATGTTATAGAATTTAGTCTTATTATTAGGGAAAAAGTTAACAAGTTTATTCTCTAAAAAAATAATATATATAATTAGAAAAATAATTATTTTATTTTTATTTATTTATAAATTAAATTTTAGATTTTATTTTTTAATCTTAAAAATAATTTTTATAAATATTACTTTGGAAGTATTAAATATTATCCGTGAATTAGCTTTTACATTTTTTTAACATTAATGTTATTTTTTACATGTCAACTATAAAATTATGTATTTATCATATTTTATACATCAGTCCACTCCAACCTTCCCATTGTAATTAGACCACTAGGAGGCAGTTGCCTCTTATAAAAAATAATCCAATCTTGCATGTGCTCTGAAGCCCATTTAGCCAAACACTATCCAATTATTCTTTTATTCTTTTATGAAGATCATATTGACATCATGGTAAATTTATTTATCTTTTCTACAATTGTCATGTACTTTTTATATTTGTCTAGTTTAAACATACACAATAAATACCATATCCATAATATCAGAAAATAGTGAATGGATTATACCTGTATGAAACCTCTACCAATAACTTAGGTTCCAAAGCCACTCTTCGTTTGTGTGGCTCAAAACCCTATGTTTATGATAATTGCTTAGCAATAATGTTAAAAGATTCTTGTACACACCTTATTTATCACCTTTCATTCTCCAAATAGTTTAGAATGCATCTCTTAGAATAAATCTATTGTCCTCTTAACAAGACAAAATAACTAGAAGAATTTAGCTTCTAAAAGAATTAATTTTGTAATATATTTAATTTTATATCATAAATAAATAGAAATATTGTACTATTAGTTTATATTATAGAATTTAATCTTATTATTAGAGAATTTAATCTTATGTGCCCTAGAGCTTAATTTAAGATACGGGAAAAACCCAAAGCACTATCTAGTTATTCTTTTATTATTTTATGAGTAAAAGAGGGGTAAAAATTTATTAAAATACAGAGAAAGATTACAACAAGAGCATCAAAGAGATCTAATGAGCCCTATCACTATCAACAAGTTGATAAAAAACATGAGGTAAATAAGGGGTAGTTGCCTTTCATCAACAATACTCCAATCTTGCATGTGCTCTGAAGCTTATTTAGCCAAACACTATCCAGTTATTCTTTTATTCTTTTATGAAGATCATAATGAAATCATGGTAAATTTTTTATATATTTTCTAAAATTGTCACACTTTTTATATTTGTCTTGTATAAACATACACAACAAATATCATATCCAAAATATTAGAAAATAGTGAATGGATGATACCTTTCTACAAACCTCTACCAATAACTTAGGTTCCAAATCCAATCTTGGTTTGTGTGGCTCAGAAGCATGTGCTTATGATAATTTCTTAGCAATGATGTTCAAAGAATCTTATAAACACCTCATGTATCACCTTTCATTCTCTAAATAGTTTAGAACTACTATTTTATATCCCACATACAACGTTTTAAGAAATATGGACTCATGGTTATCTTAGCATAGATTGTTGGCTAGATCTATGATCCAGTTTGTCATAATTTTGAATCATATGGTAATCATAATTGCAATTGATAGAGATGAAGGAGATAATTTGCAAGGCCTACTTAAAGAATATGTTTTCAATTTGGAAGATGAAGAAATGATGATCATGAGAAACCCATGGATGAGAAGAATTGTTGCATATAAAATTCAAGGATGCGAACAATAAATTTTTTCTTGATATAATGGATAGGAGTACAAATCCAGAATCTTTCTAGTATAATGTCAATTCTGTTTAGAAGTTGAAAACTGCTATTATAGTTCTAGACATAGTCTCTTTAACTGATTCTCATCCTCCACTTTTTGACATTCAAGTGATTTCTCCTCTTTTAAGTTGTCCATAGAAATGTTGTTAGTACAACTCATGTTCTCATGCCTTAGCTTTGAAATGAGCTCTGAGATCACATTCTGGTTTTTATAGCTATTGGCTATTTTGTCATAGCTCCTACTAAAAAAGTGAAGAGAGAATCCTACGAAAGATCTTAAACCACCTATCTAGAGTAGTTGAATTGAACTTCATCTTCCTAATAGTGAACATGATTCGAGCTATCTTAATACCTCCAAAATTCAAAAGTAGCATCCATAATTGTACTCATCTGAGTTATATTTGAACTTTTTGTCTTGCAAGCATAGTCTTTAAATTCTCTTTCTTTGACAGAATTTATATTAAATACTGTGCATTTATTTGGATGGTATGGTTATATCTAGATTGGAATGATATTCTTGTGGCTAGATAATGTTCCCTCATGAAGAAATAATTTTGTAATTCTACCATATTGGTATTGTAGAAAATTTACCTAGGCATTAAGAATAGCCTTTGTTAAAGTTGTCCACCTAACAAGACTATTTCATATATTTTATTATTTTACCATGATACTATAGAATTATTGAACATTTCTTATAAAAAATGCCTAGACTAAAACTTTTAGATCTTTAAGATTTACAACAAAAACTAAATATATAAATAATTCAATAGTACCTTTTCTTTAAAATGCAATATATACATCATGTTCTATTTATTTCATATTATAATAGGAATATTTTACTGTCTTTTACCAAACTTTAAGTTTCTGGCCAAATCCTTAAGGGTTCTTTTAAGAATGTTACTTTTCAAAATGTGACATACGAAATCATGATTAATAACTTATGAATAAATTGACTATTCAATTAATTGCCTTCTACCTATTCTAGGTTTTTGAGTGATAGGCCTCCTTTGGAGGCTAGGCCCACATAAAGATCAGTGAGAGCATGTCTCCCTACATGGGAAGATTCTAGGTAAGTACATTCTCCTCTTGTTCTTGCACATAATCTGATGCGTCCTATTTTATTCAGTGCAGATGGTTTATATCCCCTCTTCCATATCTGAATATGTAGCACTAGCCTCCTTAATTACCTATTTGGTTATCATAAGTTAAAGCCTAAGGATAAACCTACTAATAAAATTCAGCAAAAAATTACACTTCAAAACAATACACTTGCTAAAAAAAATTCATTCACATTGACTACAATAATTTGAATAAGTCGATTGAGACAAAGCTGACCTACAATAGTCTAAAACATTATTCTATACTTTGAGATGACTACATAGTGAAAAATTAATGGTACATCACTAAAAAGAGGCATATAAATATTACCTCCCAGATAATTTTATTTCCAACCACACATAAATAGCATAAGGATTAGTTTTGACATTTTACAAGTCAACATCCATAATTGATTTATGCAAATTGAGGCACATCTTCTCTGAAAATATGAAAGGAGTTTCTTCAGCTGCAACTTTATCAATCTCTTCGAATTCTCTTGTCTTTAAGCATTTTTCTTTCCTAGCCCACTTTTATTCTAAATTAGTTCCTTCCTAGTAAAGAAAAACTTAAGTACTAAATGAGACTATTTTCGACATCAAATTGCTTATAATTTCCTTTATCAATGAATGTTATATGAATTGTTAGGTTGAATTACAACAAATTAGATAGGGCTAAAATAACACAATCTTTTCCTCTCTTTCATTAGGTAGCTCTAAAGTTGAAAATAATTAACCTGCCAAAATTATGGCTCAACCATATATATAAACTATGGTGATTTTTTTTTTCTAAGTGGGACAATACAATCAATTATGAACTTAAATAGCTCTAAATTAAAATCACAATAGCCTAATTTTTTGGATCACTAATGTGCTTGATTTGATAATTAAAATTATAATTAATGAAATTGAGGTTAGTGACTAGTAGATTGCATAAATAGTGCATTATTATAGTAATTCATAAATGACCTACTTTTTATACTAAAGTAATAAAATGTATTGGAGAATAGAACATTATTTTAATAAGTGTGGATCATATTTTGCAAACATATATTAAGTATATTTAGTGCAAGTCTTTTTTTTCAAAACATAGATAATTTGATAGTCAACCCGTATTAATTTATCTTACCATCTCGTAATAAAAAAAGATTGTTATGATAGTTATAATAGAGTTCATTACATTTTAATCAAAGAGAAATATATTAAAATTTAGATACAAATTTCTTTTACAGACTAATATTACCACTATGAACAGATAGAAAATTAGATAAATGATAATTTAATTATTGAATTAAAAAATATTAATTAGACAAGGATTGTTGCTCAATTTCTTAATTCCACATGGTGATTGGTTAAAGTAAAATAAAATTTCATGTCTTAGATAATAACTAATGATATTAAATTTGTGGTTAAACGCATGGTGCATTTGTCAATTTTTTTTAATATTGTTGTTATTATCAAGATTCAAACTCAAGTTTTGTTGTTGGGCTCAGAGGCTTTGTTTTGTTATTGTTCATTGAGCTTATAGGTTTGAACTACTTGTATTAATTTGATAAATAAGCTTCCCCATATGTAATTTCAATTATCTCAATCCAACCTTAAAATTACTAAGATTTATCGATAACAACAATTCAACAACAACAATAATAGTGATATTAGTAATGATGAAATTTGTAAACCCATTTTGAGATCTTTTAGTTGAATAGGGAAACAATCAACAACTATGTAACAAGTATGAACATGCTTAATGGAGGGTTAATGCCAAAATGAACAAATGTATAGATTTCTAAACCAACAAAATGAGGAATAGAATATAGAACTAAAATAGTAGAGGATTACATTCATTGTTGAGAGTTAGAGAATATACAAGTAATGATTATTTTGGCCTCATCTTTATTTATCTTTTATTTTCTATTTTAATTTTTCACCAATAATTTTTTATTATGTTTTCTTTTACTATTTTGTGTAATTGCCATGGTGGGTAAGTGTCAGTATGAGTTAAGGTCTAATCTCTCTTTGTTTATTTTAATTTAAAAATTTTAATGCCTTCGTTTAGATTATAATTTTGTAATAGGTCTTTGGACCTTTCAAAATTCTATTTGAATCTTTAAATCAAGAAATGTGTATACCCACGTGTTGGTTAACAATTTTTCTGTGTCTATTTGGAGGAAATGATAAGTTATAGATGTGTGTATGGTTTCATTTACTTATTCTTATCTTTATAGATTATTATTCTGACATACTTAGTACCTATTTTTAGCCTTGTATGTGAATGATTCAATATATTCTCAGGTATACCCCAAATATATTACACCTCTATGTACACATATTTTATAATGTCTCTTCTATTTTCATTCTAATACTAGTCTCTTTCGGACCTATACTTATACATCAATGCTTGATTATTTTGATTCAAAATGTCCCCATCTTATCTTTTTTTGTTTGGTACAAAAGTATTGGTACTGTTGGATTATAGAGAGAGGGGGTGAATCAATAATCCTTGATTCTGAGCACCTTAAAAACTTTCTCTAATTCAACTCGGTGTCAACTTGGTTAGACACACTTCAATATTAACCAATAAAAATAATTTAATTTTATCAATTAGAAATAACATTCACAGTAAACATTCAACATATATAACACCAGTATTTAATGTGGAAACCCAATTTGGGAAAAACCACCTTGAGAATTGTCACCCACTAAATAAATACTCTTCTGAAGTATGATCAGTTAAAAGCCAATCTGGTTAAAGATTACAATACACATTGTTAAATAAGACCTTGTTAGGGAATTTTCCTTAGATCTGTTAGCATCTTCACCCTCTTAGGAGTGACCTAGTTAAAGGTCTTCAAACACTCTTCTAGAATGTTACCTCTTGCAAGGATTTACAATAAGATTGTTAGGTCCACTCGGTTAAGATATTTTTTTGTTAACTTAGCTCGGTAATTGAAATCTTCTACTCGGTGTCTTGAGTTCCTCTCTCTTTACCGAAACTTACTTACCTTTTACCAAATGAATTTTTCCTTCTTGGTAACCAAAATAATGTGCTTATTGACTTGACTAATCTTCTTTACTGACTTGACACCATTTCACTTCTTCTTCTTCTTAGGTCATTCAAACTTATATCATACTTTGAATGATATGGAGATTTGATATAATATAAATTAGATATCAATTTTTTGACATCGATGACAAGATAATAATTGATCTAATCTTTCTACTATCTTGTATGTCTCTAATCCTAGTCGATCTTCATCATCATCGCCATCAATTATAGTAACAGGTACATATTGTGAGACACTTGTGTTATCATTATGCTTGTGTTTATGCTTGGAATAAACTTTAACTCATATTAGTTATTTATATATGTGTATTATGGATGTATGTTATATGGTTTATGATGTGTATGGGTACTTTTATGGTTGGATAGTTTTTGGATACATTTCTTATATGATGTATGATTTTCTACCTTGTGGGGTAACAATGTTGAGCTTCAAGTATCATGTACATGTACCATGTATGTCTAACATGGGAATTAATTATGCAGGTAAAACTTATTTTTGAGCTTAATTATGGAAGTCCAAATTATTCCAAGTGTTGGTTATTTTAGAGATGTCACACTGGCCTTTTCATTGATTATATCAAAATGCACTCAAATTAAGTATAGATGTTTTATTTTTTCCTTTTTTAATTTACCAAATATTATTTAGAGGTGATTTTGAAATCTATTAGTATCATGAAATACCAATATATTCATGAGTTAAATAATGGTTTTGAAGCTAGGGAAATATGACTCAATTAGAATGCAATATACCAAATAAAGCAATGAAATAATATTAAAGTAACAGCATACATGATAATACATAAGAAATAAAATAAAATATGAAATGAGCATGAAAACCTAGTAGAAAACCCACAAACCTCTTTGTTGCAATAATTTGTCTATGTTAATAGATGATATGTGTGCTTACAATGAAAAAATAATGATCTAAAGTGCTCAAACATCCAAGTATGGAGAGTGATTATGACATTACATATTTCAAATGAAAGTGGATTCCAAAAGAATTTTGGCATAAGGGTGATACAATGATAGATGATGCCCAAATTGAGACATGATGCCTCAATTTATAGAGTTGGAAAGGAATGAATAGATAGTTAGGGTTTAGATCTCAACAAGGTTTGAGATTCAATGAGATTAGAAGACATGGATTATTCTTCCTGACACTTCATGGGGTGTTTACAAGTGCTAACTTCTGAGAGGATGAGAAGACATTAGGGTTGGGAAATATCTATGGCATAGAGGCATTTCTTATCTCAAAACTCCAAAAGGAATGTTTGAGAATGGGATAAGAATAAAATATTCTTTGGAGGGTGTACAATAGGAAAAGGGAAGAAATGAAAAGGGGGAGGTTACTACTTTTCATATTTGCACATTTAGAAGGGGGTGATCCCACAAAGTTGTGTCCCACTTTTCAAGATGAAGAAAATCGGTGTCGAAGGGAAAGAAAAATTTTTAGAGTCTTTGTGCGAAGTCAATACTTTGTGTGAAGTGGGTTGACCACTTCACGTGAAGCACCCTACATGGGGGGCTTTACGCGAAGCCCCCATGACTGGAATTCTTTATAAATTTCTGGCAATTCTTTTTTATTTTTCATTTTTATTGTTTGGATTTTGCGAACCCTAGGGCTTGGAGCGAACCAGTGACATCTAGTATGACATCAACACCTCTCGAGCTTTTTTGACATCTTCAGATTGTTAGTATCATCAGGTACATGCATTTTTCTCATTTTTTAATTTTAAATTATATGTTTTATATTTATTTTAGCTAGTTATTTTTTTAAAATATTTTTTTATTTGTAGAAATGTTAGAAAATCATAGTTAAATATTAGAATATGTTAAAAAATTGATAGTAGAATGTTAGAAAATCATAGTTAAATATTAGAATATGTTAGAAAATATTAAAAATCATAGTATAAATGTTAGAAAATCATAATAGAATTGTTAGAAAATGTTAGAAAATATTAAAAATCACAGTATAAATGTTAGAATTGTATCATCTTAAAATGGAAGCACTACCATGTTAAGAACATTTAGCCCTCCGAGTAAGTGGTTTGGGGTCATGTCAAGTGCCTTGAATAGGTCTTTGCATGTATCTCACTTTTTTCCATGTTTTGCTTCTCTCTCCACCTATTTCTAGCTTGTTTCTGTACCTGGTCCTGAGAATTTGAGATCTATGACCTCAGGGTCAAGGTCAACCTCCTAGGTCAAGGTATACCTCGACCCTGACCTAGGGAAGATTTGACCTCAACTCTGACTTAGGGTGGAGTCGACGTCGACCCTGACCCTAGGTCCAATTTTCAAGTTCCGGAGGTTTTGGGATGTCGGGCTTCAGAAAGTTTTATTTTCCTGCTTTCAGGTTGGCTGTTTTAGATTTCAGAATGATAAAATCATAAATTGCATTTAATCTAGGTCCATTTCTAGGGGTTAAGGTTAATTGGGATTTAATTCTCCAATGTCAGCCTCTCTAGAAGATTTTTCCCTAGATCACTATAAAAGGAAGCCTTCCTCTCTCATTCTATCCATCCACAATCAAAAAAGTTCATGATCTCATCTCATAATATTTCAAGCTCTCAAGCAAGAAGATCAAGAATTCAAGCATTCAAGAATTCAAGATCCAATTCATCAAGGAGATCCATAGTTAGCCATTGAAGGATTCAATCTCTATGAAGCCCTCTTGTTGAAGATTTCTCCATCTACATTCATCCAAGCCTCTTCCTATTCCAAGATCCATTCAAGATTGGTGTTGAAGATCTAAAGAAAATTGATTGGAGACATCCTACATACAATTCTACATTCATTTGTAGCATCCATACTTGTGGATTCAAGGATTCGAATCCTCCACAAGGATTTCAACATAAGTAAGGTGAATAGTTCCATTTACTTTGTTTATATATTACAATTTCAATTACATTTAAAGGTTGATTCCAAACTAGGGTTTGACTAAGGAAAACCCCCATAAAAACAACAAAAACCATTTTTCTTATAGGTACAGGTACATGACAGTGAATTGTAGTTCAGATCTGGATACCCTTTTCAGCAAACTTTCAAGATTTGCGAACATAATTTCTGTCGGAGCTATTTTGGGTCAAGGTCAACCTTGAGTGGGGGGTAAGATTGTGCCTTGGGGTACAATTGTACCCCAATTATGAGGTCAAGGTTGACTTGGCTCTAGAAAGACAAGTTTTTTGGGTTTTCTCTGTCTTGACATTTCCAGTCTCGAGCAGGTTGTAGAATTCCCTGAAATTGTACACAGGCATCATAAAATAGTATTTTCTAGATTTATCCTATTTTGAGGTTAGTATTTGTCTTCTATGCATTTAAGATTCCAAGAACATATTTTCTATAGAAAATTATAAGATTTTCTCCTTTCTTCATATTCTCCATAGTTTGATTCATTTGTGTATTGATCACTTTTTTGTGATTAATCAATTTGGATCTCTCATTTTGGAAATTTGGATTAGGGATAGATCCTATATTCCCCCCAGATATCACATTTCTCATACATCCCCCTCTTACATAATTATCATCCCTTTACATTTTTGGTGAACATGACACGCTTACCCTCTTTTCTTTATGGAATTAGATGCTCTATTGTGTTTGTGGTGTTATATTTCCCTTTATATTATCTTGTTGGTACTAGATTTGTCTTTTATGTTAAATCTTGCATGCCTATAAAATTATATTTCTTGCATTTATATTTCAAAAATACAAAAAATTGCAAAATCTCTTTAAAAATACAAAAATATTTATTTGTTCATGTTTTATGTTTTCTTAGTTTAGCTCATTTGCATTGCATTGGTATATTAGCTTTACTATCTTTAGTACTACTTATAATATTTTGGTTAGATGAAGTCATAGACTTATGGGTGCCTTTGATCCCGAGTCTTCCTCTCCTTTCCTTAGGATCCTAGATGACAATTTGATTATTCATGATTCCAATCCTATTATGGAGAAAAACTCTTCTCACTCATCTCATGATGAGGATGATGCATTAAGAGTTCCTCCTAAACAAGTCCAAAAACTTTCAACTAAACTTGATAAAATGGGTAATTGGCTTATTCAAGAAATCCATAATCAAGATTCTATTCAAGCTATAGAGGCTCTTAAGAAATTTCTTCATGATAGTGATGAAGGTGTTAATCTCTTGTGTGGCATTACTAATCTTGTTCATTCAAATGTTAAACCTTTAGCTCAAGTAGCTCAAGATTTAGGGTTGATTCCTCCTATCACTAGTATAGAAACTTCTTCTATTCCTTTACCTAGTGTTCCTACCTATACTCCTTCTTTGGTTACTGTGACGGTTCCCTCTATTCCTATGAGGGTTCCTCCTATGTCCCTTCCTACATCACAACCTTATTATCATAATGTTCCTTTTACTTATTCCAATCCTCTTCCAACTGTAGTTCCAAGTGTTCCTCCAGTTGTGTCTTCCATTCCTGTAGCTTTATACACTTTACCTAGTGTTTCTAATGTTGCTATTCCTCCTATTTCTTCTAATGATTCAACAATCATTAGTTTGGCTCAAACTGTGTCATATTTACAACAACAACTTGCATCCTTGACTCAAAACATGCTTAGCATTCCTACATGTGACATGGGAAGTCCTTTGTCCTTAGACATCATTCGTACTCCCTTTCCTTAGCAAGCCGATATGCCTCATCTTGAGAATTACAATGGAAAATGAGACCTTGTTCATCATGTTAAACCATTTCAAATCCTTTTTAGTGATTATGCTCATGACCATAGGATTTTAGCCAAGTAGTTTGTTAGAAATTTTCATGACAAGGCATTACAATGGTACTATTCCTTGCCTTCCTATTCTATTGGTTCATTTCCAAAACTTGCTAATGCTTTTATTCAACAATTTCAAAATAACATTGGCCTACAAGTGTCTTTGACTGATTTGATGCATTGTAAACAAAGTGCTAAGGAAACATTGATTGAATTTATTGGTAGATTTAAGCATTTACATGCTCAGATTTCCTATCTTGTTCCTGATATTGATATTCAACGTATGTTTATTTCAAATTTGCAAAAGGATATTAGAGATAAGATTTTGCTTACTAAATTTACCTCTTTTCAAAAACTTTGTAGAGTGCTTCATCATTATCAATTACAAGTGAGTCAATTTGAGAGCAACAGTCCAATGGCTCCTATTCCAATTGATAAGAGTGATGCCGCTCCTAATCCAAACAAATTTAAAAAATTCAACAACTATGTCAACATAAACAAACAAGCGAATGCAGTTGTTGATCAAGTTGTTGTTGCATCTCACAATGCCACTTCTGCATCCACTACTTTTCAATTAAATTGTACATTTACTCCTCTCTCTGAATCTTTACATTCTATTATGAATAGGTTGTTAACTACTAATATGATTACTTTACCTCCTATTCGACCTCTTTTACCTGCTACAATAGCATCCAAATCTTTTGATCCTAAAGCTTTTTGTCAATATCATCATCATAATGGTCATGATACTGAGAAATGTTATTCTTTAAAACATAAGGTTCAAGACTTAATCAACTCTAATGCCTTATTTGTTCACAATATTGATGGTAGTGGGAACAAATTTGTCTCTCCTCCTAATCAAAATCTTCAAATCTATACTAATCCTTTACCTACACATGATACTAATACCATTGCTCATCCATCTTCTATGGATATTGTTTATGATTCAAAGAAGGATGGTCTTAATCACATTGTTAATCAAGTGGAGCATGTTTTTCAAACTATATCTCCACCTAAGATTCAAACTCAACCTCAAGTTCCATCTCAACCTCAACCAAAACCGCAACCTAAATTGAAAATTCAACCTAAACCTTGAAAGCAATCTAAGAATAAAAGACCTTAGGAACTTTTGATTACCTTCGATTATTTTGAGACTATTAAAGCTCTTGATGGTCCCCTTTACATTTATGCTAGGATATCTCAAATACCTACCCATGGTTGTCTTGTTGATCCTACATATTTAGTCAATGTTATTACTAAAGAAAATCTTTTTATGAAAAACTTGCAACGTGATTCTTATGATACATCAAATGTGTGGATTCAAACTTGTAATGGTTTTCTTTATCCATCATTTGGTTCTATTAACTTGTCGGTTGAACTTTGTGGTAAGATTATGAACACTACCTTTGTTGTTGTTCCTACTTCCGATCAATTTCAAGTTAAGCTTGGTTTTCCATGGTTAAATTCCATGCATGTTGTTGCTTCACCTATCCATAAGTGTCTTAAATTAATTCATGATGAAGAAGTGAAGATGACTAATCATAGTTTATATCAAACTTCTAGGCCTAGGGATTGTGCTACCCTTGACTTCTTTTGGCCTTCATTACCCAATTCATGTCCTTCTCGACCTGATAATCTTTTCCACTCATATCAAGCCTATAAGCATCATAAGATTATTGAATTAAGCATACCTCCTATGGATCTTAATCGTGGTCTTTTTCCTACACCTTCCATACCTCCTTTATCTATGGCTTCTACATTTCTTAATCAAGCTCCTAGTGTTGCTTGTCAGTTTGCTGCGAATCCTACTAATCCTCCTACAGAACTTGTGAAGGATCTGATAATTGCTCGTCCTAGTTCTCAACATATTTCAAGTAAGACAAAACATAATTGATTTTCTAATAAATGTCGTAAGAAGCATTGTGCTCAAGATAAAGCTTGTAGTTCTATTCTTCAAAATTCTTTACCTTCTTTTGATAAGCCTATGCATGATGTGTTAGAAGAAGTTGTTGCTAATAATGATGTTAAAATGCAATATTATGATGATTCTATTCGTATCTTAGATCCTATTTTGATTAATCTAGATGAAGAAGATACTCTTGATGACGTTAATGATGAATATGAGACTATTGACATTGACATTGATTTACCTAATATACTTTCATCACAATTGACACTTACACCTAGTATCAAACATTATAATTCTCAAGAGGATCCTTGTTTGGAACTGGCTATCATTCCTACTGTGTTGGATATAGTCCCTCTTTCGAGTTATCCACCTTCCCTAAATGATATAGAATGAGATGGGGATAGTAGGTGACACACTTGATTGAATTTTCCTTTATGGTATATTTGTTGTGTGTTTGCCTGTAGTACTTGTGCTTCTCTCGTGATGTGTTTGCTAAATGTTGTTAGATTCTTTTATAGGACCCTTGTTTCTTTGTTGGTACAAGGAGATAAAGGAATCAAAACTATTGTACAATTTCCTCTATATGTATCTCTATTCTTCTATATTTTGTTTCATGTTATGTTGCACCTATGCTATTGTTTGTAAATGTTTCCTTGTATAGTCTTCTTGGATTTAGGACTTGTAGCACTAATTCTTTTTGGTCTCCATGTCATGGTCCAAAAAATTTCTTCTTCATATATCTTAAATGATCTTTCCTCCATTGTGATTGTAGTTCTACTTTCTTTGGGGAATGATGTCGATTCATTTGCAATAATATCAAATATTTATTATTTTATGATCATACTAACCCCACGACAGGTAGATTCCTTCTGTGTTCTTTGTATGTTTATGTGGTATCCCTTGATTTATCTTCATTTGGGGGCATCTCATAGTGGAAATGTAATCAATGGAGTTGTTTATGTTTCTGTTAAAGCCATTGCTCTTGTTAAAGTGTTAGCAATGAATTTAACATGAGGGCATATGCTCTGCTCACCTATTGCACATAGGCACTTTTATCCCTTTATGGATTAGTGACTAAGCCTTAAAGCATGGATTTTTATTTAGGATCTCTTAATCCCTCCAATTTCAAAATTTTGATCCCTTAAGGTCGTAGGTGTCCTTAAGACTGGATCTCTTTTGTTTTTGGCTTTGCTCTTGTGGAATAGAATATTCTTGAGGGTGAATCCTTAATGGGTTGACTAGTGAGTAGCCACATTCACTAGGCAGTTCAATTCCATCTTTCCAGTTGCATTGTTTCTTTGTGTGGTTCACAACAAGACATAAGTTCTCATTGGGTGAGGTAATCACACTCTTTCTCTCTTTCTCTTTTTCTAGAGATGTCTCTCTTATTGTAATCTTGGAGTTGGTGAAGACTTGAGTCCTTGGGGGATTGAGGTTTCCTTTGTCCCTTTGATTGCAATAAGATTATCTTTTCATTATGATCTCCTTTACCAAGAGTTTGCATCGAGTCCATACTCTTGCTAAAGTGGGGGCTTAATGCATCATCTTAAAATGGAAGCACTTACATGTTAAGAACATTTTTCCCTCCAAGTAAGTAGTTTGGGGTCATATCAAGCACCTTGAATAGGTCTTTGCATGGATCTGGCTTTCCCCCCTATTTTGCTTCTCTCTCCACCTGTTTCTGGCACCTGGTCCTGAGAATTTGAGATCTGTGACCTCAGGGTCAAGATCAAAATCCTAGGTCAAGGTTGACCTCGACCCTCACCTAGGGAAAAGTCAACCTCAACCCTAACCCTGGGGCCAATTTTCAAGTTCCAGAGGTTTTGGGATGTCGGGCCTTGGAAAGTTTTATTTTCCTACTTCCGGGTTGGCTGTTTTGGATTTAAGAATGGTAAAATCTTAAATTGGATTTAATCTAGGTCCATTTCTATGGGTTAAGGTTAATTGGAATTTAATTCTCCAATGTGGGCCCCTCTAGAAGTTTGTGCCCTAGATCACTATAAAAGGAAGCCTTCCTCTCTCATTCCATGCATCCATAATCAAGAAACTTCATGATCTCATCTCATAATCTCTCAAGATCTCAAGAAAGAAGATCAAGAATTCAAGCATTCAATCATTGAAGATCCAATTCATCAAGGAGATCCATTGTTAGCCATTGAAGGATTCAATCTCTATGGAGCCCTCTTGTTGAAGATTTTTGCATCTACATTCATCCAAGTATCTTTCTATTCCAAGATCCATTCAAGATTTGTGTTGAAGATCTAAAGACAATTGATTAGAGACATCCTACATATAATTCTACATTCATTTGGAGCATTCATACTTGTGGATTCAAGGATTTGAATCCTCCACAAGGATTTCAACATAAGCAAGGTGAATAGTTCCATTTACTTTGTTTATATATTACAATTTCAATTACATTTCAAGGTTGATTCCAAACTGGGGTTTGATGAAGGAAAACCCCCATACAAACAAAAAAAACCATTTTTCTTGCAGGTATAGGTACAAGACAGAAAATTTTAGTTTAGATTTGGATACCCTTTTCGATGAACTTTCAGGATCTGCAAACAAAATTTTTGTCGGAGCTGTTTCGGGTCAAGGTCGACCTTGAGTGGGGGTTAAGATTGTGCCCCAAGGTACAATTGTAGCCCAATTTTGAGGTCAAGGTCAACCTAGCTCTAGAAAGACAAAAGTTTTCTGGGGTTTCTCTATCTTGACATTTCCAGTCCGGAGCAGGTTGCAGAATTCCCTGAAACTATACATAGGCATCATAAAATAGTCTTTTCCAAATTTATCCTATTTTGAGATTAGTATTTGTCTTCTATGCATTTAAGATTCCAAGCACATAGTTTCTATAGAAAATTATAAGATTTTCTCCTTTCTTCATATTCTCCATAGTTTGATTCATCTGTGTAATGATCACTTCTTTGTGATTAATCAATTTGGATCTCTCTTTTTGGGAATTTGGATTAGGGTTAGATCCCATATTCCCCCACATATCACATTTCTCATACATCCTCCTCTTACATCATTATCATCCCTTCACAAGAATATGTTAGAAACTGGTAGAAAATCTTAGTAGTTTGTTAGCAACTGTTAGAAAATATTTACAAAACATTATAAACCATAGTAGAAATGTTAGAAAATGTTAGAAAGTATTAAGATCTTATAGAAATTATTAAAAATATTTGTTTTTAAATTTCAAGTTTAAAGTTAGTAAATATTAGGAATCTCTCTCTGTCTCTCTCACTTGTACATGCATTTTTAGCAAAGTTAGTAAATATTAGTTAGTTATTTATTTTAAATAATTAAATTAGTTTGTAGAGATCTTAGAAAACCGTAGTTAAATTTTTGAAAATGATCTAGTAGCATGTTGGAATATGTTAAAAAATTGTAGTAGCAAGTTTCTAGGACCCTTATCCCTCCCTTACGACATATTAAGACACTTAGGATCCCTCAAGACCTTCTAATACATATTAGGATGTCCTATGACCCATTGATGTACATGCTAGGTTCCATTAATACATATAAGGACTCATTGTTTCCCTCAAGACTCCTTAAGGCATATTAGGATGAATTAATATAACCTATGATCTCTTAGGACCTATTATGATGCCCACAACCCCTTAAGACATGTTCTAGGACCATTATGCATCACTTATGACACTTAAGACACATAGGACCCCTTAGGACCCATACGACCCATTATTATATCTTAAATGTCCTTGGACCCATTCATCTATCTTAGCTAGATGTTAATACATATGTGAACCCATCGTTGCCCGCAAGAACACTTAAGACATAATAGTATAAATTAATGTAACCTAAGATCCCTTAGACCACTTATCACATCTATGACCCTATGAGGTCTCATCCCAAGCCTGTCATAGCCTTTCAATTTCTGCATTTGCGATAGACTTACTTGATGTTATATTTTGATGCCTTATGGATTTCTGATACTTTATATTATGGTTATATCACCTTAGAGGTTAGGTGGACATTTTTTTATGTTATTTTGATGAATATTGTGATATCTATTTGGAACCTCTATTTGTGAGTTAGTGGATTTTATAAATGTGATGATGTCATGATGATACTTAATTATGCAATGAATTATATATGCAATGTTTATGTTATAAGCTTAATTAAGTGATGAATTGTATTTTGCATGATGAGTTATGTGTATGTCATTAATGAATCATTATGTCATATGAATTATGATTTAATTAAGGATATTGCAGATGAAATTATCTTATCATGAATGTTATGAATTTACATGTATATTTCCTTGGACTACCGATGTTGGATTTTAGTGTGTAGGGAATTAGACCATGGTAAAATTTAGGGAACCAAAGCATAGACCTATGTGAAAATCAGTTCGAGCCAAGGTTGCTTCTAATGAGAGGCAAAAACCTTGTTGTATCATATTTTATTTGTGAATTTAATGTGCATGAGTGTATTTAATTAATATGTTAAATTGTAATGTAATTTATTTTTGAGTATGGCCAAGTGGATATGCCACATGGCTTGTGATGTGTCATTCTTGTTGTGTCACTTGACACTTGTGTGTGTACTTGTGGCCATGACATGTCCACTTGGTGATTGGATGCCCATCAAACTAGGATAGTACCATGAGGATCCCCTTGAGAAATCCCTTGGTTAGGGAGCTTGAGGTAGTGTCTACTCAAGGATTTTCGAATTTGAACTTAACATTCACTTTTGAGGGGTTAAAAAGGTGCCTAGGGAAGTGTTTAGTCCATTTTTAGATAGCCCACTTGATATACCTATGGGTAAGGGCCATTTTTCACCATAGGGAAACATTTAGTTGACCAAATGACCCATCCAAAAGTTGGTTTTCCAAGATGGCCGAAAATCAACTTTTGGGACCATGTTTTGGTAAGATCACCACCCATTAGAAAGGTAGTCCTTATCCTACCTTTTTAGCTTACCTTTGTAAGAGACCAATTTTGGAAACCTTGTAAGGGACTTAGGGAAGACCACCCAATGGGAATGCAACCTTATCCCTAGAGTTTGTGTGGAGGTCTTTTTATAGGGGACTCTTCTTTTGGAAGAGTTTGAACACCTACTCTCTAACTTAGAGACTAGATAATTTTGGAGGAACTGGGATAGGAGAAAAAGCTTGGACAAAAGGATCTCATCTTCAACTCTCTCACCATTATTGCTTAGACTTAGGTTGGTGGCTCCTCTTGAAAGCTCTTGTAGATGAAAATTTATTTGTATGTAATATTGTAATTCATGTTCTTCATATTCTTGTTGTTGAGAGTATGATGTGTTTGCATGATTTGTAGTAGTATATGTGAAATCTTATGGTTGTTGTAGTGCATATCTTTGGTGTTGTAGATGTGAAGTTTTGAGTTCTTGATATTTCTTGTTTGTGTTATTATTAAGGGAGTTCTCAAGGCCACACTTACCCTTGGGAGGGAAGAGTAGCCCTGGGGGTGAAGGGTTTATTGGGACAGCCATGGGTGTAGAGTCTCTCCTTGGAAAGGAGAAGGAAGAAAACATGGAAGTATGGGCTCCATGTAGCCATTTCTCTTTTTTTATTTTGGGGGTCATAAGGGATTTGTATGGCTTGTAGCCTTGGGGGTCATAAGGAGTTTGGTTGGGTTTTTGATATTGTGGCAAGATGTGTGATGAGAAAGCCAAGTGTAGGCTTGTCTCTTAATATGAAATGTGCTTTCTCCGCTTGGTATTTAGTCCACCTTCACCCCAAGTTTTGGGTCATTATGAGACTCAATGTTCATAGCCTTGGTTGGGAGTTTTAATGTGTGTATTGTGCCATTGTTGATGGTTGGTTTTCATGACTGTGTATCCTTGTCTTTGTGATGGTTCCCCAAGCTCAGAGGTGGCTTCTTAGAAGCCTAGGATGGGAGGTGAACATCCCATGGTCTACCCATATTTGTTCTTGCAGGATTATGAAGCCAAGATTCTTGTGGATAAAGCTTGGGAGAGTTGTATTTTGTGCCCATTTGGAAGCAAATTTATTGATGCATTGATGTAATCATGCATGAGAAGGCACTCATTTGATTTATGTATAAGATGTATTATTATGATATACATATCAAGCATATGAGAATATTGATCCTTGTTCATTGTAGATTGTGACTCATTGTTGAAAAGAATACCATGTATTTTAGCTCTCATAATGCAAGTCTCATGTTGAAATTTTTTATATTGGAAATATAGTTGATGTTGCATTTTTGCCTTTTCAATGCATTATATGATATCTTAGACTCTTTCAATCATGTTCATAATAAAAATTAGTATGAATGATAATTTTTCTTAGAACATGAAAGAAGTAAGGAGCTAAATAGTTAGTAGATTAAGCTTTGGAAGTTCAAACTTAATGCAACCTAATTTGATTCTATGGAAAAGAAAAAAATAAATAAGAAACATTCATTCATGTGTTCATTTTGAAAAAAACACTAGCTATTAGTAGTTAGCAATTAGATTTTATGAGTGACCAATACATTAGAAATGAAAAAAAAAAAAAAACTATGTACAAAGAGTAAAAGAAACTAGTGCAAAACCTAAACAAAAAGAAAAAAAGAGACCTATAGGTCTCTAGAAAATGTATGGGAAAATTTCCCATACATTTTCGAATACCATAGTTAATAAATTATTCATTTCCTTGGCCGAGTGGAAGCCATGTCAACTTGAGGGATCCACCTAGACGTCACCTCAAAAGGCTCTCAAATGACCTTTTAAAAAAAATATTTATAATAGGTAATAAACTCCCTTATGTCATTACCTTTCGAAATTGATTGGTTTTTTTAAAAAAAAGATGTAAAAAAATATATTAAAAAAAAAACATAAAAAAACATTATTAAAAGGGAGGGGGAGGTAGCATGGACCCCACATCCCGTGGGACCATGGCCTCCCATGACTCCCTCCCTACCAGTGGTAGGACTGCTGCCGCATGGCAGTAGGCCCTACTGCTGGCAGCGGGCCCCACCCAGTCCCTTAGGGACTTTAAAAAATGCTCCTGTGAATTACATTTTTTTTTTAAATTTTATTTTTTTATTATCATTTATTTTAATTAATAAATATATTATTAAATAATATATATTATTAATTAATAATTAATATATTTATTAATCAATATTTTATATTAATTAATATATTTACTAATCAATATTTTACATTAATTAATATATTTATTAATTAATGTTCCATATCCATTAATTAATTAATATATTTAATAGTTTATTTTATTTTGAAAATTAATTTTTATATAAAGTTTTGATAGCTAATTTAAAAATAAGGAAAATGTTATCATTGAAATTTAATTTAGTAATTATGATTTAATAAGTTTATTTAGAATTTTATTGTGTAGTGTTAATAAACTTATTTGAAACGTTATAAATAATTTTCAATTAGTTTATTTAAAATTTTATTTGTTTTGTTTAATGAATTTTGTTTAAATTAATTGAGTTATTAAGTTTAATTATTTGAGTTTCTCAAAAGAGGAAGAAGTGACTTTTAGATTTTTTTTTGACTTCACTACTAACTAAACTAGAACGTTATGTATTTGTAATCAATTTATTTTACTGACATGATAAGATCCATTTGGAAAATTCAAATATGTATATTAGATAGGTGGTTTATTTGGTAAGTTTATTTTATTATGTAACCTAAATAATATCATGAAATTAGATCTTTAATTATTGAGTAAGATAAACTATTCAACCACTTCTAAGGATAGTACATTGATGTAAATTAAAATGAATAAAATCTAAAATTGAGAATTTAATTAGAGTTATTATAATGATTAATAATTTGACGCTATCGTAGAGGGATATTAATTTTAACTTAACCTGGGTGGGTAACTTAATATTATCAAACAAGTATTCTTATTATCAATTAATAATCCTATAGTTGTAAACTTAAATGAGACCTTAGCCTTGTGAACAATTGAGGGTTGTTAGATCCCTATTCATCTTCATTTAGTTTTACACCATGACGGAAGCAATTCTGTGTTACTTGGACTTGTAGAAAACTAGAGCTATTCAAGTTTGCCCGTTACATTAACTGATTTAGTTATCACCTTTAGTTAAAACCTTGTTCAGAGACTGATTCAATATATCTGAACTTAAGTCTAACACTTCAGATAACTTAACCCTAGGTTGTGGTCAGCTTAACCCTAATCAACTTAACCTTGAACCAGTGAACGTTAACATCTTACTATTTTTTTAAAAAAAAGGTGGTTGTGTTTTTGCTTGTAGAAATATGGGCATGACAGACCCATTAACATTATTGCACTATTATACATCCCTTATGACATTTTAAGACATATTTGACCCCTTCAGATCATCAAGACCCATTAACATATCTTAATTTTTCCTAGGACACATTTATGTATCTTAGATTCAATTAATAAATACGAGGATCTACTAATGTAACCTAAGACCCCTCAGGACCTCTTATGTTACCCACAACCCCTTAAGATATTTTAGGACCCTTATCCATCCCTTACACTATCTTAAGACACATCTAAGACCCATTGTTTCCCTCAAGAAACCTTAAGACCTAATAAGACCACTTACTTGACCTAATAGAACCTATTAATACCAATTAGTACATCCTAGGACCCTTAAGACCTAATAAGACCGCTTACATGACCTAATATGACCTATTAATACCAATTAGTACATCCTAAGACCCTTAAGACCTAATAAGACCACTTACATGATGTTAGGACCTATTAATACCAATTAGTACATCTTAGGACCCTTAAGACCTAATAAGACCACTTACTTGACCTAATAAGACCTATCAATACCAATTAGTACATCTTAAGACCCTTAAGACCTAATAAGACCACTTACTTGACCTCATAGGACCTATTAATACCAACTAGTACATCCTAGGACTGTTAAGACCTAATAAGACCACTTACTTGACCTAATATGACCTATTAATACCAATGAGTACATCCTAGGACCCTTCGGACATAATAAGTCCACTTGCATGATGTTAGAGTACCTATTAATACCAATTAGTACATCCTAGGACCATTAAGACCTAATAGACCACTGACATAATGTAATAGGACCTATTAATACCAATTAGTACATCCTAGGACCCTTAAGACCTAATAAGACCACTTACTTGACCTAATAGGACCTATCAATATGAATTAGTACATCCTAAGACCCTTAAGACCTAATAAGACCACTTACTTGACCTAATAGGACCTATTAATACCAATTAGTATATCTTAGGACCCTTAAGACCTAATAAGACCACTTGCGTGACCTAATAGGACCTGTTAATAATAATTAATACATCCTATGACCCTTAAGACCTAATAAGACCACTTACGTGATGTAATAAGACCTATTAATACCAATTAGTACATCCTAGGACCCTTAAGACCTAATAAGACCACTTACTTAACCTAATAGGACCTATCAATACCAATTAGTACATCCCAAGACTCTTAAGACCTAATAAGACCACTTACTGGAGCTAATAGGACCTATTAATACCAATTAGTACATCCTAGGACTCTTAAGACCTAATAAGACCACTTACTTGAACTAATAGGACCTATTAATACCAATTAGTACATCCTAGGACCCTTAAGACCTAATAAGACCACTTACTTGACCTAATAGGACCTATTAATACCAACTAGTACATCCTAGGACCCTTAAGACCTAATAAGACCACTTAAATGATGTAATAGGACCTATTAATACCAATTAGTACATCCTAGGACCCTTAAGTCCTAATAAGACCACTTACGTGATGTAATAGGACCTATTAATACCAATTAGTACATCATAGGAACCTTAAGACCTAATAAGACCACTTGAGTGACGTAATAGGACCTATTAATGTTGGCATTAAGCATGATTGTCATTAGTGACAACACTTATTCTGAACAGTGCATACTGAGCAGAATAGTAAATACCAAGCAGAATAGAGCTTACCGAGTAGAGTAGAGCTTACCGAGCAGAGCTTACCAAGCAGAGCTTACCGAGTAGAATAGAGCTTACTGAGAAGAACAGTACATACCGAGCTCGCAAAGTTTCACAGTGTTTACTGAGTGTTGCACGGTTAAACAAGAAATTTAGTTTCTACCAAGTAACACTTTATCTACTGAGTCTCCAGTATTTACCGAGTTCGAAACTATGACCGAGTGGTTAGTATGGACCGAGTTTCCACTTGTATCGAGTGCATGATGATGCCTAGTAATGCAGTGGATGCGGAGTATCAGAAAGTCACTGAGTTAGTTTGCAGTAACCGTGTAACTATATTTGGGCCGACTCAGTAATATTTGTGTTTACTTGTTTAAGAGCCGACTTTGTAATTATTTTGGAATTGACTTAGATTGATATATAAATAATGTTTTATGTCATATCCAAAAAGGAAGATATAGAGAAGTATGAAAAAGAGAGAAAGGCAGAGATAAGGGAATTACAAAGGGCTACAACAGTATAAGAAGTAGCAAAGATCTATCCATCATAGAAGGTGATCAGTACATCAAAGAATCTCAATCAGCAAGTACAATTGCAAATAAGAGATCTACTATTTCATTCTAATAGGTGAATCAAATTGAAATCCTTTAACCGGGTAGACTTAACAGTCTTTGTAAAAATCTCTTAACCGAGTGCATACTTCATTGTATGTTTGTAAAACCTGTAACAAGGTGGACCTAGTAGTCCTTATTGCTCCTAACAGGGCAGATCATCAGAAGTGATCATTGTAAGCCTTAATCGGCAAACTTTATACTGCAGTATTGAAGTTTTGTGGGTATCATCCCCACCCCAGTTTTACTTTCTACTTGGAAGGTTTCTGGGTCACCAAATCTTTGTGTTCTAAGTGTTATGAATGTTTTATTCTTTCTGTTACTCATGCATGCAGTCAGATTATCAATCTAATATTATTAAGATCTGAATTTGTTAAAAGTTTTGAAGTTACTGATTCACCCATCCCCTCTCAGTAACCTAGATAGTCTTGAATATTTCCAACAATTGGTATCAGAGCTCAGTGGATCTCAGAATAAAGTTTGACAACTTGAGAAAAGATTCAGGACAATGGAGATATTCAGACTGAACAAAGTAATTGAGAATGAAAAGCTAGATCTGGAAATGGCCATAACTCAACTCAAAGAAGCAAGAGAGCATCTTTCCCTTTCCCTAAAAAGAAGGAAGGAACTTGCAAATTAGATCAATGACCACCAGTATGTTGAAGAAAATATTGAAGACTTTTTCCCTTCAAGCAGCTCAGATGAAGCAAACAATGCAATCAAAGAACTTCTAGAAAAAAGTGGATCTCTGCAAGAAGTGAGAAAATTGAAAAGAGAACAGGAAATTCAGTCAACAAGATTCTGCGAAGTCTTGGAACAAAGAAACAAGATGAAAGATGAAATAGATGGAAAGAACAATGAAATCTAGAATAAAACTCTTCAGCTAGAAAATCTTATTGAGAGAATGTTGAAATTTAAGAGTGATGAGTGAGTTAGATGCTGAAAGGCAAATCAATGAGAGAATGTTGAAATCTCAAGAAGATATGAATCAGGTGTATGAATGAAACCTTCATAGGAAAAAAGGAAAAGTAGGACTTGGATACAAAGAGGAAGGTGAATCCTCCAAACAATGTACTCAAAAGAATCAGAAACCTACCTGTAATCACTGTGGCAAAATTGGTCATACTTCAAACAAATGTTGGAGCAATGGAAAAGAAAAATTTAATGGAAAATGCTACAATTGCAATCAGCTTTGTCATAAAGCAAATGAATGCAATGAGAAACCAAGATTTAAAGGCATATGTCACAAATGCAGCAAACAAGGTCATAAGGCATCAGAATGCAAAACTAAAACACCCAATCCAGTGGAATAAATTATTAAAGCAATGTTTGGTTGGGATTACAACACTTGGTGTAGATGTCATTACGGTGGAGAATATGGACACATTGGCATGAATTGTGTAAGGCACCACTTGAGAAAAAGGGATTCTACCATAAGATGTTATAATTGCACTAAGCTTGGTCACATAGCTAAAAACTGCATGAATTTAGGCAAAATTGAAGATGAAAAGAAAGAAAAAGCAAATAACATTAGGAAGCAGATAAGATAGAAGTGGATTACTAAACCTACCGAGCAAACCAATCCTAAAGTCACTAATGAAGGGAGTGGCTCTATGAGCTCTAACTAGTCTCCAAGAAAGCACTGGAACTGTATCTTCATAGATAGTTCCTGAACTGAAAGGAAGACAAATCAAATCAGTATGCAAGATACAACAGGATCACAAGAAGGTCTGTATCAGTTACCACCGAGCAAGGTCAAGAGTAACCTAACTTCATTTGGTTATTGAGTAAGGTCGAAGAAGTATGAATTTGTATGATTGCCAAGTTGTGGAGTCTTCATCGAGCAATTAATTCATAGTGGATGACAACCTGTCTAATTCAATACCCTAATTCATACTGAGCATTAATGACAACATTTTAACAAACGGAGTGAAGTCAAGTTCACTATTCACCGTGAACAAAAGTCTCCTAGTGCAATCAAGGGTTTCGAAGCATATTTCAGCAAGATATTCTCTTTCCTCGAAGAATTTACTATGTTCACCGAGCTACCATGGTGTCATCCAGCGCTAAAGTGAAGAAAGATTCAGAAATGTTGGTTCATGGAGAATGGAAAGCACCATATTTCAAACTCGTGCCCGCAGTTGCCAGAACCCTAGACTTGAGTGGAGCTCAATCTCAGATTCCTCCTAAGGTACTCCTTATTAATGATATTCACAGTCATTTTAAGTGTACAATTCAAGAGCTTGGAACCCTAGAGATAGATACTATTCATGAGGAACTATGTGTCAATGGTGTTCTCAAACCGGAGCATCAACATTTGGAAGATAAGGGTTTAGTTCACATCACACACTTACCTCAGAGCTTTCAGATAAAATGGGTCAGATATATCCTCAGCTGAGTACATGAAAGTAAAATATGGCTTGAGCAACCAGTAGAGATTACGAAGAAGATGATTCACCGAATCACTGGTCTTCCCATGCTCGACAAGGCAAAATCTACAAAAACCCTAGGTTGGATGGAACTGGAAGAGAAAACCCTAGCTGAGTGGGATGGTAGAGGTATGAAGATAAGCAACATTATTGATGCAGAATTGAAGTTTGGTATACATATCATAGCTCACAAGATATACAGTTCAAGTCGGCAGAATAATGTTCCGTGTGAAGCAGTTGACCTAGCGTATAAAATTGTAAAGAACAATCTGTCATTTGACCTAGCATATCTTTTGTTGAAACAGTTCAAGAAGAACATGGAGAGCATCCAAACCTCAAAGAACAATCCATGTAAGTTTGGTTCACTGTTGGTTTGTTTATTTTTCTATGCTCAAAAGTTTTTCCCATCAAAAGGCACGGTAGTATGGAGAAAAGATGTTTGGGTTTTTTATCAAATGAATGAATACATTTTAGAAATGGGTGACAATTTTGAAAGCATAATGGATAACTATTTTGAATCATTTAAAGAGAAAATGAACAATAGATTCCGGATTCCATAGAAATTGGTGGAAGATTACAAAGATGATATTTGTTTCATGGTGCACTGTGATAATCTGTATATACAGGTAGAAAAACCAAGGATTGTACATGTGAAACCTCTTCCCTATGAGGTAAATATTGATGAAACCAAGAATATTATTGAAGCCCTAATTAATCAACTTGTTAATCCAAAGGAACCATATTTTGGGACATATGAAGAACCTAAGGAGAGAATTGAGCTTAGTATAAAGCTTCCATAGGTGGTTAACAAAGGAAGAAAGAGGATGGCCAAAATACAAGCTAGCACACCTCTAATGTCAACCGAGGAAAGAGGAGAGGACTTTGAAGAAGAAGAAGAAGAGAAAAAGGATGAGGAGGAAGAAGAAAAAGTACTAGCAAAGAAGAAAGGAAAAGTAATTATCACCAAGGCACCCAAGCAACCCTCTGTAGTATTTACAAGGAGTGCAAGAGGCAAGGCAGGCAAAGACAGTGAAGAAATAGTATTCAAAAGGCCTCCTCCTTCATTAAAAGAAAAGATCAAGGATATGAAAGAAGGATCTGGAATTGCAAACTTCAAATCTCTCAAATATGAAATCATATTTGAGGAAGAGTAGCAGGAAATTGAAGATGCTGTTATCGAGAAAATAGGAAGATGGAAATACTCACCTAAAGAGATAGCTTCTGAAATCCCAAGAATTCTACTGAACAAAATTAAGTTGAGATGGTCCAATGCAAGACAAACTGTCAAGGACATCTATGCTCAAACCTTGAGGCAATTAATGCCAAGTTTGAAAAATGCTGAAATTAATAAGGCATTGATAGATAATGAAAATAAGATGACACTCAAATTCAATAGTTGTTTGATTTTGATCAAAGATATTGAGTCAGTTGTGAAGAGTGCCACTACCACATGGAAAAACATCTATAATCTTCACAAACCGAGTGCCGAAACTGTGATAATCAAGGATATTGATGATGACCATGATGAACATGAAGAAGATATCGAGGTAGAAAAGTAAAGTGATGAGGAATATAATATTGTTCGGATAGCTACAGAAGTCATTGCCTCACTTCCTCACTCTCTAGAAAAAGTTGCTACACCTAGCATGGAGATAACTTCAAGTATGATTGTGACAACTTCCACAGATACATCAAATGTCAAATCATCACTAGCACAACTCAATGTATCATCGACAGAAATGACTACCACCTCTTTTACCGAGTTGCAGTCTCCTGTATCTACTTTAGTACCTACTTCCATATCAAGTTTTCTAGCAGTAAGTACCTCAGTTTTGGATACTTCAGTAAGCATTTCAATTTTTGATTCTACAATTGTGAATACTTCAGATTTGAGCCCTTCAAGTATTCCAGTCAGTAGTTTATCATTTTTCACAACTAGTCCTACAATGTCTACAATAACTTCTACAAAGGCATTAAGTGCAATAACAGTTGATCCTAAGGCTCAATCGAGTACAAGATTTTTGAGTAAGAATGTAGAAGAGGATATAGACTTAGATGAGGAGATAGAAATTCCAAAATTAGACTTTGCAAATCTATTAGCAGACCAAATGCAAAACATTGGTGAACTCATCCAAAAGAAAGCAAAGCAGAAGAAACTAAAAGAAGAAAGGGACAAGGAATATAAAATTATTGAAGATGCAAAGGATATTTTGTCAGAAGCATTAGGTATTAAAGTTGATTCCTCTCAACATATTTTGTTACAGTTAGCTGAGGTAGTAAACAAGTTCCATGAGGATTCCTCTGTGTTAGAGAAGATTTTTGAGAAAGCCGAGAAGAAGTTTGACTATAAAGTGCTTGAGCATGTTGCTCAATATATAGCTATTAATCAGGTAGAATTATCTTCAATTTTGACAGATATTGAGTCCTCCTATTCCAATGTTACCTCACTTGTTGCTAAGCTATGTAATGTTGCCAAGTTCACTAAGGAATTCAAGGATAAATTGAATAAGATTTATGAGCATTTGAAGGGCAGTGTACAGAAGTTGCAACTTGAACCTAGTTCAAGCTCTGCACATCATATGAAAATCACATTCCTATCAAATAGGCAGTCAGAATTATTAAAAGAAGATACAAAGATCCGGTCAACACTGCTAGATATTCAGAACATGATCCTTCCCATCATGGACATAATGCAAAAGCACATTGTTCACTGAAAAGCATTACTCCATGACAATCGATTTTCCATTGTAGATCACATGATTGAACTCTCTACAGAAGTCCAAATTGCACTCCAAACATGCAAGATTCTGCAAGAGAATTGGGACAGAACTCTGGCACTAATCATAAAGGTACATTCTGATTTTCTTTCACATTTTGGATTCTCCCTGTAAAATACTTGTATATATACCTTTGGCATTATTGTCAAAAAGGGGGAGAAAATGTATAGGAGAAAGTGTATAAGATTAAGGTGTGTAATACGAAAGGGGGAGAAAGTACTCTATATAAGGGAGTCATGAAATGTATAAACAACAATTTGAAAAAAAAAAAATGATAAATTTTGAAAAATCAAAAAAAGATTTAGCATGATTCTTGTATATAAGTTTTGGCAAATAAGTGTTTTTGTCACTAATGCCAAAGGGGGAGATTTTTGGCATTAAGCATGATTGTCATTAGTGACAACACTTATTCTGAATAGTGCATACCGAGTAGAATAGTACATACCAAGCAGAATAGAGCTTATCAAGTAGAGCAGAGCTTACCGAGCAGAGCTTACCGAACAGAGCTTACCAAGCAGAGCTTACTGAGTAGAATAGAGCTTACCGAGCAGAATAGTGCATACCGAGCTCGCAAAGTTTCACACTGTTTACTGAGTGCTGCACGGTTAAACAGGAAATTTAGTTTCTACCGAGTAACACTTTATCTGCCGAGTCTCCAGTATTTACCAAGTTTGAAACTACGACCGAGTGGTTAGTATGGACCGAGCTTCCACTTCTACCAAGTGCATGACGATGCTGAGTAATGCAGTGGATGCTGAGTATCAGAAAGTCACCGAGTTAGTTTGCAGTAACCGTGTAACTATATTTGGGCCGACTCAGTAATATTTGTGTTTACTTGTTTAAGAGCTGACTTTGTAATTGTTTTGGAATTGACTTAGATTGATATATAAATAATGTTTTATGTTATATCCAAAAAGGAAGATATAGAGAAGTATGAAAAAGAGAGAAAGGCAGAGATAAGTGAATTACAAAGGGCTATAGCAGTATAAGAAGCAGCAAAGATCTATCCATCATAGAAGGTGATCAGTACATCAGAGAATCTCAATCAACAAGTACAGTTGCAAGTAAGAGATCTACTGTTTCATTCTAACAGGTGAATCAGCTTGAAATCCTTTAACCAGGTAGACTTAACAATCTTTGTAAAAATCTCTTAATCGAGTGTGTACTTCATTGTATGTTTGTAAAACCTGTAACAAGGTGGACCTAGCAGTCCTTATTGCTCCTAAGAGGGTAGATCATCAGAAGTGATCATTGTAAGCCTTAACTGGCAAACTTTATACTGCAGTATTGAAGTTTTGTGGGTATCATCCCCACCGCAGTTTTACTTTCTACTTGGAAGGTTTCTGGGTCACCAAATCTTCATGTTCTAAGTGTTATGAATGTTTTATTCTTTCTATTACTCATGCATGCAGTCAGATTATCAATCTAATATTATTAAGATCTGAATTTGTTAAAAGTTTTGAAGTTACTGATTCACCCCTCCCCTCTCAGTAACCTAGATAGTCTTGAATATTTCCAACATTTAATACCAATTTGTACATCCTAGGACCCTTAAGACCTATTAAGACCACTTATGTGATGTAATAGGACCTATTAATACCAATAAGTACATACTAGGACCCTTAAGACCTAATAAGACCACTTACTTGACCTAATAGGACCTATCAATACCAATTAGTACATCCTAGGGCCCTTAAGACCTAATAAGACCACTTATTTGACCTAATAGGACCTATTAATACCAATTAGTACATCCTAGGATCCTTATGACCTAATAAGATCTCTTATGTGAGCTAATAGGACCTCTTAATATAAATTAGTACATCCTAGGACCCTTAAGACCTAATAAGACCACTTACTTGACCTAATAGGACCTATTAATACTAACTAGTATACCCTAGGACCCTTAAGACCTAATAAGACCACTTACTTGACCTAATTGGACCTATTAATACCAATTAGTACATACTAGGACCCTTAATAGCTAATAAGACCACTTACGTGATGTAATATGACCTATTAATACCAATTAGTACATCCTAGGACCCTTAAGACCTAATAAGACCACATACTTGACCTAATAGGACCTATCAATACCAATTAGTACATCTTAGGATTCTTAAGACTTAATAAGACCACTTACTTGACCTAATATGTGATGTCCCCATTTTGGAGCTTACATGATTTGTCTTAAAATTCATAATTAGTGTTTGGATTTCCCTTGGGAATGGTAATTTGTAATGTTTTTATACTAGGAGTATGCCAATCCCCAATAATTGTCATACATCATTATGCATTTAAATCAAATTAAGAATAATCTCTAATTCAGAATATATATTTAAGCTCTAATTCTTTACTTCACTCCTAATCATAGACCTTAAGAAAGATGATGGATTTACTGTGTTAGGAAGTTTGCACAGTCTACAAGTGGATTCCCTCAAGGTTCTACCTATCTTGGGATCTTTCCATCATGTGACCAATTTACGTACCTCTTCCTACTCATACTCCATATCCCCTTAATACTGATTAGTGAGTTATTAAAGAATTAGCTGAGTATATATTATTATCTTCTGTATAATAAAAATATTAATAAACATACATGCCATGATGCATAGTTCTGATTCCACTTAAATATGCAAAATAATAAATATATGGATAAACTTATATAACATATAACATATTTAATTCAAAGCTTATTCTAAACAATATATAATTTATATTCAATAACCTATCATCATGAAAATTTATTATCAAATAATTTTATACTTATAATCACGAGAATTCATAATTCTTTATGTAATGTATTTATATCATATTATATATATTAGTTACTTATTTATCAATATATTTGAGTTAAGTTATTTTGAATGTAAGTTTACTTCATAACAATATTACTATATTTCATAATTCACCATTTCAATGTTTGTTTCATAACCTATAATTTTAAAGTTTATTTCATATTATTATTAATATTTAATTCATGCAATTCTTATAAATAAATTAACTCAACAAAGATATACGTACCTTCTTTCCAATATCTTTATTTTCTTTTATTCAATGTTTTTTTCCTTTAAATATTTCCCTACATTTCCTCCTTGATCTTCTCCTATATTTCCTCCTTGATTTTCTCCTACATTTCTTGTCTTATTTTTGAAATTTGAATAATCCCTTTATTATTATTATTATTCTCCTTTTTATTTATTTCCTCTCTATATATAAAATCTGGAAGGAATGGATTTGATATTTATTATATACATTGACATGTTGAAGGGTTGCGATGTTTAGATGTTAGAGATATGCCTCTATATTTTATTTTATTTATAATAATAATAATAATTTATTATTTATTTGAACTACCATTTACAATGATTATTAATATCATTGTTTATATTATAATTATATTTTATTATTATTTATTTATTTTACTATTTCATAATCATGCTTATTATTTAGTTAATAATTTGTATTATATTATATTATATTATCTATCTATTTTAATATTATTATTTATTATTCCGCCTAGGGAGTACATCCCTAGCTTAAATTTTTATGATTTTTTTGATGGTAGGAGGAGGTGGAGTGCGATCAGGAGTTGCTACGACTTTTCAGCAGAAGGATGGGAAAACCATGCCAGCTCAGAAGGAGAGATGGGGGGATGAAGTTGATAGGGTTTTCCCTATTCAAGACTTGTGGCACAAAGTTACAAACCAATCGATTCCTCTGGCCCCCTAATGGGTTTTTAGATCTGGAAGATGGATTGATGAATCTCATAAAAAATCTTCTAACAACACTCCCCAATGGGTTTTCCAATCTGGGAAATGGGTGGACAAGGTGGTCATGAATGGTGTTAATCACAGGGTCTTCAATCATTTTCCTCGACACAAAGGCAAAAATTTTAGGAAGGCGCGGCCTTTTTAGGGCAGGCATAGGAGGTTTCCAGAGAAGAAGACTATCTTCAATATCCGTGGTTCGATCTCACCATCTCGACTAGATAGTGATGACCCAGAGTTGTCAAAACCCTTGTTCCAAGTACATGGTGATTTTTTCTCTGCTTCAGGAGGAGCTCCTTTCAATCCACTTCCTCTCTCATGACCTCCACTTATAGAGCAGAGTGAGGCATTTTGTAGATTCTCATGAGCAGTGTCCCATGATGCTAATCAAATTTTTATCCCATCCACTATGACTTCTCTCAAAGTTCAGGAGATTAGGGCAAGGGCCCTTTTTGGTAAGATCTGGAACTTTACTCCATCAAATGAGGATTTATCATTATGGGGTTTTAAATACTAGGATGGTTTGCAAAATATTTTTCAAACAGATAATGGCCGGGGTTTCTTTATAGCTATTTTCGTTGATAAAGCTAGTAGAGATAAGATCCATCACTGTAAGAGATGGTTTTTAGAAGGTAGGGGTCTGCACACGGATTCCTGGTATTCAAATTTTAGTCCAGATAAGAGTCACATGAGATTTTTCCCCTTTTGGATTTCCCTCCTAGCATTACCCTTGGAGTATAGACAGCTGGATATCTTGGAATCTTTAGCTAATAAACTGGGAATTTTCCTCCACCATGACTGGTCATCACTGGAAGATTATACACTCCCTCCTAGAGTTTGTCTACTATGGAATCCCTCTAAGCCTTGGATATCTCATCTCTTTTTGGAATCAAATTTTGGTACTTTTACTAAGAAAATCATCTTAGATGATCCTAATGTTATTATAAGTAGAATGGATTCCCTTGGGCATCTTTCTTTCCAGTGCGGGAAGACTTCTCAATCAGGCTGTGGGGTGTGCAAAGATAGTTGTACTCTTCCCATGAATTGCAATGGGCCAGACTCAACTAATCATCTTCAAGAGGTAAGTTTCTTCCAAAAAGGTCATAATGATTCTTCCCTCAATCCACTTTCTCTGAAAAAGTCCATTCTTTCTTTGAGTCACTACAGTTTCCTAATTAGATGACCCCATCTCTTCAATACTCTAAGGGGTTTCAAGAGAAGGTGATCATTAAGGATCAGAATCATTTATTGGATGTTTCAAATAATCCATAGCCAATTAATCCCCTTCAATTTTCAGAGCCTAGGATAGCTTCTCTAATTATCTCCCTACGAGCTGATTGTGCATTGCCAAAACTGACATCTACGGACTCACCTATGTCTCCTTTGGAATTGGTAAACATCTCAGTTCTCCCTCCCATCTCATTATAGAATATGGAAATTGCAAGAAGACATCTGGACTATGAACCTAAATGGCCTTTGGATAATTCACCTCAGTCTCTGGGGGCCCTGAAAGGAATCTCTCCGCTACAACCTGTTAAGAAAAATCTACAACAATCCTTCTTATAAGAAATTGACCCTTACTCTCTTATGGATCCCTTGGCACTTAACACTCCAAAAAATGATCATCCTGTGTTGGATTAGATGATTACTGAGACAAATTTGGTAGATTTTGTGGACAATTTAGTTCTAGAGGTGGCAGAAGAGAAGTTCGATTGGGGGGGGGGAGACAGGTTTTGCTCTTTTAAGTAATTCGAATGATGTTCAACATGAGATTGTCAGTACCCTTAAGTGTACTGAATTGGTGAACTCACCTTCTTTGCAATTTTGTGGAATTCTCCAAATGAAAGCTGACTTATCCAATATCAAAGTTTTCCTTTCAACCAAAAAAGCTAGGGGTCACCCACCTGAGGGTAAGAAAATCCATGAGGAGATTGCTGTAGGAGTTCAATCTGTTATTCCCTTTTCTAAGATTCCAAGGAAGTATAAGGATGAGGCTACAACTTCAATATCCAAACAAATGAAGCAGGGGAGGAGAGCAGTAGGCTCTCCAAAGCACCAATGTGGATCATATCTTGGAATGTTAGAGGCTTAAATGCCTCTAACAAGGCCTGATTCATTAAGGATCAGATCCCGGTGAGTTGAGAAGATGTAGTTTTATTGTAGGAAACAAAATTGTCTCTAGATAAGGGGAAGAACCTTTTTAAATCTTGGCATGGATGGGACTTCATTCATACACCTTCTGATGGGGCTTCGGGTGGCATGGCTATCCTTTGGAAGGCCTCAAATTGTAAAATTTGAACAGTTGCAGCTAGGGAAATTTGGTTACTGGCAGAGGTAACAATATTTTCCCTTTCTTTCTACCTTTTGAATGTTTATGGCCCAGTTTTAGTCTCTTCTAAACAAAGACTATGGGGTCAACTTTCTCAAGATATTCTTAATCTTTGGGATTTGAAGATAATTATTAGTGGGGATTTCAATGCAACTTTGGGTGATACAAAAAAAATGGGGGGAGCTGAAACATCTTTTAAGGTCACACAGGACTTTAAAAATTTTGTTGAGGGTTTAGCCTTATTTGATTGTCTTCCTCAAAATGGAACTATAACATGGTCCAATAGGAGGAAAGGTTTCTCATTTGTGGGAGCCAGGCTAGACCGATTCCTACTTAATCAAACATGGATCCTCTCTCAAGGTTGTTGCACTTCATCCATTCTCACCCTCTTTGGTTTCAATCATTTTGCAATCTCCCTTGACTTTAATCTAGCCTCAAGAAAATTCAAACCAAAATCCTACTTTAAGATTGAGAGGATGTGGTTTCAGGACAAGAATTTCCTATCTTTACTTTCACAATGGTGGTCAGATTGTCCTCAACATGAGGGCTACAAAATGTTTCAGCTCTTTAAAAAATTATCTTTTTTGAAAACTAAGATTAAAGAATGGAATCGTCATTGCTTTGGTAATATCTTTGCAGAAAAATCTTCTCTTCAGGGCCAGTTACACAATTAGAATGATCATATCATTCACCACGGGCTTTCACAGCAGGTATATGAGATCCAAAAAGATTTAAAAGAAAGGCTTGAAGAGGTCCTTCTTAGGGAGGAGGCATATTGGAGACAGCACTCTAGAGAACTTTGGCTTAGAGAGGGGGATAGAAATATGATTTTTTTTCACAACTCGGCCAAAATAAGGAGACAAAAAAATGCCATCTTTCAAATTCAGGATGCTAATGGAAATCTGCTCAATTCCAAATAGGACATCCAAATTGAGGTGGTTCATTTTTTCCAAGACCTCTTGGCCAAGCCGGTAAATGCCAATGATGATACCGCGTATCCAGACCTTCTTCATTTCATTCCCTCTTTGGTGTCATTAGAAGATAATGATCTCTTACTTCAACCTTTTACATTAGAAGAGATAAAAGCAACATTTTTTTCTATGGGAGCTGATAAGGCTCTGGGCCTAAATGGCCTTACCCCGCTTTTCTTTCAAAAATGCTTAGATTTTATGGGTCTAGATATTCTCCAAGCAATTAAGGAATCGAGGATCCACTCATGTATGTTTAAAACTTTTAACAATACTTTCCTCACTCTCATCCCTAAATGTTCTTCTCTTGCAACTTTCATAGATTTCAGACCAATTTCGCTGTGCAACACGATTTACAAAATCATTACCAAATCCATTGCATTGCAGCTGGGAAAGATTATCCCCAAGATTATTTCTGATCAGCAGGGGGGTTTTGTTCTAGGCAAGGATACGGTTGAAGGAGCATTAATTGCACACAAAGTTTTATACTCAGTTAAAACTCAAAGTCTTCAATTGATGGTTCTCAAACTAGATATGATGAAGGCATATGAGAGGGTTAGCTAATCTTTTCTTTGGTTGATTATGAGTAAGATGGGGTTTCATAGGAAATGGATCAAATGGATTCTTGCATGTGTTTGAGGGGCCAAATTCTCTATTCTAATCAATGGATCTCCTTGTGGTTTCTTCTCAGCTTCTCAAGGAGTGAGATAGGGAGAGTCCCTCTCTCCTTTCCTATTTATTATCATGGTGGAGGGTCTCAGCAGATTGATTACTTTCAAGAAATCTCAAGGTTTATGGGATGGTATTTCTTTGCACCAATCTAGCATCTTAGTTACTCATACCTTGTTTGTAGATGACTCATTATTGTTTGGTTATAGCTCCACAGCTGAAGCAAGGGTAATTAAGGATAGCTTGGAAGAATATTGTTTGATGTCAGGTCAGAAGGTTAGCATTCCAAAGTCCAAAGTCTTTTTCTTCAACCCTCCCCCAAGGATTCGGGTAGCAATTGGAGACTTTGAAATTTCTCTTCCATGTAGCACATATCTGGGAATTCCATTCTTCCAAGGGTCATGTAAAGAATCCTTATGGGAAAAGATTTGCCAGGCAATAGCTGATAGGGTTTCCACTTGGAAGGCTAGGTGGTTATCTTTTGCGGGCATAATTTTGTTGGTCAGATTGGTCTTATCTTCAATCCAAAACTATATCATGTTAGTATTATTGGCTCCTAGGGTAGTTATGGAGAAAATAAAAAAACTTATTATGAATTTCATCTGGAAAGGGAACATGGATAACTCCTCCAAGATCCCCCTTGTGGCCTGGGATAAGATGACTTGCCCCAAAGATTGTGGGGGCGTTGGCTTACACAACTTATATGAAAGAAATATCAGTCTGGGGGATAAATTATCTTGGAAACTTTTTGAAAATCCATCCTCACTCTAGGCCAGGATAATTAGAATTAAATATTTGGACTCGGATGACCCTACTTAGATATTCTCCATTATGGACCCCCCACTTGGCTTGGTAATGTGGAATTTTATGATCAAGTGTAGACAAATTATTTTGCCCAAATTATCTTGGATCATACATTCAGGGGATCAAGCTAACTTCTGGGAGGACTCATGGAATGGTCTCCCTCCCATTTTTTCCTCCTCTAACATTATGCCCTCAATTATCTAGGTCTTAAAGTCAAGATGGGATTCTAAAGTGAAAGATTATATCTCCCCATCCCTGCATCGATCAGGTTTTAGATCAGATTGGAAGGATTTGTCTTAGGTGGGTCTTCCCAAGGACCAGGTGGAGGCCCTCCAAGATATTCTTAGTCAAAGGCCCCTATTCCTTAACTTTGAGTCGGATAGGCTCATTTGGTCTTCTGCTTCAGATGGGAGATACTTGATAAAGCTTGGATATTCTCAACTATCAAATAAACCCCACTCTACGAACAAACATATCTTTGGATTTTGTTGGCATACTATTGTCCTTCCTAAGGTAGGTTCTTTTTTATGGTTGGAAATTCAAAAACATATTCTTACAGGGGATCGACTTCAAAGAATGGGGATTGCAGCAAATTTTATTTGTGTGCTGTGTGAATCCCATTTAGAAGACCCTAATCACCTCCTGCTATCGTGTCCCTTTGCCCAACAAATTTGGTATTGGAGTTTAAATAGATTAGGTTGGCAAGGACCTTTGCTGATAGTTTTGATGGATCTCCTCAATCGATGGCCCCTTCCTACTTTAGACTCCTTTTTTACACAAATCTGGAGAGTGATCCCTGCAGTGGTTACATGGTTTGTTTGGTGGGAAAGAAATAAAAGAATTTTTAGAAAAGATAAGAGTACCGTTGAATAGGTGTGTGTGGTGGTGGATAAATCAGTCTCAAAAATGGTTAATGCATACACTTTGAGATCAAAGTCAGTATCCTCCCTCTTTTCTTCTCAGGACACAAAAATTTTAAACTCTTGGCCCTTGATTTTTATTCCATTCAATGGGGTTTTGGTAGGGAAAGTGTCAAATAAGGAGAAAAGAAAAGATGTAAAGTCATTTCCTCTGGAGGACTCCTTTATAAAATTAAACTTTGACATTGCTTCCAGAGGTAACCCAGGCATTTCGGGTGCGGGGTGTGTGCTTAGGGACTCAAATAGGATTCTCATTGGAGCCAAAAGCTCGAGAATTCCTTGTGGGTCTAACAATATTACTGAGGCTCAAGATTTGCTAATGGGCATTCATATGGCTTTATCCCTAGGGATTAAGAAGATTCACATAGAAAGGGATTCTCAGATTATCACCACGGCTCTAGAAAAATTCTCAGTTTCCAGTTGGAAAATTCAATATATCATCAAAGAAGTCTGGGCCCTCCTGTCATCTTTTGAGGATTTTGTGGTATCCCATTGCTTCAGGGAAGCAAATGATTTGGTGGATTAGCTGGAAAATAAGGGGGCAGATCTCCCATTAGGAGACATTCGTTGGCAGGAAGAATGCCTTATCTCATCATTGGTAAACTCAAAGGGGGCACCCTGGGCTTTTAGAGAAGTTCAAATTCGAAAGAGGCAAGCCCCAAGTAGTAATCACTAATCAATAAGCAGTGGTATTATATCCTTCTGATGGCTGGGGGGTCTTTTCACATCTCCTCAAGTGAGCGAAGTTTGTTGTCAAGGGCTTGCTCATGCTTTGCTGATGTACACTATTTCCCTCAATTTCTGTGCGATCTTAATTGGGAAATATTTTTGGCTTTGAAGTACAGATTGATATCTCTCACACAAGTCATGACATTGGGGGATGGCATCACCCTCTCTGGTTTTCTTCCTATTTATCGGGCATTGTTTTCCCTTATTACTTCACATTTCAGGCTGCGATTTTCTTTGTGCCTCCACTATTTTTCGCATTTTTGGGCTATGGAAACCATGGAATATAGGGTGCTGAACATGTGTATCAACATGCCAATTCAGCATTAGGAGTGTCCTATGATGAGGGAATATCTCTAGCAACACTTTAGGGTGGTTTTCAAGCCACTACCTGTAGAGGTCATCTTGGCAGTTTGACAGATTATCGGGGACAATGTCGTGGTTCCCTCTTCTCCTTTGTGCATCTTCCATTCTCAGATTCTATCAGTTTTTTTGTCTAATTTTTATGATGTTTGTCAAGATTATGTCATCTTCATGCACATGATTTCAAAGCTGGTTCGGGACTATTTTTCTTCCTCGGAAGACATTCATAACATGGTGGTGCGTTACAGTCTTAGGGCCTCAATGGCATGGGTGGGGGGGATCTTCTCTCCATCTAGTCTTGATAATGATATCGAGATTATCAAGATGTTTGATGCATTTAAAATAGGCATTTCTAATAGGGACAGGTAGGGTTTCTCCTCTTCTTTGGCCTCCTTGGTGGATTTTATTTTGGTTTCAATCAGGGCTCATGCTTTAAATGTTTTTGACTCCTGCATGGTGTTGCTGGATTTCACTCATAACGATGGCCTGGTAGGTGTGTGCTAAAATGTTGTCACACTTTTATGAATCCTTACATGCAAGAAAACTCAAGAATGAGCCCTCACAAATCGATCCATAGCTCTCTATGGATGGAGTTGCTAGATTTGTAAAATTGCTCTCAGCTAGAGTTATGACCTTGCTAGTCAACCACACAATGAGAGATTCCAAATGAATGCAATGCTATGCAAATCTATATGAGAATGCAAATTAATCTTATGAGAATGAAGATGAAATTAAGCTATGAAAATGGAAATGAAAGAGTTACAAACCCTCTAATTAAACTATGTGAGATTAATCTAAAACATGAAAGGAAATGATACCATGATGATGCAACTATGATGCAAGCTAGGATGTGATGTAGATGCAAGATGAATGCCAATGATGCTCCAAATCTTCAAAACTTGATGCAAGAATATCTCCAAAAGCTTCAAAAACCTGTAGCATAATAATTCAAGTATGTATGGTGTGTGAAAATGAGGAAGAGAGCTCTTCTTTTATAGGAAGTGAAAAATAATGGACCATGGAGATTAAGAGGCAAAAGACTTAATCAACGATTGAGAAAAAAAGAAGCTTGATCCTTGTGCACAAATATCCTCCAATAGAAAAATTAGAAGCATTTACTTTATGTTGAGCATTTACTTTATGTCCATGTGAGACAAAAAGTGCTTTTCTTTTATTTTTTATTTTATTTTTCTTTATAAATAAGAATTAAATGCTTTATTTGTGCAACAAGGATAAGAAGAAAAGTGGAGATTTTTTATTTAAATAAAAGGGGAGGAAATTCCTTTTAATTAAATAAAAGCTTAGGATAAAGTGATTTTATTATTTAATTAAAAGAGATTTTTAATTAATTAAAAGGGAGCATGTTCTCTTAATTAAATAAGATTTTTATTTTTTATTTCTTTTAAATTAAATAAGGCTCAAACCTTAGGAAATATTGAATTGATTATGATTTGATCAAGGAAATTGATATATTTGAAAAATGTTGATTTTTGAAAATATTGATTCAGGGATTTGACAAATTGCTAAATGGGGCCCAAAGTCTAGGTGACCATTTTAGGGTGCATACATTTGCCCCTCTTTGACTAATGTGTGATCGATCTGGGAACACATGCAGTCAAAGAAGAATTGAAATGTGAGATCGATCTGGGATCACAAAACAACTCAGATGTGAGGTCGATTCGGGATCACATCTGGACAAACATAAACAAAAGATTCTGGACATGATGTCGATTCGGGATCATATCCAAAATAAGAGATAAAAATCTCAAGCTTGAGCAAAAACTCATAAAAAGATGTCTGAATCAAGAAAATCAAGGAAATCTGGGATGAGAATCCCATAAATACTGCCCCCTCAGAGTCGAAATCAAAATCAGGTAGAGAGGAACAACAAATTGATAAAGATTGATCAAATCAGAATGAAATCACAACTAAAGATAAGGGAGCATGATAAGACAACCATCAAATAGTGAAGACATGCCCCAAGTTGACTAGGTTTGACTGGGAAAGATATAGGATAAAGATTAAGTCAAACCTCAGAGAGAGGAAGCGAAAGGGGTGAATGAAAGACTAGAAGTTTGAAAGACATGGAAAGGAAGAAATTACATCAAAGATTGAAGAATTATGCCTCAAATGGTCAGTCAACGCGACTCAGATTTTGGTTTCAAGTTCGAAATGGATAGAAAATGATGTGACATGAAAGACTAGAAATGAAAGATATGATCAAGAAGAATAAAAAAATGAGCACAGTTGACCAACTAGTCCGTAGATGATAAAAAGGAGAGCTCTCTCCATATGCAAGATGCAAAAACTAAACTATGATGAACCTAAGAATGCAAGCTACTATGAAAGTGGTTGACTTGCAAGGTCACAATGCCTATAGACATCTAATTATCATCATCGAGCGTTATTGGTAGCGTCGCAAGATCATACAATGCACACTAGCATAACTATGTGGATATGAATATGATCTTTATCAGATAAAAATGTGGAAATCCCACCTAGGCATCAAAGACATGGAGGTCAAGATGACTAATGCAATGAGATTACCTAAATTTGATATGGCAAGATTATGCTTGTATCAAGACACATGAAAGTCAGGATAACTAGAAGCATGCACTCGCAAAATAGTCAAGGATAATACCTTGTCAATCCATAGTGTCAAGTAAGACCAGCATAAATGCTCATGACAGGTAGGACCAACAAAATATACCCACAAGCAGATAAAAAAATAAAATATGTTCTCATTCCCTCAGTCTTCTAGCTATGCATCATCGAAAACTTCTCAGGGAGAGACCACTCATCAAATAAATTCTCATAGACAACACACAAAGAAAAATAAAGTCAACATATCTCAACAAGTTGATTGTTTAAGTGTGTGTGTGTTGGTCATAGAGTCAGACTTTGATTATCACATTTGCAAATGAGAAATATCGCATCATACTTAGACTATTGGGAAAGACATCTGATAAGTGTTAAGAAACACTCGACGCAAGGGTAGTGTTGAAAAACACTGTTTGGGGTGGTGTTGAAAAACACTTGTTGTGAAATGCCCCAAGAGACAAATGCACCTAAAGGACCAATGCTAATAGTTATGCCCCCTAGACAAAGATAAAAACCAATTCCAGACCAAGTCAAATAAGGTCAAGGCATGATGGAGAAAAGCTAAGTGTCGAGGACGCATGCTAACAAATAGGGGTGCAAAGGCCTCAAGTAGCGCTTGTTTCCAAGTTTTCACCACTTGGATTTTATTGCAATTTTTTCTTTTTTTTTTGTATTTTTTTGTATTTTTGCTATCAAGGCACCTGTTTCCAGGTTTTCACCACTTGGATTTATTGCAATTTTTTTTTCTTTTTCTTTTTTTTGTATTTTTGCTACCAAGGCGCCTGTTTCCAGGTTTTCACCAAGGAATTTTTTCTATTATTTTTTTTGAATTTTTAAATTTTTTTAAATTTTTTTCAGGATTGTATATGCTTTTTAGGATTTTTTCAGCATCATATATCAATTTTTTTGGCATTTTTTCAAGATCATAAAATATGTACAAAGGATGCCCCCAGATAGAATAGGCATCAAACTCATGAGCAAGATCACATCATGCAGTCCCAATGTCTAGCAAGGTGGAAAACAAGATGGATAAGAAAGCTGGTAGAAGAGATGGAAGACATGAGAATGAAGGAGAGTGGAGGGAAGAAATCCTTAAAGTCAAACTCCTCAAGAGTACCCAAGCTAGGGAAAAATTGTCATGCAAAGCACATTTGGATAAGAAATGAAAGGATAGCATAGGATAAGCATAAAAGCGCACTGCAAAAGAAGGAAGGATGCAGTCCAAAGGAATAGACATGTCAAGAGGCTTCATAACATCGTGTTTACTCTTTTTGTATTAGATCAAGACCAAAGAGGAAAATGATAGCGAAAGGTTAGAATGAATGAAGGAAATGAATATGAAGGCTAGAAATGAATGGAATGAAAGCAAGATCATCTTAAGATAGCTTCCAAGATAGCCAAATGTTCGTGTATAGATCAACATTGCCAAGATCAAAGAGAGAAGACGGAATGGATGAAATATGTAGAAGAACTACACATGATGCCTAATTGCCAGGTTTTCATCATGGTACTTATCCAAGGTGCCACAAGGGAGTGGTTTTCACCATAGGATGAATTTATTTCTCTTTAATTTTGCTACCAAGGTGCCTGTTTCCAGGTTTTCACCATGGCACATTTTCAATTTTTTCATTTTTTTTTCTTTCATTTTTCTATTTTTCTATTTTTTTGAATTTTATAATTTTTTGGAAGAAGGAAAACTTTTTAGATAGTGCTCCTTGAAAGGATAAACCATGATATGTCAAGGATTCAAAATGATATGCTCAAAGATGCTGATAAGAAAAGGAAGATGGAAGAGAAAAAATGGAGGATAAGGTTTTATGTAAAGCGAGTGAGGTTGGAAGATATGAGGAATAGGCAAATGAGGAAAAAGGATAGAAGGTAGAAGGATAATGAATGGAAGGATTGTGAAAGGGTAGATGGAAAGGAAGGAAAGATCAACATCAACACACACTTTGAAAGGTGGCGAGAGGGTGGAAAAAATGTGAATGAAGGAATACGAGAAGGAATATGGTGAATATTTAATAGAGGTTGCGGTTTAGGCGCATGAAATTGAAGAATGTTTTTGGAAAAAGATGAAGTGGAAGCCTTTGGAAGCTTGAATGTCAACTTCACTTTTTGTTCAACATGAGACTCTTTCAAGAGAGACTTTGGAATCCATATAGCCTTAGGCTTTTTATTTCCTTTTGATGTTTTAGAGAGAATATCTTCAATGATGAATTTTAGAACCCATACTTGTCTTGTAGTTTTCTTCTTAGATATCTCTTTTGACTTTATATTTCCATGTTGATTAGAGGAGATAGGGTGATCTTCTTTTTTTGATGGATTCTTGTATTGCTTCTTTTTCTTATATTGAACATTCAAGTTAATTCCAAAAGACTTGGGACTTGTGGAAGAAGAAAGAAAATATGACTGGTTTAGATGGGTGGGTGGATGAAAAGGATTCAAGGGTATGCATCTATGTTGATCTTGAAGGAAGATAGGATATGGAGGGACATAAGGATTCAAGATGGATGATGAATTAGGAGAGTTAAGAGAGGAAAGTGAAGGGACATAAGGGCCCAAGATGGAAGGAAGACATGAAGCCCTTAGTATTGGTGGAGGAGATCCAAGGATGGATGTGGAAGATGCAAAAGGATAATCAATAAGTTCATCAACATCTATATGACAACCAACGATATCAGCATCTTTGGAGTGAGCATTAGAGTTTTCAACAGGATCTTGGACATCTTGAATAGGAGCAACTTCATTGATAGGATCATTCAAAGCTTGCGAAGATTTAGGAAGAGTAGAAAGTGGAAGTGAACATGGAGTGGTAGAACAAGAAGGTGGAAGACTTTGATCTTGACAAGGATCTTTGGATAGCATAAGCGTATCAACTTTCTTTTGATTTTCAATAGGCTTTACATCAGAAGTAACAACACCATTTTTAATAACCTTAATGGAAGTATCATCTTTGGAAAGCACAAGTGTGGTAAGGTTATTTTGATTATCAATAAGCTCAATGGTGTAAGTAGTAGCTTGATCTTTCTTAGGAGATGGTGGAATGAATGCGGAAGAGCGTAGAGGATCAAAAGAACCATGAAATGGAGAAGATACATCATGAAGAGAATTGGATGACATGGAAGGTTCTTGATCTTGATCTTTCTTTATATTCTTTTCTTTATCATTTTTAGAGTCCTCTTGACATGGAACCACTTCTAAGAACAAGGAAGTAGGTTGAATTTGTATGGAAGACTTTGGAGATGCTGAAAGACTAGCTGAAGTAGGAATTATAGCACATGAAGGCTTAGGCTCTTTAGATTTAGCATTATTGAAAGTATTTGTAGCCAAGTGAAGGTTAGCTTGAGTATCTTTAAGAGGTGACTCTTGAGAATAACTATAGGGAACCGCATGAAAAGCATTAGGATTTGAATCAGATGAAGTATTTATGAAAGATTTGGAAGACTCAAAAGCTTTAGGAAGTGTGTGGGTATTGGAGGAAGTAGGGAATGGAAGGGAACCATCACAAGACAAGGGTTCAACATTAACATGATCTTGCTTGAGAGTGTCATCTTTATTTTCAGCATGAATGTTCTTAGAGGAATGATTCTTATAATATTTACGTTTCAAATCAGCATGATGCATTTTATATTCCTCAACAGTAGTAGCTGGATTATAATCAAGGTATTGTTCACAAAACTCATCAAAGTTTATTTTAAAATCTGAATCATACGGATCACCATCACGATCTTTCCAATATGAGGACCCATTTCCAGTAAGCACAAGGACATTACGAGGAGGACTCTTAGGAATAGAGGTGTCATATGTATCACTACATTGTCCATCATCATAGTCATCATAGGTGGGTGTGTCACTCTTTATGGAAGAGACATCATAAGGACTATCACGTTGCTCTTTATGGTATGTCTTCTGAAGAGAAGTAAGACTCTTTGAAGAAGTGGAAGAAGAATGAGATTGTGAAGAAGAGGAAGGTGAAGACCTAGTGGAAGAAGAATACTTGGATGATGAGGAATTTGAATGATGTTTAGAAGAGTCATGATAAGATTTGGAAGATGAAGAATGTGAATAGTGTTTAGAAGAATCATGATAAGACTTAGAAGATGAAGAATCAGAATGATGTCTGGAAGAGTCATGATAAGACTTGGAAGGTGAAGAAGAATGAGAAGATTTAGATGATGAAGAATGTTTGGAAGAAGAAGATCGTGATATGATCATGTTTATGATTCTAGAAGAGGCATCTGATTTAATCATATTTTCTTTTATTTTTTCTATAAATTCATCACTCATGAGAATTTTGGAGGAACAACACCTTTTGAATATGTCAATGAGCTCAAGATCATCTATTCTTAATAAAGGTTCCAAAATCAGATAGTCAAGATTCATGGTTATAGAAGAGGAGGAATCAAGCATGGAAGAAATGAATGGATGATTAGAAGAAGGTAGACTAGATAGTAAGAGGAAAAGAATCAAGAAGAAGAAGAATAATTTCCCATGGGAATAGAAGACTTCAGAAGAACATGGGAAATGGAGAAGAAAGAAGAAGACTAAGAGTCATCTTGTGCAATTGATACCATAACATTGATTGAGATGTTGAGCAACATGACAGCACCTAGGATATGAGATCTAGACTGACCAAGGAAGACCAAGCTTCTAAGGAGAAATCACTACAACAAGATGGAACTCAGTTTCAATATTCCAAATAGATCTTTCAAAAAATTTTGCAATGATGATCAAGCACATAGAATAGCAACCAGGGAGTTCAAGCAAATAGTCTTCAAGCAATGAGCAAGGGAAAAAGCAACCTTGCGCATGAATAGAGATAGTGACTTAGTATGCTACTCTTTAAAGGTTCTACTTGTGTATGTTCTTGAAAATATTTTAGTAGGCACATAGAACACAACAACACCTTAACAAGCTATCTACAAGGATATACATGGATTTTCTAAGGAGTCCTCGATATACACAAGGTACGTGAGACCTAAATCTGTAGATGAGAAGAATCCAAAATCACACAGCCGGGGGGAGACGGTAACCCAAATCTCCTCCTTCACTTCTCAAAGGTATAAAGTTCTTTGAGGCTTAGCCAAGAGTGATATCAAACTCAATTCTCAAGAGAGGTGTCTTTGGATTCACCTCCCGATATTTATACTCCACCGGAACATAGGAGTTAAGGTCATCCCTTGAGGTGGTGTGTCCCCAAGCAAGCCTTCTAGAAATAAAAACTAAGTAATTCACTATCAAAAGTATTTAGAGCACTAAAGGTAGAACACTTAACTCTTCAAGTAAATGCGAACTAAGTCCAAAAGTGGAACATTTAACCCTTTAAGAGAATGTGAAGTGAGTCCAAAAATGTGGAACACTTAACCCTTCACACCAACTCAAAGTGAGTCCAAAAGTGGAACATTTAACTCTTCACACCAACTCAAAGTGAGCCCAAAAGTGAAACATTTAACTCCTCACATCAACTCAAAGTGAGTCCACACCTTAGAAAACAAGTGAGTTCCAAAAAGCACAAAAGGGTTGCCTAGTGGAGCAATTAACGCTTCTTTCCTGTAGACCACTCCCCTTTAATGTGGCGCTGATCTTGCAACCATGGGGCGGAAATGAGGGGCCGGTGGATTAGCGAGTCCAATAACCCAAGATAGCAATCTAGATCAATCACAAGTAATCTAAAGTTGCTTATCAATACTACTCACAAATGACAAAGGGTTGAATCAATGGAATATTTAACTTTCCAAGTAAACATAGAGTGAGTCCACAAAGTGGTGCATTTAACTCCCTATGTAAACAAGGAATGAATGCATGCCCTCAATCACTCAATGAGATATTTGATATTGAAACCAAGAATTACTTAAGGTTTAAACACAAGCATTCACTTACACAAACTTGTATGAAAGCAAATCTATGTTCATTCATTTCCCATTAAGAGCATCAATTGAAATGTGTTCTATGAAAGCATGTAAACAATCAAGCCAAACACATGAGAGGTTAAATTTTAATCCCAAAATCGAAATGTTATAGAGATGGAACAAAGTACCTCAAGTCCAACGCTTTGTTTTAAACATTTTCCATGAAAGCAAGAGCACCTTCAAATGAACAAGACAAGAAAACAAGCAAACAAGATATGCAATGTATATCCAACTTATGAAAACCCTAGGGTTAGATCTGAAAATCAATTGTTAGGAGCAATGATAACCAGAAAATGATCCAAATGATAATTCATATCATGCAATGAACAATGAAAAATAAGTGCATACCCATCACAAAATTTTATTTTTTTTGCATTTGACCTAGTCAACAAGATCTGATTTTTACCACATGAATTCAGACCCTAAACCTAAAATGCAGAAAAGAGACCTCTGTCAAAAAATAGAGAGCTTTCCAAAAATGTAAAAATTTCAGAAAAAACTCTTCATTTGTGCCCTAGAGACCCATTTTATCAAAATAGACCAGTTTTTATAAATTGACCAAATGAGCTATGATATGATTTCTAAATTAAAAACATAGTGAATGGACCCCCTATAGAATTTTAAGACCTTTCCAAAAATGTAAAAATTTTTGAAAAATACGCTGATTTGCGTAAAAATCAATTTTTTATGAAAAATCAAGAAAAAATCATAAAAAATACAAATCACCTCCGAAAATTCTAAATTTTTTTTTGGAGCTTCTCTAATATGTCACTAACCTACAAAACAATTTTCAGACCAAAATACTAAGCCGTTTGGGAGATATGATCAAATCTTTAAAATCTAGGGTTTTTCATCTCCAAACAAATCTGCACAAGGGTTAGCTCCAAAAATAATCAAAATCAGCATGTAAAAAGTGGGTTGCCCCACAGTGGGCGCCAAAAATATGTGCTAAAATATTGTCACACTTCTATGAATCCTTACATGCAAGAAAACTCAAGAATGAGCCCTCACAAATTGATCCATAGCTCTTTATGTATGGAGTTGCAAGATTTGTAAAATTGCTCTCAGCTAGAGCTATGACCTTGCTAGTCAACCACACAATGAGAGATTCCAAATGAATGCAATGCTATGCAAATCTATATGAGAATGAAAATTAATCTTATGAGAATGAAGATGCAATTAAGCTATGAAACTGGAAATGAAAGAGTTACAAATCCTCTAATTAAACTATGTGAGATTAATCTAAAATATGAAAGGAAATGATACCATGATGATGCAACTATGATGCAAGCTAGGATGTGATGTAGATGCAAGATGAATGCCAATGATGCTCCAAATATTCAAAAATTGATGCAAGAATATCTCCAAAAGCTTCAAAAACCTGTAGCATAATAATTCAAGTATGTATGGTGTGTGCAAATGAGGAAGAGAGCTCTTCTTTTATAGGAAGTGAAAAATAATGGACCATGGAGATTAAGAGGCAAAAGACTTAATCAACGATGGAGAAAAAAAGAAGCTTGATCCTTGTGCACAAATATCTTCCAATAGAAAAATTAGAAGCATTTACTTTATGTTGAGCATTTACTTTATGTTCATGTGAGACAAAAAGTGCTTTTCTTTTATTTTTTATTTTATTTTTCTTTATAAATAAGAATTAAATGCTTTATTTGTGCAACAAGGATAAGAAGAAAAGTGGAGATTTTTTATTTAAATAAAAGGGGAGGAAATTCCTTTTAATTAAATAAAAGCTTAGGATAAAGTGATTTTATTATTTAATTAAAAGAGATTTTTAATTAATTAAAAGGGAGCATGTTCTCTTAATTAAATAAGATTTTTATTTTTTATTTCTTTTAAATTAAATAAGGCTCAAACCTTAGGAAATATTGAATTGATTATGATTTGATCAAGGAAATTGATATATTTGAAAAATGTTGATTTTTGAAAATATTGATTCAGGGATTTGACAAATTGGTAAATGGGGCCCAAAGTCTAGGCGACCATTTTAGGGTGCATACAGTAGGGTCCTCTTTGCATGGCCATGCAGCTCTAAGGGTCCCTTTGGCTTCGTCTAAAGGCATAGCTTCAACCTCTTCCTCTTCCACTTGTAGATGCCCATGTCATGATTGGGGTTTAAGATAAGCATTTTTTTCACTATTCTAGGGTTTTTTGGTATCTCTTAATTGGTTAGGGTGTTGTAGTATACAATGACATATATGCCTATAGGGAATGGATCTTCTGTTTGCACACGCCCTTTGAATTGTAAGCCTTTATGGCATGGATTTTGGGTTTTTGTTCATCTATGGGCTATGGGTATCCAAATTTGGTTGTAGGCCTTTGGCAATTCCGGACGTCAGGGTGATACCCATTTTGTATTTTGTCATATTTTTGTATATAATGGCTGTGAAGGGAGTTTCTTACTACTTCTGTCCTCTTGGTGCCTCACTAAAGTAGCTTTTGATATTAATAAAATATAATGGCTCTGTCTATTTTTATCAAAAAAATAAAAATATTATTATTTATTTATTATATAATATTTATATAATAATATATTATTATATTAATGATATATTAGTTTATTAGTTTATTTTAATTATATTATTATATTTTATCATTCAATTTTAGTCTCGATAGGGGAAATTACATAATAGGACCTATCAATACCAATTAGTACATCCTAGGACCCTTAAGACCTAATAAGACCACTTGACCTAATATGACCTCTCTCTTCTTTCCAAACTGGCATTCAACTCCATTTATGGTGAAGGAAGGCAAGTGGGAAGAAGGGAAAGGAAGTTTCTTCCCCTCTTTTGATTGCCTCCTAGATTTTTGGAGGTTTTCCTATTTAGGAGAGGCTTGGAGTAAGGTTTAGTTGTCCACCCACTCTCTAGATTTGGAGACCACTCTTGTTGGAAAAAGCTTAGGAAAGAGGCTAGCATTGGAAGGAGCTTCAAAGTATTCACACTTTCAACCTTGGATTGAAAAAGGTAGTCCCTTGTGATGTTTTGATATTTCTTGCTTGTGTTTGAGCTTGGAGCCCCATTAATGGAGTCCAAAGCTTTTTCAAGGTTTTTAGTTTAAAAATTTAAGTTTTTGTAAATGTTGTTTTAAATTCGTGAATGCATTTGGGATGGGATTCTTCAAGGTTTAATCACCTTAGGGAGTGTGGAGTAACCTTGAAGGGGTAGAAGGAAGTAGACCCAGGTTGTGTAGAGTCTCCCATGTGTGGGAGGAAATACATGGGGTTACACAATACCCATAATGCCTAGTATGGCCTACAGGCACCTGGGGGCATAAGGAGAGTTAGACCAAATCTTGTTGAAGATGGTCTTCCCAAGTCCATGTGTGGCTTGGGAAATTTGCATTAGTACTATAGCTTCTCCACCTGGTAGTCCACCTCTACCCCACTTTCAGGAAGGTCTCTTGGAGGCCTTCCCCTTGTAAAACCCAGTTGGGAATCTCATTATATTGTCTTCATGTCTTGCTTGATTCCTTCATACTTTGGTTGTCTATTTGAACCCCGTTCCAATTTGGATCCCCTAGCTCGGGGGTGGCCATCAAATGGCCTAGGTTGGGAGGTGAGCCTCTGTGGTCAACCTCGTTCTATCAAGATCAGTTGGAAACTTGGAGTTGATAATTTTGTGGAGTGGAACATTTGAACTTGTAATCCTCCATGTTTTATGTTTTATAAGGAATTCAGGATCTTTATGTAACCCTTTGTCAAGGTGTAAATCCTAATTCATGATATTGAAACTAAGGAATTACGGATTCAATTATTCAACTTTGTCTATACATGTGAATCAGTTTATGGTGCAATTTTAGTTTTCTAATTTCAATTAAAAGTTTGTTTGATTTTATGGGGAAAGTCATAATAGGTTTGAAGAAATTTATACACTCTTCATTAAAAATTTAATTTGTTAATTTCTTAGTTAATCATGGAAATTCCTATATGAAAATGATTAAATTAAATCGATATTAAGATGATTAAAGTTATTAAGATGCCTCATAGAAATCCTTGAAATTCCAAAATCAATTAATGTTTTTGTATGGAAGAATGCCAAATTAACTTAGTTCTATAGTTGGGGTTTAAATGTGAGATTTATTCATTTCCTACACTTGAATTTTTTTTTGAAAAATTTTACATAAAAGAATGCCTAAACTAAATTTTTGTTTCCTTCAAGTTATTCGTATTCTGATATCCATTGCAAAATGTAATTTTTATTAAAAAAAACAAGGCTAAATGCCCATTGTTTCATAGTTCAGGGAATAATTCCTTACGAGTAAAATAAATAATTGAAGGAAAACTAATTTATAATAAAAAATTATATATAAATATTTCTTTTAATTTTACTAAAATGATTTAAACTTTATTAAATATAAAAAAAGAGGATTCTTTTTGTATGTTTATGCGTTTGGTGTAGTTGGTTTTATTTAATAAAAAAAAATTTATATTTTTTAGGAGAGAATGAGGGCGGGTGGAAACCCTACCCCCACCGCTTGCGGGCCGCGCCTCTTCCTTTGAGGGTTGAAGGTGGCAGCAGCTGTCGGGTGGCATCGGCACCCACCTCACCACCACCGAGGCGGTGATGGGCACGAGTGGCGCTCGCACCACACCACCGCGCAACGCCTCCCCCCTGTGAACACCCTGCGAGTGCGCGTGTCAACCGGCCACATGAAGATAAATTCCTTTGTTTTTTTTATTATTTTAAAGTCAAATCAGAAAAAGAAGTTTCAATATATATTTTATTTAAGATACTTTTTAAATAGTTTAGTTTATTTAAAAGTTAGACTAACTTTGTATTTGTAGAGTTTATTAAGTTTAAAAGTAGATTTATAATGAATGTTAATTTCACTTTAAGGTGCATAGTAAATATAAATTACTTTTCTAAAGAGGTTTATATTAGGATGAATTAATTTTATTATTATTTATTTAATAGTTATATATTGAGAAATTTATAATTAAATTAAGTTGAATGAATTATGATCTAAACATAAAAAAAAATTGTCGGTCTTAAATTTTTATTATTGATGTTTAAATTTGGATAAATGTAATTGATCGATTAGATTAGATCGCTTAATTGAATATACTAGATTGTATATTTAAGTTGATTTCCCAAAGGTTAATAGATTAATTTGTATTTAATTAGATAAATTATTTTATGTAATGAGTTAATAAATTGGGTATTTAGATTATAACGTTAACACATAAATTAATATTATTCAATATTAAGACTAAATGGGTTGAATAGATAAATTGGAATATAGTTGTAAAAACTACTTCATGTATACTGAATTAGACTTGTTTTATATTGATGTTTGAATTATTTTATTTAGAATAGAGATCTTTATTAAACTTAGAGTGGTAATATTTTGCTTAAGGATAGTAGGTAAATTTTAAATAGAGCGGATAATATTGTACGTTCGAATTATTACCTTAGGTAGATTAGGTGACGTTTTAGTGTCGCAAGGGTTCTATCAACTCCTAATGACCGCGCCTTGGGTCATTATGCCCATCTTTACCTTGATGACCAAATTTCATGCACAATTGACTTTTTGGTCAACTTAGTCAAACCTTGGACATCCCCTTGTTTTGCGTGCATAAGTCTCACCCAGGCATGTGTTTAATCCTTATAGAACTTTGTTGGGCAAGTTTGGGCATAGTTGACGTTTTGGTCAACTCTCACTCAAACCTTGGGCAAATGCCTTGGTTTGCATGCCTAAGGATTTCTAGTTACATTTTACACCTTTTTAGCTTGGTTGCACGTACTTTGGTGCATAGTTGACTTTGGTCAACTCTAGTTGACTTTTAGTCAATTGTCTTATTTTGCATGCCAATCGAAGCTAGTAGACTAGGAAACCTTTTAGCTTGGTTTAGAGCCGTTTGATGGGGTTTGTCTTTTGGTCAAACTTGGTCAACCTTCTATGATTGACCGTTGGGTTGTTGCTAGATGATTCAGTGTTTCCAGTTGTCTGTTATCTATCTGCACCATTTTGCATGCACGTAGAGACCTTTTGTTTGTTAGTAGGCTTTTTCTTAGTTGCATTAGTAAGATTGTTTGTACTTGGATAGTAGTTTTTTTTTAAAAAATAGTTGTGTTTTGCTCAACTTTTGGGCATGACATAATACCAATTAGTACATCCTAGGACCCTTAAGACCTAATAAGACCACATACTTGACCTAATAGGACCTATCAATACCAATTAGTATATCCTAGGACCCTTAAGACCTAATAAGACCACTTACTTGACCTAATAGGACCTATCAATACCAGTTAGTACATCCTAAGACCCTTAAGACTTATTAAGACCACTTACTTGACCTAATAGGACCTATTAATACCAATTAGTACATCCTAGGACCCTTAAGACCTAATAAGACCAATTACTTGACCTAATAGGACCTATCAATACCAATTAGTACATCCTAACACCCTTAAGACCCAATAAGACCACTTACTTGACCTAATAGGACCTATTAATACCAATTAGTACATCCTAGGACACTTAAGACCTAATAAGACCATTTACTTGACCTAATATGACCTATTAATACCAATTAGTACATCCTAGGACCCTTAAGACCTAATAAGACCACTTATGCGATGTAATAGGACCTACTAATACCAATTATTATATCCTAGGACACTTAAGACCTAATAAGACCACTTAATTGACCTAATAGGACCTGTTAATACCAATTAGTACATCCTAGGACCCTTAAGACTTAATAAGACCACTTACTTGAGGTAATAGGACCTATTAATACCAATTAGTACATCCTAGGACCCTTAAGACCTAATAAGACCACTTTCTTGACCTAGTAGGACCTATCAATACCAATTAGCACATCCTATGACTCTTAAGACATAATAAGACCACTAACTTGACATAATAGGACCTATTAATACCAATTAGTACATCCTAGGACCCTTAAGAACTAATAAGACCACTTACTTGATCGAATAGGACCTATTAATACCAATTAGTACATCCTAGGACCTTTAAGACCTAATATTGTAAATTTAAGTATAATTTTTTATATTTAGATATTTGTTTCCATTTTACACATAGTTCTAACATGTAATCAAGTACTTAATTGTTAACACTTAGTTTTCACATGTTATGTATCTAGATGGCCACTCAGGACACACCTAAGACTCCTGATATACAGACCATTTTTTATATTGCTGACATAAAGATGGCTCGACTTAGAGAGTCCATCTGTACATCTTGAGTAGATAGCATATATAGAGATGCTTGTGTCAGTATATTGACCAGTTTAGAGGAGATGATTGCTAGATTGAGATCTCACTCCTTCTTCACACCTTAGGTAGTTGAGACTATTTTTAGAGAGTTGAGGGCTGAGGTCTCGGGTGATGTTTCCTTGGAGAGATTTTCATTTTGTAGATCACATGCATGATATACCCTTAGTTTCTTGCAAACATGGTCATTATCCTAATAATGACCAGATTCCTTTGTATTTTTCACAACAGTTGTATGCTGAGTTCTGTTTGGGACTCAGGGTCAACTATTTAGATCTTCCAGCATATTATGGTCAGAGGCATGGTACGGTTGTAGACCATGATCAATATCATAGGGCTGGTCAATTTGTATAGCCTCATAGACAACTAGTTGGACACAAGACTCCAGTAGTGACACCAACGATGGCTACTGCTACAGATAGAGTTGTCATAGCTTCTCAAAGGGGAGTAGTAGACAGCATAGGACATATTGCTTCTTCAGCCACATCCATCACTTCAGACTCAATGGGCAGATATAGTTTGACTAGACCAAGTAGAGCCAGATCATCTTTTGAGGCTTCATCTAGTACGACTGCATGTGTGACTGATGAGACATATAGAGCAGCAGGTCTTCTTGTACTTGGAGAGATACGAGAACTTTTAGGTCATCATATTCATTTAGATATGGCCCTTTACTTTATGGAGGATCTTGTGTAGGCCTATTCTTATATTGCTAACCTGCAAAGGATCCCAATATATTTAGTCAGGGATGTCATCAAACTTGCATGAGGTCCTGTAGTTGTACTGACATAGGACACACCATCTATTTAGGCACAACATAGTTTAGAGTGCTCGACACTCAAAAATCACTCTAAAGATGTAGAGATGGGTATATAGGTTGGAGATGTACTACACATCACCACTAAGGGCCTAGACATATTTGATGAGAAGTTGTGTGAGTTGGGTCAGGTGGATGTTGGGAATGATGTTGGATCATTTATGGATATGTTATTGCATCTTGATGGTTTAGGGTCTACATCACTCCCCTCCCAACTAGTGTCACCCCCACACTCCTCATTACTAGAGAGGTTCAGTACTGAAGGTGGTGTGGGTGATGTAATTTTAGTTGATGAGATGATGGTGTAGCGCATTGATGATCCTCCTATTCCTAAGACCCATGTATATAAAGTTTTCTTTTCTCTTTTCTTATGAGTTTTAGTGAACAATTAATTGTAGATGTGTGTATTGATGTTTATGTTAGGAATAGTCCCAAGAGATAAATGAGAGGGGGGGGGGGGGGGGTGAATCAGTTATCTACAAGTTTCAATTATTTATCCAATTAAGTATACTTAAGTATTAAACATAAACATAATGAAATAACACTTGAACACAACAAAATAATTTTGGTTACGGGGAAACCCAAATAGGTAAAATCCCGATGGGAATTGACACCCACTAATATTCTACACTAGTGTATTGCGATCCTTGTTAGAAGATCCTTAACCCTGCTAGGAGTTGTCTTTACATTGCATTTAGTATAGTAGACCTGGTCAAGGGTCGGACCCTATTAGGAGTCTTTTACAATTAACCTTGTTAGGGGTGAGGACGTACTATTCAAGAGCACACTGCTTAAAGGGGTGAAGTCTACAACCTTCTGAATAATAGATATACACTATATCTAGATTTTGGTGAACTGTAATTTGACCTGCTATCTAGATTAGTTCCAATGTATAACTCCAACTCTTTACTTGGTCACATAGACCTTCTACTGATGGCTCAACACTTCACACACTCTGCTCTACTCTTCACAATCTACTCTAAACCATACCTTAGCAATCACAATTGACTGCCTACAAATATCTTTCCTCTAAATGATATAATAAAGTTGGCCTATTAGAACCACCTTGAAATCATATTAGAAAACCATAACATACTCCAATAATAATTCTTTCGGCTCTACTAAGCATGCATCATAAACTGGGACCTGTCTAAATCAATAAGTGTAGATGCACACTGCACACTGTCGGCTCTACCAAACTAATTGAAACTTTATCCTCAAGATGAATTACATCATGCAATCTTAACCTAACATTATTCACTCTTCTCCAATCAATAATCCAAGGGAACATATCATAATGATAGGTGAAACTCTTGTACCAACATAATCTTTGTCGACTCTTCTTAATAAACACAGGAAACTGTAACTGGTGAATATTAACTACATAACTTCACTTCTACTAATCATTAGACTCTTCATCCATGAATGTAATGTCACTAACATGTCTCCATCACATATCAAAATGCACAAGGCTCCATGATGACTGTACGAACATTCACTCTTAGAACACTATTTGTAACTCTGTCAGGAACATTGTTGACACAAGCTGCTATATAACTGTCTGTACTCAATATCAACCTTTGCATCTATGATATCATGCTGATAACATGTCCATGCTACATATACTAAAATTTCACTACATGATTCTTCCATGCATGCTTCTTACCATATGTTGTCATCAATGACAAACATACAGTCAACATTGGCTTGCTGGCAAATCTCCAACAATCTCTATCATCAATGCATCCTGCCCAATCAACATCTGTATAAACATGAAGCTCAAAATTTTCTAAGTTAGGATACCATAGACCATAATCTATAGTGCCCTACAAATATCTGAATATTATTTTTACTGCCATGAGGTGACTTTGTTTAGGCTCTGCTATAAATCTTCCAATAATTCCAACTGCATTGGAAATGTTTGGTCTGGTTTGAGTAAGATATATGAGTTTACCAATCGTAGACTTGTATACAGTTGTATCTACTATTAGATAATCATCTTCTTTTGTAATATTTCATCCTATTATCATAGGTGTACCCACTGGCTTGCAATCATCCATCTTAAATGTCTTCAAGATTTATTTTACATACTTAGACTGGTTTATGAAAATACCTTTCTCTGTTTGTTGTACATTCAATCCCAAAAAGTATTTGATAGGTCCAATCATTCTCATCTCAAACTCACTCTGCATCTCCTTAGCAAATTTTGTACTATGTTTGTCATTACCCCCAGAGATAATGTCATCAAAAAATAGCTACAAGTAGTAGTCCTTCTGATGTCTCTCTTATGAATAGATTGCAATCTACTGCTCCCTTTTTGAATCTAATCTTTTTTAGATATCCATCAAGTCTTTCATACCATGCTCTAGGGGCTTGCTTAAGTCCATAGAGGGCTTTCTTCAATCTGCATACCATGTCAGGTTTATCTGATAGGGTGAATCCTTATGGCTTCTCAATGTATACCTCTTGTTTTAGCTCTCCATTCAAGAATGCTAACTTAACATCCATTTGATAGACTTTGATTTTTTTTAACGTTACATAGGCTAAAAACAACTTAATAGCTTATAATATGCTCACTGGTGCAAAGGTGTCTAAATAATCAATACCTTCTCTTTGCACATATCACTTACATACTAACCTTGCTTTATTTCTTACTACTGTACCATCTTCATTTATCTTGTTTCTGAATATCCACTTTGTTCCAATTACATTCTTATCACTATGTCTTGGGACCAGTTCCCAAGTATTATTCTTGATAATATCATCTAGTTCTTCTTTCATAGCATCGTGCCAATCTGAATCATGGCATGCATCTTCAACACTTAAAGGTTCAATCTGAGATAGTAAACATACCACCTCATAGCTTGCAGAACTCTTAGCTTTTGATCTTGTTGTGAATTTTGCACTCTATTCTCCAATGATTTCATCCTTAGAATTGTAGCTAGATGTAAACTTTGGAACTTTAGGTGATACTGTCTCATCTGCCTTTGGAGTTTATTCTTCACTAGTCTTAGGGTCATTGAATAACACATCAATACTGTCAAACATTTCTTCAACAACTGTCTCACTAGTGGAAGGTCTGGGTTCTTCTTCAATCATAGGTGAATAATCATGGTATCTTTCTTGAACCATAAAATTTTCATCTATCTTAACATGGGCACTTTCAATGATCTTCTTCAATCTCAAATTAAAACATCTATAAGCTTTTCTTTTAGTAGAGTAACCAAGGAAAATACCTTCATCACTTCTAGCATCAAACTTGCCTATTGCTTCATCCCTCTTGATGTAGAACTTGCTTCCAAAGATTCTAAAGTATTTTACTATGGGAACATTTCCAAACCATAGCTCATAAGGTGTCTTGTTTGTGCTAGGCCTCAATTGTATTCTATTGATGGTATAGACTGTTGTATTAACTACATCTCTCCAATATGTGTGTGCAACTTTTCCTTCAATCATGATGGTGTGCACTGTATCAAGGATGATCCTATTTCTTCTTTCAACAATTCCATTCCGTTGAGGGGTTCTAGGTGCACTCAACTGTCTTTTTATGCCATGTTCTTCACAGTACTCATAGAATCTGTTAGAGGTGAATTCTCCTCTATCCGATCTTAGACATTTTATCTTTAGTCTAGATTCATTATCAACTTTAGCCTTGAATATTTTGAACTTCTCAAATCCTTCTGACTTATCTTTCAAGAATGCAACCCACATCATTCTAGTATAATCATCAACAAACAAAATGAAGTACCTTTCAGCATAGTATGATATTGTTTGAGTTGGTCCACATAGGTCTGTATGAATTAGATCCAACTTGTTCTCTACTGAGTTATGCTTGCTCCTGAATGAATTCCTCACATGCTTTCCCATTACACATTCCTTGCAAATAGTATCAATTGGCTTTTCTATGCTAGGTGGGTCTCTAACTGGCTTCACATTACTTATCTTTACTATGTCACCAAAATTGATATGACATAGTCTTTTATGCCATAACCAAATGTCATCAATTTTAGCAACAAAATAGCTTGCCTTTGAATTAAGTTGGAATACATTACCTTTAGTCTTTGAACTTTATGTAATCATAACACCATCCTTGTTGTTAATGATGCACTTGTTGTCTTTGAACTCCAACTAATATCCTTTTTTGAGTAATTGTCCAACACTAAGAAGGTTATGCTTCAAACCATCTACATAGAGAACATTATCAGTGTTGTTCTTTCCATCCAATGTGATAGCCCCTCTACCAATGATAGGTTTAGGAGTGTTGTCTCCAAATCTAACCATGCCACCATTATATTTGCCCAGATGAACAAATTTTCTTTTATCACCTGTCATGTGATGTGAACAATCACTATCTATAATCCAATATGTCCTTATATTTGCTTGTGAAATCAATGCTAACTCTAGCTCCTTTTTCCCACTTTCATGATTCATCTCCTTATGCATTTTCTCCACAATAGAAGTGAATCCAATTTCATCTTCAATTGAATCATCATCTGATACTCCATCTCTAGCATAGTCACATTCCTTTGAATACTTAGGCTTGTAGTCATTTTTGAACTTTTTAGCCCTTGTAGGAGAGTTAGATGCAAAGTGACCAATCTTATTACATGAAAAGCATTTAAATGGAAATTGACCTTCATATTTTCATTTTCCTTTCTTTTCTCTTTTAGCAATCATAGAAATGAAATCATCTAGTGCTTTTTCTTCATCATCCTCATCAAAATTACCAGAAGTGTTTACACATTTCTTACCATGGACTGATGCTTTGAAGGCTCTCTCACTTTTAGGTTTTGTCTTCAATCTTGAAATCTCAAAAGTTGAGATTTTGTTGATCAAGGTCTCTCTTTTGAAATTTGATGTAAGCTGCATGGTCTCATAAAGAATGTTGATCTTGTTTTCATATTCTACCATGAGAGTAGTCATCAACTTATCCATAATATCTTCTTCCAAGATCTCTCCACCATTGTTCTAGATTTCTGCAACTGCTTCATTAATCCTTTGATTTTAAGCTCTGATATTTTCTTCAGGTAGCATCTCTAATGCATTTTATCTTTTCTTCCATGTTTTTCTATGTGTATCCTTTTCTTGTTTGTCTCCTTCAAACATGTCTTCTTGGTGCTTCCATATCTTGTGGGCTGTGTCTAATTTCTTTATCTCTAAGAACTCACTATCAGACAGGGTGCTAATAAGGGCTTCTTTGGCTATTGAATTATGATGGAACAAATCCTTCTATGTGCTAGTAGCATCTTCTTTTGCAAGATCTGCAAGGGAAGGGATCTTAACTTCTTTGATAGTTACTTCAAAAATTTGAAAAGCAATGCACTGCAAATGAGTCACCATTTTATTCTTCCAATCAAGATAGTTCTCTCCATCAAACTTAGGATTTCATTTTCTAAAGAATGACATCTGATCAACCTCGAGCTATTAAACTTTCTCTCTGAGGCACTTGGTTTTGATACCAATTGTTAGGAATAGTCCCAAGAGATAACTGAGAGGGGGGGGGGAAGTTTCAATTCTTTATCCAATTAAGTATACTTAAGTATTAAACATAAACACAATGAAAGAACACTTGAACAGAACACAACAATTTTGGTTACGGGGAAACCCAAATTGGTAAAAACCCCGGTGGGAATTGACACCCACTAATATTCTGCACTAGTGTATTGTGATCCTTGTTAGAAGATCCTTAACCCTATTACGAGTTGTCTTTACATTACATTTAGTATAGTAGACCTGGTCAAGGGCCGGCCCCTATTAGGAGTCTTTTACAATTAACCTTGTTAGGGGTGAGGATGCACTATCCGAGAGCACACTGCTCAAAGGGGTGAAGGCTACAACCTTCTGAATAACATATATACACTATATCTGGATTTTGGTGAGCTGTGCTTTGACCTACTATCTAGATCAGTTCCAATGTATAGCTCCAACTCTTTACTTGGTGACATAGACCTTCTACTGATGGCTCAACACTTCGCACACTCTGCTATGCTCTTCACAATCTACTCTAAACCATACCTTAGCAATCACAATTGACTGCCTATAAATATATTTCCTCTAAATGATATAATCAAGTTGGCCTATTAGAACCACCTTGAAATCATATTAGAGAAACCATAACATACTCCAATAATAATTCTATCAGCTCTACTAAGCACACATCATAAACTAGGACCTGTTTAAATCAATAAGTGTAGATGCACACTGCACACTTTCGGCTCTACCAAAATAATTGAAACTTTCTCCTCAAGATGAATTACATCATGAACTCTTAACCTAACATTATTAACTCTTCTCCAATCACTAATCCAAGGGAGCATATCGTAATGATAGGCGCAACTCCTGTACCAACATAATCTCTGTCGGCTCTTCTGAATAAACATAAGAAACTGTAACTGGTGAATAGTAACTGCATAATTTCACTTCTACTGATCATCAAACTCTACATCAATGAATGTAACATCACTAATATGTCTCCATCACATATCCAAATGCACAAGGCTCCATGATGACTGTACGAACATTCACTCTCAGAACACTGTCTGTAACTCTATCAGGAACACTGCCAACATAAGCTGCTATATAACTGTATGTACTCAACATCAACCTCTACATCCATGATATCATGTTGATAACATGTCCATGCTAAATATACTAAAATCTCACTACATGAGTCTTCCACACATGCTGCTTAACATATGTTGTCATCAATGACAAACATACAGTCAACACCGGCTTGCTAGAAAATATCCAACAGTTTGTTGAATGTATAATATTTTGCCAACACAATTAGCAGAGCACATTACCTCTAGTGTGGGCTCGAAGCATCTTCATATGAGAGATCCATTTGATGTGACACCTATTAGTGGTCAGGTAAGTTTTAGATATATGTATGTTTAAGAAAGCATGTGTACACATGTATTTATATATTTCAAGTACTTTACATAATATATATACTATGCACATGTATATAACCAACTGTTGTACTAAATTTGCAGGGGTCAGTTGTTGCTTCACATCCAAAGGATGGTTTTCATAGGAGAGATTCAACAGATGTGACACCTAGTAGTGGTTAGGTAAGTTTTAATAATATGTAAGTTTAAACATGCATTTATAATATTTTAATTATTTTAGATTATTATTATATATACATGCATTTATATTTGTAGGGATCAGTTGCTGCCTCATAGCTAGAGGATGCTCATGGTAGTCACTTAGAGGTTTGCTCTATTCGCATGCATCTAAATAAATCCCTAGTTTAGGATATGTTGCACTTATCTTTTATTTGAGACTCATTATATATGTCATTAGTATATGTTTGATATTTTTCAGTTTATGATTGCAGACATATGTTTTATTCGAGACATATTTGATTAGATACATATATTTGATTCAAGACATATATTTGATTACAGACATATATGATTTGAGACATATATTTTATTAGAGACATATATGATTCGAGACATATATTTAATTAGAGACATATATTTGATTAGATGATATGATTTGATTAGATGATAATATGATTTGATTAGATGGTTTTATTTGAGATGAGATGATATGATTTGATTTGATTTGATTAGATGATATATGATTTGATTAGATGGTTTTATTTGATTAGATGATATGATCTAATTAGATGGTTTGATTTGATTAGATGATATGATATGATTTTATTTGATTAGATGATTTGATTACATTATTTGACTAGATAGTTTTATTTGATTAGATGATATGATTTGATTAGATTTTATTAGATGGATGTAGATTAACACATGTCATAAGTAATCTCACTAATTTCATCATTTTTCAGTGTCTTAAGGGGGTCTTTAACTAATAAGAAGTCTTAAGGAGAGGTCTTAAGGGGATCTAGAATTAATATCATAAAAAATAATTAGTTAATACATGTAACTAATGGACAATAACTATTCTAACTAATTCTAGAACTAACACATGTCATAAATAATCTAACTAATTTCATTATTTTTTAGTGTCTTAAGGGGAGGTGTTAAGGGGATCTAGAATTAATATCATAAAAAATAACTAGTGAATACATGTAACTAATGGACAATAACTATTCTAACTAATTCTAGAACTAACACATGTCATAAGTAATCTAACTAATTTCATCATTTTTAGTGTCTTAAGGCGAGGTCTTAAGGGGAAATCTTAAGGGGATCTATAATTAATATTATAAAAATAACAATTTAATACATATAAATAATGGATAGTAACTATTGTAACTAATTCTAAAACTAACACACATCTCATAAGTAATCTAACTAATTTCATCATTTTTTAGTGTCTTAAGGGGAGGTCTTAAGGGGATCTAGAAATCATAACTATCATTAAAAGTATCATAAAAACCATTGAATAATCAAAGCATACATAATATCTTTAACTAATATGCAATATATGAAAATCATTGAATAATCAAAGTATGCATATAAAATTCTATACATTAAAACCATTGAACCATCAAATAGGTCTATCATATATCAACAAATTATAGTCCATCATATGTTTAAATATATAAGCAAAGTATAATGAAATTTAATCCAGAGATTTCAAGTAGGTGTTAATATGATTTAGAACAATAGAGAGGGGGGGTGAATCAGTTGTTCTCAGGTCCAGATGTATAAAATAAAATTCAAAAACTTTTCTTTAAATCAGATCTAACAACGAAAACCAACTCGGTCATCACTGATTCTATAATAGAAACATATAACATTGCAGTCCACTACTCAGCTGTATCTAACTTGTAAAACACATAAATGTTTAAACCAAAACATTCACACAAGCATTGACACTAGGAAAAATAGTGGAAACCCAATTTGGGAAAAACCACTTTGTAGCATGCTACTATTATTTTCACTCTTCTGAAGTGAGCTCAGTTAAAAGCCAACCCTGTCAAAGGTTACAATACACACTATTAGGTGTGACCCAGTTAAAGGATTTCAATCACTCTATTAGAAGTGAGCCTTGTTATAGGACTTACATACATTCCATTAGAATTCAACCTTGTTCAAAGGATTTAAATATATGATTGTTAGGTCAACCTTTGTTAAAAGGATTTTGACTATTGTAATGGTTAGAAAGTAGCAACAATATTGATCTGAAAAACATACAACTCACTTTGCAAATATCAGATCCAATTCCATACACAAATGGTGGTTTATTGACTTTGAAAATTTGCCATTTCCATCTCTGATCTACTCAGAACTTTTCTTCAAGCAATCACCACACTTCTCCTTCAGCCTTTTTTGCTTATACAATCAATAACATCTACTGATCTTCCAGCATCCTCTTTTCACCCATGCACACACATACCTAATGCATAGGTTCCCTTAATACTTCCTCAATTAGGTTAACTTATCTTTGGCCGCTCAATCTCCTTTGTAGATCTTAGGGTTAGGTCAAATTCATTAAATCTACCCACTTTATGTTCTTTGGCTCCTTTTCTAGAAACATCTCAAATATCTTAAAGATTTACAATAAAACATTTTTCAGTGCATTCAATGCTTTCAAATAATCAATAAATAAAGTCAACATGTTTTACATAATCCAAGAATTCAACAATGTCGGCTCCAAATCTGAATTCTCTTCAAATATAAAAATAATGATGCTCGGTGAATACTATGATCAACTACTTGGTCTTCATGTAGAAAGCTCGGTCATTACTAAAAATGTTTCCTCGACTTATACTATCTTTCTCGGTAATTAATTGATGTTCGGTCGACACTAGAATTTTGCTCGGCATATACTGACTCGGTCGACACTAACATTACTCAGCTTGAACATGATTTCTCCATTTTTTTTCAGTCAAGCCTACCAGTTTAGTCTTCAATCTTACTAATATAAATAATAAATTATCTCATCATTGTACAACATAGTCAAGCACACTTTGTAGTATCAAGATAACTCAACCTTTCCTTAGGTGCTATTGTTACCATCCTTTCTTTCCCTTCTTCTCAACAATACAATAGATATAGTACTTTCCTAAGTAGCAATAGTCTTACTAGTTAAGGTTCAACATCAATGACAAAACAATCAATTGCTTCAACTATAGTTTCCAACAATCTCCCTCTTTAGCATTGATGGAAACACCATATGATATCACTTGAATAACACATGGATTACCAACCAATCCAAAAACTTATCTGTCCATCAAATTTTTTTTTTGTAATATCCTTAGCGTCATTTTGATTCAGAATCTGTTAGCCTCACTTCTGTGACCATAAAAAATATCCATATCTCCCTCTATCTCGATCCTTCATTTTAGTTCATCATCTCCTTACTTTTATTTTTCAGTGTCATGTGTTATTATATCATCTCAGTTCATCTCCCTCTTTGACAAAAATGCCAAAGCAACAACTAAAACATACATCCATCAGATGTAGATATTATTTGTGTAGCTCAATGTTTCTTCCTCTATCATCTTGCTTATGACTAATTTCTTGTCTTTTCTCTTCTTCACAACTCTAGGCTAGTCCTAAAGTGTGACAATCTTCTGCATCAATCTGTCAAATATTCTGCTGTATCATATTTGATGCAGTGCTCCTAGCTTAACTAGGCAGCCTTAGTTAGGGGAAGGACCCCTAATTTACTTCTCAAATACTCATGTGTTTCTTTAGGTAAAGCTTTAGTGAATATGTCTACTAATTGTTCCTTTCTATTCACATATTCCATTCAGACTTCTTTATCTTGTACCAGTTCTCTCAAGTAGTGATACTTGATTGCTATGTGCTCGGTCTTAGTATGCATCATTGGATTCTTAGAGATGTTGATAGCACTTGTGTTGTCACAGAAAATAACAACAGGTTCAATGATTTCTTCTTTCATGCCTACCAACAATTGTTTTATCCATACCAAATTTGAACATTTTACTGCAACAACAACATACTCAGCTTCAGCAGTAGATTGGGAAATACAATTTTGTTTCTTTCTCATCTAGGAGACTAATCTCTGTCCAAGAAAGAAAGCTCCACCACTAGTACTATTTTTGTCATCTACATTTCCTGACCAATTAGCATCTGTATATACTCTTAGTTCAAATCTTTCACCCTTCTTGTAATATAGCCCATAGTCAGCAATCCTTTTCAAGTATCTCATAATTCTTTTCATAGCCATCATGTGTGTTTCCTTAGGATTGGCAAAGAATCTTGCCACAATCCCAACAACTAGTGCAATATCTAGTCTACTAGGTACAACATACTGCAATTTTCCAATCATGGATCTATACAAAGTCTAGTTTACTTCTGCAACATCATCATTCTTAGATAACTTTTGTCCAGTAACCATAGGAGTACTCACTGGTCTAGAATCTTCCATCCCAAAAGTTTTCAGTATTTCATTAACATACTTAGACTGTTTAATGAAAATTCCTTTCTTCATCTGATATACTTGTAAACCAAAAAATAATTTGATCTCACCAAACATGTTTATTTCAAATTTAGTTTGCATTTCATTTGAAAATATTTTACACAAAGCATCTTGTCCACCAAAAATAATATCATCCACAAATTTTTTTGCCAACAGGATACCTTTACCTTCTTCATCTTTCATGTATGTATTGCTTGTGTCATTTGTTCTTGAAAATCCAATCTGTATCAAGTAGTTATGCAATCTCTCATACCATGCTCTAGGAGCTTGTTTTAATCCATATAGTACTTTGTTCAGTGTGCATACCATGTGTCTTATGTTTGGATCAATAAAACCTTCTGGATATTCTATGTAAACTTCTTCTTCTAGTATACCATTTAAGAATGCAGACTTGACATCCATTTGATATACCTTGAAATCTTTATAAGCAGCATATGCAAGCAGAGTTCTTACTCCTTCCAATCTAGCTATAGGGGAAACTGTCTCCCCATAATCTATTCCTTCTTCTTGTGCATATCCTTTGCATACCGGCCTAGCTTTGTTCCTAGTTATTTCACCTTTTTCATTCAACTTATTTCAGAACACCCACTTTGTTCCTATAACATTTTAGTTTTCAGGTCTCGACACCAGAGTCCAAGTATCATTCTTCTCTATCTGGTCTATTTCTTCATTCATTGCTTGTATCCAGTCTTCATTTTCTAATGCCTCTCTAGTTGACTTAGGTTCAAATTCACACAGTAAACATGTTGGATCCTTTGTCTTACTTCTGGTTAGAATTCCAGTATGTTTGTCTCCAATTATCTATTCAGGCTTGTGATGTCTTCTTACATATTTTGCCAAAATAGGTTCAGCTCTTCTCTCCTCTATTTCATCAGGTTCCTCAACAAGATTGTCAAATTTAGCTTCTGAATGCTCGACAACCTCTTCCTGATACTTGACAACATTATTTTGTCACTTAGCATGTTCTTGTTCTCTTTTGGCACTATTTTCCTGATGCTCAGCAACATCTTCCCGTTGCTCGGCATTTCTTACCTAAGACTCGGCATCAGGTGCAATTTTTTTACTTGCCTCTTCTTCTTCTTCAATATACACAAAAGATCTATAATCTTCTGGTTCTCTTTTGCTGTCAACTTCATTTCTTTCTGCATACTCATCAACTTTGACATTCACACTTTCCACAATTTTGTTAGTGTTAGAGTTCAAACACTTATAAGCTTTACTTTTTGTGGAATACCCTAGGAATATGCCTTCATGACTTTTAGCATCAAACTTTCCATTCATATTGTCTTTTAATATGTAGCACTTGCTTCCAAAGATTCTAAAGTATTTAACACTTGGTGCATGCCCATGCCATAATTTATAGGGTGTTAGATTTGTTCCTTTCTTGATTTGTACCTAGTTAAGAGTGTAGACAACTGTACTTATAGCTTCTTTCTAGTATTTCTGTGCCACATTCTTTTCAATCAACAAAATCCTTACACAATCCAAGATAGATCTGCTTCTTCTCTCTACTATACCATTCTATGGAGGTGTTCTAGGTACAAACATCTATCTTTTGATCCCTCTTTCATTGTAAAATAGATTGAATTCATTTGATGTAAATTCTCCACCTCAGTTAGATCTAGGACATTTTAGGTTCCTACCTGCCTCCTTCTCAACCTTAGCCAAATACCACTTAAAGAATTGAAAAGCATTAGATTTTTCTTTTAGAAACATTACATGCATCATCCTGGTATGATCATCAACAAACAAGATAAAATATCTAGCACCACAGTAACTTTGTACACCCATAGGTCCACAAAGGTTAGTATGAACCAAATCAAAAATGTTTCAGAAGTAAATGATTTTCTCTTAAAACTTGACTTTGTCATTTTTCCCAACTGGCATTCCTTGCACATCACATTCTCAGGTTTCTTCAATCTAGGTAGACCTCTTACTTTCTTCTTCTTAATTATTTCTACCAGATTATCAAAGTTAACATGACATAGCTTCTTATGCCATAACCAAATGTCATCAAGTAGTGCAACCATACATGCTTCTTTAGATAGGTCAAGATAGAACAAATTACCTCTAGTCTGTTCTCCACTTCTGGTCAGTTCACTAGTAGCATCAAATATTTTAGCTTTCTTGTGATGAAATTCCACTTGGTAACTAGTTCTCTTGAGCTGTGCAACACTTAGCAGATTATAATTTAGACTTTCAACCCAATATGCATTTTCACAAGAGATCTTATCAGTCAGTTTAATCAAACATTTTCCTCTAATAGGACATGGTGTATCATTACCAAATTTTATACTTTTACCTCTATAATGATGTAAGGTCTCAAACTTACTCTTGTCACCAGTCATGTGATGTGAACAGCCACTGTCAATAATCCATTTGTCACTCTTGTTCACATAGGAGATCAATGTAGTTTTCTCATCCTCATTAGATTCATCTTTTATTGCAACATAGACTACCTCAATTTCAAAATAATCACTATCAGTGTCAGTTTCTTCTTCAACAATGTAATAAGATTTCTTATCTTTTCCTTTGTAGTCTTTGTGCCTTTGGTAGCTTCTGTCATCTCTTCTGTCTTTGTGTTTTCTTTTTCTTTCTTCATCTTTATCATTCTTGTCAGCACATCTAGCAGCTATATGACCAACTTTATTACATGCAAAACATATAATAGGGAGTTTACCTTTATATTTTCCTTTTCCTCTTCTCAGTCTTCTAGCCATAAGAGCTTCTAGATCTTCAAGTTCTTCATCAAAAGTGTCACTGTCACTTTCACTTTCACTGATGCATCTTTCTTTTTCTTTGTTTGGCTTGTTCAGAACTAATTGTGACTTAAAAGAAGATTCAACATTACCAATACTACCAACAGTGAAGTTATCATAGTTAGAGAGTTCAAAAGTAGCCAGCTTGCCAACCAAACTTTCCAAAGTAAGAACATTTGTAGAGTTACATCTAGATTCCTGAATAGCTGAGATCTTAATAGCATATATAGGATGCAGAGTTCTTAGTACTTTTCCAATTATAGTTTCATCATCAATAGTCCAACTAGCTCCTCTAATAGCATTCACAACTTCTTTTATTCTACCACAATATTGTGCAATGTTCTCACCTTCTTGCACTCTCATTTCATCAAACTTACCTCTGAGACTCTTGGCCTTAGCTTTTAGTACATTTATGTCACCACCATAGATCTTTGCAAGAGTGTCCCACATCTCCTTAGCACTTGTGCAATCCTTAATGTCCTCAAATTCTAGATAGCTTAGGGTAGATGCAATTTCTAGCATTGCCTAATTATGTTCTTTCTTAGCTCTCATTTCTTCGGCAGTCAAAGGTGCGATAGGTGAGACATAGTCATTCTCAATATAGTACTTTGCAGAATCACCAATACCGACCAGATGCAACTTCATCAAGCTTTGACATGTAGGGAAGTTTTCCTTATTCAACTTTGGTACCTCTTTCTTATACATCCTGATCATTTGCCTCAAGTCCCTTTAAACTTGATTTCTATAAACACCAATAATAAGCAACACAACTCCGATACCATATTGTTAATATGATTTAAAACAACAGAGAGGGGGGGTGAATCTGTTGTTCTTAGGTCCAGATGTATAAAATAAAATTCAAAAACTTTTCTTTAAATCAGATCTAACAACCAAAACCAACTCGGTCATCACTGATTCTATAATAGAAACATATAACATTGTAGTCCACTACCCAGCTGTATCTAACTTGTAAAACATAGAAATGTTTAAACCAAAAAATTCACACAAGCATTGACACTAGGATTTATAGTGGAAACCCAATCTAGGAAAAACCACTTTGTAACATGCTACTATTATTTTCACTCTTCTGAAGTGAGCTCGGTTAAAAGCCAACCCTGTCAAAGGTTACAATACACACTATTAGGTGTGACCCGATTAAATGATTTCAATCACTCTATTAGAAGTGAGCCTTGTTATAGGACTTACATATATTCCATTAGAATGCAACCTTGTTCAAAGGATTTAAACATATGACTGTTAGGTTAATCTCTGTTAAAAGGATTTTGACTGTTACAATGGTTAGAAAGTAGCAGCAGTATTGATCTGAAAAACATACAACTCACTTTACAAATATCAGATCCAATTCCATACACAAATGGTGGTTTACTGACTTTGAAACTTTTCCATTTCCATCTCTGATCTACTTAGAACTTTTCTTCAAGAAATCACCACACCACTCCTTCAGCCTTTTCTACTTATACACTCAATAACATCTACTGATCTTCCAACATCCTCTTTTCACCCATGCAAACACATACCTAATTCTTAGGTTTCCTTAATACTTCCTCAATTAGGTTAACTTATCTTTTTCCACTCAATCTCCTTCGTAGATCTTAGGGTTAGGTCAAATTCATTGAATCTACCCACTTTATGTTCTTCGGCTCCTATTCTAGAAACATCTCAAATCTCTTAAAGATTTACAATAAAACATTTTTCAGTGCATTCAATGCTTTCAAACAATACATAAATAAAGTCAACAGATTTTACATAATCCAATAATTCAACAATGTCAGCTCCAAATCTGAATTCTCTTCAAATATAAAAATACTGATGCTTGGTCAATACTGTGATCAACTACTCGGTCTTCATGTAGAAAGCTCAGTCATTACTAAAAGTGTTTCCTCGGCTTATACTATCTTTCTCAGAAATTAACTGATGTTCGGTTGACACTAGAATTTTTCTCGGCATATACTCACTCGGTCGACACTAACATTACTCAGCTTGAACATGATTTCTCCATTTTTGCTCGGTCAAGCCTACCAGTTTAGTCTTCAATCTTACTAAGATAAATAATACATTATCTCATCATTGTACAACATAGTCAAGTACACTTTTTAGTATCAAGATAACTCAACCTTTCCTTAGGTGCTATTGTTACGATCCTTTCTTTCCATTCTTTACAACAATACAATAGATATAGTACTTTCTTAAGTAGCATCAGTCTTACTAGTTAAGGTTTGACATCAATGACAACACAATCAATTGCTTCAATTGCAGTTTCCAAAAGTAGGTCCTAACACATGAAATAGGTATACATATTATACTTTTTAGACCAAATCAAGTGGTATAGACCTTTCATGGAGAACATGTAATATTCTCTCATGATCCTCACTATCTAGTCTCCACTTACAACGTCCACGCTAAGATTTAACTGTATGGAGACAAATGGATGTGGCAACTACTAGGTGACTATATTGAAACACCTTATTGTCTGGTTGGTAATCAACAAAGTGAATACCATGTTGAATTACTTTGATTTTCTTGAAATATGTTCCCTCTAAAAAAATTGAACCTGTAGGTCACAAATTTTAACAATATATAAATTTAAACAAACTAAATAAAATTTGTTAAAAGGTTGAAATTTAAAATTTACAAATTGAGTTTAATATATTGATGTAAATCATGTAGAAACCTATGGGGAACAACAATCCATCACTTTCTTTAGGTTCAAGTAACTTCAACCTCTTTGCAGTACAACGTATTAAATAATAACAAACTCCTACATTTCCACACTCAATAATCACTACAAAGACATCTCTTGCACAGTAAATTTATATATAGATGTGTGAGATCTTAAAATTTACTTAGTTCAATCTATAGATCTATCTATCTATCTATACATGCAACTCAATGTACCATCTAATGTGAAATATATATACTTACCAATTTTGACCAATCCTGAGATATAAACATAATCAATAGAAATCAAAGGGACATCATCAAAGTTTTGATCTTTATCTCTATCAAATGTATCAGTAAAAACTAGTGGCACTAGATTCCATGCACCTACATATCTACAGTCTTGATTGATACATTCCTCATAATTGTCAACAATGCGGTGACAACAAAAGCATGAGTAGTCCCTAGTATTCAACATCCAATTGCGACAATACATACTCATAAATGAATGCAAAGATCATGTCTTTTCTATCCTATTGCAACCATGCATAATTTTTCTATCCACACCTGAATAAATGCATATATTATTTACATTCTATAAATATAATTTGAATAAAGAATAACATAAAAATTTAAACACTTTCAAATAATTTAAAAATGTGTGGATACCTTTTATCTCCCAAAATTTTCTATGTGGCACCACTTGAGTCAATCCTAATGATGTGTCATTCTCATTTGGTGTGAAATGTGTCTTGCACCATTCAACCACATCATGTGCATTTTTTATATGAACTCCCTTATAATTCATTTGATACTTTCGTATAGCATGTTTGATGCAAGCTTCGACACCATCATGTTTACCTTTTCCATGTCTAGTCTCAAAGAAACTCCAAACATGTGGTATGTTTTCATTGCAATGATATCTACATAGTGCATAAAATGGTCTCGATGATTTGAATTGTGTAGCACATCCATCTGACCAAACATAATGTTTATCAATTTTTATATCTTTTTCTTTCAAATTTGCAAAAAACATCTTGAAGGAGTGTTCTACATAATGAATGTCATGCTCTCTATCATCACTTATATAAAAATGATATTCCTTCTTCATGACCCATGCTTCAAATGTGCTTTGAATATCATCCAAATCTAATTGTGCATGTCGATAACACACATGTACCATAATAGTAATTTTCTCTAAAAAATAGTATTCCGATTGAATTGTCTTTTGATGAACAAATGATTAATTTTCTGCAAAATCAACAACTGATACAATAGTTCCAAGTGGGAAATTGTCTCTCAGTGTTTGGAATTGTTGTGCTTGCCACTTTGCAAAAAAAGCATGATGAATGTAGGGTTGAAATCAAATTTTTAAATTTTTCCATAAATACTCCAACATTTATCTCCTCTTCAACATATTCTAACCTTTTGGATTCTTTCCCAAATTTTGTTTCATTCTTTACATATTTGTAACTCTTGCAATTTACCATCTTTGTTACATGAATATTTTAATTTTTCAAAGGAAAAAGAGACAAATCAGCACATGTTGGACATATTCCTTTTATGCAATTTATTTGTCTAGCTACATCATCTCTTTTGTCACATAAAATGGATGACATGAACTCACTTCGTCTAGTAGGAGGAGCATTTTTAAAACTATAAGTGTCTTCTAAAAACTTTCAAAAAACCTGATAGTGGAGATAAAATTCAATATGATAACGACAACATTAACAAGTTTCAAACACTTTGTTTGTCTTGATATAATATGTCTTCAATCTTTCAAACAATATTTGCGCAATCTTTATATTAGGATTTGAACTACAAAATGACACATACATTCATGTTGTGTTGTGTCCAACCAATGTTTCATATGATATTCAGATTGATTAGCTGAAATTCTATGTCTTATAACATCTCTACTATTTTATGAAGGACGTGTATTATCATTAGAGCTCTACACATGATCGCCCAATTTCCTTCCAAGGTGCTATCATCTAAAAGTATTCTCCTATCAACATATTGTGATATTATTTTCCTATTAAAACCAAACCGAGATGAAATTGAAGATATCTGTCTTTTTTGTCCCATAGTGTTACCTATAATGGATGTCAACATAACTTTTCTTGTAATCATCTTATCTTTAGTTTGAGATCGCTTCCCTAGCTGGTTCAAACCTTTCCTAAGATTTTCAATCATATCAGTTTGCATGTCAACAACTTTTCTCTTCTTTAATGTTGTGTCTATACCCAATAATTTTAATGTCCCTTCTAACTTTTTGTTTATAAGTACAAGTGAAAGAAATTGAACTTGTTCAAGTGTTTCAAAATTATCAAATTTAACCAATATTTCTCTTGCTATCATATTCATTGATATCTTCTTAGCAATACTTAAGGGTTGAACATTAGCAAGTGATCTCAAATTCTCCACATCCATTGTAAGTAAATGATCTAAGTTTCTATAATTAATATTTATCTTTACAGTTTGAGCTAAATTTAAAAGTTCATCAATACCAGTAGGAGCACATGATCTTGACCCTTCTCCAACATCAATTGTTTGAGCTTCCATAGGGAGTGATCCTGACCTTTCTTCAATGTGAAATTCTTCAACTTGACTTGACCCTCCTACTTCAGCTTGTCTTTCAGCTTCTTTAGTTTTATGATAATATGTCAATGAAGGTTCACGATTTCTTTGTTCAGTATACGGTGACCTTTTTCTAGAAGATTTACTTTGTCTTCACTTCTTGTTCCCCATTTCTTCGAGCTCCAAAAAATGTCTTCCACAAGATCACTTATAAAAATTATCTTCTTCAAAAAATTCTTTTTTCTAATATTTCTCCTCTCCAAAATTATGCCATTGAAAAAATAGAAATAGCAATCCTCCTCCAAAAAATGTTTTCAATAATAGAAAATGCGAATTTATTAATTGCAATTCGGTATAAAATAGAAAAAAAATATTTTACTTTTATACCATTCTAAATTTTTTTTACAAAATAAATTGACTAGCCGACTTCATGGGAAGTACACACTTCACATGAAGTACCCAGACAAAAAATCCAACGGGGTGTTTCTTCATCAAAATTTTCACTTAAGAGGCTTCATGCGAAGGGTCTTCTTATGAAGACCCTCAAGTGTCTTTAGGCGAAGGGGGTCTTCACTCGAAGACTCCAAAACTAAAATTTTTCCCTAAAAAAAAAAGTGAACTTCAAAAAAATGGTCTTCCAAGGCCTGGAACAAGGACCAAACAAGATGATTTTTTCAAACATACGATGTCAAACGATGGTATTTAGAATAAACTTTCTATTGAATATAATTTTAATACATATTGAGTTCACTATCACTTTTAAATATTACTTTAACTAAGCATAGGTTGTTTAGTTGTTCAACAACCTGTCTCTTCAAGACTTCGGGAAAAATAGTAAATTATAAAAAATATCTAGGAAGAACGTATTTGTGTTACCTTTCTATTAAAAAAAGATTTTTTTTTTCGATATACATAGATCAAGTTAGAGCGATCCAAGTGACCTTTTGTCTAAATTAAAGTTACTGTCACTTTAGAACTTAATAAACTATGAAATATTGACCCAAAATGAATAAAACCAATTGCATCCTTTAGATATTGAAGTTACAAATATAATCTCAGAAGAATTACATCGTTATCATATTTTAAAAAAAAATTATGTTGATCCAAGTGACAGTAACTCCTTAAAAGCATAATTTTTTCACGCAAACCACTTTTCGAAGGAGAAGGAAAAATGAATTTTAATTTTTTTAAAAAAAAAAATTTAGAAACTAGAAAGAAAATGCTAAAAGACTCTAGTTTACATCATATTCAACTTACTAATAGTTTTGTGGCAACAGGTGTTCGAAAGTGAAGTTTTTTCTCAGAATGTTGATCTCTGTGTCAAAGTTGGCCAAAAATTGGGACTCACTATTGTGGGACCACCCAAGGAAGATATTTCAATAACCTCAAGAAGTTCCTAAGCATTGAATAGAATAATGATGTTTCACTAAAATATATGTGAATTGGCAAATGCAGAAAGATAATGAGGTAAGAGACATAGATTAGGGAGGATTTACATGTAATTATAATCAAAATAGGAGGTATTTTTCTTAAGATGTAAATTTTTTGATAAACAAAATCCTAGAAATGTTTGTAACTATTGATTTGAGACCCTAAAGCTGACACTTATTTGCAAGTCAAATTTTAGATGGTTCTGGGAAGTGTAGAACATTTAAAATATTTTGTACCAATGAATATAATGTTTGAAATTTTTTATTCCCTAGGTATATGCCTAAAACTTGCATGGATGCTATGACAATATCTAGAATCTACCTAAAAAGTTCTAGTAGCTCTCCATATCCTATTTCTACAAATAAAAGAATGGGAAGGAAGTTTGGATAAAGGGATTTACCTTAGTCAAACCCCTAATTTATAAGTCAACTTTGAAATGAAATAAAATAAATGAAAGAATGTTGGCATGTAGTAGAGGTTAGGTCTATAAGAAATGAATTATATCATACCTTTAGCAGCACAAATGATTCTTTGAATGTAATCAAATATGTTGTAGAAATAAATTCGAATTCACACAAAAATCCAAAAATAAATCATGAAAGAAACAACTCATGTAATGGATGTTGTAATTCACCACAATGTTTGATTAAGAGAGATGGAGAGAAGGAGAAGACTTGGATGACAAGATAAGTGTATCTCCCTTCCTTGATAGAAAAATAATTTTCTTGGGCCTTTAATGATGGAAATAATCTATATTTATGGAGTTCAAACTTGAATTTCTATCTTGCACATGATAGTTTGATTATGAATGTTTGATCTTGAATGTGGTTGATAGTTGATACCACAATGAGGAGAGATATGGTGTTTATATATCTCTCACAACATCTTGGTGGTTAAAACTCAAGAAGGGTGACCATATGACCTAATTTCCCACCAAAATCCCAACACAAATCTATAGTTTAGTTTTGCACCATTTTAGGTGGAAACATAACATTCCAACATTATGTTCTTGGGTACATAATGTTTCAAATGTTTTATACCTAGGAAAAAGGGACAAAATTAGACTAATGTTAGGATGGACAGGGTAGATGTGGGATTATCAGTTACAACCAGTTCTGAGTTTAGGACATAACACAAGGGCCACAAATAATGATATAGGGCCTATGTGATATAGTGAATTATTTGATTGGAGGAAAAATATAGGAGAACACTTAGAAATAAGGGCTTACCTTGATTTTAAATGATATTGAAATGAAAGAGGACACATATTTGAATTTAAGTGTCTATTCAGTGTCATATGATATCTTCTTATATAAAATACACAAAGGTGGGTGTTAAATAGTCCTTAAATTGTACACTAATAAAGTTCTTAAATTTTAGGATGGTATAGTTAGTCCCCACTTTAGTGGGAGTATGAGACAATCTCAAACCCATGGTAATAGAGATGAGAGAGAAAAGAAAGAGACAAGAATGTTAGAGAGATGATCATAGACAAATCACAAGGAGATAAAACATCACTAAATTGAAGGATACAAGCACCCAAATGAAGGATCCCAACTTAGACATCAATGCACTAGGGTATGAAAAACTAAACGAAAGGAAAAAACAACAAAAAATACAAAAGTGGTTAGTACTAAAAATAAATCTCCAAATCAACTAGTCAAAGTGACCTTGATCGAGAAATATGTCAACCACCAGCTCATAATTTTCTTAAAGATATTACAAGAGCATATATTATCACATGAAAAGGGAAAGAGCATCCAACAAGTACAACACTCTATGAAAAAATAACCCATGAAGTACAACTGTTGTTTCCCAATCTGAATGGTTCTTTGAATTTTTTTCCAATTTAAGATTACCTATTAATGCAAAAGCAACTAACCGAGAGGAGAACCTTGTACTATATTGGATGCATCAATTTGTAGCCAGAAAAAGCACATTTGGGTCACTATGCAATTACCTATTGTGGGTGCATACAATTTTGGTACCAATTCACTTAGGAAATTTGCATTCAAACATAAATTAATCTTATAAAATCTAAACATGTAAGCCCAAAGAATACTTGTCGAGCCGAGATAACATTGTATATGAATCAATATTCGGGTAAAGGAAAGGAGTAACATATAATGAATATTCTGAAGGCTTTGTTTCAGGAGCATGAGCCATTGTTAATTGGTATGAAAGGTGAGAAGAACTCAATAGAATTTCAAAAACTGACAAGGACCTCCATTTTTTGAGCTACAACAATGTTAATAGGCTTTGCAATATATTATGCAAGAATATGATATATATTATATAACCAAAAATAGGGGCATGGGGGATATTTGACCTAAGACATGTATTTTGTGTGATAAATTCTTAACAAGGGTGTGACAACCTGCACCTTAGAAAAAGGTTGATATGGTAAGAGCTTCAAGGTGAGACCCCTTTGAACACCTCTCTATTCTTATGCCCAAAGAACTAAATAAACATAATTAGCAATGTTTTAAAGGCCAAAATTACCACCACCCAAGCTTTCTCTACAATAAGACTTTGTATTGTATGTGGATGCCATACCAAGCTGAACTATATACTTGTGGTAGTTTCCTTAAAAATTCAAAGATCTCTTTTACACAAATAAATAGAATGAAAACTCACACTATATAAAGATCTCATGCATGTTAAAGATGAACTAATGGTAAATGATAGGTAGAGAAGAAAATGTGAGTAGTTTGAGATTACCTAACCTTTTTTGGCTTGTTTAATCTAAACTTTTACTATCTCTAATGAATGGGTATTACTCACTAGTAAATATGACTATTCTTTCTCTACCACATTATTCAAATACTCACATGATTTTCTTACAAAATGTGAAATGCATAGGGAAGAAAGATTGCAAAAGTACAGGTTGGAGGGTTAGATATTGTAGAATATGGAGAATGGATTATAGAACAAGAGAACAAGGAAGGGGGGCAAGCATGAGGCATGCCAGAGTAAATGGAGTTTTTGGCATAGACATTCAAGGATGTTAAGATAGAGATTTTGTTCTTTTTATGCAAGTTAATTAGCATATATTGATGAGAGGAAGAAAGAAGCATATTGAAAAGTCTTCATAGGCACAATAGAGTAAAAGTTTATGCAAGAAATGAGAGACAAATAATGTTCAATATATGTGACAAAGAAAGAACTCAATATGATAAAACAATATAGTTAGACTTTCATGAAGTAAAAAACATTTCAAATATGCAACACTTATCCAAATAATGGAATTTCATATGCCTATTACTAATGTTAAACTACAAAGAAAATTAAACAACATTAAATCAAAGAATTCACACCACCTAGTAAATATGACACTATTCATTCTCTTCATTCCTCTTTACTTATAAATGACACATAAGGAGTAGCAACAGTTAGGGAGGAACGATCTTGTAACCTGTTGGAAATATAGATGCAGTAACTGAGAGGGGGGGTGAATCAGTTAACCACAAAAATATTACCACTGATCCCTGTTCTGCTTCACTAGATCCTTACTGATCAAATAAATCTTTGCTGCTCCTCAAGGATATCTAACCATCCTTCAAAATTCGCACATACCTTTCTTCAAAATTATTTCTGCATGCTGTATATTCTTTATTCATCACTTGACCTTCTATATATATATGCCATTTTAATTAACATTTAGATTGTCAAGTCGGCACTAATAATTATTATAACAGTCGGCTTGGATAAACAAACTGTAACAACAAAATCCTTTGAAGGGTCGACCTTGCTCGGTAAACATTAATCCTGAAAATATTTCCTTCGGTGACCGAGTGAACTCAGTAACCACAGTGAATTCTACAACATCCTTCGAAGACCGAGAGAGCTCGGTAACCACTAATTTTCCTTCGATAACCGAGGAGGCTTGGTTAACGCTGTTACCCTGTCATGTTTCCTTTAGACACCCGAGAGAACTCGATAGACACTAAAAACCACCTAGCTGACCGACTGAGCTCGGTAGACACTGAGAACTGCTTAGTTGACCGACTGAACTCGGTAGACACTGAGAATGATAATTGATATGACATTTGTGTGACATCAAAGACAACACATAGCTAATCCAACAATGTCCTTCAGATAATTGTATCCAACAATCTCCCTCTTTGGCATTGATGGCAACACAACATGTCATAGCACAATAAAATTTCACAGAGAAACCTAGAGTAAGAAACATATCCTTAGCTTCATTCTGATTCTCATCATCTTCAAACTTCTTTTTGACTGAGAACTCTCCCTCTTAACTTCTCAAATTATTCTTCTTAGAAATTTCTGGAAATGACAACAAACTCTCCCTCTTTGACAACACATGCCAAAGACAACTTACACAGTTTCGGTAAATATCAATGTACCTTATGTACTGATTCATATGCAATGATTCCCTGACTATGCTGCATCAACTGATTGATCTTCAACATGTTCTAGTTGATGCATCACTAAAACTTTATTTAGTGAACCTCAGACAGGGGAGTGACCCCTAACTTGCCTCTAAGATACAAGAATGCATCCTTAGGTAGTGGCTTGGTGAAGATATCTGCAATTTGTTCTTTTGTATGAATATATTCCAATCCGATTTCCTTGTCCTGCACCAATTCTCTGACAAAGTGATATTTAATTGCAATGTGCTTGGTTTTGGAATGCATTACTGGATTCTTTGAAATATTTATTGCACTTGTATTATCACAAAACATAACAACTGGTTCTTTGATCTCAACCTTCATGCCTTCCAAAAGCTGTTTAAACCATACAATATTAGAGTAGTTTACTACTGCAGCAACATATTCTGCTTCTGCTGTGGATTGGGATGTGCAATTTTGCTTTTTACTAGTCCAAGATACTAACCTCTTACCAAGAAAGAATGCTCCACCACTTGTACTATTTCTGTCATCAATGTTTCCTACCTAATCAGCATCAGTAAACACTTTTAAATCCAGATTGCCTCCAAATTTATACCACAAGCCATAATCTTTAGTTCCCCTTAAATACCTCAAGATTCTTTTGATTGCCATCATGTGATTTTCTCTGGGTTTAGCTGAGAATCTTGCCACTATACCAATTGCTAAGGCAATATCAGGCCTTGTGTGTACTACATACTGTAATTTTCCAATCATTGATCTGTATAAGGTTTGATCTACTTCTTTTGAATCATCATCTTTGGTAAGCTTCAGTCCAGTACACATGGGTGTACCAACTAGTTTTGAATCTTCCATACCAAATTTCTTAAGTATTTCCCTGATATATTTAGACTGAGTAATGTAGATACCATTTTTGTTCTGCTGAATCTGAAGTCCAACAAAATTTTTTATTTGACCAAACATAGACATTTAAAATTCTTTGTTGATATGCTCTAAAAATTCTTTGCACTGATCATCATTTCCTGTAAACACAGTATCATCCACAAATATTTCTGCCAAAACAATTTTGTTATCTGATCCTTCTTTGATGTATAAATTACTGTTGTCATTAGCTCTTCTGAAATCAATTTGAGTAAGATAGTTATGTAATCTTTCATACCATGCTCTAGGAGCTTGTTTCAGACCATACAATGCTTTGTGTAATTTGCAGACCATATCCCTTTTGTCTGGATCAATAAAACCTTCAGGTTGCTCAATGTAGACTTCTTCCTCAAGAATACCATTGAGAAATGCAGATTTTATATCCATCTGATATACCTTAAATCTTTTATGTGCTGCATATGCAAGTAAAGTCCTCACACCTTCTAATCTTGCAACAGGAGCAAAAGTCTCTCCATAATCTATTCCTTCATCTTGAGAATATCCTTTACATACCAATCTTGCTTTGTTTCTTGATACTTGACCATCTTCATTCAACTTATTTCTGAATACCCATTTTGTCCCAAGTACATTTTTATCTTTAGGCCTAGGTACAAGAGTCCATGTCTTATTTTTCTCTATTTTCTCTATTTCTTAATTCATAGCCTCAATCCAACTTTCATTTTCCAATGCATCTTTGACATTTTTAGGTTCAAAATCAGCAAATAAACATGTACCTTTTAGTTTACTTCTTGTCATAGTACCTGTGAGCAAGGCTTTTGAAGGTACCTGTTATCTGTTTTGAAAGGCTCAAATCAATCAAACATTAAGATTTTAATCTAGCATACAATCAAAACAAAAAACAAAGAAACTCTAAGCTAGCCACCTCAGATTGAGCCAGAAATAGGTGCACCCAAGCACTGTTTGATTTGCTCTGATAAGGGGGATGTGGGTGTGCTCTCTAAGCACTTGGAGCATACTCTAAATGCATTCTAAGATGGATTGAAATCCATGAAAACCCCAAAATGGCACAAAAATAGGTATAGAACACCTGATTTGCCCCTAAGGCCTCAAGGATCCAAAAATGCTTTAATGGAGATTAAGCTACATGATGGGTAATCTAGGATTGATTTTAGACCAAATTAGAGATGTGATATGATGCTATACTATGCAAAACAATAAGAAAAACTATGTTAATCCATTATTACTAAGCTATGATGAGCTAAAAATGCTTGAAAGTAAACTAAATTAGAATGATTTGCTAAGATCTAACATGAAAATGGCATTATAACAGTGCATGAGAATGAAAGTAAGCTAATTGATTTTGCTTTTGAAAGGAGGGGTATTTATAGAATTTGGGAAGGAAGAATGAGTGGCCAGGATTGAAATCCTTAAGAGAGGCCAAGATTCATTCAAAGGGGAGCACATGGATTGTGCTAGTTTAGGGATCACCTCTTTGTGACAAGTGTCACAAGGGCATTGGATTGAAAGATGGGAGGAATGTGCATAATTTGGGAAATGTGCCTAAGGTCAAAGGGTGTAAGAAAGGGGTGAGGGGCTTCTTAAATGCACCATAAATGCATGTAAGAGGGATAAGGAGGCCTTAAATGCCTTCAATGTATTTCAAAAAGGGAAGCCCTCTTTGTTGACTTTGGGGTAAGCTTAAGAGTTGACTAACCTTGTTTAGGGAATGTGACAAGGTTAAGGGAGGAATTAAGATAATCTTAGGATTAGGATGGGTGAAGAGGTTGGGTTTGAGAAGATTCTAGAAGAGTCTAGAATTCTCCTTGGTTTTATGGAATAAAAGTTTATTCATTCCAAAAGCTTAAGTTTTGGGAATATTTATTGAAATATTTTCAATAAATATGAAATTTAAATATTTAATCTTACTTAAATATTTAGCCTTGGGATTAGGGTTAGAAAAGATGGGATTAGCCTTTAATCAAGATTAAGAAGGAATTAAAAGATTTTGGAAGAGGTTAGTGGTCTAAAGGAAATTGGTCAAGTTTTGGGCAAAAAATAAATAAATTATTTATTTTGGTATTTTTGGTCAATTTATTAATTAAAATAATTAATAAATAAGGAGATAATGTTTAAATAAGATTTAAACATTTTTGGGAGGGATTTCTTAATTAAATATTTTTAATTAAGAAAAAGGGATTTAATGACATAAAAATAAATAAATTAATTAAATAAATAATTAATTAATAAATGATGATGTCATCGGGGATTTTTAAAAAATAAAAAATACTTTATTTTCTAAAAGATTTTTAGGTGTCTACATTTTGCCCCTCTTTGATGCGATGCCGCAAGTGGCATGGCTTCAAAGACAAGAAAATAAGATGCCCAAGGCTAGAATTTAGAGGAATAAGGGATTGTGCCCCCTCGAGAAAATAACACGAGTAAACGTTGTGGAATTTTCTTGAAAGGAAACAGAGAAGGAACGACCTAGGAAGAAGGGGAGATAAATAACCAAGCTTCCAAGAGCAAAGATGGGCGAATGCAAGATGAGAGGGAATGCAAAATGCAAGATGCAGCTATATGAGGATGTAAGATTAATCTATATGATGTAGGATGCAGGGGAGATGGGGAAGCTCCAAGTGCAAATGTGGAGAGCACAACCTAGTTTAATATAGCAATGCTAGAGACCTGCCAAGGATACTGGGATCACAAGGCCTTGTCACAAGCGTTGCATAGGACTGACGCGAAAAAGACATGCAGGGTTGCCCCAGCATCACACATGAAACCCGAAGGAGGCATGGTGGAAACGATGCTGAAGAAACCACAAACACACGACTGACTCACAGGCAGAAGCAAAAGATTAAAAGACCTTGCCCCAGATTATCCTCATTCGCAGCACACCATGATATAAAGGATCATGGTGACTTTGAGTAGAGAACAATGAGAAGCCGTAAAAGATTAACAAGACCCAAAGGACAAAATCCAAGGTCAAAATGATAACTCCAAAAAAAGACATCCTTTGCCAAGGAGAGAGATTTGATTTGACTGATTTGATGGGGGGAAGATTACATCAGACAGGAGGAAGGATACATCCTCAAGGACCCGCTGATTGATGAGAGAATGAGTTTTGTCATTTGCTGGCAAATGATGAAGTCAAAGAATAATCACGGTGATCAAGAATAGTCGACAATTGATGTTGTTGAAGTACAAGGCTGGGTAGGACAAAGTGTTCTGATCAAAATGCTGCTGCAGGACTGACAAGGACTGATGTACAATGGATGGGAAAAGATATACAATGAATAGGTACAAAAGCTCAGGATTGGGGATAGGAAGATCTCGCTATACAGGATATACAGGAAGGATTTCTCTACACAGGGGAGTGTACAAGATATACAAGAGTGGATACAAGACATGGTACAAGATATGTGCAAGATATGGTACAAGATATGTGCAAGAGGAATGGTGGTGTTGCTGAAGGTTGATGGAAAAAGGAATGCTGGGGGATGGTGGATGGGGATGGGGATGGGAGAAAAAGGACTGAGATGGTGGGATGGGGGATGGGAGTTTGATAGATAAGGGCTCGGTCCATTATGTATGGTGCCTGTTTGCCAGATTTTCATCAACATACTTGTCCAAGGCGCCTGAATTGCCAAGTTTTCACCATTGGATGATTTTTTTCTTTTTCTTTTTTTCTTTTTTTTATTTTTTTATTTTTTTATTTTTTTATTTTTTTATTTTTTTATTTTTTTATTTTTTTATTTTTTTTTTGCTTTGTTTGATTTTTTTTGATTTTTTGATTTTTTTGATTTTTTCAATTTTTATGGATTTTTTGAATATGTAGGATCTGGTTCAGGCATAGAACCTCTTCAGATGTATGATGTTGATTGGATCATTCAAAGGCTCTCCTTCTGGTGTAGATAGCTGATAAGCTCCGGAGCTGAAGCATGAGGTGACCACATAGGGGCCCAGCCAAGTAGGCTCAAACTTGCCTTTCTTTTCATGATTTGCTTGGACCTTCTAATTTTTTTTGAGAACCATGTCACCGACCTGGAACTGTCTAGGATGGACCTTCTTGTTATAACTCCTTTTGAGTCGATTCTGGTATGCAACCAGGTGATCATATGCTTGTTGTCTCTTTTCATCTAACAGGTCTAGCTGTGTGAGACGGGCTACACGATAATATTCATCAGTGGTGTAGTTCTTCATGGAGACTCGCAATGATGGGAGCTCGACCTCGATCGACAGAACGGCTTCAGCACCATATACAAGGGAATATGGGGTGGTGCCTGTGGGAGTGTGATAGGAAGTGCGGTAGGCCCAAAGGGTAGGATTGATTTGGAGGTGCCAATCATGACCAGAATCATTGACAACCTTCTTGAGGATTTTCAAGATAGTTTTGTTGGTTGCCTCAACTTGGCCATTTCCTTGAGGGAAATATGGACTGGAGAAACGGTGATGGATGTGGAGTCTGGCACATAGATCATCCACATGATGGTTTTCAAAAGGTGTGCCATGGTCTGTGAAAATGGTAGATGGTATGCCGAAGTGGCAGATGATGTGGTAAAGGATGAACTTGGATATTTGGATGCCAGTAGTTAGGGTGAGCGGAATCGCTTCAACCCATTTGGTGAAGTATTCTGTGGCAGTTATTATGCACTTGTGTCCATCCGAGGAAAGGGGAGTGATTAAGCCGACAAGGTCAAAGCCCCAACATGAAAATGGCCAAGGTGGCGCAATGGGCTGCAAGTCTTGTGCTGGTGCATGAATCAGATTTGCATGCTGCTGACATGGTAAACATTTTTTGACAAATTCACAAGCATCATGTTCCATGGTTGGTGTGAGGCCTCACCCTAGACCCGTCATAGCTTTTACATTATCGTTATGGTAGACCTAGTAATTGGCTGGATGTTTTGACTAGTTAGTCAATTTTACTCCTTAGGGTCAGAGATTAGATTACAGTAGATGAGAATACACTACATTTTATGATGCTTTCTTTACTCACAATGTTGACTGTATGATACACTATGACTGACATAATGATGATTGATCTAGATGAAATATTGAGTTGAGCAATTAGGGAATTTATGTCGATAGGAGTTGTTAGGAAAATGAAATCAAGAAATGGATTAGGTTGAGGTGTGTATTTCATTTTGGGTTAAATACTAGGCGACGAATTATTGATGACTCTTTTATGATATAATGTGAATTCTAAATTATGGTATTTTGATTTATGAATGTTGGATGAAGTGATGGATTTTATACTCTTATGTAAGTAACTAGGAAATGGAGATTTGATTTGAATATGATACAATGAGATTTCTATTATGAATCTAAATGTTAATTACTTAGGGGAAGTTTAGGAGTGTCATGATGACATTTAATTTCAACTGAATTGGATATGCAATACGCTACATAATTTAGTGAAGAATTGAATACTTCACGATGTGTTGTATAGATGAATGAATATGACATGCTGATAATGTTTAATTGCAATCGAATTATAAATGTATGTGATGTTTATGTTTGAATTTAATTGAATTAAGTATTTAAGATGAGTTGTATGTTGTGGATAATCAATTGTCATGTAATTTATGAATTGTCAGATGAATTACTTGATTACTAATGCTATGTATTTACATGTTTATTTTTAATTTCCTTGGACTACTGATATTGGAATTGAGTGTGCAGGGAGATAGGCCATGGAAATTCGGGGAATCATCACAGAGACTATTGTGAATATCTATTGAGCCAAGGTTGCTTCTAGTGAGAAGCCAATAACCTCGTTGTGATGTATTTATTTTGTAAAGTGTGATGCATGAATGTTTTTGATTTATATGTATTTGTGAATGTTATTTTTGATGAGAGAGCCCAAGTGGATATATACATGGCATGTGAAGTGTCTTTTTGTATTGTGTCACTTGACACATGTGTGTACATGAGGCCATGACATGTCCACTTGGGGATTGGTTGAACACTAACCTAGTAAGGTACCTTTAGGATACCATGAAGACCACTTGATTAGAGAGCTTAGAGTGTTGTCTAATCCTTAAATTTCGAATTTGAACTTTGCTTGCACTTTTGGAAGGTTAAAAAGGCACCTAGGGGAGAGTTTTGACCATTTTTAGTTACCCCACTTGTTATACCATAGGGTAAGGGTCATTTTTCACCAAAGGATAACCCTTGGTTGACCAAATGACCCATCCAAAAGTTGGTTTCCCAAGATGGACGAGAATCAACTTTTGGGACCAAGCTTTGGATAGATCACCACCCACTTAGAAGGAAGTCCTCTTTCCACCTTTTTAGCTTACCATTGTAAGAGACCAAAATTGGAAACCTTGTAAGGGCCTTTGGGAAGACCACCCAATAGGAATGCAAGCCTTAGCCATAGGAGAGTGTGTGGAGGCCTTTTTAGAGGGCCCTCTTCCTTTGGAAAAGGTTGACACCCACTCTCTAGATTTAGAGATTTTGCCAAATTGGAGGACCTTGGATATTGGGAAAAGCTCATCTTCAACTATCTTCCTTTAGCATTGGATCAAGGTTGGTGGTTCACTTCTCTTAGTTGTTGTAGTTTTTCTTTTCATGCTGAGAGAAAATGCTCTCTTGAATAATAGTTGTTGTATGCATAATGAAAATATGGATTCTTGGAGTGTTGTGTTGTGAATTTGTATGTTGTAGTAATGGAGTTATTTCTTTGTGATTCATGTTTTTATGTAGTGTTCTTCTTTGTAAGCTATGAGAAGTCTTGAACTTGATATGTTCATGATTTTCATAGCATTGTGAATGTGAAGTATTCTTGTTGCTCTTGAACTTTCCTGTTGTTTTCATGTGAATTGTAGTGTGTTGTTAGGGAGTTCTCAAGGCCACACTCACCCTTGGGAGGGAAGAGTAGCCTTGAGGGTGAAGGGCTTTGTTGGGACATCCAAGAGTGCAGAGTCTCTCCTTGGAATGGAGAGGGATGAACATGGAAGTATGGGCTCCATGTAGCCATCTTTATTTACATTTTGTTGAATGGGGGTCATAAGGATTTCTTTTGTGGAGTTGTGTTGTAGACAAGAAAATTTGATGAGGAAGCCAAGTGATGGCTTAGTTCTCATCAATAGATGTGCTTCTCCTCTTGGTTTAGTTCCACCTTCACCCAATGTGAGTTCATATGAGACTCTTTGTAACAAACTTGGGAGGGAGTTTTCATGTAGTTATGTCTTCATGTCCTTGTGTTGTGAGCTTGCTTGAGTGTTTTCCCTTGTCTCTTGATGGTTCCCCAAGCTCGGGGGTGGCTTCATAGAAGCCTAGGTTGGGAGGTGAGCACTCCTTGGCCTATGCATTTGTGTTTTATTACAGGATTTTGGAGCCATGAAGCCTTCTTAGATGGAGATGTAACCTTGTGAAGATTTGAAGATGTTATCATTTTTATGTTGGAGTACTTTGTATGGTGAATGAATCCTTAAAAGGATATCTAGTGATATCCATGAGCTTTGTAATGGAGTTTCACTCTCCAAGTCATGTATTGTATGAAGGATTGTTGTGATAGGTTGTGAATATTTGTTTGTAAATCTTGTGATAGTTTTATTTATGATATTGTTGAATCATGTTTTTTTTTATGGTTAGAATGATTATTGAATAAAGTTGATTTCAATAAGCACATTGTAAGTTTTGCAAAGCATTGGATGGTGTTAGTAAATGTTGTTCCTGGAAGTTTCTCTTTGAGATAGAAATGTGAAAATAAATTGTTATTCAAAAGAATAGTGTTATGTTTTGGTTTATTATAGTGAAATGAATATAGTGATGTTGAACTCTCAAAGTCTAGTTAAAGAAAAATATTCATAGTTTTATATGTATTGTAAAGAAAGGAATATTCATGTTTAATAGGTGAAAGAAAAGTTTAAGTTATCAGCATTTTAGTTGTTCAATAGTTACATTGAATTGATGAATTCATGGTTTGTAGGAATTAATTTTATTTCCTTTTTGCAACCAAATAAAACAGAACTATTATGTGACTTGTGGCTCATAAAATCAATTCAATTGGAAATGATAATATAGAATAGACAAACAAGAATAAAGGAAAACAATGAGAAAAGTTGCAAATTTGAGACCTACAGGTCTCTAGAATTTGTATGGGAAAATTTCCCATACAAATTGCTTGCCACAGTCAATATTAAAACATTATATTTGCCCACTTGTATTCCAACCCATATAAAATAATATCAATAAATACTTTGCCCACACTTTCTATACTCTCGTAAAAAGTGGCGCAGGAGATGGAAAGGCCTGTCATAACAATTAATATCCTTGTTTTCATTGGCCTTTGCACTTTCATTCAGTGTACTTGACTTTGACTCCATATATCATATAGTTGTGTTGACAACTCCTTTACCTCTTGCCCTGCGTGAGTTGTTCTTGGGTCTTGGTAAATGGTTTGGGGTGGGACCCAACCTCCCTTGTCCCATCATATCCCCTCAACTCTTCTCTCCTTGGAAACTCACGCTAGGATTTGGGTTTAGGCTTTTATTTAGAATGTTTAGTTTGGAATAGATATGTTTGGTGGGCCCTCCAAACTTTCCCCTCCTTTATGCTAAGTTTTCCATTCCCTTATGAAGCACACCCTTTTCTTGATGGAGGTGCGTCCCCCACTCACTTGGCACGTGAGTCTAGTGGAGACATAAGGGGTGTAGCTTAGGAAATGATGTAGTTAAATTGATTGGTTTAGGATATTTTTGTAGGTTGATAATTTATTTTATTTAGTTTCATTTTGTTATATTAATATCACTTTTTATAACTATTAGCAATTCTATTAATTAATATACATAATCCTTATTAATTTAAATGTTAATGGAATTAGTTAATGTTATTAATATTAATTTTTGCACACATAATATTTGATAATATTTATTATTATTTATTAATTGGATTAATAAACATAAATATTAATTAGTAGACTATTTATTTGTAATTGTAATAGTTAGAGGTTAATCATTAATTAGGTTTTTAATTAAATACTTTTATGTTTGAATAAATGTGTTAATTGGTAGTTAAGATATTTAGTACCACTTAATACATTTTTATATGTTATTCGTAATGACGATATGTAATGGTGTTAATGCAATAATGATTAATAAAATTAACATTTGTAAAAGAGAAATTTGTATATATATATTTTGTGGTCATTCATTAATGTTCTCTGGGTTAGCAGTATGCTCCCTAGAGATGAGCAAAATGGGTTAACTTTATAAATAAGAATGTAACTTAAATTTCATGTACATCATTGGCCTAGCCATTATGTTAATAATTAAATATTCATTTGATTAGTATTATCGACAACATAATAATTGAACCCTATGACTCAACATAGTATAATGTGGCTTTAGGCTCATTCTTTCAATATCTTCATAGTTTAAATTATAGTTGGTATCTTCATAAACAAACTTTAATGTTAGGCCGACTCTGATTACAACTTCACCACCTTAATTGAATGTTTATCAACTAGTAACCTTTTGGAAACCAACGTTGGTAAAGGACTTATTCTTCAGAGTCTTTTTGAACTATTGTCAGAAACACCTATTAACCTGCAACATTAAATTAGACCTAATTTATTCCTATAAAAAAAAATTGGTGTGTTTTAGACTGAATTTTGATGGGCATGACACTTGGCCAATAATACCCAACTCGAAGCAACTGCTTAGCTAGAACCATGCCACTCGTGTGGGCACCGCAAATTCCAGCGTGAACCTCTTGTAAAGCCAGGATGGCCTCATTTGAATCTAAACACCTATAGAGGATATTGTGATACCCGCGATGATAAAGGGTGTTGGCTACAAGAGTGTAGCGGGAAGCTCTACGAATAAGGTTTTGGCATTGGTTATTGGTGAGATGGGGAGATATGATACCATTCTTTAGATATGTGTGGATGTCGTGGTACCATGGAGATTGAGGACCAACCAAGACACACACCATTTCTACATCGGCGTTCTCATAAGCTGGCGTATATAGCTGCTCGACTAGGAATTCATACTGTGATGCGTCGCGTGGGATTTCTAACAAGGATCCAATGGTTGCCATTGCATCTGCTGCTTTGTTCTAAAGTCTTGGGATCTGTGTGAACTATAGATGTAGGAAATGCTCTTGCAGTTTGTCCACCAGCTCTTTGTAAGGTAGCAACTTGTCATCCTTTGTCTGATATTCATCTAGGACTTGTTTGATAATCAGCTATGAATCTCCAAACACTTGTAATTCTGTGATATTCCACTGAATGGCTGTTCTGAGACCTGAGATGAGTGCCTCATATTTTGCAATGTTGTTGGTACATGGGAATCCCAATTTGAATGATTTTGGGATGTAGTCACCTTGAGATGTGACGAATAGGATTCCTGCCCCTGATCCATGTGATGTGTAGGAGCCATCAAAGTATAGTTTCCACATGGGTTGTTCTTCGATCACACATAAGTGTTCATCAGGGAATTTCATGATTAGTGGATAGGCATCCACCAGTGGTGCTTCTGCTAGCTGATCGGCAATGACTTGCCCTTTGATTTCTTTGCGATCAATACACTGGATGTCAAACTCACTGAGTATCATGACCCATTTTTCCATACGGCCTGTGAGAGTTGTCTTTGATAGTAGATATTTGAGGGGGTCCACCTTTGAAATGAGCTTGATTGTGTGACTGAGCATGTAATGTCTAAGCTTTTGAGTGGCAAAGACCACTGCAAGGCATGCTTTTTCCATAGGTGAATAATTAAGCTCATATCCGACAAGAGTTCGATTGATGTAATAGATGGCTCTCTCCTTGTTGTCATCATCATGCTGAGCTAAGAGTGCCCCCAGTGCTGTAGTGGTTGCCGAGATGTAGAGTATGAGAGGGCGTCCTGGAATTGGTGGTACTAGGATTGGAGAATTGGCAAGATACTCCTTGAGCTTATCAAAGCTTCTTTGACATATGGGATCCCATTTGAAGCTTGTGTCTTTGCATAGGAGATGCGTAAAAGGTTGGCACTTGTCTGCTAACTGAGAAATGAACCGACGCACTGATTGAAGCTTTCCTTGTAGGCTTCTGAGCTGTTTGAGTGTTCTTGGTGGAGGCATCTCTATTATTGCTTTGACCTTCTTGGGGTCTATCTCTATGCCTCGTCGTGATACTATGAAACCTAGGAGCTTTCCAGATGTAACACCAAAGACACATTTCTTTGGATTGAGCTGTAACCCATAGTGCTGCAAGTGATCAAACACACTCTCAAGAATGTCAAGGTGTCCATGGCGTGTCTTTGATTTTGCAAGAATATCATCCACATAGTCCTCTAGGATCTTGTGGATCATGTCATGGAAGATTGCTGTCATCGCTCTCTGATATGTGGCTCCTGCATTCTTTAACCCGAATGGCATCATGTTGTAGCAGAAGGTGCCCCATGGAGTAGTGAATGCTATTTTATGTTGATCTACTTCTGCTATACAAATCTGATTGTAGCCTGAAAATCCATCCATTAGTGACAACATTTCATGGCCCGCTGTAAGGTCTATGATCATGTCTATGTTAGGTAGCGGGAAATCATCTTTAGGACATGCCTTGTTCAAGTCCCTAAAATCTGTGCATATTCTGATGTCTCCTGAAGGCTTTGTGACAGGTACCATGTTGGAGATCCAATCTGAGTAATCTATAGCTCTGATAATCTTTGCATCTAGGAGCTTTTCTAGTTTTGATTTTACCAATAGAGCTACTTTGGGATGCATTTTGCGTAGCTTCTGCTTTACTGGCTTGACATTAGGATCCACTGCTAGATGATGAACGACAAGATTAGGATCAAGCCCAGGCATGTGTGCATATGACCATGCAAAGTTCATAGTAACTTCTTGAAGTAGCGCAGTGAAAGCCATTTCTTCACCTTCTGTCATGTTGGCTACAATGTAGGTGATCCTCAGACATTCCTCTATACCTAAGTTGACTGGCTTGGTTTCTTCTATGATGATAGGTGATTGCTCAGGTCTGTAATCTTGGATGGGAGGAAGAGGCAAGTCTTCATCTTCTTGCGCTTGAATTGCCAAGTTTTCACTAGAAGATACGCTCTTTATTTTTACTTTTTTGGAATCAGAATGTGCCCTAGAAGGGTTTTCACATAAGGACTCATGTTTTACTCTTTCTATTTCTCTTTTATAGCTAAAGCTTGCCTCTTCCCCAAAGTATCCCTCTGGGTCAAGCTTGTAGATGTGAGATGATTCTGAATCTTGAACTGATTGTGGGCCTGATGCCCCCATGAATTCTAGGAGTGCTTCCATGCTTTGGAACTCATCGATGTGTATAATGCTTGGTTGGTCTTAGTCTATGAGTTCAGGATGGGTGAGGGGAAGTTCTATGAGATTTATGGTGAGTTGTCAAAGGACAGAAGTCCCCAGGAGGGTGTCATCATCAAAGATATCATCGTAGGATCTGATTTCTTTCTCTTCAGGGATGTCTTCGATCGTTATGAGGTCATCCTGGCTATTTAAGAGGGGAACGCTAGTCATGTTGGTGCCCCCAGTTGCGGTATTGGGCCCTTGTATATGCAGGTGAGGGGTATTAAAACCAAGACCCTGATGTTCAGGATTCTTTGATGGTGTGATGGGATATTGGTTGCCGCCTTCTTGTGGCCTTAGACCACCGCCTTGATAATGCCATTGTTCAGTGGTATACTTATATTGTTTTGGATACTTATCTTTGAAATAGCCAAGAAGTTGAGTGTCAGGGGATGGGGGATCTTTATACAACCACCTATTTATGTCAGGATCCATCTCTTGACTGTTTATGTTGCCATGGGATTCAAAAGTCATAGATCTAATTTTCTTGATTTCATGATGCTCTTTAATAGGCTTGCTTTGGTGATCTGGGCGCCCTTGAGTATGTGGATCAAGCGGAAGGGCCCCTACGGCAAATGCATCATGTAGGCTATATTCACCACAACCCTGGTTATTGATCTTGACGGAAGAGAGGGTGGAGGTGAGAATAGTTTCTGGATCGCAATGGGATCGGGATGAGCTGGCAATAGAAGTACCAATGTCAGTTCCAGGACAATGAGTGGAGTGAGGGAATGATGCTTCCATCGCACGATAGTATGCGAAGGGTTGGGGGTCAGCATGGATGGTAACCTCAGTGCCTTGATGTGGAAATTTGATGCATTGATGGTAAGTAGATGGTACAGCCTTAATGGAATGAATCCACAGTCGGCCTAGGAGGATATTAAATGGTAGGTCAAGATCAACAACATGGCAAATAGTATCTTGTGTTGCTGGGCCCAGCTGAATGGGCAAAGTAATGGTACCTTCTGAGGTACACTCCAAGTTATCATAGGCTTTGATAGTGATCACTTCATGTGCTATATCGGCCTGGGTGAACCCAATATGTTGAATGAATTTTAAAGTACACAAGTTTAGAGCTGAGCCATTATCTATTAAGACCCGTTTGATGGCAAAGTCTCTGACCATGACGGCAATGCGGAGAGGAAGAGTATGGTCAAGTGCAATGAATAGCATGTCAGATGGTTTGAAGGATAAAGCATAAGCTACGGAAAGATGTCCCACAAGGGTCTCAAACTGGGTGGTGTTAATGTCTATGGGGACATGTCCTTTTTTGAGAGCTCGGTCGAGGATCTCCTGATGGAGAGGTGAAGTGCGGAGAAGATCCAAGATGGATATTTGGGCTGGTGTATTCCCAAGATGTTCTATGAGGTTGTACTGTGCATTGTGTGCATTTTGTACTGGCCTTGGACGGGCACCAGCAATAGTTATTTGACCCCTACGGGTGGTAACATCACATTGACTGTCTGCTCCTCTGACATGGATGGTATTGACTGTGGGCTCAACTTGGGTTATACATCCAACAAATTTATCATAGTTGATGTAGGCAGTAGTGTGATCTTCTTGCTTGCCTTTACCATGATTCTGGGGATGATTGGTATTAGCTTGATTCTTCCCACCATTGTGTTGTGGGAACACATTCTGATAAATTTGTAAATTGGCATTTGGTGAGGCTTGAGCAGGTGTATCTACTTGAATCTCTTTTTGATCAATGAGATCTTGGATATAGTTTTTGAGTCTCATACACTTCAGGGTAGTATGTCCTTTGACATGATGATAATCACAGTACTCATGATCTTTGTACCAATCAGGCTTGGGGGTGGTATCATAAACTGGCTGAATTGGTGGATATGTAAGTAAGTTGGCCTTGGCCATCCGATGAAAGATAACATCCAAAGGTTCACCTAGTGGTGTGAAGGTCTTCTTTGGATAATTTTGAGCTCTGGGTTTTTTCTGCTTGGGAGCAATATTGACGGCATTGACTTGATTGTTTGGATTACCTTGATAGGCTTGATGGGCTTGCTACTGATAATTCTGCTGATTATTCTGAGAAGGATATTGTTGCATGGGTTGTTGATGGACTTGAGGAGGTTGCTGATGGATGGGTGCTTGTTGTTGTTGGTATGCAGGAGTTGACAGAGGACTAGCTACAACAAATTGGACATGCTTGGTATCAGTGGCTCCATCAGTAACAATATTTTTGTTACGATTCCAGTAACGGGATTTATCATTGTTGGGTTTTTGGGCATCATTTTTGAAGTGCCGGATTATGCCTTCATCTAGGAGGGCCTTTTCAATACCTATCCCCTTGCTCTTGATATCTTGATATGTTTGGAGACAATTCATCTGCATGAAGTGGGATAGCTTAGGATGCAGGTTATCAATAAAGATTTTAGTCAAATGCTTTTCTGGCGGTTGGTATGATAACCTGGTGGTAAGGTTCTGCCATCATTGCAAGTATTCTGCTAGGCTTTCTCCATCTTTCTGTTTTGAGTTGCAGAGATCTAACAAGGTCAACTCATTCTCAACATTGTGGGCATAGTGGTTGATGAACTTCTCAGAGAGTTCAGCAAAGGTTGTGATGGTCCCACTGTGTATTTTATAGAACCACTCAACAGCTATTCCTCCCAAGCTTTTGGGGAATAAACGCAAGAGATAGTTATCACTGTAAGCCACTTCTTGGCATGCCATATAGAATTCCTTAACATGATTGATTGGATCTCCTTTCCCCCGATATTTATCAAACTTAGGTGTCTCAAAGTTCTTGGGAAAAGGAATAGCGGCAATGGATCAGTCAAATGGGTAAGGACACACCTCTTCAAACTTGTAGGTTTTGCTCTCAGTACCAGTTTGGAGCTCTTTAAGAGCATTCTTCATAGCTTCCCACTCGGCATTGATTGGTGTTTGAGCAGGTACTCCCATTTGAGGTGGGTATTGTGGAGCGGGATATGGAGATGGCCCAGTGGGATAGGTATATTGGAGTGGATCTTGGAGTGATGCTTGCTGGGGAGGATATTGCTGATGTGGCATAGGGGGATATTGTGGTGATGGATATGGGATTTCTTGCTGGTGTTGTGGGATGATGGGATTTTGTTGCTGTGCCTGGTAGGAGGAAGCTTACTGTTGCTGGGGGATGATAGGGGTTTGTTGTGGGGGAGGTTGGTGGAATGACACCGCTTGCTGGTAAGGTGGTCCTTGCTAAACTTGGCTCTGTGGTTGACCAATGTAGGTCAGGTGCATTCCTGCATTGCTTAAGGGTGAATTTGGTGTGGGGAAGCTTGAAGCAAAGGGTGGCTGGGCAAGATAACTTGTGAAATGGGATGAAGTTTGCTGCTAAGGTGGAGGAACTTGCTGAAAGGCATTAGGTGTTGTGAATGGATAGTTTGCAAAGGATGAAGCTGGTGGAAGTTGTGATGGTTGCTGTGCTGCTTGTGAGGAGGTGGCTTGTTGGTTTCCAAACATAGATGTAGGAGAATGGGTTGGTATGCCCCAAGCTTTCATTTCTTCTTGAGTGAGGCCCCAAAAAGAGCCAATGTGTGGTGGGAATTATGTTGCAGTGGATGTCGGGAAGGTGGATGTGATGGGAGTTTGGGATATGAATGGTGGATTGGAAAAGCCCATGGAAGGCATCCCTGTGGTGAAGGCATTTTGATGGGCTTGTGCCTGGGTAGATGCTTGTTGGGGGGGAAAGGAAGGGAACATTTGTGCTCCCCATGAAAAGGGTGATGTTGATGTGGAAGCTTGCTGAGGAGGAAAGGGGAGCGATTGCACTGCCCCCGGAATAGATGATGCTGGCGTTTGTTGGGTGAAAGGGGGAAATGATTGTGTTGACCCTGGGAAAGATGGTATGGATGTTGAAGCTTGTGGAGCAAGGGGGAAGGATGATTGCATCCCTCCTGAAAAGAATGATGTGGAAGGAGATGGAGCTGCTTGTGTAAATGGATGTGTAAGAGGTGGGAGTTGATTTTGTGACAAGTGTTGGATTTGTGCAAGAGCTTGGGAGGCCATGGCAGATGATGAAGTACTTGTGATAGGGAATGGAGCAAATGGTGTGACAGCTTGTGTTATGGGGCTTGCGAAGCTTCCTTGCAGAAGAAGGGGAATGGTGGAGGTTGCTTGAGATGTTCGCAAGGTGGGTTTAGGGAATGGTTGGATGAATGGAGAGTATACTTGTGCTGGGATTTGGATAGTGCTTATGGGAATATGAGGATGGAGATATGGCAGAATGGGAGTATGCCTTTGTGCCAAATTAGTGAACATGCTCTGCTGGTTTTGGGCTATGAGTGTATTGACTGCTGGTGGATTCTCTGGGTGATTCACAAATGTTTCTATTGCCAGAGGAGCTGAGGGGATATTGGGATCATCCCATGTATTTCTAGTTTGTATTTGGAGATCATAGGCTACCATTGCATTGGTAAAAATGTTGGGATCAGATGAGCTGGTGATTGGATAAGGATTCATGTGCTTTCGCTTCCTAGATCCAGATCTTGTCTCGACAGGCATGGAGATGCAGATGCTTAGATGGATGCAAGATGTTTCCTAAAGGACTCTAAAGGATGGTGGATGCAAGCTTAAGGAACTTCTAAGGATGATGAATTTCTAGAATGCGACGCAAGGATGGATGAACTGCTCGGATTTGGATCAAGGATGGTGGAAGATTGGTGGGAGATGGTGGAAAATTGGTAAAAAAGCTTGGTGATGATGGAGGATTGGTGGGATGCTCTGATTTGGGTCAAGATTGGGTGGAGGATTGGTGGGATGCTGGTGGAAGATTACTAAGTGTCAACAATGAGTTGTTATTTTTCCCTGATGGAGGATCAGTGATAGGATTTGGGCCAACCTAGGATAGACTGATGATCTTCGGTTAACCGGATGCTTATCAATACAAGCCAATCTCTTGCTCGAGATGATGAGGCTGTGCAAGGACAAGTTGGATTTCCTTTAGACAATGCTCTGTCAAAAAGGGGATGCTTTCTGATTTAGGATAAGGGATGGAAACAACTCAAAGGTTTTGAACACTAAGTGCTTGTGGATTTTGGATCTCTGGATTTGGTACAAAAGATGGTGGGTTCTGATTTAGATGATGGATGCTGGATTTGGATGAAGGATATGGGATTCTGATGGTGGATTGCTGATGAAAATATGGTGGAGGATGATGGAACAATGCTCTTTCTAAAAGGATGATGCAGATGCGACTGGAATGGATGATCTATGATGCTGCTAGGAGGATGATGGTGCATGCAACTAAGAAGGATTTCTAGGATGTAACTAAGGTTTGGTGATGATGCAAGGATGAAACTAGGATGAAGCTAGGGTGAGGGACTGCTGAGATAGGATTTTGAGATCTGCAGGTAGAATGGACATGTGATGGATCCTATCTAATCTTCTCTTTCAATGTTGATGTAGCGATGGTTTACTCAGAAATGGTAGGCAAACTATTTGACTCTTGCATTATAGCCAATATTATCAAGCCTTTCTTGATATTTTTCTTCTGCTTGGGTTCCTTGGACAAAGGATTGATGGCTTTTAAGGTTCCTCTCTGCAACTTTCTTCTCTTGATAATCTTTGGATTTGGGCAACTTGGCTTTTGGATGTTTGATCAAATTGAGCATATCTTTGGAAAATTATGATAGGTTTGGTCCGAGAACAAAAGGCTCTTTGGATATCTGATTTCTGCAAGATTTTTTGAATATCAATTTTGTTGATTGCTTTGATTTTCTCAAGTGGAAAAGGATAAATTAAAAAAACTTCTGACAAAGCAATCTCCGCAAAGGGCAAAGCAACCTTGCGGGATACAAACAGGATGACTGACTCTGATAAAGCTTTGAAAGTGTATGTTTCAACAAGTGTTTTCACGGAGTCTTTGACTGTCAAGCACTTCAAACAGATCTACCTAAGGAAGGTGAGTATCAAAATCGCTTGCCCACAGCTTGTTATCCCCCATAAGGGAATACAAATGGTGAGTAATCTTGAGGCGACCCGGTAAACCCCTTGGAATCGGTCCTTGCACAAGGATTTTGATACTTTCGGATGTAGATAGGGTAGCCTCTATTTTATCAGGTTTTTAATAGTTCCGTGGAGTCTCCATACCCGGTTATGCTGACCGCCTGTGACTCACTTAAGAGCCTAGCCAACAACGCTGGGGGAGGAATATTTACCTTTCCCTAGACATTTGCATTTGGCACAAGATGCCCGGCGATTAGGAGATGTAAGTGAGTACTTTTTGCCTTCACTTTATTTATATACCGGCTGAGGGGGATACCGGTTTGAGGTCGTTCTCCGAGGAGGAAGCACTTTTCTCCCCGGACAGGCCTCGCTAAAAGTAGAACAAGTGAACTTGTCCGAGTCTAAATGTTCTACGTTGCTTACTTTAACAAGGATTTACAAAAAATGAAAGCTCCTAGATGCACATCAAGCAAGTTTGTTCATTTTTCCAAATTGATTAAGTGATGTTTGAACTTTTGAAAATGAAGACACACATGTTTAGATTTTGATTTGTTCTTTTCCTCAAAACGTAAATGATTTGAGCGTTTGCAAGTTCTTTCCTTTTGGGCATTCAAGATTGATATTTGCGAGTTGATTTAGGAACTTTGAAAATGTGCTTTGTTTTATCCTTAGATCATTCAAGATTGTGTTTGTTTACTTGCTTTTGAAATCTGAAACAAGAGAGGGAATAGAGTGTTCGTTCCCTTTAGTGCATTCGAGATTGGGTTTGATTTTCAAAATGACAATGACACTTTAGGACCTAAGTTCTTTCCTTTAGTTTCATTCAAGATTGAGTTTGACCTTTTGCAAAATAAAAAATAAATCTAGTGCCAGATAGAAAAACACCAAAAAGTGACACTGTCCAGCTTATAGACGACGCTGGAAAGTTTAGACGTGACATTTCATTCTTAAAGGTGACATTCTGTACTTTATAGGTGATAGACAACTATGCAGAGGTGTGATTTCTTTCTTCGAAGGCGTGATTTAATTACATGCAGGCGACAGAAGAAGAAGTAGAGGCAGAATAGAAGTTATGGCTGGCAGAAATCTGCCAGTAACCAGGCATGAAAATAGTGTCTGTACGCGTGATTTGATTTCTTGAAGGCGTTATTTAATTGCTTGAAGGCGTGACTGTATTTTGTGTAGGTGACATTTCTTTTCATGAAGGAAACATTTCTTTTCTTGAAGGCGACATTTAATTGTTGTAGGCGACATTTAATTGCTTGAAAGTGACATTTCATTTGTTTCCTGCAAATACAAGAATATAAAGTATAATCTCATCAAAATGATTGTGGTTTTGGTCCCACCGGGCGTGCCAGAATGTGAGCAAGGCTTTCGAGGGTACCTGTTATCTATTTTGAAAGGCTCAAATCAATCAAACATTAAGAGTTTAATCTAGCATACAATCAAAACAAAAAACAAAGAAACTCTAAGCTAGCCACCTCAGATTGAGCCAGAAACAGGTGCACCCAAGCACTGTTTGATTTTCTCTGATAAGGGGGATGTGGGTGTGCTCTTTAAGCACTTGGAGCATACTCTAAATGCATTCTAAGATGGATTGAAATCCATGAAAACCCCAAAATAGCACAAAAATAGGTATAGAACACCTGATTTGCCCCTAAGGCCTCAAGGATCCAAAAATGCTTTAATGGAGATTAAGCTACATGATGGGTAATCTAGGATTGATTTTAGACCAAATTAGAGATGTGATATGATGCTATGCTATGCAAAACAATAAGAAAAACTATGTTAATCCATTATTACTAAGCTATGATGAGCTAAAAATGCTTGAAAGTAAACTAAATTAGAATGATTTGCTAAGATCTAACATGAAAATGGCATTATAACAGTGCATGAGAATGAAAGTAAGCTAATTGATTTTGCTCTTGAAAGGAGGGGTATTTATAGAATTTGGGAAGGAAGAATGAGTGGCCAGGATTGAAATCCTTAAGAGAGGCCAAGATTCATTCAAAGGGGAGCACATGGATTGTGCTAGTTTAGGGATCACCTCCTTGTGACAAGTGTCACAAGGGCATGGGATTGAAAGATGGGAGGAATGTGCACAATTTGGGAAATGTGCCTAAGGTCAAAGGGTGTAAGAAAGGGGTGAGGGGCTTCTTAAATGCACCATAAATGCATGTAAGAGGGATAAGGAGGCCTTAAATGCCTTCAATGTATTTCAAAAAGGGAAGCCCTCTTTGTTGACTTTGGGGTAAGCTTAAGAGTTGGCTAACCTTGTTTAGGGAATGTGACAAGGTTAAGGGAGGAATTAAGATAATCTTAGGATTAGGATGGGTGAAGAGGTTGGGTTTGAGAAGATTCTAGAAGAGTCTAGAATTCTCTTTGGTTTTATGGAATAAAAGTTTATTCATTCCAAAAGCTTAAGTTTTGGGAATATTTATTAAAATATTTTCAATAAATATGAAATTTAAATATTTAATCTTAATTAAATATTTAGCCTTGGGATTAGGGTTAGAAAAGATGGGATTAGCCTTTTAATCGAGATTAAGAAGGAATTAGAAGATTTTGGAAGATGTTAGTGGTGTAAAGGAAATTGGCCAAGTTTTGGGCAAAAAATAAATTAATTATTTATTTTGGGATTTTTGGTCAATTTATTAATTAAAATAATTAATAAATAAGGAGATAATGTTTAAATAAGATTTAAACATTTTTGGGAGGGATTTCTTAATTAAATATTTTTAATTAAGAAAAAGGGATTTAATGACATAAAAATAAATTAATTAATTAAATAAATAATTAATTAATAAATGATGATGTCATCGGGGATTTTTAGAAAATAAAAAATACTTTATTTTCTAAAGGATTTTTAGGTGTCTACAGTACCATCTGATTTGTTTCCAATAATCTGATCTAGTTTATGATGCTTCTGACGTACTTGGCCAATACAGGTTCCTTGCTTCCTAAATGAGTTACATTGTCATCTTCTTCATCTTCAGGTTTAGGTTGCTCGGGCTCGGTAGATACTTGCTCGGTAGCTTCAGACGGAGACTCGGTACTTTGTGACTCAGTCTAAACTTCTTTTTGTGACTCGGTTATTGTACTGGGCTTGGTAGATGTACTTTCCTTATATGTGTCTGGCAATGTATCAGGTTCAATGTAAATAAATTTTCTGTAATCCTTTGGTTCCTTTTTGCTTTCTTCTTCAGTCTTTTCTGCAAACTCATCAATTCTCACATGTGCACTTTCTATGATTTTGTGAGTAGACAAATTTAGACATTTATATGCCTTACTTTTGCAAGAATATCCCAAAAATATTCTTTCATCACTTTTTACATCAAATTTTCCTTTTCTAGATTCTTTTAAGATGTAACATTTATTACCAAATAATTTTAGGTAACTTACATTTGGTTTGTAGCCATACCATAGCTCATACGGAGTCTTGAATGTGTCTTTTCTCAGCTGTACTCGGTTCAAGGTATGAACTGTAGTGCTGATAGCTTCCTTCCAGTATTTCATAGTAATGTTCTTTTCAATCATTAGAGTCCTTGCACAGTCCATGATAGATCTATTCCTTGGAAATATAGATGCAGTAACTGAGAGGGGGGGTGAATCAGTTAACCAGAAAAATATTACCACTGATCCCTTAAATATCTTAACAAATTATTTACTGTGCCACTCAGTAAATATACAGAGAAATGCTGAAACTTGATCCTTGAAGTGTGTAATAATTAAACTGTTCTTAAGCATTCACCACTGATTAACTTACATGAATAAAGAAAATAACATGAACACAAGAGACACCAGATTTACCATGGAAACCCAATATGGGAAAAACCACCAATGTAACTAGTTACTATTTTTCACTTTTTTGAAGCGATGCCCGGTTAGAAGCTAACCCGATAAAAGGTTACAAAACACACTGTTAGGTGTGACCTTGTTAGAGGATTTAATCACCCTGCTAGGAGTGGCCTTGTAAGAGGTCTTGAAACAATTCAATAGAACTGTCACCTTGTTAGAGGATTTACAAAATGGTTGTTAAACCAACTCAGTTAAGAGATTTTGATATCACTGCTACAATTGTAAGAGAGTAACAATGAAATGACCTGCAACTGAATTGCTAAATATAGATCTCTGTTCCTTCTTTCGGCTATTCCATTCTGCTCAGGAGTTCTCAGGGTTGATACCTGTCTTTTGATTCCTCTTTCAATGCAAAAATTATTGAATTCATGGGAGATTAATTCACCACCTCTGTCTGATCTCAAGCATTTTATTCTTTTTCCTATTTCCTTTTCTACTCTTGCTAAATACCATTTGAACTTCTCAAATGCTTCTGACTTTTCTCTTAAATACATAATAGTCATCATTCTAGAGTAATCATCAACAAAGAGAATAAAGAATTTTTCTCCGGTATAGCTCTCAATTCCAATAGGTCCACATAAATCAGTATGCACAATTTCCAAAATATCTTTAGACTGATAGTTTTTACTTTTAAAACTAGACTTTCCCATTTTACTAATTTGACAATTCTTGCATAGACCAACATCAGGTTTCTTCAAAGTAGGAATACCTCTTACTTTCTTGAATTTGCTTATTTTCATCATGTTGTCAAAATTTACATGACATAACCTTTTGTGCCATAACCAACTTTCTTCAATTTGAGCAATAAAACATGAGTAATCACCAAGATCAAGATAAAATAGGTTACCTTTGGTTTGTTTGCCTGATCCTATTAGTTTTCCTTTGTCATCCAGCAGTCTTGCTTTGCCATTCATGAATTCAACCTTGAATCCAATGTTAATTAGCTGTGCTACACTTAGAAGATTATGCTTTAGTCCTTCAACCCAATATGAATTATCACATATAAGTTCTTTGGTTAATGAAATTCATCCCTTTCCTTTTATACAACAAGGTTCATTGTTTCCAAACCTTACATTACCACCATCAAAGTTTTCAAAGTGTTCAAACTTAGCCCTGTCACCAGTCATATGATGTGAACATCCACTGTCTATAATCCATGTATCATTCTTGCTTATATGAGAGATAAGTGCCATCTCATCTTCATCATTATCAGATTCATCTTTTACAGCAATGAAAACAATTTCTTCTTCACTATCATCCGAATCTTTAGCTAAAAAACATGTTTTCTTACCTTTATCCTTGAATGATTTGAAATTTTTCTTGCCATTGTACTTGTAACTTTTCTTCTCATCTTTGTTTTGCTTGTTTGGACACCTAGCTACAATATGACCAATTTCTTCACATGAAAAATAGATTAAGGGAGTTTTACCTTTGTATTTTCCTCTGCCTCTTGAATACTTCTTTGCAAGTAATGCTTCAATAACTTCAAGATCGCTATCAAAACTTTCCTCTGATTCTTCTTCACTTTCTGATTGGATTTTCTTCCCTTTCTTGAGTGAAAGTTTGGCCTCAAAAGCTGATTCAATATTTTTAGAAGTTGGAACATAGTTGTCATAGTTATCCAGTTCAAAAGCTGTCAATCTTCCAACTAAGGCATCCAAAGTTATATTGTGATTTTCTTCACATCTTCTTTCTTGAATAGCAGAAACTCTTATTGCATAAATAGGAAGTAATGTTCTAAGAACCTTACTTATAACAGTTTCATCATCAATTTTTCCTCCAGAAGCTCTGATTGCACTAACACTTGTCTTGATCCTTTCAACATATTTTGCAATGTTTTCTTCTTCTCTCATTTTCATCTGATCAAACTGTCCTCTTAGGCTCTCTGCTTTGGCTCTCTTCACATTGTCATCACCGCCATAGATTTTCTTCAGCTTGTTCCACATTTCATGAGCAGTTGTGCAGTAATCAAATTCTTCATAGCTAAGAGCTGATGCAATGTCTATCATCATAGTGTTATGGTTCTTCTTCTCTGCAATGTCTTCAACAGTTAATGTGCTAGTAGGAATTGTATATTCTTGATCAATATATTTGCATCCTGAATCACCAATGGAAGCCAGATGTAGTCTCATGAGACCTTGCCATGTTGAAAAGTTATTTCTGTTAAGCCTTGGAATTTCTCTTTTGTAAGACATCCTGATATTTAGCTTAGGTCCTTGAAACCCTTCCTGCAAGCACCAAAAGCTCTGATACCAATTGTTGGAAATATAGATGCAGTAACTAAGAGGGGGGGTGAATCAGTTAACCACAAAAATATTACCACTGATCCCTGTTCTGCTTCACTAGATCCTTACTAATCAAATAAATCTTTGCTGCTCCTCAAGGATATCTAACCATCCTTCAAAATTCGCACATACCTTTCTTCAAAATGATTTCTGCATGCTGTATATTCTTTATTCACCACTTGACCTTCTATATATATATGCCATTTTAATTAACATTTAGATTGTCAAGTTGACACTAATAATTATTATAATAGTTGGATTGGATAAACAAACTGTAACAACAAAATCCTTTGAAGGGTTGACCTTACTCAGTAAACATTAATCCTGAAAAGATTTCCTTCGATGACCGAGTGAACTTGGTAACCACAGTGAATTCTGCAACATCCTTCGGAGACCGAGAGAGCTCGGTAACCACTAATTTTCCTTCGTTAACTGAGGAGGCTCAGTTAACACTGTTACCCTATCATGTTTCCTTTAGACACCCGAGAGAACTCGGTAGACACTAAAAACCGCCTAGCTAACCGACTGAGCTCGGTAGACACTGAGAATCGCTTAGCTGACCAACTGAACTCGGTAGACACTGAGAATGATAATTGATATGACATTTGTGTGACATCAAAGACAACATATAGCTAATCCAACAATGTCCTTCAGACAATTGTATCCAATAGTAACCTTGTTTATTTCTCATGAATGTAGCATTTATAGCTATAATATATCCTTCTACATGCAATGGACAATTTTGTGGATACAATGTCTATAATTCTATGATGGTAAACAATATATACTATGGAGAATATTTGAAACCAACAAGATAAATGACAATATTTCACAACGATCAAATACAATGTTCACATACATTAAACAATATTTCTCCTAAAGATGATGTGTTCAACAAGTCTTCTAATAATTTTCTCCCTTCCACCAATGACCAAAATACACAATGCAAAAGGTTGGATTCAATATATTTCTCAACTAAACTAAGGCAAATCAACAATTGAATTTTTTGACACGGCTACAGATGCTAAATCCTTATGTAAGATTCTTTTCAGGAGTGATTAGAAATCCACGCCCTCAGAAAGGATCAAGTCTCGAACTTATAGAGTGGTATTCACCAGACGTATTACAATTTCTTTGTTAAAAAAATTGGTATTTTTTCCATTATTATATATAAACATTTTTAAAAAATTAAATTTTCTTATGTTTCCACTGTGAATTTGGTTTTCACCCGGTGCAATACACAGTTTTAGATATATATTATTGGTTAAATGTAAGTGAAAAATATGGTTTTAAATAATATTGCTACCCTTTGGATGCCCAACTCTAAATTCATTTTATGACACTAAAAATTTACAGGATCATTTGGAAATAAAAACAAAGATTAGTAAATTTGAATTCTCACAAACCCTTTTTTGTAGCGGGCTGTTGAACATCACGAGCCCTTCATATACACTAAAATTGCACTGTATAGATATCATCCCAATGCAACACTTGATATGATGTTCAAGTTTTAACAATAAATTAGGGAGAAGATAGAAAAAGATGCAGGTAATTTTATGATTCTAAATTGAAGGCGACCAAAAATTATGACATTAAGTAACATAAAAAAACATGAATCTATTGCAATATTCAATTTTATTTTGAAAAGTGACAGGGTTAAATCATACATACTAAGCGTTAGTTTCTAGATTAAAAGTGCTAAACACTTAGAATCGACTAACATTCTCAAATCTTAATATATTACTTAATATGTGTGGTTTAAAGACAACCTTTAAAAAGGGCTAAAACTCTATTCATTCTGCATCAATTGCAAAATATAAAAAGTCGTTATACTTGTAAAAAAATTCTTTGAAGAGTTCTTAGAAAATATTTGAACTAATTTGAAAGCAATTATGTAAAGACCATGCTATCACAACAAATGAGGCTGCAAGCTTTCTAGATCTCCAAATGTCATGAAAGATATCAACTAAGAAACATGTTTTTGGGGTTTAGCCCAATCACACTATGCATAAACTACCCAACTATAACAACTAGCTTAGAGGTTTAATTATTCATTCATTTGGTGTGCTATTTCACGAAGTAAAATTAATTGACCATTAGATTTCTAGAATTATTGTGTCATTTGTTTGTATAACTGTAATTGTAATTGTGAATTAATCATCCATATTGGTTGAAGTTTTCACCTAATGAAAATACACAAAATTAACTTTTTAAATGTGAATGGTTAAAAAACTAGCACTTATTTTTAATTAATTAAGATAAATATTTAAAAATAGGTTTTTTTTATAATTTCAGATATGTTAAAAAGATAATTTTTAATAACAAGTTAAATACGTCTTATAGTTCTATGGCAGGAACTAATAAACATTAAATATGCAAATATATATATATATATATATATATATATATATATATATATATATATATATATCTTTGTGAACAAATGTTTTTTAGACACAAAGTTAACCAGTAGAATTAGAAAAATTTCATACTCATTATAATATTTTTATTTCTTACACATTAAAACCCATATATTTTTTATAAAGATTAAAAATTTGATTATTATTTCACATATGAAACTTATGGTTTTAATCTTATATCTTGTAAATATTTTCTTAAAACCCTTAATTTTAATTTAAAAGTTATTTAGATTTCCTATGTTGTTTTATTGGGATAGCGTACTAGTATTCTTCTTCCTTTTTTTCTCTGTCTTTAACACTATATCCATTCACATTATAGTCAAAGGCAGCGTTGAAAATTGTTCTTTTTATTTCTTTCAGTTTGCGCACTGAAAATCCAACAAAGCAGTCCCCAGATTCAATTTCAGTTTTCCCAACAATGAATTCTTTATCTTCCACAACCAATTGACTTCTCCTATGGTATTTTTGACGTTCTTCCACCACATTTAGAATAAACATAAAAGAATAAACACATAATAAGTATTCGTATCATGGGATTTATCACCTCTGAAAGATTAAGGCAAAAATATTTTGGAATTTATGTCCTTGCAATGTGTTAAAAATATTACTGGACTTAATGGTGTTTAAAAAACTAAAGAACCAAATACCTAACATACTAAAAATATAGGAAATAGGAGACATGAAGATTTAAATCATAAATATGCATTGATTTACAGACACAATAAAATTTTGAACTCTTAAGAAGAACTTAAAAAATTGTTATGTGTCACTACAAGAACAAAATAAAGACTTGGCAATAGGACCTTGAGAACTAACTTTGTTAGATTTTGCATCTTTTCCATCAATTAGTTTTTCACAATGATGCCCTCCTTGCTTGTACGACTCCAATATAGGTGCTGCAAATAACAATATAATCACACATTAGTCAAAGTTTTGGTCACCTACAGTTAAAAATAGGAAGCATAATTCTCTATGGGCTTGACCTATTGTGAAAGTATCCACCCTTAAATTTTCCAGTATAGCTAGATTTGGATTGATCAACAGTGGTGCCTTTTAAAAATGATTTTTGTTTCTACTTAAGTTGGAACTAAGCAATCACAGAATTTTTTTTTACAAAATAAGTTAAATCTGCCAAAATTAATTGTGCTTATCATTCATGGTATTTTCCATACACACCAAGAGACAACAATATATGTGTAATGTGATAGAGACTTGAAGTATGGTACAAGAATATATATTAATAAAGGTAGGCCTATATTAAATAGAGTGCTTATCATTCATGCTATTTTCCATATACACCAAAAGACACAATATATGTGTAATGTGATAGAGACATGAAATATGGTACAAACATATATATGAATAAAGGTAAGCCTATAGTAAATATAGTCTCCAAGAGATATGTAGGTTTAAAAAATGATGCCCCTTTGCTAACAATGGTTCTATTAAAACAATGAACCAAACCAGAGAGAATTCAAGTAGGTGATGCACAAACATGGCTTCAGGTGTCTCTTTGGGTATCTTTAATTCTTATAGAATTTACAAAATAAATTTTTGCATTGTTTGAATTTGAATGATATTTCTTGTGTATTGAAACCTACTTGATTAGATGACTTTAGATGGTGATCAACTTGTAAATGAGATAGTAAGTACCAATTCAATCCATCTTTATTGAGCACATTTATTACTTAATATCAATCAAAAGATGATTCATTTACTCTAGAATAGTAGCAGTAGCATTCCATGTAAGAGTTGAATACACCATATGTTTAAACTAGTCATAAAAAAGAAATATTGACAACTAACATTGCTAACTTAGATTTCAAGAGAGAGAAAGAGAGTGCACAATATAATAAGTAGAACAATAAACATTATCTAGAAGCTACTCTTCAAAGAATCAAGCTCTTTATCAAGATCATTGATTAGCAAGTTGCAAGCCTGCATTGGAGAAGACGAACGTGTAGTTTGAATCTGGTATTCTATGCACCAATTGATGTTTCAATATATTGTATTAAACACAATATTTGTTCTTGTTTGAACCTCTTTTGGAAATGCGATGGCATGTACAATTCACCCTAACAACTAGGATCGATAGTTTACATTTCTCTCAACCACTCGTATGTCAGTGGAGCGATTGAGGTGGTGTTATCAAAGTTAATGTCAGTCTCGACTATACTGTCACGTGGTACAACATTATCTGACTCAAAAAAGAGCATGAAAAGATCTGGAGGAATAGAATTAGGAAAAGTATCCTCATCAAAGTTGTCCTCTGAATTTATAGTTGTAGAAGTGCCTTCAGGTTTCGGCTGGTGATCTGGTTCTGGTTCAAATTTGTTAATCCCTAAGTGAAATAGGATCTTCTTGAAGCCTAAACTAGTAGTGTCTCTTATTCATCGACCTATAGCTTCAAGTGGTTCAAGGAATCCTTTTTTGTTCACCCCTATAGGGCCATTCCCTTTATAGCCAAAGTATTTCATGAGCGTGAATCCTATGCCATACTGCTTAGGTTCTATGTCACAAGTGGGAGTGACTTTCTTAGGTGTGTTCTCTCCTCTATAAATCTAGGCTGCAATAGCTCTATTTCCATCTTCATTCTCTAGTGGTGGAATGTACAAAGGTTCCATAATAGATCATTTGAGGAGAGACAACAAAAGGTTTCTTGTCCTCAGAGGGTTTCCCATAGGAACGCGAAGATGGAGGTAGAGATGTTAATGACAATACAGGTTCAATCTGATACCCCCCCATGCCAGTATCCTTGAGCTTTAGAGTCTATTCCATTTCCTTGAGTTTAGCATCAAAGAATTTAGTAGACTCTCTATTGACCTTGGAACAAAGCTATCAGTTGATTTTGTGAGCATATTGCAAGTATAGCTCGTATTAGCAGGTACTGTCACTTTTGTTCCTTGGAATGGGAACTTTATACACTGATGATAGGTTGAAGGGACATCTTGCATCTCATGGATCCATGGTCTTCCCAATAGTATATTATATGCTAGGGAAATATCCAGTACTTGACAGATGACATCCCTTTCAATAGGTCTAACTAGGATTTTGTAATATAACTAGCCCTTTAGATTTTTGTTCTTCTTCATCATACGCTTTAATGGTGATATTTTTTTGAGAATCTATATAGTCTTCACCATAGCCTAACTGGGTGAGCAAGCTAGTAGAGCATATATTAAGGCCAACACCATTATCAATAAGGACACGACGGATGTGCTTTGGGCCAACCATGACCTCAATATGCAAGGGGTTATTGTGTGGTTGACTCAAAGAATGATCATCTTGCTCAAAGAAAGACAAGTAATGGGGTGAGGTCAAGTGACCTACCATAGATTGAAACTAGTCTAAATCAATATCTTTAGGAACATTTGCCTCAGTGACAACTTTGTCAAGAATCTTCCTATGAGCAGGCAAGATCTTCAGCAGCTCGAAGATAGTAATCTGAGCGTTGGTTTGTTGCAATTGGTCTAGAATGCTGTAATTAGCATTGTTATATGAGGTGACTAATTTTGAGTTCTTGTTGGTAGTGCCAAAAAAAGTTTTATCTATAGGTTTTTTTGTTGTAGATGTGGAAGGATCAGGGCCTTTGAGGATGATCTTCGCACAAGACCGAGTAATAACATTTGCACAAACCTGAGACTGTCCTTGATTAGGGGAATGAGACACTGGCCCTCATAGGACGAATGAAATTTTTGGCTTGGGAGTGTCCTCACTTCCCTATATGGTAATAACGTCATAGTATTCGACATCAACAGGTTCAACCATATTAATGATATTATTATTGGTACTGTACATATAGTTGACCTTTGCATTAGTGTTTTTAGCCTTGGAGGATTCACCCTGCTCATGAGGAGGAAAGGGTTCTTTGAATGCCTGGTGATTAGAGTTCTTGTTATGGTTTTCCACATCAATATCACCATTGTCAATAAGGTCTTGAATCTTATGTTGTAGTTGAATACAACTAGTAGTTTTGTGACCTTTGTTCTGGTGGTAATTATCGTAGTATGCAGATTTGTTCTACCAAGAAGGTCACAGTTGTGGATCATAAGGATGCAAATTGTCCAAAGGAGTGAGTATTTGGCTTTACAAGAGAGTCTTGTAAACCATGTTAAGAGGCTCTCCTAGGGGAGTGTACTCACGCCTGGGCCGAGGACCCCAAGGTTTGATTCTAGAATAATTCAAAGGCGGTGTAGTTTCTGGCATAGCCTGTTTAATGGCCTTGGTTGCTTGCATAGTGGTAGTAAGATTGAATGCAACCTTTGGAGGCTTTGGAGTTATGTTGTCAACAACTCCATCATTCACAACATCTCAATTTTTATTGACAAATTTGGGTTTGTCTTTGCTCAAGGAGGACCCCTATTTTTTATCCTTGTGTAGTGTCAGTTCTCCTTTCTTGACCATGAATGTTTCAATTCTTATAGCTTGTTTGATCATGTCATCGAAAGTCAAAGGACCTTGCAGTTGTACCTGGTATCCAAAATCAGGAAGAAGATTATCTAAAAAGATGTCAAGCTTTTCAGACTCAGGTATCTTACGAGAGTATTTCATATAAAGTTGTCTCCACCTCGATAGAAATGTCAAGAAAGTTTCCCCATGTCATTGTTTCAAGTTGCAAAGATCACAAATGTTAACCGGATGTTGGATGTTGTATGAGTAGTGCTATAGGAACAAGTTGGCAATATCATCAAAGGACTTGATGCATGTAGGTGATTAAGAGAACCATTCTATAGTAGAGCCTCCCAATCTATGTGGGAAGAGATGCATGAGGTAAGCTTGGTCGTGTATAAAATCCATAGGCAGAGCACTAAACTCTCTTAAGTGATCTTGAGGATTAGAGGTACCCAAATATTTTTTGTATTTGGGAAGTTCCACTCCTTTAGGAAAAGGAGGCATGCAAAAACTTTTATCAAATGAGAATGGACAAATGCTATCTAGTGTGAACTATTTCTCTAGTTTGTCCTTGTCCTTCATGATTTGACTGATTTGGTCTTGCATGTCTTGAACTAACTTTTGCAGTTTAGCATTCTCAGTTTCCTCTTTGACCACAAGAGTCTCGATGTTGTAGTTCAGAGGTAACTTGGCCCCTTGGTTATCTAGTTCAAGAAAGTATTTCTCCTTTTCTTCTTTCATGAGGATCTCCATCATTCTATGGGGGCCTTTGTTAGCTCGGGCAACCTCTATGTCTTGTTGAGTTATCTCCTCATCTTCATCACTAGGGATGTTTTGATAATGATGTTTACCCTTGTCAATTTGAGATTGATCATTACCTTTGCTATGTTCACCCTCTTGATTTTGGTCTGTCATCTTACTAGTGTGAAAGTGTATAGCGTGTACAGACTTAGTATGAGGGGGTGTAGTATATCAAGAGGTCATGTCTATGGGAACCCTTATTACGTTAATAGAGTCAGATTTAGATGATGACTCTTCATAGTTTTGATAATCCTAAAATAATGGTTTTAGGACCTGACTGAAGTTCACAGGGAACAAATGCATAACGTAAGGTTGAATGATAGGAGAGGGAGACCAAGATGGTCCCTCTCTAGGTGGAGCTAGTGAGGAGGAATGTGAGGATCCCCCACTGCACTTGGACTGTGTGACAAGTTTGGAATGACCTCTTCCTTGGTTGCGAGGTCTAGCTCTACCATGTCTAGTAAGATGTGAAGGGAATGTATTGCTACTTCAAGTTGCAATAGTCATAGACAAAGATTGTGTAACAAGAGTGAACTAGGACTACGCTTGGAACTATGTCTCAAGATAAGTGAAAGGAGTGATAGAGGTGAAATATACCTAGCACGAGTCATTAGAGATAAGGCTAGAATAGCCGAGAGATGACTATCATGTCGCAAGACATGTTTCATAGCAGAATGAGTAGACAATAGAGAGACAAGGTAAGTTAAAGTGAGCATCACGTAGTTCTCAACCTGAGACATCTAGTTTTAGACTGCATACAGATAAGAAGACATGCAAACAGACCCCGAACAGAGACTAGATTAAGTAGAGTGACAATTGGAAGACAACTAATAGCTCACTGGTAAGACAAAAATTCATAGTGTCGTGCGAAGAAGTGCACTCTCATGCAAATATATACTAGGGTCGTGCGAAGAAATACTAGGGTCCTGTGAAGATATGTAGTCTCACGTGATGAAGTGCAGGACTGGACTAAGAAATTAGCAAAAAATTGATAGAGCTTGGGCAAAACCTTGTGTGAAGATTCAGGATCTCGCGCAAAGAAGTGCATAGCACGTAAAATTTTACGCAAAGTTTTGTAGAAAACTAGGCGAGCAAGTGCAGAAACTGACAGCTTGGACCACTTTTTGAGATAGAAAAAGACAGTGAGACACAGATTGGACTATTCTATGACAAAGTGCTCAGTTTGTAGACTTATGCCCAAAGAATTTAAGAACTAAATAAGAAAAAGATCTTAAAGTTGTACCTATAATAATCAGGATTTAGAATATAATTAGCAATGTTTAAAAGACCAAAATTACCACCAATCAAACTTTCTCTACAATAAGACTTTGTATTGTATGTGGATGCCATGCCAAGCTGATCTATATACCTATAGAGTTTCCTTGAAAATTCAAAGATCTCTTTTACAAAAATAAATAGAATATGTCTCATGCATGTTAAAGATGAACTAATGGTAAATGATAGCCCGAGAGAAGAAAAGGTGAATAGTTTGAGATTACATAACCTTTTTTTGGCTTGTTTAATCTAAAATTTTACTATCTCTAATGAATGGGTATTATTCACTAGTAAATATGACTATTCTTTCTCTACCACATTATTCGGATACTCACACGATTGTATTAAGAAATGTGAAATGCGTAGGGAAGAAATATTGTAGAAGTATAGGTTAGAGGGTTAAAAATTGTAGATAATGGAGAATGAATTATGGAATGAGAGCACAAGGAAGGGGGTAAGGATGAGGCATGACAGAGTAAATGGATTTTTTTGGCATAGATGTTGAAGGAAATTAAGATAGATATTTTGTTTTTACTACAAGTTAATTAGAATATATTGATGAGAGTAAGAAAGAAGCATATGGAAAATTGTTCATAGGCACAATAGAGTAAAAGTTTATGCAATAAATGATAGACAAATAATGTGTAAGATGTGACAAAGAAAGAACTCAATAGGATAAAAAAAAAATAGACAGACTTGCATGAATTGAAAAACATTTAAAATATGCAACACTTATCCAACTAATGGAATGGCATATGTCTATTACTAATGTTCAACTACAGAGACATTTAAACAACATTAAATCAAATAATTTGCACTAGTACCTAGTAAATATGACACTATTCATTCTCTTCATTCCTCTTTACTTATAATGGCACATAACGAGTAGCAACAGTTAGAGTTAGGGAGGCACCATATTGTAACCTTGTTTCTTTCTCACAAATGTAGCATTTATAGCTATAATATATCGTTCTGCATGAAATGGAGAATTTTGATGATAAACAATATATACTCTTGAGAATATTTGAAACCAGCGAGATAAATGACAATGTTTCACAATGATCAGATACGGTGTTCACAGACATTAAATAACATTTCTTCTAAAGAGGATGTGTTCAACAAGTCTTCTAATAATTTTCTCCATTCTACCAATGATGAAATCAATAATACAAAAGCATGGATTCAATATATTTCTCAGCTAGACCAAGGCAAATCAACAATTGAAATTTTTTTTGACTCGGCAACAGATGCTAAATCCTAATGTAAGATGCATTTCAAGAGTGACTAGAAATCCACACCCTCAGAAAGGATCAAATCCCTAGCTTATAGATTGGGATTCACCATACGTATTGTGATTTCTTTATTAAAAAAATTGGTACTTTTTTCATTTTTATATATAAATATTTTTAAAAAAATTAAATTTTCCTATGTTTCCACTGCGAATTCAATTTTCACCGGGTGCAGTAGATGGATATATTTTTTGGGTTAAATGTATGGTTCCAAAGAATATCGCTACACTTTGGATGTCCAAATCTTAATTTATTTTATCACACTAAAATTTCACAGGATCATTTGGAAATAAAAAACAAAGATTAGTAAATTTGAATTCTCAGCAACCTTGTTGCAACAGGGGTGTTGAACATCATGAGCCCTTCTTATACACTTAAATTGAACTGTATAGATATCATCCCAATGCAACACTTGATATGATGTTCAAGTTTTAACAATAAATTAGGGAGATTGAAGGCGATGGAAAATTGTGACATTAAGTAATTTATCATATAAAAAATGAATCTACTACAATATTAATTTTTTTTTAAAAAAGTGATGGGCTTAAATCATACATTCTAAGCATTAGTCTCTAGATTAAAAAAGTGCTAAACACTCAGAATTGACAAATATTCTCAAACCTTAATATATTACTTAATATGTGTGGTTTAAAGACAACCTTTAAAAAGGGCTAAAACTCTATTCATTCTGCATAAATTGCAAAATATAAAAGTCATTATACTTGTAAATAATTCTTTGAAGAGTTCTTAGAAAATATTTGAACTAATTTGAAAGCAATTATGTAAAGGTCATGCTATCACAACAAGTGAGGTTGCAATCTTTCTAGAGCTCCAAATGTCATTAAAAATATCAACTAATGACAGGTCCCCATGCGGCTGCTGGGTGGTCCCACAATAGTGAGTCCCACTTTTTGGCCAACTTTGACATAAAGTTCAACATTCTGAGAAAAAACTTCACTTTCGAACATCTGTTGCCGCAAAACTATTAAGAATTTGAAGATGATGTAAACTAGAGTCTTTTAGAATTTTCTTTCTAGTTTCTAAATATATTTAAAAAAAATAAAAAAAATTATTTAAATTCATTTTTCCTTCTCCTTCTAAAATTGGTTTGTGTGAAAAAACTATGTTTTTAAGGAGTTACTTTCACTTGGTTCAACATAACTTTTTTTTAAAATATGATAACGATGTAATTCTTTCAAGATTATATTTTTAACTTCAATATCTAAAGGATGCAATTGGTTTTATTCATTTTGGATCAATATTTCATAGTTTATTAAGTTTTAAAGTGACCATAACTGTAATCTAGACATAAGGTCACTTGGATCGCTCTTACTTGATCTTTGTATATCAAAATTCATTTTTTCTTTTTTTTATAGAAAGGTAACACAAATATGCTTTTCCTACATATTTTTTATAATTTTTTTTTTATCATTTACTATTTTTCTTGAAGTCTTGAAGAGACAGGTTGTTGAATGACCAAACAACCTATGTTTAGTTAAAGTAATATTTAAAAGTGATAATGAAATCAATATGTATTAAAACTATATTCATTAGAAAACTTGTTTCGAATAGCATCATTTGACATTGTTTGTTTGAAAAAATCATCTTGTTTAGTCCTTGTTTCAGACCCTGGAAGACCATTTTTCTGAAGATTTATTGTTTCCTGAGAGAAAAATTTCATTTTTGGGGTCTTCGTGAGAAGACCCCCTTTGTACGAAGACATCTGAGTGGCTTCATGCGAAGACCCCTCGCACGAAGCCCCTCATGTGAAAATTCTGGCTATCAGAATTTTATCTTGGGTACTTCGCACGAAGTTGTATACTTTGATCAAAATCGACATGTAAAATGATTTTGTAAATAAAATTTACAATGGTATAAAAGTAAAACATTTTGTTTTTATTTTATATTGAATTGCAATTAATAAATTCGCATTTTCTATTATTGAAGACACTTTTTGAAGGAGGATTGATATTTTTATTTTTTCAAATGCATAATTTTTATTAATGATCTTGTGGAAGACATTTTTTGAGCTCGAAGAAATGAGGAACACGAAGGGAAGACAAATTAAATCTTCTAGAAAAAGGTCACCTGGTACTGAACAAAGAAATTGTGAAGCTGCATTGAAATATTATCATAAAACTAAAGAAGTTGAAAGACAAGCTGAATTAGGAGGGTCAAGTCAAGTTGAAGAATTGCACATTGAAGAAGGGTCGGGATTACTCCCTACAGAAGCTCAAACAATTGATGTTGGAGAAGGGTCAACATCATGTGCTCCTACTGGTATGGATGAAATTTTAAATTTAGCTCAAATTGTAAAGAAAAATATTAATTATAGAAACTTAGATCATTTACTTACAATGGATGTGGAGAATTTGAGATCACTTGCTAATGTTCAACCCTTAAGTCTTGCTAAGAAGAGATCAATGAATATGATAGCAAGGGAAATATTGTGTAAATTTGATAATTTTGAAACACTTGAACAAGCTCAATTGCTTTCAGTTCTACTTATAAACAAAAAGTTGGAAGGGGCATTAAAATTATTGGGTATAGACACATCATCAAAGAAGAGAAAAGTTGTTGACATGCAAACTGATATGATTGAAAATCTTAAGAAAGGTTTGAACCAAATAGGGAAGTGATCTCGAACTATAGATAAGTCCATTACAAGAAAAGTTATGTTGACATCCGTTGTAGGTAACACTCTGGGATGAAAAAGATAGATATCTTCAGTTTCATCTCACTTTGGTTTGAATAGGAAAACAATATCACAATATGTTAATAGGAGAATACTTTTGGATGATAGCACCTTGGAAGGCAATTGGGCAATCATGTGTAGAGCTCCTCATTTTGATAGGATTGATGAAGGAACAAAAAATTTGGTCACATCATTTTGGAAAGATAATAGATGGCCTTCATCAAACACTAGAGATGTTATCAGACATAGAATTTCAGCTAATCAATATGAATATCATACGAAACATTGGTTGGACACAACACAACATGAAATGTATGTGTCATTTTGTAGTTCAAATCCTAATATAAAGATTGGACAAACATTGTTTGAAAGATTGAAGCCATATTATATCAGGACAAACAAAGTGTTTGAAACTTGTTGTTGTCATTATCATATTGAATTTGATCTCCACTATCAAGTTTTTTGAAAGTTTGTAGAAGACACTTATGGTTTTGAAAAGGCTCCTCCTAGTAGATGAAGTGAGTTCATCTCATCCATTTTATGTGGCAAAAGAGATGATGTAGCTGGACAAATAAATTGCATAAAAGGAATATGCCAAACATGTGTCGATTTGTCTCTTTTTCCTTTGAAAAATGAAAATGTTGATGTAACAAAGATGGTAAATTGCAAGAGTTACAAATATGTAAAGAATGAAACAAAATTTAGGAAAGAATCCAAAAGGTTAGAATATGTTGAAGAGGAGATAAATGTGGGAGTATTTATGGAAAAATTTAAAAAATTGATCCAACCCTACATTCATCATGCTTTTTTTGCAAAGTGGCAAGCACAACAATTTCAAACACTGAGAGACAATTTTCCACTTGGAACTATTGTATCAGTTGTTGATTTTGCAGAAAATTATTCTTTTGTTCATCAAAAGGCAATTTAGTCAGAGTACTATTTTTCAAAAAAAATTACTATTATGGTACATGTGTGTTATCAACACGCACAATTAGATTTGGATGGTATTTAGAGCACATTTGAAGCACGGGTCATCAAGAAGGAATATCATTTTTATATAAGTGATGATAGAGAGCATGACATTCATTATGTGGAACACTGCTTCAAGATGTTTTTTGCAAATTTAAAAGAAAGAGGTATAAAAATTGATAAACATTATGTTTGGTCAGATGGATGTGCCGCACAATTCAAATCATTGAGACCATTTTATGCACTATGTAGATATCATCGTAATGAAAACATACCACATGTCTGGAGTTTCTTTGAGAGTGGACATGGAAAAGGTAAACACGATGGTGTCAGAGCGTGCATCAAACGTGCTATATGAAAATATCAAATGAATTATAAGGGAGTTCATATAAAAAATGCACATGATGTGGTTGAATGGTGCAAGACACATTTCACACCAAATGAGAATGCCACATCATCAAGATTGAATCAGGCGGTGCCATATAGAAAATTTTGGGAGATAAAAGGTTTGCACACATTTTTAAATTATTTGAAAGTGTTTAAAATTTTTATGATATTTTTTATTCAAATTATATTTATATAGAATGTATTATATATGCATTTGTTGAGGTGTGGATAGAAAAATTATGCATGGTTGCAATAGGATAGAAGAGATGTGATCTTTGCATTCAGTTATGAGTATGAATTGTTGCAATTGGATGTTGAACACTAGGGACTCCTCATGCTTTTGTTGTCACTGCATTGCTGACAATTATGAAGAATATATCAATCAAGATCGTGGATATGTAGGTGCATGGAATCTAGTGCCACTAGTTGTTACTGATACATTTGATAGAGATGAAGATGAAAACTTCGATGATGTTCCTTTGATTTCTACTGATTACGATCAGATCTCAAGATTGGTCAAAATTGGTAAGTATATATATTTCACATTATATGGTACATTGAGTTGCATGTATATAGATAGATATAGATAGATCTATAGATTGAACTAAGTATTTATTTTAAGATCTCACACACGTACATATATAAATTTATTATGCAGGAGATGTCTTTGTAGTGATTCCTGAGCGTGGAAATGTAGAAGGAGTTGGTTATTATTTACTACATTGTACTGCAGAGAGGATGAAGTTACTTAAACTTGAAGAAAGCGATGGAATGTTGTTCCCCATAGGTTTGTATATGGTTTACATCAATATATTGAACTCAATTTGTAAAATTTAAATTTCAACCTTTTAACAAATTTCAAATTGAGTTTGTTTAAATTTATATATTGTTAAAATTTGTGACCTGCAGGTTTAGTTGTTTTAGAGGGAACATATTTCAAGAAAATCAAAGTAATTCAACATGGCATTCACTTTGTTGATTATGAACTAGACAATAAGGTGTTTCAATATAGTCACCTAGTAGTTGCCACATCCATTTGTCTTCATACAGTTAAATCTCAACGTGGACGTCATAAGTGGAGACTAGATAGTGAGGATCATGAGAGAATATTACAGGTTCTCCATGAAAGGTCTGAACCACTTGAGTTGGTCTAAAAAGTATAATATGTATACTTATTTCTTGTGTTAGGACCTACTTGATATCTTTGGATTAAATTTCATTATACTTTGTTTATATATTTAACCATATGATGGACTATAATTTGTTGATATATGATGAACCTATTTGATGGTTCAATGATTTTAATATATATGATTTTATATGTATACTTTGATTATTCAATGATTTTTATAGATTTCATATTAGTTAAAAATTTTATGTATGCTTTGATGAAATTAGTTATATTACATATGACATGTGTTAGTTCTAGAATTAGTTAGAATAGTTATTATTCACTTGTTACATGTATTAACTAATTTTCTTTTATGATATTAATTATAGATCCCCTTAAGACCTCCCCTTAAGACCTCTCCTTAAGACACTAAAAAATGATGAAATTATTTATATTGCGTATGATGTGTTAGTTCTAGAATTAGTTAGAATAGTTATTATTCACTCGTTACATGTATTAACTAGTTTTCTTTTATGATATTAATTATAGATCCCCTTAAGACCTCCCCTTAAGACACTAAAAAATGATGAAATTAGTTATATTGTGTATTGTTGGAAACAATTGTCTGAAGGAAATTGCTACTCAATTATGTATTGTCTTTGATGTCACACTATGTCATAGTCCGCAGCAATCAACCTCTACCGAGCTCAGTTGGTCTACCAGTCAGGAATATATAGTGTTTACCGAGTTCACTCGGTTGCCGAAGAAAAGATAGTGTTTACCGAGTTCACTCGGTTGCCGAAGAAAAGATAGTGTTTACCAAGTTCACTCGGTTGCCGAAGAAAAGATAGTGTTTACCAAGTTCAGTCGGTTATCAAAGGTAAAGAATTGTCGGTGTTTACCGAGTTCCCTCGGTCACCGAAAGATTATAGAAAGATATGATCACCGAGCACTGTCGGCCCTTGAAGGATTTTTGCAAATAGAGTTTACTTAATTCAGCCGACTGTTATACTAAATAATGTCGATTTGACTAATCTAAAATCATATAAATAAAAGGTCAAAAGTGAAAAGTAAATAATAATATAGCAGAAGATTTACAAAAGAAAAGAAGGAAAGGTATATGCGAACTTGTGAAGGATGTTCAGATATCCTTGAGGAGCAGCAGAGATTTATTCGATCAGAAAGGATCAAAATTATGCAGAACAGAGATCTGTAATCAGCAAGACAGTTGCATTATTATACAGGTCACTTTTTCATTGTTACCTTCTTATCCTTGTAACAGTGAATTCTAAATCTCTTAACCGAGTTGGTTTAACAGCCATAATATAAATCCTCTAACAAGGTGACAATTCCATTGAATTGTTTTCAAGACCTCTTACCAGGCCACTCCTAGCAGGGTGTTTTAAATCCTCTAACAAGGTCACACCTAACAGTGTGTTTTGTAACCTTTCACCGGGTTGGCTTCTAACCGGGCATCACTTCAGAAAAGTGAAAATCAGTATCTAGATACATTGGTGGTTTTTCCCATATTGGGTTTCCACGTTAAATCTTGTGTCTCTTGTGTTCTTAATTGCTTTCACAATCATATACATGTTTTGATGAATATCTAAAGATAATATTGATAATACTTTCTGCATCTTCAAAGTTACTGCAATCTATTTACCGAGTGCCAAAATAAGTAACAGTGTTAAGATATCCTAAGGGATCTGCAAAGAATTAATAATCAAGATTTATGGTTGTCTGATTCACCCCCCCCCCTCTCAGTCACTTCATCCATATTCCATCAATTGGTATCAGAGCTTTTGGTGCTTGCAGGAAAGGTTTCAAAGACCTAAGCCAAAGATCAGGATGTCTTACAAGAGGGAAATTCCAAAGCTTAACAGAGATAACTTTTCAGCATGGCAAGGTCTCATGCGACTTCATCTGGCTTCCATTGGTGATTCAGGATGCAAATACATTGATGAAGAATACACAATTCCTAATGGTGCATTAACTGTTGAAGACATTGCAGATAAAAAGACTCACAACACCATGATGATAGACATTGCATCTGCTCTCAGCTATGAAGAATTTGATGATATTAAAGACTGCACTACTGCATATGAAATGTGGGTGGCACTGAAGAAAATATATGGTGGTGATGCAAATGTGAAGAGAGCCAAAGCAGAAAGCCTAAGAGGACAGTTTGACAAGATGAATATGAAGGAAGATGAAAACATTGCAAAATATGTTGAAAGAATCAAAGCAAGTGTAAGTGCAATCAGAGCTTCTGGAGGAACAATCTCAGATGAGACTGTTATAAGTAAGGTACTCAGAACACTACTCCCTATCTATGCAATAAGAGTATCAGCTATTCAAGAAAGAAGATGTGAAGCAAACCACAGTATAACCTTGGATGCTTTAGTTGGAAGATTGACAGCTTTTGAATTAGACAATTATGACAACTATGTTCCTAGTTCCAAAAATATTGAATCAGCATTTGAGGCCAAGGTTTCACTAAAGAAAAACAAGAAAATTAAAGAAGTTCAGACAGACAGTGAAGAGGAATCAGAAGAAAGTTCTGATAGTGATCTTGAAATTGTAGAAGCATTACTTGCAAAGAAGTACTCCAGAGGGAAAGGTAAATATAAAGGTAAAACTCCTTTAATCTGTTTTTCATGCGAAGAAATTGGACATATTGCAGCTAGGTGCCCAAACAAGCAAGTCAAGGAAGAAAAGAGAAGTCACAAGTACTATGGCAAAAAGAATTTCAAATCATACAAGGATAAAGGTAAGAAATCATGTTTTATGGCTAAAGATTCTGATGATAGTGAAGAAGAAATTGTCTTTATTGCTATAAAAGATGAATCTGATGATGATGAAGATAAGATAGCACTTATTTCTCATATAAGCAAGGATGATATATGGATAATAGATAGCGGATGTTCACACCACATGACTGGTGATAAGACAAAATTTGAATATCTAGAAGACTGTGACAATGGTAATGTAAGATTTGGAAACAATGAACCTTGTTGTATAAAAGGAAAAGGAAGAATCTCATTAACCAAAGAACTCATATGTGATAATGCTTACTGGGTTGAAGGACTAAAACATAATCTTCTAAGTGTAGCACAGCTAATCAACACTGGTTTCAAGGTTGAATTCATTAATGGTCAAGCAAGACTGCTGGATGAAAAAGGAAAACTCATTGGATCAGGCAAACAAACAAAAGGTAACCTATTTTATCTTGATCTCAATGAATATTCATGCCTTATTGCTCAAATAGAAGAAAGTTGGCTATGGCACAAAAGGTTATGTCATGTGAATTTTGATAACATGATAAAAATAAGCAAATTCAAGAAGGTTAGAGGCATTCCTACTTTGAAGAAACTTGACACTGGTCTATGTAAGAATTGTCAGATTGGCAAAATGAGTAAAACTAGTTTCAAAAGTAAGAACTATCAGTCTAAAGAAATTTTGGAAATTGTGCATACTGATTTATGTGGACCTATTGGAATACAAAGCTATACTGGAGATAAATTCTTTATTCTTTTCGTTGATGACTATTCTAGAATGATGACTGTTATGTATTTAAGAGAAAAATCAGAGGCATTTGAAAAGTTCAAATGGTACTTAGCAAGAGTAGAAAAAGAAACAGGGAAAAGATTGAAATGCTTAAGATCAGACAGAGGTGGTGAATTCATCTCCCATGATTTTAACAACTTCTGCATTGAAAGAGGAATCAAAAGACAGGTATCAGCTCCTAGAACTCCTGAGCAGAATGGAATAGCAGAAAGAAGAAACAGATCTATTATGGATTGTGCAAGGACTCTAATGATAGAAAAGAACATTGCTATAAAGTACTGGAAGGAAGCTATCAGCACTGCAGTTCATACCTTGAACCGAGTACAACTGAAGAAAGACACATTCAAAACTCCTTATGAATTATGGTATGGCTATAAACCTAATGTAAGTTACATGAAAATATTTGGTAGCAAGTGTTATATCTTAAAGGAATCCAGAAGAAATAAATTTGATGTGAAGAGTGATGAAGGAATATTCCTAGGATATTCTAGCAAAAACAAGGCATACAAATGTCTGAACTTATCTACTCACAAAGTCATAGAAAGTATACATGTGAAATTTGATGAGTTTGCAAAAAAGACTGAGGAAGAAAGCAAAAGGGAACCTGAGAACTACAGAAGATTCATTTACATTGAACCTGAAACATTGACAGACACAACTATCAATAAGGAAGCTATATCTACCGAGCCAAGCACAGTTACCGAGTCACAGACCGAGTCACAGGAAGAAGTTCAAACCGAGTCACAGGAAGAAATTCAGACCGAGTCTCAGCCTGAAGTTACCGAGCAAATATCTACCGAGTCCGAGCAACCTGAAGAAGAGATCCTAGAAGACAACAGCATGATTCATTCAAAAGGCAAGGAACCTATACTAGCCAAATATGTCAAAAGACATCATACACCAGATCAAATCATTGGAAACAAATCAGATGGTACTATGACAAGAAGCAAGCTAAAAGGTACATGTCTACTTACTGATTTTGAACCTAGAAATATCAAAGATGCATTAGAGAATGAAAGTTGGATTGAAGCAATGAATGAAGAATTAGAACAAATACAAAAGAACAAAACTTGGACTCTTGTACCTAGACCTAAAGATAAGAATGTAATTGGAACAAAATGGGTATTCAGAAATAAACTGAATGAAAATGGTCAAGTATCTAGAAACAAAGCTAGACTGGTATGTAAAGGTTACTCTCAAGAAGAAGGTATAGATTATGGAGAAACTTTTGCTCCTGTTGCAAGATTAGAAGGTGTAAGAACTCTACTTGCTTATGTAGCACACAAAGGATTTAAGGTATATCAGATGGATATAAAATCTGCATTTCTCAATGGAATTCTTGATGAAGAAGTCTACATTGAACAACCTGAAGGTTTTGTTGATCCAGACAAAAGGGACATGGTCTGCAGGTTACACAAAGCATTGTATGGTTTGAAACAAGCTCCTAGAGCATGGTATGAAAGACTCCATAACTATTTGATTCAGATTAATTTCAAAAGAGCTAATGATAACAGCAATCTGTATATTAAAGAAGGACCGGATGACAAAATTGTATTGGCAGAAATATTTGTGGATGATACTATATTTACAGGGAATGAGGATCAGTGCAAAGAATTTTCAGAACAAATGAACAAAGAATTTGAAATGTCTATGTTTGGTTTAATAAAATTCTTTGTTGGTCTTCAAATTCAGCAAAGCAAAAATGGTATATACATTACTCAATCCAAATACATTAAGGAGATACTTAAGAAGTTTGGAATGGAAGATTCAAAACCAGTTGGTACACCCATGTGTACTGGATTGAAACTTACCAAAAATGATGATTCAAAAGAAGTTGATCAGACCCTATACCGATCTATGATTGAAAAATTACAGTATGTGGTACATACAAGACCTGATATTGCCTTAGCAGTCGGTGTAGTAGCTAGATTCTCAGCAAAACCTAAGGAAAATCACATGATGGCAATCAAAAGAATCTTAAGATACTTAAAAGGAACTGAAGAGTATGGTTTGTGGTATAAATTTGGAGGCAATCTAGACTTGAAAGTGTTTACTGATGCTGATTGGGCAGGAAACATTGATGATAGAAAAAGCACAAGTGGTGGAGCATTTTTTCTTGGAAAAAGACTGGTATCTTGGACTAGTAAAAAGCAGAATTGCACATCTCAATCCACAGCTGAAGCAGAATATGTTGCTGCTGCAGTAAACTGTTCAAATATTGTTTGGTTTAAACAGCTATTAGAAGGTATGAAGGTTGAAATCAAAGAACCAGTTGTTATATTTTGTGACAATACCAGTGCAATAAACATTTCTAAGAATCCAGTGATGCATTCCAAAACCAAGCACATTGCTATTAAATATCACTTTGTCAGAGAATTGGTGCAGGACAAGGAAATCAGATTAGAATATATTCATACAAAAGAACAGATTGCAGACATTTTTACCAAACCATTACCTAAGGATGCATTTATGTATCTAAGAGGTAAGTTAGGGGTCATTCCCCTATCTGAGGCTCACTAAATATAGTTTTAGTGATGCATCAACTAGAACATGATTGAAAATCAACTTGTTGATGCAGCATATTAAAGGAATCATTGCATATGAATCAGTACTTGAGGTACATTAATTTTCACCGGTAATATGTGAATTATCTTTAGCATATGTTGTCAAAGAGGGAGTGTTTGCTATGTCTTTACTATTACTTCAAGAAATTTTCAAATAGTCAGAAGGAATAGTCAGAAGGAGAAATTTTCAGGATACAGGAAGTTTGCTGACAGAGGGAGATTTGAATCTAAACCGAGCTAACTCTTTCAAATTTCTTATGGTATGACATATTGTGTTGCCATCAATGCCAAAGAGGGAGATTGTTGGAAACAATTGTCTGAAGGAAATTGCTACTCAATTATGTATTGTCTTTGATGTCACACTATGTCATAGTCCGCAGCAATCAGCCTCTACCGAGCTCAGTCGGTCTACCAGTCAGGAATATATAGTGTTTACCGAGTTCACTCGGTTGCCGAAGAAAAGATAGTGTTTACCGAGTTCACTCGGTTGCCGAAGAAAAGATAGTGTTTACCGAGTTCACTCGGTTGCCGAAGAAAAGATAGTGTTTACCGAGTTCACTCGGTTGCCGAAGAAAAGATAGTGTTTACCGAGTTCACTCGGTTATCAAAGGTAAAGAATTGTCGGTGTTTACCGAGTTCCCTCGGTCACCGAAAGATTATAGAAAGATATGATCACTGAGCACTGTCGGCCCTTGAAGGATTTTTGCAAATAGAGTTTACTTAATTCAGCCGACTGTTATACTAAATAATGTCGATTTGACTAATCTAAAATCATATAAATAAAAGGTCAAAAGTGAAAAGTAAATAATAATATAGCAGAAGATTTACAGAAGAAAAGAAGGAAAGGTATATGCGAACTTGTGAAGGATGTTCAGATATCCTTGAGGAGCAGCAGAGATTTATTCGATCAGAAAGGATCAGAATTATGCAGAACAGAGATCTGTAATCAGCAAGACAGTTGCATTATTATACAGGTCACTTTTTCATTGTTACCTTCTTATCATTGTAACAGTGAATTCTAAATCTCTTAACCGAGTTGGTTTAACAGCCATAATATAAATCCTCTAACAAGGTGACAATTCCATTGAATTGTTTTCAAGACCTCTTACCAGGCCACTCCTAGCAGGGTGTTTTAAATCCTCTAACAAGGTCACACCTAACAGTGTGTTTTGTAACCTTTCACCGGGTTGGCTTCTAACCGGGCATCACTTCAGAAAAGTGAAAATCAGTATCTAGATACATTGGTGGTTTTTCCCATATTGGGTTTCCACGTTAAATCTTGTGTCTCTTGTGTTCTTAATTGCTTTCACAATCATATACATGTTTTGATGAATATCTAAAGATAATATTGATAATACTTTCTGCATCTTCAAAGTTACTGCAATCTATTTACCGAGTGCCAAAACAAGTAACAGTGTTAAGATATCCTAAGGGATCTGCAAAGAATTAATAATCAAGATTTATGGTTGTCTGATTCACCCCCCCCCCTCTCAGTCACTTCATCCATATTCCATCAGTGTATGACGTGTTAGTTCTAGAATTAGTTAAAATAGTTATTATTCACTTGTTACATGTATTAACTAGTTTTATTTTATGATATTAATTATAGATCCCCTTAAGACCTCCCCTTAAGACACTAAAAAATGATGAAATTAGTTATATTGCGTATGACATGTGTTAGTTCTAGAATTAGTTAGAATAGTTATTATTCACTTGTTACATGTATTAACTAGTTTTCTTTTATGATATTAATTATAGATCCCATTAAGACCTCCCCTTAAGACACTAAAAAATGATGAAATTAGTTATATTATGTATGACATGTGTTAGTTCTAGAATTAGTTAGAATAGTTATTATTCATCATATCATCTAATCATATCATCTAAACAAATCATATCATCTAATCAAATAAAACCATGTAATCAAATTATATATCATCAAATAAAATCATCTATTCAACTCAAATTAAATCATATCATCTAAACAAATCATATCATCTAATCAAATAAAACCATGTAATCATATCATCTAATCAAATAAAACCATCTAATCAAATCATGTATCATATCATCTAATCAAATAAAATCATATCATCTAATCGAATAAAATCATATTCATCTAATCGAATAAAACCATCTAATCAAATCATATATCATATCATCTAATCAAATAAAATCATATCATCTAATCGAATAAAACCGTGTCTCTAATCAAATAAAATATATGTTCAACATGTCTCGAATCATAAATTGAGTCTCAAGTAAAATATATGTTCAACATGTCCTAAACTAGGGAATCATCTAGGTGCATGTGAACAGAGCGACCCTCTAAGCAATTGCCATGAGCATCCTCTGGCTGCGAGACATCAAATGATCCCTGCAAATATAAATGCATACATATATATGATAATAATCTAAAATAATTAAAATATTATAAATGCATGTTTAAAATTACATATTTTTAAAACTTACCTGACCACTACTAGGCGTCACATCTACTGAATCGCTCCTATGAAAAACATCATCTGGCTGTAAAGCAGTGACTAACACCTACAAATTTAGTGTAAAACAGTTGGTTAAATATACATGTACATAGTAGATATATTATGTAAAGTATTTGAAATATATAAATACATGTGTACATATGCATGCTTAAACATACATATATCTAAAACTCACCTGGCCACTAGTAGGTGTCACATCATGTGGAAGATGTTCTGAGCCCACACTAGAGGTAACATGCTCTGCTAGCTGTGCCTACAAAATATTATACATTGAACAAACATCAATACACGTGTGACTACAATTAATTGTTCACTAAAACTCCTAATAAAAAAGAAAAGAAAATTTTATATGTGCCTGAGTCTCAGGAGCAGGAGGATCGTCAGCATGCTGCACCATTGTATCATCAACTGATACTACATCAGCCACACCACCTAAGGTCCTGAACCTCTATGCAATGAATTTTAATGACCTGATGAAGATTTAATATGAATGCAACTTAATAATAGATAATTCATAAAATAAATTAGATGTATGTAATGTTTGTAATGAATTGCTAGAAATGCGATGACCTAATAAAATGAGTATGAATGAATTTATGAATGCAAACTAAAGTAAATGAGTTTAATAGATATGACCTAGAATGAGATTGAAAGATTTGTTTGTAAATGAATGTAATGATTGTGGCTAAAATGAATGTAAGGTAAAATGAATGCAAACTAATGCACTTTAATTTAAATAAACTTATATTAATGTCCTAAATAGATGCAAATTTATCATGATTTAAACTGAATCTCACATATGTCTTTAATCTAATGCAAAGAACATTTTATTTTTTATTTTTGATTGTGATGTCCAACACACTCTATCATATGTAGTTTTTGATGTGCATTTTGATTTGTGATCTACTCCACCCCGTTTTAGTTTTTCTCTTTTCCAATTGATTTTTTCAAACTAAGACAGGCAAATCACTTAAATGCATTTAGTATAGCATGGATGCATCTAATTGTCACTATTCCCAAATTAGGAGCTTATATTCATCATTGAGCAATTTTTGGAATCCCATGAAATTAGTACAACCATCAATAGTTCAACTATGATGATATGAATACTTCTTTCATTTTTACATGGCGCTTTCCCATCTTTGGCATGACTGTCACTGATTGAGACCAATCATGAGAGTATGAATACCGATTTTGTTAGATTCTATGTTGCAAGTGGATTTTGGTATTATGATATTTAACATCAAAATATCCAAGGTATCCTTTTGCATAAACAAACATAGATCTTAGTTTCTTCATATGTACATGTCCTCGATGATTCCTTGATGATCATGTCCTTAGACAAATAATACATACTTAAAAACTTTGACCTTAAGATAGTCATTCAAAAATAAATAAAATATCATTTTTCATCATAGCTTGTCTAGTTTAAAAACCTTCATCGATTTGCTAGAAAGACATGATTTCATCAATCAAGTCATCACTTAGAAAAAAAATTTGCATCATTTTTCAAATCCATAGTTCAAGTATAGTTCTATCCATTTCCTACTTTTAATCCTGATAACGATAAGTGTTCTTGTGAGATCTTGGATCAAGATTTTGTGTTTGATTGAAATTTGGATTAGGATTTGGATTTGATTGAGCGTTTCACTTGGATTTTGATGAATTGATTTAGTGTCAGATTGATTTTTTCTTTGATGAACCCTTCCTCCTTGAGAGTAGATTTTTCCCCTAGTTTGATGTGATTGTGTTGGTGGGACTTGATACAATTTGCAGATTGGATTAGTGACAAAACCTTTAGGTACTTGCAAATGCAACTGTGGGGTTTTATTATGCAATATATACAAGTGCTGGTGAATGCAATATTTACAAGGCTGACTACTAGGAATGAGACTATATTGGACTTTCAATGGCACTTGTTTACCAGGTTTTCATCGATTGAATGGATTTTCTTTCTTTTTCTATTTTTTTAAAGCTTTTTCCTTTTTTTTGCTACTAAGGCACCTATTTGCTAGGTTTTCACCAAGGTCCTTTTTCTCTCTCTCTTTTTTTTTGTATTTCTCTTTTTTCAATTTTTTTTTGTTTCCATATCATCAAGGTGCCTATTCGCTAGGTTTTCACCAAGATAACACCTTTTAAGGATTATTTCTGAATGTTTTTGGTTTTCTTCATGCTCAATTTTCCACTATTTTTTATTTTTTCTGTATTTCTTATTTGTTTTCTCTTTTCTGCTTTTCAATTTTTTTGGTATTTTCAACATCTCTTTTGACTATATACAATAAATAGGATGCTCACTCATCTGATATTTTTGATACTCTTTTTCTCTATCTCTCTTTAATTGCTTCAGGTGTAGAACCTTTTCAAATGTATATTGTTTATCAGCTCTTACAACTCCTCTCCTTCACAATTAGCTAGTTTGTAGGTGCCAATGCCAAAAGATGAAGTAATCAAAAAGGTTCCTAACCATTTTGCTTCCCATTTTCCTTTCTTCTCCCTTTCTTCTTGATTCATGGGATTGTCATGCAAAACTAAGTCACCTATTTGGAATGCCCTTGGTTTTATATGCTTATAATTTCTAGTCATTTAGTTTTGATACACTTTTAATTGATAAAAAACTTGCTGTTATCTCTCATCTAGCAATTCTAGTTCATGTAACCTAGAAACTCTATAGTCTTCCTCACTAAACAATCCATGCAAAGAGACTCTTAAAGATGGAATTTCTACCTCCAAGGGTAAAACTGTTTCAGTTCCATAGACTAGGGAGAATGGTGTAGCTCCCATTGGCATTATAATGCTTGTTCTATAAGCCCATAGAGTAGGGTTTATTTGAATGTGCTAGTCTCTACTTGAATTACCCACCGTTCTCTTCAATATTTTTAGGATGTTCTTGTTTGTAGCTTCTACTTGTCCATTACCTTGTGGGTAATATATCAAAGATGAGTGATGTAACATATGAAATTTTGTACATAATTCTTTCAGATCCTTATTTTTGAAATGTTTTTCATTATCTGTTATGATGGCATGAGGAACACCATATCTAAATATTATGTGATTTAAAATGAATAAGGATATCTACTTTCCTATGGCAGTGGATAAGGGTACAACTTCCACCCATTTGGTAAAATATTTTGTTGCAATAATGATGAATTTATGACCATTTGAAGATGGTGGATAAATCATACCTATAATATGCAAACCCCATTGATAAAAGGGCCAAGGTGTTTTCATGCAGTGAAGCTCTTGTGCTGGTACGTGGATCAAGTTCCCATGATTTATCCCCTCCTCGCGAAGAAGCTTTGATACCAAAGGGTGATTTATTAATGGATGACATATTCATACATGATGATAACTCTTTTTCTAAAACACATTCCCCTTATGCATACATCTTAGTGAAAGAAGATGACATTATAGATTCTTTACCTTCATTTGGGATTCCTTCTAGTGATGAGGCATTAGTGGAGAATGATATAAATTATCTTAATGGTCTCTCTATTAGTGATGATCTTATGGATAATCAAGGTCTTACCTCATCTCCTCCTAGGATGTCTTCTTTTCTTCCTTTTTGTGAATCTATTTGTAGAGTTGAGACAACTAATATGGTTTTTCTAAAACCCTTGTTGACTGTCAAAGGTTGTCCTCGCATTACTATCAAAGTTAAACCTATGGAGTTTTTAGAGTCTTTCAATGAACAAGATTTGATAGCTCACACATATCGTAGAAGGAATAACCTTCAACCTAATCCGGTGGTGTGTACTTCATTACCACCTTCTCAACCTATTCTTCCTCCTCCACCCCGTCTTCCTAGCAAGGAGTATGATTTGATTAACCAATTGCAAAATACTCCTGCCAAAATTTCTTCATGGGAGCTTCTTCAAACTTCACATACCTACTATGAAGCCTTGCAAAAAGCTCTAGCAACTGTTCCCACTCCACCTCCTTATCAAGAGGACATCAATAACTTCTTACAATGCATGCATGCTACCCTAGGTCCTCCTGACATTATATTTACTCAAAAGGATTTACCTTCTAAAGAAGTTCAGAATCAATATGATGCTCTTATGGTTGCTATTTCTATGAATAAAAGTATCATTTGTAGGACCTTGATTGTGTTAGCTTGTGGTGACTGATCAGTAAAGTACTATACACTTTTCCTCCTACCCTAAAGTAGAAAAATATTGTATAATATGGCTTAGGGTTAGGGATTTCATTATGTATCATTATAGTACTTGTGATGGAATTGATCTATAAGGGGATTACAGATTGTAATCAGGTTTTAATCACCAGATAATAAAATATTGGACTCGTTGTTGGTGGATGTAGCCTAGGGATTGGGTGAACCACATTAAATCTTTGTGTCTTGTGTTCTCTTCTGTGTGGTTTATTGTTTTTTGATATTGGTTATATTTGCATGTAATTGTTATTTCTGCCTTGTTAATCCTAATAGATTGATAATGGATCTAGGCTTAATATTTGTAGCATGGACATGCTCAAAGCAATTAACACCGATATTTTAACTATTCAACCTAACAATGTTCCTATACGTGGCTTTGAAAACATTACTAAGAACACTTTAGCATCATTACCTTACCTATTAAAGTAGGACCGCTCATCCTAAATAAACCTATTCATGTTATGCCTGGACCTCTCTATTATAACCTTCTTTTGTGTAGACCTTGGTTACATGAGATACATGTTGTTCCTTCCACCCTTCACCGTAAAGTCAAGTTTATACATAATAACAAGATGTATACACTTCATGCGGATGATGCACCTAATCCTTGTTTGAATATTCAAAACTACACTACTCCTACTCCTAATAGTACTCCTTCTACCTCTAATGCTCTTCCTGATGATGATTGGGGATCCTTGGATTTTACTCCTACCTTTATTGGAGAGTATAAGGTTAATGATCTTGATTTTATGAAGCAATAAAGAGAGTTTGAAAAATGAGTTTTTACTTCTACTTCTAATGCCCTTCGTAATAACTTTGTCACTGCTTCTACCAATAATGAATCTATCAAACCTACTAATGATGACATAGTGACTACTAAAGTTTCATTGACTCCTTTTGATATGGCTTCTAGTTATGGTCCTAGTTATCATTTCCTTGTTAAACAAGGATTTAATGGTCAAGGATGTGGTAAAAATAAATAGGGAATTCAAATGCCCTTACAAAATGGGGGGCATGAGCATTCATATGGATTGGGATTTAATCCTCAACAACAAATCAATGTTAACAACATCTCGAATAACACTTCAAAACATGATGAAACTATGAAGGAATTTGACCAAGAAGTTCTTTTGCCTAAACTCCTTCGTTCTAACATGATTACTAGACCTAAATGCAAAAATAAATGTAGTCCACACTTGAAGACTCTTCCTTTTTGTTTGGATCATAGATTTCATGATCACTCTACCAATGAATGTCAAGCTTTACATTATAAGATTAGGCAGCTCATTGATAGTAATGTTATTTATATATCATGTGGCATTGAGTTGTATTTCAATCCTATTTTCTCTAAATAACATCTATATTCCTATTATGGAGCTCCACATTATGTAAACAATGTTAGCCTAATCCTTGGGGGATTTTGTCTTGCATAGTGTTGTAAGCAATATAATAGGTCCCCTTTCATCCTTGTTCCTCCGCTTGGGGGGCAAGGATGCCATCTCCTTCTTTTCTATCTTTCTGGGATTCACCTCTTTCCTTGGTTAAGTAGTATTTATCTATTATGTGATATCCAATCATACATGAAAATTTTGGTTTACATTGAGGATCTTTGTCCTTGATCACAACCTATTTCATTGTTTGACATTGGGTTTCCATTGTTGATATATCTCTCACCTTGGAAACTGTACAGTGTGCTATCCCTCACAAGGGTTACTTTTTCACTTCTTGCATGATATCTCTTTGCATTTGTCCCTTCCATGCCGTCATAGGAGTTGTGACCTTCTTGGCTTGGACTGGGTGTTATCTATGGATATTGTCTTGATGTTGAAGAAGGCTTTATCCTTGTTCATTTCTTTCCTTAACATGTCAAAATAGTATATTTTTTCCATCTTAAGGAGGGGGGCATATATACAGCCTCCCTTGTTCTATATTTTGCATTTTTGTTCTAACCTTTTGTTTTGCAGCATGCTAAATCTCAAAAGGTAAGACACATGCATTTCCAATATGCTAAATCTTCTGATGGTAATGCACATAAGTTGCTAAATCCTGAGGAGACACACATTTCATATTCATAGTGATATAAGAAGGTGGATCTATGGGTATTCCAAAATCTATCAAAAGATGCATTACAATTTCAAACCACAGTTTATGGGTGAGCCTATTGGGCTCTCCCTCCAGGGTGATTCATGGTAAGGTGGGCATCTTACTGGATGATGTAATCACTTGCTCCTTTCTCTCTTTTTGCTTTCATGCTAGTAGGACTGGATCATGAAGCTATGTTATTTATAGTGTTTCTATTGTCTTTCTTATGTAATCATTTATGCTTTTATGATAGCTTTCCACATATGATATTAGTATGAGAAATATTTCTTAGCAAGGGTTCTTATGCTAATTGATTTGGGTTGTTTAGTACTAACCCCCGTTCTTTTCATTTTCTTGTTTTGCACCCTCGTGCATCTATGTTGAGTTAGAATCCTTAGCCTAGGGGCTTGTTTCCTTAGCTAAGTGTTATTTTATCTTGTTGTGAATCCACTTGGATCTCCTCTTTCTTCTCTTTTACCAAGAGTTTGCATCAAGTTCATACTCTTGCTAAAGTGGGGGCTTAATGTATCATCTTAAAATGGAAGCACTTTCATGTTAAGAGCATTTAGCCCTTTGAGTAAGTGGTTTGGGGTTATGTCTAATGCCTTGAATTGGTCTTTTCTTAGATCTGGCTCTTTCCCCATTTTCCACTTCTTTTCTGCACTTGATTCCTTCATTCTAGGTGAAATCAAGGTTAGGATCCCAAGGATTCTCCTTAATTTCCCTCTTCTATGACTCTATTTTCTAGGTAGGAATTAAAAATAGGTCCTCCTAGCCTTTATCATGTTCATCATAGGATTTTTTTCCTCTTCCTGGCACTCTACCTTGATTCTACCCCCTTTTCTACTTTCTTTCTGTATTTTCCTAGCATTCTGGACTGAGACCCTGAGATCTATGACCTCAAGGTCAAGGAAAACCTTAAGGGGTCAAGGACAACATTTAGGGTCAAGGATGACCTCATCCTTGAACTAGGTCAAGGTCAACCTCATCCTTGACCTTACGTTCAAGTTTCAAGGTCTCGTGATGTCCAGATGTCAGGTTTCAAAAAGAATTGTTTTCCCACTTCCGGGTTAGCTTTTTTGGTCTCCAAAATGGTAAAATCTTAAATTATATTTAATTTAGGTCCATTTATAAAGGTTTGAGGCCTAATTGGAATTTAATTCCCCAAGGTGGCCCCTCTAGAGGATTGTGCCCTAGATTACTATAAAAGGAGGCCTTCCTCTCTCATTTTATCAATCAAGTTTTGGCAATCAAGTTTTCATGCTCAAGCACTCTCAAGCAAGGAGATCAAGAAATAATTTAATCAAGAAAGATTAAGAAAGAATCCATTCTCAAGAAATCATCCATTCAAGAATTCAAGTTCTCCATTGAAGATCAAGGATTCAAGTATTCAAGCCTTTGAAGGGATTTGGCTCAAGAATTCAAGATTCATCATTCAAACCCTAGATCTATCCATCATGGTGGTGTGATCTTCCTTCAAGATCCTTTGTACATATTCAAGATCCATTCATTCCTCCTTCAAGGTGGATTCTAAGAATACAATAATGGAAGTTTTTATTTACATTTGTTAATGTTATGTTCAAGCTTTCATATCAATATATTTGATTACATTTGAAATACAATTGCATATCTATTGAATATCATAGCTTCATTGTTAGATCTACTTCTACTACTTGTAGGTATAGGTGTAGAATGGTGAATTAAAATGCAGATCTTGATACCCTTTTCACTGAACTTTTGAGATCCCTGAACAAAGTCAAAGATGACCTTCAAAATCTTGAGGTAGTCTTTGACCTTTTATCGGGGTCAAAGACTACCTACTTCCAGAAAGACAAAAGTTTTCTGGGTTTTCTCTATCTTGGCATCTCCAGTCTAGAACAGGTTGCAAAATTTTCTAAAACTGTACATAGGCACTAGAAAATAGGTATTTCCAAATTAATTTCATCATGAGGTATGTATCTTATTTTATCTGATTTCAAGTATTTCCAGATTTACATTCTATCCCTTACAATTCAAATGTATGTGTAAAATATTGGTTTTGGGGTCTCTTTTATGTGAAAATAATTGTTTTAGGACCCCATCTATATTTTATACTATACACTGGCATTTATGCTAGATTTTTTCAAAGTTACAAGCATCCTTTTCCATAGTAGGCCAAAAATATCCTATCCTAAGGAGTTTCTTAGCTAGGGTTAAACCATTCAAATGCGACCCACAAATCCCCTCATCAATTTCTTGTAAGGCTATGATTGATTCGTCTTTCTCTAGACACCTTAGAGGCATTTCATCTAAAATTTTATGATACAACATGTCGGATATCAAGGTATAACGGGAAGCTTGGCATATAAAGCTTTTCTTCTAATTTTGAGTTTGGTCTAAAGGTAAGATTTGATCTTTCAAGTAGGTGTAAATGGCTCCATACCAAGGTGATTCATGTCCTATTAGTAATAAAATGATATGAGGATGGGAAGGGTCAAATGCAGGTTTCTCAACTTCTTCTACCAGGAATTCATATATGGCGCTTTGATCTGGTATTTTTAGAAGTTATGCCAAAGTAGCCACTGCATCTATTGCTTTATTCTTATCCCTTGGTACTTACTCAAATGTGATTAGAGTGAAGTATTTCTTAATATTATCAATCATATTCTTGTATTGTATTAACTTATCATCTTTAGTTTGATACTCGTCATTAATCTAATTAATAACTAGTTGAGAATATTCATAGATTTGTAGCTCTATTACTTTCAATTCTAATGCCAACTTCATGCCAATGACCAATGCTTCATACTCAAATATGTTATTTGTGCATGGGAATAGTAACTTGGATGATTTCATAATTTTAGACCCTTGAGGAGTAATCAAAAGTATCCCTGCTCCTGACCCATGTTGTTTATATGAGCCATCAAAATATAATTGCCATATTTTTGCTTCAACATTAACAATTTTAGAATCTAGAAATTCCACTTGGATTGGATGTTCATCTTGTAAAGGTGATTTTTCTAATTAATCTGCTATTACTTGACCTTTGATAGACTTTTAGTCCACATATTCTATATCAAATTCAATTAGAACCATGACCCATTTGACTAATCTCCCATTCAATGTCATTTTGCTGAGAAGATATTTCAAGGGATCAATCTTTGCAATGAGTCAAATCTTATGGGATAACATATAATGGCATAATTTTTGGGAAGAAAAAACTATGGCTAAACATGCTATTTCAATGAAGGTGTACTTCAACTCATACTTTACCAATGTTTTTCTTATGTAGTATATGGCCTTTTCCTTTCCAGCTTCGTCCTCTTGAGCCAAGAGTGCCCCTAGTGCATGTTCTATCATTGATATGTAGAAAATTAAGGGCTTCCCTCTGATTGGTGGCATTAATGTGGGAGGATTCATTAGGCATTTCTTCAATAAGGTAAATGCTTCTTCACATTTATCATCTCATTTCAAAACTGTGTCCTTGTGAAGGGGTTGAGTGAAATTGTGGCACTTTTTTGCTAATTGAGAGATAAACCTCCTGATGGATTGGATCCTGCCTTGAAGAGATCTCATTTGACTAATATTTTGAGGTGCCCCCATTTCCATGATTTATTTTACTTTTGTTGGGTCTACCTCTACCCCTTTGGGCAAAACTATGTATCCCAATAGTTTCCTTGATTGTACACCAAATGCATATTTCTTTGGGTTTAGCCTTACTTTGAATTCTCCAATCTGATAAATATATTTTATAATATGGGTAGATGTCCCTCCCTTGAGTGTGATTTATCTAGTATATCATCTACATAGTCTACCATGAATTTGTGCATCATGTCATGAAATATGGTCGTTGTGGCTCTTTGATAGGTTGCGCTTGCATTCTTGATACCAAATAGGATAACATTCCAGCAGAATATCCCCCATGCGCATGTAAATGCAATTTTATGATCCTCTGGTGTTTTCTTTATTTGATTATAACCACTAAACTCATCCATAAGTGAGAACATAGAATGTCCTTCTATTAAATCCACAATGGTGTCTATGCTTGGTAGCAGAAAGTCATCTTTAAGACATGCAAGATTAAGATCCCTAAAGTCTGTGCAAATCTTGATTGATTTGTCTACTTTGGAAACTAGGACAATGTTTTAAATCCATTGGGCATAATCAATGGATCTTATAATTTTGACTTTCAACAATTTTTCTAACTCCACTTTTACAAGAAATTCTATGTGTGGATGCATCTTTCTTAGTTTATGCTTCACTGGTCTTACTCCTTCTTTAATATTCAAATGATGCATGATTAAATTAGGATCTAGTCTTGGCATATCATTGTAAGACCATGCAACATTGATTTTATTTTCTTTGAATAATTTAATGAAATCTTCTCTTTCTGCACTAGATAGGGATGTTGCTAGATGGATGATTATTTGTTCTAATTTTGACCCAATGTTCACTTTTTATGTTGGTTCAATTAAGATAGGAGATCTTTCCTCATAGTTCCCAAGTAAAGTATCCAAATTCCCTTCCTTAGGTGCCTCTGTTGGGTTTTCACCTTTAAAATCATTTTTTATTTCTTTCTCTTTTTTATCTAATGTTGCCACAATGTGGTTTTCACCATTAGATTCTTTCCATTTTTTGCTTTTTTTTTTTTTCATTTATAATTGAATTGAGAGTTTGGATACTTCCCATTGTCACTTCTTCTTGATATTCCATGGTAGAAGAAGGTTCAAACACATTAAGATATTGGGACATGTGGTTGTCATTCAAGAATGTGGGGAGGATGGTAGGTTCAATGGAATCCCATTCAATTAACTCAGGATAGATAAGGGTCAAGGGATCAATGCTTTGGTTTGGTTCAATAGAGTTTAAGGACATGACCTCATTTGAAGGTTCAAACATCATATCGCTTAAGTCTATGATATGTGCCTCTTCAAGATGGTCTAGAGAACTAGGGTCAAAATATTCCTCACTAGAATCCTCCAAGGTTTTTGTTTGGTAGAAATCTCTTGGATTAAACCTAGGGTTAGATTCCTCTATAGTAGGTATCCATAATGGTACATAAAGTTCTCCTACCCATTGATTTCCTTCAATTTTGTGACTTGGCACATTATCTAAGACTCATTGACTAGAACTTGAGGCTTGATTCTGATTTGATTTTGAGATTTGTTCTTTCCCTTTGCTAGGAGTATAGGTATGGATGACATCGACCTCTTTATCTTGACATGATTCACTTGACAATGAGTCTCATTCCCAATTGTTTGAATCCTCATCACTTTGGGAACCTATTTGTAAAATTTGGCCATACACCAAGGGATAATTCTTTTGAGTGTACCCTTGTTCTAGGTACCCTAATCCAATATTTTCTTTGCTATCTCTCCATGTCATTTTAATGGGTTCAATGAGTCCTTCATTTCTTGTTCCTAAAGGACCTTGTCCCTTGTATCCCATTTTCTGCATTATTTGGAATCCTTTCCCATATTGATGTGTGGGAATGCTTATATTTTAGATGCACTTTTCATGTGTACTTGATTTGTCATCCTTATATAGCCAATTTAGGATTTTGATATCTTCTTCATCCATGGATGAAGATGTACTTTCCCTCACAAAGTGATCATTGTATTTATGAGGTAGATTAGATGGTCTTCCATGGGATTTTGGAGATAAGGGTAGATCCATCATAGATAGTGAATATTCACCTACACCCTTTTGATTGATTTGACATTGCTTTTCAAAGTTTTTCATCACGTGATCCATTTTTTGATAATGGGAATCTTTGGTGTAGATTTGAATAGATCTCACTCGGTCTTCTTTTTGTTTCTCAAGAGCACTTTTCTCACTAACGTTCTCTTTTCCTTTTGTCGATGTAGTTAGGCTAGTAGGACTTTGATTATTTTCAACAATAATCTCTCTTTCTTCTTTTTATTTTCCCTTCAAAGATTGAAGATCTTTTGAACTTTTCCCTTTCTCTATTCTTTGGGAAATAGATCTTTTTGCATTATATGGGACTAAGGAGTCATTAATAGGCTTCATTTTATTGCAATATTGAAAGGGGTTTGAGTCCCCACTTACCATGACTTCTTGTCCTAGGTAGGGAAATTTTAAACATTGATGGTAGTTGAGGGTACGACCTGCATTTCATGGATCCATGGCCTTCCTAATAGGATATTATAAGTCAATTTTAGGTCAAGTACTTGGAAAATGGTCTCTTTCTGCATTGGACCAACTCGGATAGGAAGTACTATGACACCTTTGGAAGGTCTTTCTTCATCATCTTAATATTTAACAATTATCTTTTTGTTTGGGTCAATAGCCTTCTCAGAAAATCCTAAATCTTTAACCAAGTTTAAGGTACAAATATTCAAACTGGCTCCCCCATCAATGAGGACTCTTTTCACTCTATGCTTGTGGATCAAGACCTCTATATGCAAGGGCATATTTTATGAGTGGTTTAGGGAAATATCATCTTATTCTAAAAAGGATAATAAATGAGGTGTAAGAAGATGGCGTACCATGTTTTGGAATTTATCCGCATCTAAATTTAAAGGAATGTTAGTCTCCACTAAGGATTTTTCTAGAATCTCCTTATGAGTTGGTGAAAGCTTGAGTAATTTTAGGATAGAGATTTGAGCAAGGGTTATTTGCAATTGATCTACCAAATTATATTGCTTTGATGATGAAGATGAAGTTTGATTTGGTAAGAAAATTCTTGGAGCATTCCCTGGTAAGGTAATCTTCAATGCTTTCCCCCTAGTTAAAACATTAGATGTTACTTCTTTTGGCTTTTCTTTCACCACAATCACATTTATGGTGTTTTCATCACTACTTAGAGTATTGATGGTGTTATCATAAGTGTGAGCAACGTTAACCTTCTCATTACCTTTTTGTTGTTGTTTTGATTAGCATTTGATGATTCCCCTTTATCATGGTTTAGGAAAGGGTTTTTTAAAGCCATATGGTCTTCATTATTTTGAGGCCCTTCCACCTTTATTATTCCATCATCAATTAGGTCTTGCACAAGATGTTTCAATTTCATGTATTCATTCAGTTTATGGCCCTTGTTGCGATTATATTCAAAATGATGAGAATCATTCCACCAATTACGCTTGACCTGGGGTTCATATGGTCGTGGTCTAGGTAAGGTAATGATTTTATTAGCCACCAAAGTTCTTAATGCATTTTCCAAAGGTTCACCTAAAAAGGTGAATTTTCTCTTTTGATATGTGGAAAAGAATGGCTTTGGTTTGTTCATGTTGGCATTGTTGAAGGGATTTTTGTTGTTGTTGCTAGCATTTTTTTTGTTGTTTTTGGGATTGTTATTATTGAAAGCAGCTTTGTTCATTTGATTAATGTTATATGTTGAATTTTCCCTGCTTAATAAGTTAAAGGGGGTAGCCTTTAAGTTGTGTGCTTCCACAACTCCATCAGTCATAAGATTTTTATTATTTTTTTTCAACCATAAACTTGGTTTGTCATTGTGATTATTGTATCCTTTATTATTGTTGTAATTAGATAAATTATGATTGTTATTAATATTGGTATAGGGTTTATTTTCTTTAAATAACTTGATTTTCCCTCTCTTCACCAATACTTCAATTTTAACCCTATTTTTTATAAGTTTTTCAAACGTAGGGGGATGTTAGGAATGAATGCTGAATATATCCTATGAGGGACTATTAGTAGCTATTCTATAGCATTTTTTTTTGCATTCATGACTGTGATTGTCATTGATGTCAACAAAGTGATCTACTGAAGATTAGCAGAGAAGCAGACAGTGTTTGAGTAAGCGCACTTGGGACATTGAAGATGAAGTTATGCGTAGTTGAGGACTTATTCTATGATGTTTTATAAGATTGTGGTTAAAAACATACACAATAATTCATTTATTCATGGAAGTTATGAGAAAATTAGTGGAAGTGATATTTAGGCAGTGTTCCTAAGTAGCGGTTTGTGGAAATCGGATGATATCTCCTAATCGGGATAGAATCTGGTTATGTGCAGTTAGAGAGAAGTTGAAGACATGTTGATAGTTACATGGATGATAGCACAAGATCTGAGGTTGTATGAGTGAAGAATTATATTGATTGGAAGTCGACAATTTTGTGTAATTTCGATGTAACGTGTGGAAACTTTTATTTTTTAATTTGCATGCCAACTCATTTGTAATTACTTGAGTGTGGTATAAAGGAAGGAATATATTCCTTGTTGTAATGTGTGTGTGTGTGTGTGTAATGAATATAAGTGTGTATGAAGAAATTGTGAAAGCAAAATTATTCAAGGAGGATATGTGAAGTATTGAGATCTAGTATTGAGTTGGTGTGGTTTGGCACAGTCAGAGAAGGAGTATTGAATTGTTGAGATCAGTAATATTTTGGTATTATTCTATTGAGTAATACAAAGATCAGTTGGACAATGAGTTCAGTGATCTTACCCTGAAGCTGTTTGGGCAGTGGATCCTTATGTCTTCTATAACTCCTAACATAGTTAGAATCTTTTAACAGGGATTCAAAATCTCCTAAAAGGGATTCATATGTACTGAACATATTTCATAAGACTCCTAATAGACTCCATCCTCTCACAAGGAACTTTCCTATTACTGCATCTTTTTTGGGTATCATTCCCACCAGGGTTTACCCTTTGATCAAGAGGTTCCCTAGTTAATATATCTTGTGTCATTGTGTTATTCTACATGTATATCTTTCTATGGTTGTTGATTGCATTGCTTACATGGTTAAAATATATTAAGGTTGATAAAATTTTTATTTATTTGATAACTGATTCACACCCCCCCTCTCAATTATCTTAGTGGACTTTACTTTCTAACAATTGGTATCAGAGCGGAAGGTCTTTGAAGGGAAAGTTTAATAGCTTAAGGAGATCCATCATGAATTTTAGGAAAGAAAGCCCTAAGTTTGATGGAGTAAATTTTGATAGCTGGAAAGAAAAGATGAAGACACACCTACTTTGTTTAGGACTAGGTTATTGGTTAATCAAAAAGAATGAGAAGACTATCATTTATGGGGATAAGATTGAAGATTATACTAATGAGGAAAGAGATCTATTCATGTGTAACATACTTGCTAGAGAAGCACTCTTGTCAGCCCTTTCAGAAAATGAATACAGTCAGGTAAAATATCTAAAGACATCTCGTGAAATTTGGTTAGCTTTACAATCTACTTTTAAAGGTGATGAACATGCTAAGAAAGTCAGATTACATAATTAGATATGTGCATTTGAAGATATAAGAATGATGGAAGATGAATCTATTAGAAGCTATATTGGTAGAATGTCAGAGATTGTTGCAGGTATAAAATCTTGTGGAGGAACAAAGATAGAGAATGAAGTGATATGGAAAATTCTGACATTGACTCTTGCATTCAAGCAGACAACACAGATGATTGAACAAGTTATTCCTTGTACTATGAACTTCACTAGAGAGACTCTTCTTGGAAGATTGGAAGTAGCAGAGATGAACCAGGGGCTATCGGGAGACTTACCTAGAATGGAGACAACATTCAGTGCTCTTAGTGTTCATCTTACTTTTTTAAGAAGCATAAGTGTGAGAGGAGATTATGCTAGCAGCAACAGATCTAGAAGTGATGAAATACATGAAGATTGAAGAAGGTATTGCCTTACTTGTGAAAAGAGAACTAGACGGTAAGAAATTTTTTAAATGTTGGACTTGTCAAGAATATGGTCATTTTGCATCTAAATGTCCCAAGAGAGTTAATAAGTATAGAAACAACTTTAAGCCTAGAAGATCTAAAGAATGTTATTATGCAAATGATGAAGAACTTGAAGCTAGTTTGGAGAGAACTTTAAGTGAAAGTGATAATGATGATATAGGATTTGTAGCAATTAAAGAAGAAAATCCTGAAACTGAAATTAAGGAAGAAAAAGCTTTAGTTTCCCAAGTAGAAAAGAAAGATAATTGTATTATAGATAGTGGTTTTTCACATCATATGACTGGAGACATGAAAGAGTTCATAAAGTTTGACAATTATGATGGAGGAGTTGTTAGAGTTGGAAACAATGCACCTTGCTTGATAAAGGTATAGGATCTTTTACTCTTGATGGAAAGACTAATACTGATGATGTTTACTTTGTGGATGGTTTGAAACATAATATTTTGCGTGTTGGACAGTTAGTTGATAAGGGATATCAAGTTTGGTTTACTGAGAAAACTTGTGTGATAAAAGACAAAGATAGTAATTTGATTGGTACTGGATCTAGAACCAGAGGTAATGTATTTTAGTTGAATCCTACTGAGATGACATGTTTGATTACTAAGATTGATGACATTTGGTTATGGCACAAAAGATTTTGTCATATAAACTTTGATAACATTGTGAAAGTGAGTACTACACTTGCAATAAGAGATATGCCTAAAATTATGAAACCTACTAACATGATTTGCAAGGAATGTGTGATGGCTAAACAAAAGAGAAGCTCATTTCCCAGCAAGAAGCTTACAATAGCAGAGAAGTTGGAGATTGTTCATACTGATTTGAGTGGTCCTACAAGGACTAGAGGATTCTATGGAGAAAGGTACTTTATGATTCTTGTTGATGATTTTACAAGAATGTTGTGAATTGCATTTCTTAAAGAAAAATTTGAAGCATTTGATAAGTTTAAGATCATTAAGAACAAAGTTGAGAATGAATCTGTAATGAAGATTAAATGTTTGAGATCAGATAGAGGTGGAGAATCTACTTCAAAAGAATTTAATATTTTTTGTGAAGTAAATGGTATTAAGAGATAGTTTTCAGCTCCTAGTCCTAGGACACCTAAACAAAATGGTTTATTGGTTGTAGTTAGTTTTGTTGATGATATTATCTTTGGAGGAAAAGATGAAGCCAGTGATAAATTTGCAGATGAAATGAAGATTGAATTTGAAATGAGTATGATTGGTGAAATAAAATATTTTTTAGGATTGTAGATAACACAAAATGGTGATGGTATCTTTGTAAGTTAGACAAAGTACTTGAATGACTTATTGAAGAGATTTGGAATGGAGAACTGTAAACTAGTTGGAACACCTATGGTAACTAGACATAAGTTATCTAACATAGATGAGACTCCTACAATGGAACAAAAGAAGTACAGATCTATGATTGGAGGATTGCAATATTTGACTCATACAAGACATGATATAGCACATTCAGTTGGAATTGTAGCAAGATTTCATGTTGAACCCAAAGAATCAAATTATGTAGCAATAAAGAGGATTCTGAGGTACTTAAGAGGCATAATTGAGTATGGATTGTGGTATGAAAAATCTTATGATTTTACCCTATGTGCATATACAGATGTTGATTGGGGAGGTAGTGTTGATGATAAAAAGAGCACTAGTGGTGGAGCATTTTTCCTTGAAGGAAGATTAGTTTCTTGGCTAAGCAAGAAGCATAATTTTATTTCTCAAAGCACAACAGAAGTAGAGTATGTGGTAGCAGCAAAAAATTGTAATTAGATAATTTGGATGAAACAAATGTTGAAGGATATTGGAATAAAATTTGTTGAGCCTGTTGTTATACATTGTGATAACAGAAACACAATTAGTATGTCTAAGAACCCTGTGTTACATTCTAAGACAAAGCATATAGAGATAAAGTATCATGTAGTGAGAGAGAAAGTTGTAGAGAAAGAAGTCAAACTTGAATACATAAGCACAAAGGAGTAGATTGTAGACATATTTACAAAGCCTTTTCCTAAGGATACATTTGAGTATCTAAGAGGTATGCTTGGGGTTATGCCCCGGCCTACTTTTGAAAAGTGATGTAGATTGTTGCATCCAAGTAGTGGTATATGAGCCCTATCTTTCTTATGGACTGGATGGTGGTACTTCCTCTATGGGGGAGTATGTGTATCTGAGTTGAGTCATGAGGACTCTAGTGAATGTATTTTCTGAACAATGTCTTTTGACATTGAAGTTGTTGTTGACATAGTGATGAAACATCTATAATTGATGTCAATGGGGGAGAAGTATACAAGAAAAAACATCTAAAACATCTATTGGAGAGAATTGAATAGGAAAATGAAACAAGATTTGATTGATGAAGAAGACATGAAAGCATTTTCAGAGCAGCAGTGTTGCAGCGTTGGATTTATGGAACTTGGAGGTTTTTTCACCTATGTTGCCATCAATTCCAATGGGGGAGATCGATAGGAATAAATTATGAATATATCCTATGGGGGAGTATTAGCAACCATTCAGTAGTAGTTGTTGTTTCATTCATGACTATGATTGTCATTGATGTCAACATAGTGATCTACTGAAGATTAGAAGAGAAGTAGACGGTGTTTAAGTAAGTGCACTTGGGATATTGAAGATGAAGCTATGTGCAGTTGAAGACTTATTCTATGATGTGTTATAAGATTTTGGTTAAGAGCACAAACATTAATTCATTTATTCATGGAATTTTTGAGCAAATCAGTGGAAGCAGTATTCAGGCAGTGTTCCTGAGTAGTGGTTTGTGGAAATTGGATGATATCTCCTAATCGGGATAGAATATAGTTATGCACATTTAGAGAGAATTTGAAGACATGTTGATAGTGATGTGGATGATAGCACAAGATTCGAAGTCACATGAGTGAAGAATTATATTGATTAGAAGATGACAATTTTGTGTAATTTTGATGTAACATGTGGAAACTTTTATTTTGTAATTTGTATGACGACTCATTTGTAATTACTTGAGTGTGGTATAAAGGAAGGAATGTATTCCTTATTTTAATGTGTGTGTGTGTGTTTAATGAATGTAAGTGTGTATGAAGAAATTGTGAAAGTGAAATTGTTGAAGAAGGATATGCGGAGTATTGAGATCTGGTATTGAGATCTGAAGAAGCAGTTGGTGTAGTTTGGCACAGTCAGAGAAAGAGTATTGAATGTTGAGATCAGTAATATTTTGGTATTATTATATTGAGTAATACAAAGATTATTTGGACAGTGAGTTCAATGATCTTACCTTGAAGCTGTTTGGGAAATGGGTCCTTCTGTCTTCTATAAATCCTAATAGAGTTGGAATCTTTTAACATGGATTCAAAATATCCTAAAAAGGATTCATATGTGCTAAATGTATTTCATAAGACTCCTAACAAACTCCATCCTCTCACAAGGAACTTTCATATTAGTGCATCTTTTGTGGGAATCATTCCCACCAGGGTTTACTCTTTGATCAAGAGGTTCCCTAGTCAACATATCTTGTTGTTAATCTCTATTGAGCATTTAAGGTTGTCATTAGTATCAAAGGATAGTAAACAGGTCGGTTGGTTACTTATATTGAGACAGTCGGTAACTAGAAGTAAGATAAAGTAGTTGGTAAAGCCTTTACATTGAGCACCAAAGACACTGACATTGACAGTTAGTAAACACCAAGCATCATAGTATACACTGAGTAGATTATATAGTGTTTATCAATGATAACAAAAAATGGCACATTATTCTATGCAATGGTTATAACAGATTGTAAAATAGTTTACCAAGATTGAGGAGCATTTATTGTAAAAGATATTCATTAAATGCAATGATTATCTTATTTGTATTAGTTGATCTAGGTTATTTTGCACCGTAGATCTTAGGGTTATGACTATTTTTGTAACCTAATTTTTGCTAAGGCAGAAAAATAGGACACTATATATTGTATATGTTCACACCATTTTATGGGGTTGTTGAACTGATATATATGAATCACAGATCACTTAAAGAAATTGCCTATCTTCAAGACAATCAGTTTACCGAGTAGAACAGTGTACAGAGGATATCAGATTAAGAAGAATCAGTGAAGGCTATCGAGCAGAACAAAGAAGGAAACCATCACAAATAAGGTGATATTTTAATGAGCACTTATAGATCTATTTCAGATAATTGAGTTGTCAACTAGTAGATAGTTACCTATTAATTTCTGACAATTGTGATAGAGTTTTGTGAAATCTCTTAACCGAGTAGACTTAATAGTCTTTGTATAAATCTCTTAACCGAGTACACACTTCATTTAGTGTTGTTAAATCCTATAACTAGGTAGATCTAGTTGATCTAATATGTTACTCCTAATAGGGTAAGATCACCAGAAGTGATCAAAACTTGTAGCCTTAACAGGCAAACTTTTTCTATCTACAGTAGTGAAGAATTTGTGGGTGTCATCCCCACCGCAGTTTTTACCTTCTAACAAGGGTTTTTGCGTTACCAAAATACTTGTGTTATGGGATTGTCATATTGATTTCATGTTGTTTACTTTCTTAAGTTAACTAGATGATTGATTTATGCAATTAGATTCAAGTTATTTTGATTAGTTATCACAGTATTCAGTTATAGATCAGAAAGGTTTTACAAGTAAAGTTTTGAAGGTACTGATTCACCCCTCCCCTCTCATTACCTATCTCTCCTAATTCCAACAATTGGTATCAGAGCTTAGTTCTCTTGTTGAACAGTCTAACCACTAAAGGGTAAAGATCTAAGTCATGGAGAGATACAAGCTTGACAAGACTATTGAGAAACAGAAGATATAGATGCAAATGTTTGTGGAATAGTATAAACAAGCTAAGGAAGAACTGAAGAAATTAATGGTTGAAAGAAAGAACCTTGCAATTTAGCTGAATGAAATTAGTTATCATGAAGAACCTATTGATGAAATATTTGATCATATTGGATCAAGCTCTGGAAGCATCTCTGATGGATCCGAAATTATGATCGTTGATTTATCTAAAAAGAATCAGCATCTATCTGAGCAAGTGAAAGCACTTCAAATTAGTCATGAATCTCAAATGGTGAGAATGGTGGAAATCATGAACAATGGTAGACAAACTGAACAAGATTGAAATATGGCTATTGAAGACCGACGACTGATGATTGAACAACTTCGGGCAAAAGAAAATGAAATTTAGAGACTCACTAATCGTCACTTCCAAGTATCAAATCAGATGATGACAGTTAATCAAGAAATGAACTGAGTAAATGGAGAATTATCAAGAACACTTGAAGATGTTGCAATACTTAGAGAGGATAAAGAAAAATTGAGAAATGAAATAAAGACACAAAAGAAATGCAATGAAATGATGAAGACAGCTGAGGAAAGTTCTAAAAAGATTGATGATTTCCTGACTAATCAAAGGAGATTCGGAAGCAGAGCCGGTATAGGCTACACCGGTGAAGGAGAATCATCACAATAAGCTGAAAAAGTCAACAACAATCAAACTCAGAAATATAAAGTGATGACATGTTACCACTATGGAAAACTAGGACATACATCTAATGTGTGCAGAAGCAAAGCACAAGGTAAACCTCCTATCACTCCTAAATTCAATGGATATTGTTATTACTATGGTAAGTTTGGACATCCAGCTTATGAATGTAGAGCTAAGAAGAATGAAATTGCTAACAATACTATTGAGGAGAAAATATGCTATACTTGTACTAAGCATGGGCATACTGCAAGGCGAAAATGCAACAAGTCTGGACACCTAAAGAGAAACTACAACGAAAGCCATATCAACCGAAGATACAAGGTAACTCATATGTTTGGGATTATAATACATGGACTAATTGTACTTCATGTGGTCGATATGGACATATTGTAGAAAACTATTATAGAAAAAGTTGGATTGGACAATCAAGAAATTGGACAAATGCAGGAATGGCATGTATGCACTATCACAAGGTCGGTCAAGTAAGCAAGAACTGTAGAGACTGAGCACCTGATGAAAACCATATATTTGAGAGTGGATATAACATTGTAGATATTACAAAGTTAAGGAACACAATGTGGAAGAAGGCATCTACTAAGAATGCTGAGTCAAGTAACACTATCGGTGAAACCTCATCTACTAGATTGGGTGACATCGGTACCTCCACTTAAGTTGACAAGGTATGTATGGAACTGACATTTTAAATGATCACATTTTACATACAGTTCCTTATATATGATGTACAAATACCAAATCTTCATGAATAAAGATGCACTATGGTTTATATGTTGTAAGTTTACTAATGTTAACTAGTCGGTAAAAGAAGAAACGTGAGTTGGTTACCCATTAGTAATCACTATACAAAGTTAACCGACAACAGTGCAAACCAATGAAGAAATTCTATATTAACCAAGAAAAAGATATTGTAGACATTACTAAGCTGATAGTCATTTCATACCAAAAGTTAGTTCACACATTTAATGCATCAAAGTTTGAGCGAGAACATCAAAAAGTCTATAAATAAATAGAAACAGAGTTCATTGTTACATTGCAATTTTGAAGAAAGGAGATTTTACAGAGAAGAGTTCGAGCTAAAGATTTTTCAAAAAAGATTCCAAGCTACTGTAGATCGAACCGATGACAATTCTTCGACGATAACGAGTAAGTTCATCTACCTACCAAATATTGGTTATTTATTTGCTTGCCGAAACCCTAGAAACAATTTATGGCATTAACTTCGACCGCAAGCAAATCACAAAACATTGAGGAGGAAGTGGAATTAATTGTTAGGGCACACTTTGCCGAGGAGAAATTCAAACCTCATCCCAAGGTCACAGCATAGACAGATGATATTGGTGCATTGTCTAGTATTCTAGATAAGGTTTTGTTAATAGAAGATGTTAGGTCCTACATTCACTGCAAGATCAGTGAAGTATGTGATTTTGAGACCATTGCAGCTTATCAGCAAGTTTGTGGACCGGATGGAAAGATTAAATCAGAATACAAAAAGATTGAGGAGTTAGGGTTACGGTGTTTCACATACTTCCCGTAATCATTTCACAATGACTGGATAAGAATCGTGCTAAGCAGATTTCATGATGGAAAATTTTGGTTGGATAAACCTATTGAGGTCACTAAGAAGATTATCAATAGGGTTACTGGGTACCCTACAACCGACAAAGCCAAAGCCTTTCGAAGTTCATCTCATCCTGACGTAGAAAAGAACACTGGAGCTCAATGGGATGGTAGGGCAGTGAAGATATCAACTATCAAAGATCCAGCAGTAAAATTTGTAGCTGATGTCATCGGGTACAAGATATTCCAATCAAGCAGACCAAATAGTGTACCCTGCAGTGCTGTGGACATGGCTTACAAAATTGTGAAGAAAGATCACCAGGTTGATCTTGCCGAGCTACTACTACACCAACTGCATGACAACATGAAGACAATAAATGCAAAGAAGTCTAATACATGTAAGTATGGATCACTGCTTGTCTGTACATTTCTCTATCTACAAAAATATGTACCAAGTATCAGTAAAGTAAACTGGCAATCAGACAAACCGATAACTGCTCAAATTGGTGAAATGATGAAAAGTCTAGGAGACAATCTGAAGAAGGAATTCAATGCATATTTCAAGGAATTTCAAACAAAGATGCAAAAAAGGAGTAGAATTCCAAAGGAATTAGTAAGTAAATTTGAAGATGACATATGCTTCATGGTAAGTACAGACCACACAATGATAAAGGTAGTAGAACTGAGAACAAAATGGCTAGCACTGATGGGTTATGAAATGAATCATGATTTCACTTTGAAATCTATCAATGCATTGCTAGCATTACTGATAGACATCATTGCCAGTAGGTTTGGTGTATATGAGGAAGCTAAGTCTAGAATCACAACAGACATTGAGATCAATAAAATGTCAAGAAGAGCAAAGAAAATGAGAAAAGATCTCTCAACAAAATATGGAACTGCATCTGACTCACCTAAGGAGTCACCAGTTGATGAGGCAACCAAAGGTCAGTTACAGTTGGCTGACAAGCCCTATGATAGTGAGGAGACTGAGTCAGATAAAGAAAAGGATCACACACCAGTTCCTCCCACCAATGATGAAGAAGAAATTCAGCTACCCACAACTGATGAACAAGATATTCAGCTACCAAAACTTGAAGGAATGAGGACACATTCATCAACTACTACACAATCTATTGAGAAAGAAGAAGCAGTAAAAGTAACAAAAATAAGAGCAGCTACACTGATGAAGAAATACATAAAGAGAAAGAACAAGAAAGTAGCTGAGCCACTGAAGAAAAAGAGGAAATACATAAGGAGTAAAGAAGATAAAGAGGAGATTGACACTAAAAATGATCCTGATCAATTCAAGCTAGTTCATAATAGGGAAAGTACTATAGAAGAAATTATTGAAGATATAACTGAGAATGGAAATCTTATAGATCTAGGCATAGGCAAATTTGGCATAATGTCAATTGAGGAAAAAACAAAGATAGAACATGCTATCATCCAAATGATGATAAAATTCAAAAGAGTACCGATGGAATTTGCTTGTCAATTGCCAAAAAAACTTGATGACAAAATAAGTGAAAGATGGGCTATCACACTAGATACATAGAAAAGGAAAAGAGAACGGTCACTAGGCCATGCAACTTCACACTTTAGCTATGCTGTGGTCAATGAATACATGACAAAATATCAGGCTAGATTTCCAGTCAAGAATAGAGCTATGCAGATCATGGATGAGAATGTGGGTGATATGGATGTCACATGTGATTCTTTGTGGACATTAATTTTGAAAGCAGAAGAGAAAGCTGAATAGGAAGCATTCTTGAAACTCTCTAAGAAGAGACACAGTTGAAAAGATAAAGGTATTTTTATTGATAATAACAAAGGTAAGAAAATAAAGGACACTGGTATATCAGTTACTAAGGTAATTGATATCATCGAACAAAAGGAAGAACTCAAAATTTCACAGGATGCACCAGATCAAGTTAAGATCCACTTGAAAAAGAAAATCGATGATGATGCACTCATTGAGGACATCACTAATGGTGATCCTGATGATGCAGATGATGAAGATGTGACCATTACAACATACAAAGATGAAGCATTCAACATTGCTAGTGTGCTCACATCACTACCAGGTGAACTACTTGTACTTATAAAGGTAGTTGAAATAATTTCCCAAGTACTACTCGATGTGTCTCATCCTAAGCCACATAAAGATACTATTGAGATTCAAGCACCCAAGCAACCTGTAGATACAAATGAGCCTAACAATCTAGAGGCATAGTCTACAGAACCAAAGGAACCAGAAGAACCAAAATCTACCAAGGTGAACCCACCTGACACTACAACCGAGACTCCTACACCATCTACCGAGGAGCAGAAGAAGGATGATACAGTGTCAACTGGGAAGGATACTCTGAGGAGTGAAGAAAAATCCATTGTCATAAGTGAGAAGAAGTCACCTCTTTCCCAGAAGAAGAAGAAGAAGAAAGCCAAAGGGCCGGTCACCATTGATGAAGTTATCATTATACCAACATGTGACCTGAGAACCCTAAGCCCCGAGGACCTAAGTAAATATGGGGAATTATGTTCAAGGAAAGTGGCACAAGAGAAGTTAAGGCAAGGACACAAATGTAAAGAAGTGTTAAATGATGTACGAGATATTCTACAACAGATAGTATCGGAAATAAATATTGATGAGAATACTCCCATTTTAGATCAACTTGCCACACTCACAGGAAAAATCAATGCCCCTGATATAGATGTAGACAAAAGAATTGAAGAATGGGTAGAATCCAAGATTCATAACAAATTGGAAAAAAGGATTAGCACAGAAGTGGCACTAAACAAAGTAAAATTATCTGAGGCCATTACCAAGGTAAAATCCATCACCTAGATAATCTGTCAACTGCTAATCAAGCTTTGTACTTCAGACACCTTCACTGTAGAAGTTAGTGAAAAGATAAAAGGTTTAGAAGAAGAGATCAAGTTGAGTACACAAGTAGCTATTGCTGAGCCAACTACTTTTTTAAAGAACATTAACTGAGTTCAGGAACTCCGGCGGCTGATAGAAGACTTAAGGAAACAAGAAGCACACATCACCAATCAGGTTACAGAGTTACAGAAAGAACTGACTCCTTACCTTAAGATTTTTGAAACACACAGTGTTAAAGCTGAACAACTTGTGACAACACTAGAGATTTCAGTGTTGGATAATATCTTTGACATGCATGCACAAGTCGGTCTTGAGCATATTGCTCTTACCAACTTGAAAGAGGAATGGGACAACCTCTTGGAGTTTGTAAAGAAAACCCATCCACACATTTTTGATAAGATGTAAGTATACATTATATTTTTTTTGCATTTGGCATTATTATAAAAAAGGGGGAAATCATGTATATGCCAAATAGTATACTTTGATATGTATATTACATACTATCAGAAGCATGCACCGAGGAGGAGTACTTTTGTACTTATAAGTTTTTTTGTTGTGGATATGTATATGGCAGAGACATAAGGAATATACAGAAACATTTTGTGTATATACATTTGAAGTTTTGATACTAATGCCAAAGGGGGAGATTGTTAATCTCTATTGAGCATTTAAGGTTGTCATTAGTATCAAAGGATAGTAAATAGGTCGGTCGGTTACTTATATTGAGACAGTCGGTAACTAGAAGTAAGATAGAGCAGTCGGTAAAGCCTTTACACCGAGCACCAGAGACACCGACACCGACGGTCAGTAAACAATGAGCATCACAGTATACACTGAGTAGATTATATGGTGTTTATCGATGATAATAGAAAATGGCATAGTAATTAGAAATGTCACATTATTCTATGCAAATAGTTATAACAGATCGTAAAATGGTTTACCAAGATCGAGGAGCATTTATTGTAAAAGATATTCATTAAATGCAATGATTATCTTATTTTTATTAGTTGATCTAGGTTATTTTGCACCATAGATCTTAGGGTTATGACTATTTTTGTAACCTAATTTTTGCTAAGGTAGCAAAATAGAACACTATATATTGTATATGTTCACACCATTTTATGGGGTTGTTGAACTGATATATATGAATCATGGAGCACTTGAAGAAATTTCCTATCTTCAAGACAATCAGTTTACTAAGTAGAACAGAGTATAAAGGATATCAGATTGAGTAGAATCAGTGAAGGCTACTGAGAAAAACAAAGAAGGAAACCATCATAGATAAGGTGATATTTTAATGAGCACTTATAGATCTATTTCAGACAATTGAGTTGTCGACTAGTAGATAGTTACCTATTACTTTCTGACAATTGTGAGAGTTTTGTGAAATCTCTTAACCGAGTAGCCTTAATAGTCTTTGTATAAATCTCTTAACCAAGTACACACTTCATTTAGTGTTGTTAAATCCTATAACTAGGTAGATCTAGCTAATCTAATATGTTACTCCTAATAGGGTAAGATCACCAGAAGTGATCAAAACTTGTAGCCTTAATAGGCAAACCTTTTCTATCTACAGTAGTGAAGAATTTGTGGGTGTCATCCCCATTGTAGTTTTTACCTTCTAACAAGGGTTTTTGCGTTACCAAAATACTTGTGTTATGGGATTGTCATATTGATTTCATGTTGTTTACTTTCTTAAGTTAACTAGATGATTGATTTATGCAATTAGATTCAAGTTATTTTGATCGATTATCACAGTATTTAGTTATAGATCAGAAAAGTTTTACAAGTAAAGTTTTGAAGGCACTGATTCACCCCTCCCCTCTTAGTACCTATCTCTCCTAATTCCAACACTTGTGTCATTATGTTATTGTGCATGTATATCTTTCTATGGTTGTTGATTACATTGCTTACATGGTTAAAATCTATTAAGGTTGATAAAAGTTTTATTTATCTGATAACTGATTCACCCCCCCTCTTAGTTATCTTGGTGGACTTTACTTTCTAATAGGGGATATTGGAGTTGGAGCCTATAGTTCATCTCCACATTTAGATTATTCATAAATATCTCCATTTCTCCTTTTCAGGGATGCTTCGTTGATATCTCACGAAGACTATTCTCCACCTTTGAAGAAACCCTAGGAAAGATTCACCATCTCATTGTTTAGGCATAGGTTGAGCATGGTAATCTCATGTTCAATGTTATAATAATAATGGGTTAAAAATTTAGAGGTTGATTCCTCAAATGTCTTTATCCCTTGTGGAATTTTTGAGAACCATTCCATGGCTTGGCCTCCCAAAATTCTTGGAAAAAGTCTAATTAGATAAGTTGTATCATGCACAAATTTGATACTTAGAGCGCAAAACTCCCTAATGTGGTCTTGTGGGTCATATTTACTAGTATATTTGTCATATTTTGGAAAGACCACATTGATTGGGAAAGGTACCATAACCAAACTTTTCTCAAAAGGAAATGGGGACAAGGCCTCGATAGAGAATGGCTTAGGTTCAACTGCCTTCTTCATTAGGTCAATTTGGGCTTGGAACATTTTTAGTTGTTTATTCATTTCCCGCATTGGGTTATTATCTTCCTTGTCTTTCTTAAGTTGATCAACATCATAATCATGTGGAAGTTTCACCCTTGCTTTGGCCAAATTTAGGAAATATCTTTCCCTATCTCTTTCTATTAGTTTGTCCATGACTTCAAGAAATTCAATGTCTTGAGCTGCCCTATTAGATTTATCTTCAAGTGTTTCTTTAGGTCCTTGATTAGAATTATTAATGTTGTCATTTTTCCCTCCATGGATGTAATCATAAAAAATGGAATTTCTATCCATTGGATCAGTTCTCTTTTCAAAAATATTTGGGAGACTATCCCCTTGGTTGTGATTTATAAAAGAGTTTTGGGATTCAAATTCAAGGACCTCTTTTGCAATGCAGGTGCCATCTTCCTGTAGAGATAGTTTGAGTTTGTGAGAGCGTGTAGAAACCAGCATTCAACAAGGTTTGATTTCAAATCATTTTTCCCAAACTTGGTAATTATTTACTTTTAGAAAGAGATTAAAAATATAAGATGACTTTTCAAAATGGATATCTCTTGTTGTATGTATTTTTCAAACAAAGAAATCACAAATACACTTGTTCTTTTTAACCCTCTACACATAAAGTGTTTGAATTTGTAAGGACGTTATCACGGGTTTTTGCACAAAGATACACTTCAAGCAATCTACCTAGTTCACAAGTTGGTTCGTAAAAATGGCTATACAAGGTAGGTTTTTCTATTTTAACAAGGCATTTAATCAAGATTCCATTCAAAATGGATATTAAGTTTTCATCCTCCAAAAATTAGGAGGCTTCCCACCACCAGTATGTCAAAGTTTTGCGCAATTCCGAAGGACTACTTGAGGAAGTTTGGAAGCTTAACACCCTTTTGTCAGACACCCCATTAAGGATGCATGCATTTTATTTTATACTGGGTCAAATTTTTGTGGCAAAGGCAAATGTATCCCACTTTGGGTTGTCCCTCTCATTGGCCCTTTTAAGGAAAATCTCAGGAGGCGAGCTCACTAAAGACCTAGCATGTTCATTTTGAAAGCAATAAAAATGGAATTAAGAGATAGGTTTTGGAAGTTTGATTCACCAAAAGGTGAAGAGCATATCCCTATCTATTTCTTGATTCCCAAACACTTTTAACAAGGTTCAATTTCCAAATCCCACTAGCTAATGGGAATTGAGTATTTCTACTCTTTTCTGCAAATAAGGGGTTTGTTTGATTAAGTGCTTGATTTTATCCTTTATGATATTTAATTACTAGATTTGAGTGAAAATCACAAGGCCACAATTTAAGGAAACATTGACCAAGTTTAAGCTTACCTTGAACCAAAGCTAGCAAAGGCTTGGGGACTTTTTAAAGATTTTTCCATTATTTATGCTTACCCAGTGGCGATCTGTCCTTCCTTTTCCGCTTCTCCAACAAATTAGTCAACACCAACACCCACAATGAAGAAAAACAAGAACAAAATTGGAAATCTAACCTTATTTATCAAATTTGAGACAATTAGATTAAGGTAAGTAAATCTAATTTAATGAAGCAAATTTAGATTTATAGGCTTCTACAATTTTCAAATAATGTTCATATACCTCTGCTTCTTGTTGTGAATTCTCCAAAACTAGCTTGATATTTTCTATGTTCTCCTCCTTGATCCTTTTGGCCAATGCTTTTTCTTCACAATTAAATTTGGTCTCTCGCTTTTTGACTCTTTTACGACCAGTCATCCTGCAAACCTATAAAAATCATTTTCTGAATGGTAGATTCTAGAAATTTGTAGTTTAATTGAATACGCAACATAATCTATTAAATGCATTGTTAAAATGATTGAACGGGCTATTTAAAATATCAAATGCACTTCTGAAAAATATTAAACATGTAGGAACAAAATTTAAATGCATTGTTTAATTAAGCAAACTCATATAGAGAAATCTTTGAATGCGTTGGAGAATAGATTGAAACCGTTGCAGAGTCAAGGCAAATGCGCTGAAAGAAATAAGACAAGAAAGTAGAAAGATTGAAAGTGCCAAAAATCTATACAAAGGTGCACAAATTTTCCATGGATGTGCTATTTTAGACCTTGTATGCACTGGAGAAAGTGTTGTACATACTGAAGAAACTTGCAAAAGTGCTAAAAAATCTGCAAAACAGAGAACAATAAAAGGATTTTACAAGAAAAAAAATTACTTCTCTGAATTTAAAAATTAGTGAGGCTTAAAGCCCCATGGTGGGCACCATTTTGTGTACTAGGGAAAGTACCTTCATAGGGTTAGTATCATCAATAACTCAAAATAACAATTAAATTACCATAAATGCAATTCAATTAAGCAAGATTAAAGATGATTGAGCACTATATGGCTCTCTAATTAGGGATGCTAATGATGAGCTCTCAGAAACCTCTCACTAGTGACAGTTCTAATATGAGAAAGAAATGATAAAAAAGATAAAACAAGTTAATTCCAAAAGAAATAGACTAATTAGCTCTAAATTTTCCTTTCTAGCTTAAAATTGCAAGAGGTTTGATGCTTCTCAAATATTGTGCATGATCATTGCTTTAAATTATGCCTTTCTTTTATAGATTTTGGCAAGGGTATGAGGTGTAGTTGATTTGATCATGGTTTGATGAGGGGTTGAGTCCATGGTTCCACCTTTGGAGACCATTTAAATATTCCTCAAAGCTTGGGACAAGAGGACAAAATGGGTGGACAAGATGATTTCTCCCTATGGGTGGTGGAGATTCGATGTGAGCTTGATCCATGTGAGTTTCATCCTCAAATCCTATTGGTTGATGAATTTTCCTCCCATTTGGTGGTTGAGGGAAAATAGGATTTATTTAATTGAATTTAATTAATATCCTTAGCCATGTGTACCCCTTTAATGGGTTAATTTGATTTAAAGAACTATGCAATTAATTAGATTAATTGCACAATTAATTGATTTATTGTGATTTATTTTATTTTAATTGATTTTATGGCTTTTGATTTTTAATTAGATTTGAATTATGGCTCAATTGCAATTTATCTTTGATTTTAGCTTGATTTGATTTAATTTGATTTGATTTTTTCCTTGGATGCTCATTTAATTGATTTTGTCCATTTTTAGGTGATTACAGAAATGATAAGTTATAGATGTGTGCATAGTTTCATTTACTTATTCTTAGCCTTATAGATTATTATTCCCACATACTTAGTACCTATATTTATCCTTGCATGTGCATGCTTCAATATATTCTCCTACACTCCAAATATATTACACCTCTATGTACACATTTTGTAATGTCTCTTGTATTTGCATTCTAATACTAGTCTTTTTTGGACCTAAACTTATAGATCAATACTTGATTATTTTGATTCAAAATGTGCTCATATTATCTTTTTTTGTTTGGTACAAAAATATGTTGGAGATTTTCCAGCAAGCCAGTGTTGACTGTATGTTTGTCATTGATAACAACATATGGTAAGCAACATGCATGGAAGCCTGATGAAGAGAGCCTTGAGCATATGTTGCCTAAATATGTTATCAACATGATATCATAAGTGCATAGGTTGATTCTAAGTGTAGATAGTTATACAGTTGACTATTTTAGTAAGTGTTCCTAATAGGTCCCAGGAAGAATTCTATATGTGATTTGCAGTATGGTTGTGGTGGATTCTTGTATGTTTACATTTGTGTTGTAGACATATTAGAGAAGCTATGTTCATAGATGCAGAGTTTGATATGCAGTACAATTTGAGTTATGAAGTCTCCAGTTGCCAACTACAATTTCCTGAGTTTATTTGACAGAGATGACATTATTTTTATTGTTGTTATATTTATGACTATCATTTGGATATGCACGCTTGGATTAATGTTTGGAGAAGAGTTAAGAATATTTTGTTAAGAGCGCATGACGTAATTTAAAATGAGAAGAAAGTAGTCATTAATTTGGTGGAGCTGATAGTGTGTAGAGACGTGTCTACTCATATGGAGTTGCACAGTCTTAATTTGTGTTGCATGCTTAGTAGAGCCAACTGGGATGTTATTTGAGATTTATATTGTTTGTCTAATATGATTTCAAGATGGTTCTAATAGGTTGACTTGATTATATCATTTAGAGGAAGATATTTATAGGCAGTCATTTGTGATTGCTAAGCATTACAGAGAGTTGAAAGATAGTAGCAAAGAAGAAGTTGCGAAGTGTTGTGCCATTAGCAAAAGGTCTATGTGAAAAAGAAGAAAGTGTATGCTACTCATTAGAACTAATCAAGACAACATGTCTACCTTGCATTTCACCAAGATCTAGATATAGTGTGTATCTGTTAAATAGAAGGTTGCAGCCTTCACCCCTTTGAGCAGTGTGCTCTCAGATAGTGTGTCCTCACCCCTAACATGGTTAATTGTAAAATAATCCTAACAGGGTCTGACCCATGACCAGATCACTATACTTATTACATTGTAAAGATCAACTCTTAACAGGGTTGTAAGATCTTCTAATAGGGATCACTATACACTAGTGTAGTTTTAGTGGGTGTCAATTCCCACCAGGGTTTTTACCTATTTGGGTTTCCCCGTAACCAAAATTGTATTGATGTGTTAAATTATGTTTATGCTTTATGTTCTTTTGTACTTAATTGGATAAATAATTGAATCTTGTAGATAACTGATTCACCCCCCCCCCCCCCCTCAGTTATCTGTTGGGACTATTCCTAACAATTGGTATCAGAGCCAAGTGCCTCAAAGAGAAATTTTAACAACTTGAGGTTGATCAGATGGCATTCTTTAGAAAAGAAAGTCATAAGTTTGATGGAGAGAACTATCTAGACCGGAAGAACAAAATGATGACACATTTGCAATGCATTGCCTTTGAGATTTTTGAAGTAGCTACCAAAGAAGTTTAGATTCACTCTCTAGAAGATCTTACAAAGGATGATGTAGCCTTGAAGAAAAAGGAGATGTTCACTTCAAATGATATTACAAAAGAAGCCCTTATCAGCACCTTATTTGACAGTGAGTTTTCAGAGATCAAGAAAATGGACAAAGCCTATAAGATATGGAAGTATCTAGAAGACATGTTTAAAGGAGATATTCAAGCCAAGAATGCACACAGAAAGACATGGAAGAAAAGATACAATACATTAGAAATCCTTGAACACTTTTGGTAATTTTGATGATGATGATGAAGAGAAAGAACAAGATGATTTCATTGCTTTGATTTCTAACAAAGAAAGGAAAAGGGAAAGGGAAATATGAAGGTTAGTTACCATTCAAATGCTTTTCATGTAACAAGATTGGTCACTTTGCATCTAAGTGTCCTACAAGAGTCAAGAAGTTCAAAACTAACTACAAGCCTAAGTATACAAAAGAATTTTACTATGCTGGTGATGGAGTATCAGAAGAAGATTCAACATAAGGTAAAATTGGATTCATTGCTCTTGAAGACATGAAGAAAATGTTTGATGAAATGGATGTTGAAGATGAAGAGAAAGCACAAGAGTTAGCACTGATTTCACAAGCTGACATCAGGACAGATTGGATCATTGACAGCGGTTTCTCACATCATATGACAAGAGACAAGGATAGATTTTTACATCTAGATAGATACAAAGGCGACATGGTTGGATTTGGAGAAAACACTCCTAAACCTATCATAGGTAGAGGAGTAATCACCTTGTATGGAAAGAACAACACTGATGACGTTCTTTATGTTGATGTTTTGCAGCATAACTTACTAAGTATTGGACAACTGCTTGACAAAGTATATTAGTTGGAATTCAAAGACAACAAGTGCATCATTAATAACAAGGAAGGAGAGATTATTGCATCAATTTAAAAGACTAAAGGTAATGTTTTTCATCTTAATTTTGAAGCAATTTGTTTTATTGCTAAAGTAGATGATAGTTGGTTATGGCATAAAAGACTATGTCAAATAAATTTTGACAACATAGTAAAGATAAGCAAAGTAAAGGAAGTAAGAGACCTTCCTAGCATTGTAAAACTAGTTGATACAATATGCATGGAATGTGTGATGGGTAAGCATGTAAGGAATTCATTCAAAAGAAAGCATAATTCAACAGAGAACAAATTGGATCTAATACATACAGACTTATGTGGAAAACTCAAACAAGATCATACTATGGTGAAAGGTACTTTATTTTGTTTGTTGATGATTATTCTATAATGATGTGGGTTGCGTTCTTAAAAGAAAAATTTGAAGCATTTGAGAAGTTCAAAATATTCAAAGCTAAGGTTGAAAATGAGTCTAGATTGAAGATAAAGTGTCTAAGATCAGATAGAGGAGGAGAATTCACCTTTGACAGATTTTATGAGTATTGCAAAAAACATGGGATAAAGAGATAGTTAAGTGCACCTAGAACCCCTCAGTAGACAACTAGGTTTATAAAAATACCTATTGTCACCTTGCCTTACAAAATAGGACTTATTTAGAACATTGGATTCAAGATCCAAGTAGTACCCTAACCCTTCACATTAACCCTTCATGTTTGGGTCCCTTGATGTGCTAGCCATGGATGAGTTTGAGGGTGCTCCTGCACCATACTCTTAGGGTGCATTGATCTCAAGTCCTCTTGAGATGAGGTCTTGCAAAGTTGAGCCATTCTTCTAAATCTCCATCTCATCCATCCACACCGATTCTTCCTCAAGACTTCCCTGCCATTTCACCAAGTACTTCTTGTAAACATTCTTCCTGGTCTTGTTGATGATCTTTATATCTAAGCTCCTTTCAAGCTTTCTTGGTTCATAAAGGGGTATCCCTGTAACATCCTCTTCAAGTTCTTTTACCTACACATCTGATCCTGCATTTAAATCACCTTTGTAGGGGGTTAGATCACAAATATTAAATATAGGAGAGATACCAAGATGAGAGAGAAACTCAATCTCATATTCATTCAATCCATGCTTTTTTTGGATTATACAGGGTTCAATTTTCTTCATGAGTAGTTTAGTATGATTTCCCTTAGGAAATATTTCCTTCTTCAATTATGCCCACACCAAGTCTCCAACTTGCAACTGTACATCCCTCCTATGTTTGTCTTTGGATTGCTTATACTTCTCTGCACTGTTCTCAAGTGCCAACCTGACTGAATCATGTATCTCCTTCACACTCTCTACAAATTCTTCACCATGAACACTGGATGGAGTATCTGATGGGAGTTCTCTTAGTTTCAAGATACCTCTTGGACTTTTCCCATACACAATCTGAAAGGGGCTTTTCCCTATGCTCCTATTGACTGAGTCATTGAAGGAAAACTCTTCTTGTGGCAGGACTGAATCCCACTTATCTCCATATTGCTTTGTTAGGCACCTAAGTAGATTACCAATGGACTTGCTGACAACCTCTATATGCCCATCCATTTGTGGATGATAGGAAGAGCTAAAACTAAAATTAGTCCCTAACCTCTTCCAAAAGGTCCTCCAAAAGTAACCAATAAACTTCACATCTCTATCTGATAGTATGGTCTGAGGTAAGCCATGAATCCTCACAATCTCCTTGAAGAACAAACTAGTAGTTGATGATGCATCATTGGTACTTTTACAAGGGATAAAGTGGGTCATCTTACTAAACCTATCCACTACAACATAAATGCTATCATATCCCTTTTGTTTCCTAGGCAAACCCATCACAAAGTCCATGTTGCAACTCTCCCAAGGCCTCATAGGAATAAGTAGGGGTTGGTATAACCCTACATTTGTAGATGCACCCTTGGCCCTCTGATAGATTGTACATGTCTCCACAATCTTCCTTACTTTAGTTTGAAGCTTAGGCTAATAGTAAAACCTTCTAACATGTTCTAAGGTCTTGGCCAACCCAAAATATCCTCCCATGCCACCTGCATGCTTCTCCTTGATAATGTTTTCCCACATGGAACACTTGGGGATGCACAATTGATGTCCTTTGAATAGTGGGCCATTTTGGATCAAATAATCTACATATTCCACATGATAGGCTTTAGAAAAATCAGAACACACCATATAGATATCACTGAAATCATCATCATCTTTGTACATGTCCTTCAATGAGTCTATCCCTACACTTTGAAGTTGGATTTGTTGCACAACTAAAGATCTTCGGCTCAAGGAATCTACCACCTTATTGGAAACTCCCTTCTTGTGTTTAATTGAGAAAGTGTAGACTTTTATTGACTCCACCCACTTCATGTTCTTGTGGCTTAGTTTCTCTTGGCTATTCAAGAAACTCAAGGCTTGATTGTCTGTGAAGACAACAAATTCCTTTGGCAGGAGGTAGTGCCTCCATTTCTTCAATGATTGGACTAAAGCATATAGTTCCAAATCATAAGAGGAGTATTTCCTCTTTGCTTCATTCAGTTTCTCACTGAAAAAGGCTATAGGTTTGCCCTCTTGGCTCAAGATAGCCCCTATAGCTAGGTTTGATGCATCACATTCAATAGTGAATTATTTTTGAAATTCAGGGAACACTAGTATAGGATTTTCCATTACCTTTTTCTTCAGCATTTGAAAGGTTTCCTCTGCCTCTTTGTTCCATAGAAATTTACATTTCTACCCACCTTTTATGGTGTCAAGTATTGGAGCACATAACTGACTAAAATTCCTAATGAATTTCCTATAAAAGGATGCAAGCCCATGAAAGCTTCTCACTTCAGTCACTGTCCTTGGAGAAGGCCAACTTAAGATAACTTCTATCTTCTTAGACTCCATCTTGATGTTCTGATGTGCAATAAAAAATCCCAATTAGACAAGTTTCTCCTACATAAAAACACATTTCTCCAAATTTATAAAAAGCTTCTCTTCATGCAGCCTCTTCAAGACCAAATCAAGGTGTCCCAAATGCTCCTCATTACTCTTGCTGAAGATAAGGATGTCATCAAGGTATACTATGGAATTTTTTTCCAAGGAATCATTTTAGCACCTCATTCATGAGCCTCACGAATGTGCTAGGGGTATTTGATAGACCAAAGGGCATCACCCTCCACTCATATAAGATTTCATTTATTTTAAAGGTTGTTTTCCATTCATCACCAGCCCTAATCCTGATTTGGTGATAGCCACTCTTCAAGTCCACCTTGAAATAGTACCTTGCACCCCCTATATGATCCAATAGGTCCTCTATTCTAGGCATAGGAAACCTATACTTAATTTTGATTCTATTTATGGCTCTATAATCAGTGTGCAACCTCCATGTGCCTTCCTTGTTAGGGGCCAAAAGGGCAGGTACTACACAAGGGCTAAGGCTTTTAGTGATTAAACCCTTATTTAAGAGTTCTTGGATCTGTCTTTCCATCTTGTTATTTTATTTAGGGGTTAACTTGTATGCAACTTTGTTGGGAGAGGTTTCTCCTAGGATCAAGTCTATATTGTGGCTTATGTCTCTGATTGGTGGCAGTTCATTGGGTAGGTCTTTGGTGACAATGTCTTTATACTAGTCTAGTAGGTATGCAACTTATTTAGGGCCTACTCTCCTCAAGGGATCTATATCCTTCTTAGACTTCTTGGGTCTGTCATCCTTTGGAAAAAGGACTAGGGCATAACAAGGAGTCTTCTACTCTTTCAAAGTTTTCAAAAACTCTTTGTCACCAATAAACAAAAATTTGGAATCATTATGTTCTTTTGAATTTTTAGACAGGGGTAAGAGTGTTACATTTTCTCCTTTGTGGATGATGGATTAGGTGTTCAACCTCCCATCATGATGAGCCTTCACATCATACTACCAGGGACTTCCAAGGAGAAAATGGTAGGCATCCATAGGAACAATGTCACAAAGCACCCGGTCCTTATATTTTCCAAGTTGGAACTCTACCCATGCTTTCTCTTCTATGACAGTGTGTTGGGTCTTGGTAAGTCATGACACCTAGTAAGGGTTTGGATGTGGCACCCTTCTCAACTTAAAATTCTTCACTACCTCCTTGTACACCAAGTTATCTATAGATCCACTATCAATTACCAATCTACACACTTTGCCTCCACTCTTATATGTGGTGGTTCTTGAGCACAAGGAGCCTTCAATGAGGTCCTCATCATCATGAGTGCCTCTCCTCTTCAGGTGGTGCATAAGATCCAAGTGCATTGTCTCCTTGGTTGTCTTCATCTCTAACCATGTTAGCCCTTCTCTCTGTCTGATTCTTTTCCTTCTCAGGGCACTTTGAGGCTAGATGCCCAGGTTGGTTACATCTATAACACCTTATGGATCCTGAACTTCTTCCACTAGTCCTTTCCCTTGAATCTCCTCTTCTCCCTCTATAGGAGCCTCTAGAACTTCCTTTGCCAAAGGAGTTCTCCTGATTGGTCTCTTCAAAGCTTCTAGGAGTCTTTCATCTACCACTTCCTCATCCTCTTCCTCTATTGCCAAAATCTCTTTGGCCTCTTCCTTTCCCACCTTGGTCTTGCTTCCTCTTGAGATTTTCCTCAACATTCAATGCCAATTGAAAGTATTTCTAGATAGTGGTATGGGAAAACAAGCTTAATTCATCTTGGATGTTCACCCTTAACCCTTGCATATACCCAGCAAGTTTGACACTTTCTGGCTCCACCAATTTAGACTTCATAGTAAGTCTATAGAATTCTTCAGTGTATCTTGAGATGTCCATCTCCTTCTTCCTTAAAATTTGTCTCTTCTTATGAAGTTGGACTTCATAGTCTTCTAGTACATAGGATTCCTTCACCAAGGCCACCATCTTATTCTATGTAGCCACTGGATTCTTTTCTATCTTTATTCTCTCTTCTTGAGTGATATTCCATTAAGTCAAGGCAAATCCCTTCAACTTGGACTTTTCTATCTTAACCTTCTGATGCTTTGGTATTTCCTCACAGTTAAAGAAACTAGTGAGTGCATCAATCCAATCCATCACTTCTTATGGATCCATCTTCCCACTGTAGACAGGCAGGTCAAGCTTGGTATCCATGGTCCTTCTCTCCATGGACTTCAAGGTCTTCAACACTAGCCTTTGGTTTGCAGTCATTTCTTTTTCTTCCTCCTGCAAAGGGGCTTCCTCATTACTCCCCTCTTATTCTATTCCAAAGTTCCCACTATGCCCTTGCTTGAGTTTTTCCTTAAGCCTTTCCATTTCTTGCCTCATCCACTTCCTCTCAACATCATGCTCTTTCACTACCCTTAGTAGTTTTGCATTAGTCATCCTATTAGGAAGTTCATTATCTTGCCCACCATTTGACATGGTTGCAACTAATCTTACTCCAAAGATCTACTAGTTTATCTGATACCACTTGGAGCAGAGCCCCAATCTATACCAAAAATATTCACTTAGAGGTCCACAACACCCCTATTCCCATACAAATTAGGGCCCTGACAAAGAGTTCCCAAAACCCACAAGACAAGATTAGATCTCCTATCCAATCTACTACACCCTTTTGGCACAAAGTAACACAACTCAACCCAAACAATCCAAAGATGGAATAAGGGTTTATTCAAGGTTAAAAATCAACTTCAAATGTATTGAAATACAAATCCCACACCAAGCAAATCTGAAACACTATTTGGGCACCCAAACCCTCTATCAGGCTACAAGGAGAAAACCTAATTTCTTGAGGGAAACCTACTTGGAACTCCACCAAGACAAGTCTTAACCACCCCCAAAGGCTTAAAATAACCTACCAACAACATCCTTCAAGTTAGGGCCTTTGGTAAATTCCCCAACTCTTGTTGTCCTGAAATCTCTCCTAGGCCTAATAGGGCTAATAGGCCAATTTAACAAAGGAAGTGTCTCAAGTTCTTGTCACCTTCCAATATAGCCTATTGGAACACTAGTAGGAACACATAAAAAGACTAAATCCAAAGATTTAGATCTCCATTCCACCCCTGGGCCGAGTTGTGCATTCAAACTCATAATTTTGGACAGTCACATAGAGATGCATGTCGCGAGGGTTTAATCATTCCTCCTCTCTCCATTAAATTCCCCATCTAAGACCTCAAAAATATTATAGTACATCCACCCTCCTTTCTTTCCACCAAGAATCAGAATTTTTCCATGGTGGAATCTCCTGGAAGGAGGAATTTGGTCTCGAAACCCTAGGTAGGGCCTTCCTCCAACTAGTGACACTCAAAATTAGATAACTTTTGTTCTAGGTTGTTTCAAGACTTCAAACCAATTTAATTCTTCTCATAAGACATGGGGAAAACTTCTAAAGTCCTTAAATGACACATGTGAGACTGTACAGGTCTGTATACCTTTAGAACATAGTCAAATTCTCAGTAAATCAATGAATTTTATTGAAAATGTTTATGAATTCTTCTCCAAATCTTCCAACCAACTTGGATTGGAGTTTTCCAACATGTTTATACACTCCTCAATTGATTCCAACCAACTGAGATGGTTGTGACCATTGAGATTAAAAATTTAACAACTTTTCAAAAAATTGCCCAATGCAATATCGACAACATTGACAAATTTTGGGAAAGTTGTCAATTGTCAATCAAACTCACTAATATTTATCCTAGACTCTACCTAGGACCTTAGAGAGGTTAAAATAAACTTATTTCAACCTTTTCTTAGGCCAACTAGACCATCTTAGTCACCTAGACTATTCTAGCCCTTCATAACCAAATTGTCCAATAATGGCTAAGGTAGACAACTAGTTTTATAACAATACCTCTTGTCACCTTGCCTTACAAAATAGGACTTATTTAAAACATTGGATTCAAGATCCAACTAGTACCCTAACCCTTCATGTTTGGGTCCCTTTATGTGCTAGCCATGGATGAGTTTGAGGATGCTCCTAAACCAGAGAGAGAGAGAGAGAGAGAGAGAGATGAAGGGTGCTCCCCTTAATACCACAAACACATAACAGAAACAGAGAAACAACAACAATATGCAAGAACAAAAAATTGGCTTCTTATTATCTCCACAAATGTGGAATTACAAACTTTCAGAATTACAATATGCAAAGCCACATGGGCATTCCCTTACAATATTTTGTTGGACAAAGCCTCGAATTATTACCCAGAGTTACCACCCAGAACTATCCCGAACTACCTAAGACAACACTACAGACCTTTCTTATATACGCAATTTCCACCACCCGAGAAGGTTCCAGAAATTTAGCCCTTTAGGCCGACTAGACATAGAATTATTTATTTTTCACAATTATTACAATAGGGCCGGCTCAAAAGAAATACAAAATATGATTTTAGGTAACCCAACTTCCGAAGGCCATAAATTTTTAACCATAACTCCATTTTTCTATTGTAACCACTTTTCAGAAATGCCATGATGAGATCTACAACACTTGACATACGCTAGTGCCAATCAACTAGGGGTCGATTGCGATCCGGAGCCTCTAAGGCCTTCAAAATTGACTTGAAAGATCTCTGTACCCAAAAATCTCAATAACTTCACCAATATTGATGATGTGGCAATGAAACTCAACTAGTAGGCTGAAATGACTAGGATGAACCTCCAACTGTGAAATCAAAACATTCTGAGATCATATGACCAACTTACTAAAAATAGTAAGTTTCCATAAATAGCAGCTCTGTACAAGATAGCCCTTATTGAAAAGCAAATAGAAATATTTTTGGGTGATGCAAGATTGCTCTTACACCCAGGATGCTCCTGCATCAGACACCCAGGGTAATTTGAAAAGTGACCATGTCATGACTCAAGTGTGTAGAGGAAAACCAAGACGGTTAACCTCCTCCTTTGCTAGCCATGATGAATCTTCAACATGTCATCCTTTCCATTTGACCAAATACTCTTCATATGTCTTGTTCCTTGTGCTTCTGCCAACATGACTATCTAGTATGTCTTCAATCTCCTTGATATCTGAACTGGTTGCTGGAATACTCCACTGTGCTGCTATAACCTCATCTTCAACACCTCCTTCATGATACTCTATCAGATCTGAAACATTAAATACTGGTGAAATATTCAGTTCAGTAGGCAACTCAACCTCATATGCATTTCCTAAATCATGCTTCTTCAGTATCTTACATGGCCCAAACTTCTTCATTTTCAACTTGTTATATGTACCAACTAAAAATCTTTCTTTTCGCAAATGAACCATGACCTCATCTCCAACCTGAAATTCCTTATGCCTCCTTTTCTCATCTGCCTTAGCCTTATACTGCGCATTCATCTTGGTAATGTGCTTCCTCACCTCCTCATGGATGTTCTTCAAATGTTCTGCAAAATCCTCAGCTTCAGCACTACTTATTTCTCCTTTATCTATCTTTCTCAACTCAGATGCATTTCTTGGACTACTCTCATATACAATCTGGAATGGTGATTTACCAGTGCTCCTATTGATAGAATTATTGTATGCAAATTCTTCTTGTGGTAAAATCAAATCCCATCCCATTGGCTTATCTCCAACCAAACATCTTAGCAAATTTCCCAAACTCCTATTCACCACCTCCGTCTGTCCATCAGTATGTGGATGATGTGATGAACCGAACTTCAAATCTATCTTCAACTTCTTCCACAATGTACGTCAGAAATATCCAATGAACTTAGTGTCTCTATCTGAAACTATACTCTTTGGCAAACCATGTAGTCTCACCACTTCTCTAAAAAATAATTCTACTATATGAACAACATCATTGGTCTTCTTGCAGGGAACAAAATGTTCCATCTTTGAAAATCTGTCAACTACCACAAAAATTGAATCATGTCCCCGCTGTGTCCTTGGTAAACCAACAACAAAGTCCATACTAATATCCTCCCAAGGCTTCTCTGGTATTGGTAATGGCTGATACAACCCTGTATTCTGCTTCACTCTTTTCACCATCTGACATACTCTGCAACTCTGTACAAACTTCTTGACATCTTGTTGCAACTGTGGCCAATAATAATTTCTTACTAACCAAAGCAAGGGTTTTATCACAACCAAAATGTCTAGCCAATCCTTCGCTATGCTTCTCCTTGATGAGATTCTCCCTCATAGAACTTCTTGGAATGCACAACTAACTCCTTTTGAATAGCATTTCATCCTGAATGATGAAATCCAGCCACTTCATTCTATCTAGAGTAATAGGTTCTTTATAAGCTTTACAAGCTTCACCAAAATCAGGATCCTTCGAATACAAATTCTTGAGTTCCTTGAACCCAACCACCTCAATCTGCATCTCTATCAGCAATAGTTTCCTTCTGCTAAGTGCATCTACAACCCTGTTAGAATTTCCACTTTTGTGCTTCAAAACAAATGTATAACTCTACAAAAACTCAACCCATTTCAAATGCCTTTGATTCAACTTTTCTTGACTATTCAAATATTGCAAAGCTTGATGATCAGTATACAAAAAGAACTCCTTAAGAAACAGATAATGTCTCGACTTCTTCAATGTCTGAACTATAGCATAAAATTCTTGATCATAAATAAAATATTTTCTCTTGGCATCATTTAACTTCTCACTGAAATAAGCAATAGGTTTACCTTCTTGGCTCATAACAGCTCCTATTGCAGTACCACTAGCATCACAATCTACTTGAAAAACCTTATTAAAATTAGGAAGTACTAAAATAGGTTGTTCTGTAACCTTTTGTTTCAACAGTTTAAAACTCTTATCTACCCCATTAGTCCACTTGAACTTTTTTCTATCCCCTGTCATTGTTTCAGTCAAGGGTCCACAAATACTGCTAAAATTTTTGATAAACTTTCTGTAAAAGCTAGCCAAACCATGAAAAGATCTTACCTTAGTAGCACTCCTTGGAGTAGGTCATTCAAGGATAGCCTGTACCTTCTCTGGGTCCATTTTTAGACCTTCTGTTGAAACTAAAAACTCCAAATACACTAACTCTTTCTTCACGAATATGCATCATATGCTCTTCCAATGTCTTACTAAAGATCAAAATATCATCTAGGTAAACAATGAAAAACTTACCCAGAAACTCTTTCAGAACCTCATTCATGAGCCACATGAAAGTGCTTGGTGCATTAGTTAGCCCAAAAGGCATGACTGACCACTCATACAGTCCTTCCTTTATTTTGAAGACAGTCTTCCATTCATCTCCTTCTCTGATCCGAATTTGGTGATATCCACTCTTCAAATCTATCTTTGAGAAATACATAGCCCCACTTAAATAGTCCATAATATCATCCATTCATGGCAATGAAAACTGGTACTTGATTTTGATCTTGTTTATTGATCTAGAATCTATACACATCCTCCATTCTCCATTCTTCTTTGGTGCTAATACCACTGGTACAGCATAGGGACTCAGACTCTCTCGAATCAACCCCTTCTACAATAACTCATGTACTTGTCTATTCAACTCTTCAATTTCTACTGGTGTCATTCTATGTGCTGCCTTGTTTGGCAAACTGACTCCTGGAATCAAATCCATCTGATGAATGATCTTCCTTACCAGTGGTAATCCATCAGGTACATTATCAGATACAATATCCTGAAACTCATTCAACAAATTTGCAACCTCTATAGGCACATCCTCTACTTCCTCCTTACCAACTTTTGGAATTAAAGCAAAACACACATGCTCATGCCTCATACCATCTAGGAATTTTCTTCCACCAACAAATGTTATTCTTGCATTACCACATACCTTTTCTTCGGTCTCCTTCAATGGCTTTAGCTTATGTTGCACTCCATCCTTTTTCAGGGAATAGGTATTCACACGACCATCGTGTACATCACATCTGTCAAACTACCATAGTCTACCTAACAACATATGACATGCATCCATAGATATGATATCACATAGTACCTCATCTTGGTACCCACCGATCTTGAACTTTACTAGTCACTGTTCATTGACCCTGACCTTGTGGTCATCCTGCACCCAGGCAATCTGATATGGATGTGGGTATCTCTATCTCTTAAGCTTCAACTTTGTCACCATCTCTTCTGACACCAAATTGTTAGTGCTTCCACTATGAATAGTCACATCACAACATTTACCCTCACACTTGCATCTAGTGCAAAACAGACTCCTCCTTTGTTCAGGTTCATTCTCACCACTCAGCATGACTCTTCTATTAATCAATGTTTCTCCTCTTTCAGCATCTTCAGAATTTGAGAATTTGACATCTTCATCTACATGTGCCACTCTGGCCTAGCCTTCATTCCTCCTATTTTTCCTTCCTTGGCATTGAGGACATTCAAATGCCCTATGACCTTCTTCTCCACAGTGAAAACATGTTCCACGAAAGCCTCCTCTTCCTAAACCTTGTCCTCTTCCTCTTCCTCTCTGATCTCTATTGTTCTGATCTTGGAAATGATTGGAATTGTTTCCTCTCTGATTTTGACTACTACTGTCCTCATCCTTCTTTTTCAAATCTTCATTTTGGCCTCCATATGACCATCCACCAGATCATCCACCACGACCTCTTTCATTTTGTCTGCTTTCAAACTTCTTGTTTAGCTTTTCCTCTACTTTTAGGCAAATTGGCATGCCTCTTCAATACTGTTCATTCAAACCAAATTCAACTCCTCTTGAATGCTCGACCTCAAACCATTAAGGTAACATCAAACTTTCTCCTTATCAGCTTCCACATGGCCTGTTCTGATGAGGATTCGATAGAACTCCTCTGTATACTCCTGAACAGATCTTCCTGCTTGCTTCAAACTTTGCATCTTCTTTAGAAGGTCAAGCTCATAATCAACAGGAATGAACTGTCACTTCAATTTATCCACCATTTGATCCCATCTTGTGATTTTATCTTTCCCTCTTCTATTTCACTCCAATTGAATATCTTGCCACTAGATCTTCGCATGACCTTTCAGTCTAGCCTTCACAAACTTGACCTGATTAGGATCCTCAATATCTTCAAACAAAAAATATTCTTCACATTCATTGATCCAGTCGATCAATTCCTTTGGGCTAAGATTCCCTAAAAATGTAGGAACTTTGATCTTAGGTCTTTTCCCGATCTTGGAAATGGCCCGGAAAAACCTTTTTTCCTCTTGATTCAAAAGTTTGACTTCTCCTTCTTGATCTTCTTCTTCAGCTTCATCCTCGCTTTCGTCTCTGACATTAAGATTCATTCCTCTACAAATCTCCTCTTGTAATGCTTGCACTTGTCTCTGCAGTTCCCTAACCTCAGGTGTTACAACACCAACTCTTCCACCATGTTCCCTTCATGGAGACATTTTTGTGCTTCTCGCTAAAATCCTAACCATGGTCCTAGTGTAAACTACCTCACAACCGATGATCTATTTACATAGAAACCCTAACCCACAGTCTTGGTGCAAACTGCCTCACAATTGGCAATCTATTTACACACTCAGGAACTCCTACTTTGATACCACTTGATGAAGGGTGCTCCCCTTAATACCACAAACACAACAAAAACAAAGAAAAAACAACAATATGCAAGAACAGAAAATTGGCTTCTTATTATCTCCACAAATGTGGAATTACAAACTTTAAGAATTACAATATGCAAAGCCACATGGGCATTCCCTTACAATATTCTGTTGGACAAAGCCTCGAATTATTACCTAGATCTACCACCTAGAACTATCCCGAACTGCCTAAGACAACACTACAGACTTTTCTTATATAAGCAATTTCCACTGCCCGAGAAGGTTCCAAAAATTTAGCCCTTTAGGCCGACTAGACATAGAATTATTTATTTTTCACAATTATTACAATAGGGTCGGCTTAAAAGAAATACAAAATATGATTTTAGATAACCCAACTTTCGAATGCCATAACTTTTTAACTGTAACTCCATTTTTCTATTGTAACCACTTTTCAGAAACACCATGATGAGATCTACAACGCTTGACACACGCTAGCACTAGTCAACCTAGGGTTGATCACGATCCGGAGCCTCTAAGGCCTTCAAAATTGACCTGAAAGATTTTGTACCCAAAAATCTCAATAACTTCACCAATACTGATGATGTGGCAATGAAACTCAAGTGGTAGGCTGAAATGACTAGGATGAACCTCCAACTGTGAAATCAAAACATTCTGAGATCATATGACCAACTTACTAAAAATAGTAAGTTTCCATAAATAGCAGCTCTGCACAAGATAGCCCTTATTGAAAAGCAAACAGAAATATTTTTGGGTGACGCAATATTGCTCTTACACCCAGGATGCTCCTACATCAGAGAGAGAGAAAGAGAGAGAGAGATAAGGGATATATATCTCCCTTATTGAGAGAGAGATAAGAGATAAGGTATATATATATATATATATATATATATATATATATATATATATATATATATCCCTTATCTCTTATCTCTCTCTATAAGGGAGATATATATATATCTCCCTTCTCTCTCTCTCTCTCTCTTCCCCTATCCTTCTCATCCCCTGCCACTTTATAACTATTTTTTTCTCACTATTGAAATCTATGATTTCCATAGGGTGATTGCACAATAGCGCGCACACCCTATGGAAGTCATAGGTTTGAATAGCACGCTTTCACTTTAGTGCACACACCCTATAGGGCATGCAAGATTTTATAGACATTGGAATCCACCAAGCCTAAGGCTTGGATTTGCCTTGGAGATCCAACCCAAAGGCTTGGAGGATTCAAATAGGCCTGAGACGTGTTTTCCAACAGACATAAAAAATGACTTTTTTTTTGTGTGCTCCTCGTCAAGTTTACTCATGGTTCAATAACGTTAAAATCATACGACGTGATATTGTAGATCTTTTTGTTAGCTATCTAAGCATATAATGTATTTTGAATTCTGATTATGTTAACTTTTTCATCTCTAATTTCTTTTTTGTGTATGTCCGTTTTTTTTTCAAAAACCAATGTGTAGTGTTTTGGGCATAGATTTTTGCTCGCTCATCAAATTTTACAACAAGTTATGGTTTTAGAAACTAGACTCCATTCTATGCACTTTAAAACAAATAAAATTTGATTTTTGATTAGTTTTAAATGATTTCTAGGGGGAGCACATAGAAATTTCACGATTTCAGGATGTGTGCACTTCATAAATTCATAAAAAATTATACATTCATAAAAAAATAAGCAAAAAAGTCCGGGATAAACTACGTGGTGTTAGCTAACTTCTCACTAGAGTGATTAAATTTTTTTAACAAAAAGTTAACATTTTAGGGGGACCACATCAGACGCTATGTTATGTTTTTTCAAAAAAAACATGACCACTCTTTGTGCTCCCCCTTTTTGAGGGCCTTAATCTTCACCATTTTCAAAATAAATTAGTAGTTTAGGAACTAGATTCAGATTATTACAACTCTTGTTGTTGTATCAGCTTAAAATTTTGAGTCTAACTATCTTCAATTTCTTGTTGAAGTTCACAGTTTGCTGATTTCAGAAAAAAGTGACATCTTATACCCCCTTTTTGGTCCCCCATCTTTGTGCACTTACCCAGAGATTACTAATATGGTTATTAAAAGTCAAAGGTGGATTGTGAGGCATTAATGTGATAAAGGGAAGATGACGACTAAGGAGGTGGAATTTTCTTGTAAGGGTCAACAATGGTATTGCAATTGGATCAGGTTGAGTTGGAAAAAAATGGAGTTATAAGGAGCTTTGATATTGATATTAATTATGTGGACACCTCTTTTATTGATAAATCTTACAACATGGATAATTATAATGCTTTCTTCCTCCTCATAAGAGGCAAACGCCATTTTAAATCTCTAAAAGATATTTTCTTTAGTAATTTGGACACTTGTATCATTATTAGAGGTGATGCCAGAAATCACATTGGTTTAATTCAAAGTGGACATATTTCATCCTTCAAGAAGCTTCCACATTTTTATAGAAAGAGATGAAGAAAGGATTTCCTATTTTATTTATTTATTAGTTACAAGGGGCCTACTGGAATGACAATGAAAGAGACCCAAATCAACTTCAATGAAGTCAGAATCATGGGTGGGCCTTTGAAGAAGGTGGAGTCGAGGGACTGTAAGTAGTTAATGTAGAATGGTGAAATATGGGATGAGTATAGTAAATATGGACTGACTAATTACATTCAAGATATGAAGGGCTTTAATAGTACCCTCTCCATGAAATTTATTAATTCACGACATAAGGGAAATGTGGCTATCAGAAATGTTAAATTATGTGTAATGCCAGAGCTAATTGTTGAGGCTATAGCACTCAAGTGTGAAGGGGAAAATGTTGAAAGGAAGTCCACTGGAGATTATAAGAGCTATATGAATAAATTATTTGAGAAGGGAAAGAAACCAATGATCGTGGAATATGGTAATAGGTATGATCACTCTTCCCTTCGCCCTTTGTATTCTTTGGTCTATCCTTATGCGATGAAATACTTTATGTTAGATGGCTATTTCACTACTTTTCATGGTTACCATTTTTCTATTTTGAATCATATAAGACATGAGGATAAAACTAATGTTCCTTATTTTATTTTCTCTTCATTGAGTAATAGCATTGCTAAGGGTGAGTACCCTCCCGTGCACCTAAAATTGATCTATGTTTTGTATAAATTTGCAATTGGTAATTATCCTCTGAGAAGTCAATGTATTACCTATTCCCAACTAGAAGGGCAATAATTTGAAGAACCCCCTTAGAGTACGGTCAAAATCAAAATCTTAGGTAGAAACCCTCTCCTTGAAAGTTCAAACCCTAAGCCAAAAACAAGAAGATTAGTAAATATCCTCATTTGTTTATTCCTAAAGTCTCTTTTGAAGAATCCCTCCTTGATACTACCCCAAAAAATAAACCTAACCCTCCCAAGGCCGGAAAACTAATTTTGGAGCTAAAAAGAACATTTATGTGAATAAAGAGGATAACAAAGAGGGTATTGATTATCAGGAAGGTCAGAAGATGGATTGATATGGGGAAAAGAAGTATGCCATGAGTTTTGGGGAACATAGGTTTTCTCTCTTAAGGAATATAAGATATATTAAGGGGAACATTCTTGAAGAAGAGGTGGTCCCTAAAATGAACCTTGAGTGTGAACCCAATAAAATTGAAGCCACATACATCTCAGAGAATGAGGACTATGAAAAATAAACTAAAGAGGTGGAAGATACTAAAGAAGATAAATCCCTGGATATCACTATGAATCTTGATGACTTAGATAAAATGGTGAATACTGCTTGTACTTCCCTTGTTATACTTGAAGAAGGCTACATGATGAAAAAATCCCTTGACCTAACTTGGATTGTGAAGAGGATAATGACATGTAAGAATACATAAAAGACCTAAAAATAGAATGATTTCTAAGGAAAATTCTATTAGCCCTACTATTCCTAAAGAGGAGTTCAATGCTACTTTCTCTACTCTCTATAGTTTGGTGAACAACATAATGAAGAAGACTATCTTTGGAGTGGCTACAAGAAAAAGTACTTGATGAGGAAAAGTGCTAAGAAGAAGAAGAAGTTGGATAAGAAGAACTAAGAGGAACCTAAGGTCCAAGCTAATACTAAAGACTAGAAGTGGGACCTTAACTGTCTCTCAAAGGATTGGGAGAATATCTCTAATTCTAAATGATCTTTAATTTACCTTTCTTTATTTTTAGTTGTAATGCTAATATATTTTTGGTTGGCTTTGTTAAAATTTACGCTATTGTTATTTTATGTTGTATTGTTATTATTGTGAATTGGAACTATGTGATTCTTTCCATAAGGCAAAAGAAGATATTTTGTTTTATTTAGATGAAGACGGACAATAGTAGGGGTAATAGTGATAATGGTGTTAGATTAGGGATAGTTGATATTGTTGAACAATTTCTTTTGATTAATTTTTATCATTGATGGTTTTAGGTGGCTTCCGATTGTAATGGACCGAAGTCTAGTTTTCTGGTTTAAGCTATAATGTGATTGTTGTTATTTGGGTTCAGGGCCCTATCCCTTCCATCTTAATCAAAAAGTAATGGACTACTTAAAAGGAAGTGTTGGTCGCCCTTGTTATCTTCTAAGTATTTTGGAGAATTGTATAAGAATTTTTTCCATCTTCAAGAAATTTGAGATTAGCCATTGTTTAAGGGAAGGTAACAACATCTCTAACCTTATGACTAATTTAAGCCTTACTTATCAATAATGGTTCTATATTAAATTTGATCAGTGCCCCAAGAGACTTATAGAAGTCCTTGCAAATGAGAGAAGAGATGAGATTATAAAACTTTGTTTATGAAGAGGTCTTAGTTCAAAATTAATACTTGAATGTTTTTTTTCTCTAGGGCAGATCTCTAGATAGAGTTTGATGAATTCTAACCATATGAATCATAATCCTGACTATAATATGAGGCTTTTGATTAATTATTATTGCATGTGAATGAATGATTCTATAGAGAGAAAGAAAAAGAGTAGTGTGAAGGAAAGCAAGTTGGAACCCTCATAAACCTTGTTAAAGGGAAAGAAAATATTTAAGATCACACATAATGGGAGATGTCTTTTTAATAGTTTGGAAAATCACCTCAATATCAAGTTCATAGAAAACAAAGCTATCATATAATAATGATGGGTTATAATATCAAGCCATAAGTTTATTATGTTCAACAAAATTTGTAAGTTTTTGGTAAAAGGTGGAAACAAGCTTTTTTGTTTTAATATGAAACTAGTAAGAGTGGGTCTCAAATATCCAATTCTAATCTCTAGTTAAATCTTTCATAGGCGAGAGTGATGGGTGGACCTCTCAAACACTCGAAACAAAATGACTGCAAAGAATTATTGTAGAATGGTGAATTATGGGAGATTTTTAGCAGTAAAAATTTAACACCCTACTTCAAAGTGATGAGGGGATACAACAACACCTTGTCTATGAAGCTATATAACTCATGGCACCAAGGAAATGTCACTATTGATAGCACCAGATTTGTGTGACTCTTAAATTGATTGTTGAGGCTACCAAGTTAAAATGTGAAGGCAATAAAGTCAAGAAGAGAAGCTCTAGGGATTATAAGTTGTATATGAAGATAATTTTTAAGAAGGGGAAAAACTGGTTGTTGTTGCCAATGAGAACAGGTATGATAGATCTTCTTTACCTCCTCCTTATGATTTGGTTTATTTTTATGTGATGAAGTATTTCACCCTTAAAGGTCAGTATATAGTCTTCCATGGGTACCACTTTCCTATCCTCAATTACATTAGGAGTGATCATAAGATAAATGTCCCATTTTTCCTCTTCTCATCTTTGAGTAGCGACATTGCTAAGGGTACATCATTACTTCTTCACTACGGTCTCATCTATGCCCTTTACCAACACGAGTTCAAAAAACCCCCCTTGCACGGTCATCTCCTCTCATATCCCCAACATGATAAAAACCAAAATGTGAAGCTAGCTAAAAGCTCTATAAAATTTGAGCTAATAGAAAGAAACCCTCTTCCAGAGAGGCCCAAACCTAGTAGGAAGGAAAAAGGAAATAACCCTAAAGATACTATCAAGGAAATCCCTCTTGAAGAATACACATGTTAGATACTACCCCTCTGAAAAGGAATACTCCTATAAGAAAAATGAATCTTTACTCAAGTTAAAAAATGAATAAAAAGGTCAAGGAGTTGATCCCTTTAAGCGATGTAGACATGGAGGAAGAAGCTGATGAGGGAGTTGAAAATGTTGAGGAGCCAAAACATGATGTTAGCTCAGGTGATAGGAGGATGGCCTATTTTCTCAATAAAGAAATACAAGATAAATAAATTATGGAAGAGGTGGTATTAGAGATATTTTTAATATGAACTGAAAGAAGAGGAACAAACCACGTAGAATATAGAAGATGAAAATAATGCAAAGGAAGAAGAGTATATTAGGGAGGAATAAAAAGACAAGTCAGATGATATCACGATGAATTGGAGTGTATTAGAGGAAATAATAAAATGGTCTACAATTCCCCTATTCTTGCTACTAATGATGTTTTGGAGAACACCTCTTCCATACCCTGATCTAGGCAATGATAATGAAACCCCTACTATCCAAGATAAAGTTGAAAGCCTATATAATAGACTCATGGCTATGGAGGGTTCTTCTACTGAGTCTATTATTACCAAGAAACAATTCAACACTACTATATCCTCTCTTTTGAGGGTCATTGATGGCCTTATGAAAAAAAATAGAGTTGTTACGAGAAAAAGAAAAATAAGGAAAATGGTGAAGAAAAGGAAGGAGGGCATCATAGTGAGGAAGAAGCACAAGAAGAAGACACTGAAGAGTGGAAGCGAAAGCTTAATAGTCTCTCCAAGGACTAGTAAATGATCTCTAAGTTCAATGATAGTTAAGATATAACTTGCTTTTGTGCTACTTTCTTATATGGTACTTTGTTTAGTTATTATGATAGTTTCAGACAGTTGCTCATTATTTTGTTTATCACAACATAGTTGTTGTTACCTAACGAATTTATAATTCATGACCAAAAAATTTTCTATTTTTGTTTTTATTTTGAAAACATATACTCTTTCAAATGCATTATGTTGATAAGTTATCATACTAATATTGTTGCTAGTAGTGGTGTTAGGATGATATCTGAAACTAATAGTATTAGTATTTTTAACTAATTTTTATAAAGGGGTGCTTTTTTCTTTCTTTCGGCAGTAATGACCCAAAGTAAGGGTTCTAGTACTGCTTCTTAATGTTCTTTATGTTGTAATTGGACTCAGAGCCCTCTCCCTACTGACTTAATAAAAAATATGCTAGACGATTAATATAACATTTGCAAAAGATAGATAAATAAAAATAGTTGCATCATTAATCTCAATGTTGGGCTTCCCTAGATGATTTTCTCATATTGTATTCTTAAAATTTGGGATTGAAAGGGTGGCCTCAAGTGTTGTTTCTTAATGTTCTTTATGCTATAATTTGGATTAGGGCCTCTTCTTACTAACTTAATGAAAAATATGCTAGAGGATTAATTGAGCACCTACAAAAGATAATTAAATAGAAATAGTTGCATCATGAATCTCAATGTTGGGCTTCTCTAGATTATTTTCTCATATTGTATTTTAAAAATTTGGGACTGTAAGGGTAGCCTCAATGTATTGTCTTGGACATACATGACTCCAACTATCTTAATGTGAACTGAACTCAAAATAATTAGAAATATGAATAAATCTAGACAAAAAAAAAACTTCAAAGCATATATAAGCCTAATTAATTACATGTATTGTTGTCCTTGAAAATAATTAAATAAAATTACTGATATCCCAAAGCTTATAATGAAAATCAAGAACAAGTTTCTAACATTATTTTATATTTATTTTTAATAGAAAAAATCAAACATAAAAAGTTGATGAATCAAAAGAATAACAATAATCTTATGAATTGTATACATTAATATTATTATTGTTATGTAATTTATGATTCTAAAATTAAACTTAAAAATAAACTTGCATTCATATAGAGAAGATCCAAACTTTATTAATCATAAATATTATGAATTTTTAATGAGGATCTTCAAAATGACAATACAAGTCTAACATAATCAGTACTGAAAAAATAAATAAAATGGTTTAAATACTTTGATGCATGAGCTGATATTTACCCAAAAAGAACTACCAAAAGAGTGTGATATATCACACTTAATCACCATACAAGATGTATATAACCAACAAAAATCTCTAAAGCCAGGGCCAAAACTGGCTTTGTATAATTTTTTGAGAACGAGGAGAGTCTGGTGTCTAAGAATGGGGGGCTACAACATTTTTGACCTGCCTAAATTTTGACTGAAAATGTGCAAATTGATCATCAAGTACTTCACTTTGGAGGGTTTCTAGGGTACTTTCTATAATTATCATCTTCCCTTCTTAAAATATTTTAGGCATAAAATGTTGATTTCTTTGTCGTTTTACCTATTACACTCTCTGGAGTCTAACTTTAATGATGTTAATGAGGCTATCTCATTGGGGAAAAAACCCATTTACCCTCACCAGGGTTTAATCCTCAGATTGTATAACTTCCACCATGCCCTTTGCCCTCCTCCCACTGTGCAAGTCACCCAAACTACCCAGGAGCCTCCATCGCCCTCAGTCTCCCTCAATCAGGGCTTCCCCATGCCCTCGGGTTCTATGGGATGCTCCACCCCTGCCGCCAGCCATAAATCCTCAGAGACCCACCCCACTCCTAACTCGCAGCCTGACTCCAAGGATGACCTTACCCCTGAATATTCCTCTTAGGCACCCACCAAGAAGTGTAAAAAGATCATCATTAATCTAGAATGCTTGATGGGTACCAACCCCCAACCCAGATCTACTCACCGTACTTCACATCTGGCTAAAGTTCAAGGCAAAATGGATATAAAAGAGTTGATGGATCAGGAGGATACCTTAGTGGGATCTCCCAGCAGGGAAGAGACTGAGAATGGCTCAGACTAAGAGGAGGGTAAGGATGACAATCAAACTACCACAATTGAGAAGATTAAGGAGGACAAGGAACCCAATGCTAGAGAAGACACCATGAATGAAAGTACCAAAATTGTTACAGGAGTCAGCTTGGTGGGAAGAATCAAGTACTAGATTGCCTTCCTAGAGAATATGGTGGCCAAACTTAGTCAGGACCTAGACAACACCAATAAGAGACTGGCTGATGTTAGCAAGTTTTCCCTCAAGGTTATGCATGCTTCAGCTACTACTCTTTGTCTCTTAAACGCGAAGGCTTCAGATGGGAAGGAGTCTGTTGAAGGAAATCATGAGCTCTTCAAATTCTTGAATGAAGAGTGGGTTGTCCTATTCCTTTCCAAGGGCTTATGGGATGACAAATGACTTTGCTGTTGGATTGGGGTGGTGTTGTGAATGGTGGTGTTGTTGACATCAAGCCCAATTTTTGGGCTAGTTTTTTTGGTTGCAGTATTAAGTTTAAAACTTTAATTATGGTTATTAGCCCTGTGTGGCATAGTTTACTTTTTATGCTGGTTAAACTTGATACTATCTCGTGGGTTTTTGAAACCAAGCGATTGTGTTTGTTTAGTTTTTTCATTTTGGTTTTTGATAGAGGTAGATGGTTTATGTGCTCTGTTGTTTCTTTCTAGGTTGAATTAATCTGATGTTAATTCTTCTTTAGTTAGTTGTTTATTGTACCTCAGACCAACACCCTCTTGATGCCGCTCAATTAAAAAACTGACAAAAATCTGACCTCTACTTTTCTACCATTCTTTCTTTGTGAGTAAAATCGGTTTTTTTTTCATTTTTATATATAAACATTTTCTTAATTTTCAAAATTTCCTATGTTTCCACTGTGAATTTGGTTTCTACCAAGCATGGGTGCACACAATTTTGGATATATTTTTTTTGGTTAAATGCAAGTGAAAAATATGGACATCGCTGTGCTTTGGACACTAAAAAATCACAGGATCATTTGGAAATAAAAAACAAAGATTTGACTGTAAAAAATGTGAGTAAATTTGAATTCTCACCAACTTGTTGCAACAGAGCTATTGAACATCGTGAACCCTTCATATACACATAAATTATACAGTATAGATATCAGCCCAATGCAACACTTGATATTTTGTTCAAGTTTCATTCGCGCTTCAAGGTGTAGGTAATTTTGTGATTCTAAATTGAAACCGGCAGGGAGAAAATTAAAGGCTATAGGGGAAATTTGGGACATTCAATAATATTATATAAAAAATAAATCTATTGCTTTTGCTCAATATTTTTTAAAAAAGCTATTAAGGATTGATTTCTAAACTGGAAGTGCTAAATATTAAGAGTTGACTGACATTTTCTAAGCTTAATATATTGCTTAATATGTGTGGTTTAAAGACAGCCATTGAGAAGAGCTGAAATTCTATCCATGGTGCATCAATTGCAAAATATGAAAGCTAGTATACTCATAAAAAATTCTTTGAGTTCTCAGAAAATATTTGAACTAATTTGAGAGCAATTATATAGAGACCACGCTATCACAACAATGAAGCTACAAGCTTTAAAAAGTGTCAAATGTTATGAAAGATATCAACTTCATGCATAAACTACACTATAACAACTAGCTTAGAGGCTTAGTCAGTCATTCATTCATTTGGTGTGCCATTTAGCTAAGCAAAATTAATTGGCTCGAGTTTATAGAATTACTTGTAATTGTAATTGTAGATTAATAGTCCATATTGATTGAAGTTTTTACCTAATAAAACTTGATACTTATTTTTTATTTATTTACGATAAATATTTATGTTAAAAAAATTTAATAACAAGTTAAATATGACTTATAGTGGAAAAAAAATGACTTATAATAATTAATAAACATTAAATATGCAAATACATGCCATATGAACCAATTCTTTTTAGACACAAGTTGACTAGTGTAAATTAAGAAAAATTCACTCAGCATGATATTTTATTTCTTATACATTAAAACCAATAATTTTTTTTAAAATTAAAAATGATTTACATACGAATCTTACTGTTTTAATCTTATATCATGTAAATATTTTCTGAAAACCTTTAATTTTATTTTAATTTAAAATTAATTAGATTTCTTGTGTTGTTTTGTTGGGATAGCGTAACCAGTGTTCTTCTTCCTTCTTTTCTCTTTGTCTGATAATTGTAATGATCTGCAACTCCAGTTCTGCGAGGCGATCATAATGGATCATGAGCGATCTGTGTTGGGGAAACTGGTTATAAAGATACTTGTAAGCCCTCACCAGACTATATACACCTTCAACACTATATTCATTCACATTATAGTCAAAGGCAGCGTTGAGATAATTGAAGGAACATTCCGTAAAACTGCAAAACAGGTTGGTCATCCAAGATAGAACAATAAGCGGGTCTTCACAAGGACACTTGCAGAGCTTGAAAAAGTCGGACAGGGTTATGCGTGGCATCAAATCTTTGAGCGCGATCTGATAGCCCAGATTCAAGAACTCACTTTGAAATCTCGTTAACCGAAACGATACTTTGACAGACTCATCGGCTGTCCAGACTCGAACGGTTCCATTATCCCCAATCCTCTCAATATAATGAACAAAAGTCCAATCTTGAAATTCCCCAAGCTTTCTCCAACGATGGCCAATGATGGGAAACATTTTAGCATCCAAATCTAAAACAGCCACCTTGATGGATTCAATGGGAGCTTCAAGACATTTCTTCAAGTATTCCAGGCTCTTAGCATCTGTAGCTCTACAATACCCAATTTCCCTGCCTCCACCAGCTCTTCCAGCAATCTTTTTTATTAACTCAGACTTCACAGGACGATCGGACAATTGGTGGCTGTCATATTTCTCTATCTCTGTGAAAATGACTCGTCTTATTGGAAGATCAAGACCTATTGCAATGGCATCCGTGGCTAACAGCACAGTTTTGTGGGTCTCAGAATCTTTCAAGAATTCTTCAGCTGCTTCAATGATAAGTTCCGGTGGGAGGTTGGGGTATAACAGAGTGCATTTTATGTTAGGCTGCTGCTGCAAAATTGTTCTTTTTATTTCTCTCAGTTTGCGCACTGAAAATCCAACAAAGCAGTCCCCAGATTCAATTTCAGTTTTCCCAACAACGAATTCTTTATCTTCCACAACCAATTGGTTTCTCCTATGGTACTCCACCCTTGTCAATTTGTCCCCTGATAATTGACAGAGGTGTTGAATGAGTTCCAGCACGCTGCTCTCTCCAGTTCCACACAAGTGGATTTCTTCAGCATTTAGCCCAAAAAATGCTCGTGTCCACGCCCCACCTCTGATATCATCTCCAATCATCTCAATCTCATCAATCACACCCACTTCCCACTTTTTACTCAAATCCACCAATTCCACACAAGAAGAACATTTTAGAGAACCCGAATGATGTTTAACATTCTCCCCTGTTTCAAGGTCACACAGAATTCCTTCCTTATTCACGTTTTGGTAGACTTGCATTGCAAGCAGGGGAAGTGGGGCACAATAAATTGCAGATTTGCCTTGTGCCTTGAACCTTTTCAAAGCCTCAAATGTTGTCCCGCTATTTGTTGGGCCAAAGTGAAAAGTAACCCTACGACGACAGCAGTCGATTTGCCTTGGATAGCAATGAGCAGGGGGAACCACGCTCAACATCCATCCAGGCACCTGCTCCATAAACTTCACAAACAAACTCTTAAAAAAAATACAGTTATATTCGTCTTGATACCTGTAGTGTACAATTATGTCCATTAAGGCTGAAGGACAGTAGTTTTTCAAGAAACTCATGTACTCTAAACGCATCCATGAGGATATTCCTTGAATTTGATGGTACTCCAGCTCCACATTCAGCATTTTGTGTGTGTATCTATCTTCCAGTGACTTCTTGAAAGGCGTATGGAACCTCTTCATGTCTTCCAAAATCTTTCTTATTTCCTTGTTAGCTTTTTTCCAACAGAAAAATTTGGGATCTCTCATTATCTGCTCAATCGACAAATCCTCACAACATTCAGTACAAGGACTATGAAGATCATGTACTTCAGGACTACCACACTTGGAACACAGCATTGTTAAGGTGGTGTTAAGCTTGCCATATTTATAATACAGATCCACCAATGCAGCCCAAATGTTTCGACTGTATCTTTCAATCTCGTCCTCTTCAGGACCCCAATTACAACACCTACAAAAGTCCATATTTCTAATAATTTCTCTCCTTATTTTAGTAATTCATACAGTTGAATCTGATAGCAATATTACTTGTAGAAAATATCTCCTATTTATCAACTTACATCCTATCATATATTTGTTTGCTCTTACGTGTCTTTCTCTAGAGACGCACTTCTAAGAATAAATCCCTTGTCCTTTCAACAAAAAAGAAAATTAGAAGTATTTAGCTTCTAAAAGAATTACAAAAATTAAAATAAAAGAATATAAAAGTATGATTAATTTAATTATAATATTATTTAATTTAATAATCAAAATTAGTTTTATTGTATATTTAATTTTATATCATAAAAATAAATAAAAAATATTTCTATTAATTTATGATATAGAATTTAATCTTATTATTCAGAAAAAATGTCTAATTTCTCAACAAATCTATTCTTTAAAAGATAATATATAATTAGTAAAATAAAAAACTCAAAATTTTATTCACAAGTTATATTTAAGATTTAATTTTTAATCTTAATTTTTTTTACAAAATATCATTTCTTAAATATTTTGTATGAATTAAATTTTACTTTTTTTTTACCATATTACATGTCACTTAATCATTAATAACTTGTACTTGTCAATTATAAAATTATATATTTAACATATTTTTATATGCTCAAGCCACTCCACCCCTCCCACTATAGTTAAACCTCTTAACATAATTAAAAATTTACATATTGTGGAATTTTATGGTAGCTTAATTCAAGATATGGGAAAAACCCAAAGTACTATCTATTTACTCTTTTATTATTTTATGAATATCATATTGACATCATAGTATTTAATTATGTTCATCTTATGTACAATTGTTATAATTCTTTCATTTATTAGAATGGATGATACCTGTATCCAAACCTGTACGTATAACTTAGGTACCAAAGCCACTGTTGGTTTGTGTGGTTCAGAACTTTGTGCTTATAATGATCTTCAAAGAATAGATTGTTCACACCTCATTTATCTCCTTTTTCAACTTGTTTGTAGATTCATTCTCCAAATAGTTTAGAACTACTATTGTATATCTCACATACAACTTTTTAAGAAATAAGGAATCGTAGTCATCTTCAGAATAGATTTTTGGCTAAAGCTATCAAGTTTATCATAAGGATGATTCATATGGTAATCATAATTGCACTTGATAGAGATGAAGGAGATATGTAAAGTCCCCACTAGGGAACCTATAAGGAATCAGGTCTTTGACCCTAAAACACAACTAACCATTTTTTTTCTAACATTATGTCATTTCATTATTAACAATCACAAGTGCATTCCTTAAGGTTCTCTATTCAAATCATTTACCATTATCAAGCATAGAATTTCATTACTTAACCATATGAATTCCATTTCCTTTTTACCTCTACTTTGTATTTCAAAATGAGAGAGAAAGTAATACAACTACATCTTTTACTTCCTATTTCATTTTCATTCCTTTTGCCAACACATCAAAAATCTATCTTTTAAACTTTAATTTACATTAATACTTTGCTTTCATTCCACATTAAAACCAATTACATTAATGAGCTAATTGCATTAATTTTCTTTACCTAATTTGCATAAATATTCACTTTTAGAAATGAATCAGAATCCCATCATTTATCTAGTACACTGGATAAATATTCTAATACATTATCCTTTCCTCTTTCATTTTTTTTCTCCTTAACATTATCTATGCACTATCATCACATAAACTTTCTATTAAAAGTCCTTACTTTCCATTTTCATTTCCAGGATCCGAATAGAAAGAGTGTAAAGTACTTAACCATCTAATGCTAACCAATATAACTCATTCACTGAATCATCTTTGTCACAATTATAACAATCAAATAATTATCATCTATGTCATTGTATATATCAGCCATTTTAAGGATTAAGATAAAAACCTAGATTAAATAACCTTACATCATACATATTGAACTTAGACATTTAAGAACATTAGGAAAGAATTACATCATAATACTATCAATAACATACATGTTTTCCTTTCCCTTATTATTTTAACCTGGAGATACCCATCAACCCTTAGCATATATTTTCACATATCAAAACAAGTTTCCTTTTAAAGAAGTTTACATCCATAAGTACTTGCATTACAAAGGTTTTCATAGAACCATTACTTTCAATTTCATTTTAAAACTCATAAGAGAGATAGGGTAGGAATTACTTAAACATAATCCATGCTTGATTTACCAATATTTAATCCTGTTTTGAAATTACTAAAATGACCCTTCCCAAATACACAACTTCTTTCTTACAGTTTCAACACACTTAGAATTACAGTTACTGCACATGGCCCGAAGGCATACATAAAGATAATTAAATCAAGTTTCCCAAAGACTTACATTACATCTTTACACCTTGATTTCAAAAGATAGAGATACATGATACAAGATAGGATAACTTCATCACTGAATAAATCAGAATCCAGACCATGACACAAACCATGAACAATATCTTGAAAGAGATTTTCCACCCAACCATTTGAAACTGGTAAAGGTCCACCCCCCATGCTAGGAGATAGAACCAAGGTACTCTCAAGACCTTAAGGCAATCTAAGTCTCAAATGCCAATAAATCCAAGACTCAAAAGAACAAGAATAAAGCACATAAAATTTCATCATACTATAACACCGAGATCAAGGTTCTAGGATACCACCTAAGTGAGTGTCATCACACCACATGTATATTGGGATCCTCCCTGTAAACCATGTAACCCTGGTACCACCCATTCTCAGTAGGGATCCTCCCTAGAAGTTATCCCTAGTCCCAGTACTCCAATCAGGTCTATGTGGCCATTATTATATTTTATTTCATTATCTTTTGAATCCCCCCTTCCCAGGTTAATTTTTAAGGTTATCACTTTTTACAAGCCCACCCATAGGATCATCTGGCAACCACTTTAGGGTTCCAACACCTATGGTGAGCCACTCACTTAGGGTCCCTAGTCTCTTACCCCATCACAAACCAAAAATACTAGTTAACACTTCCAAGTCCTGATCCATAGGTCTAGGAAACTTCCTTGCACACTCGGGCCCTCAAAGCGAGTCCTAACCTTAACCATATACATAACAGGAACCATTGGAAGAGTGTCTATCATAGGACACCTTAAATCATAGCATAAACTTGTCACATGCATAAATAAAACTTTCCACATCTTATTTATAGGTCTAGGGAACCCTCATGTGCACACAGGCCACCAAGATAGTACTAGCCTCATAAACTAAGCTCAAGTATATGCCAACTATAGAAAAACCATATTACATCAACAAAACCAGTAATGAACATACATAGGTGATAAAAATTTCCACATGCATTAAGACAAGATTATAATAAACTCAAATAAATAAAATAAACATTAATAGAGGTACAAAGACACAGACACATGCTAGGATCAAGGTTGGAAGATTACAGACCAAACCCCAAGCCAAACAGGTACCCAACACTAAAATCCACGACTCCAAAGTTTCCAAAATAGGTCCAAATAAAACATAAAAGTACTATAAATTATAAACTAATAAATATTGATGGGTAAATGAATGTACTATAAACTAAGGAACCTACAGGGACCAATGAATCAAGGGAGAAGACAAAGTAATCTTGTCTTAGAAAGGTGGTAAGATATTGTACATATTTAAATTTTGATGAATCTTCTCTTGTAGGTTGGTTGAAAGAGGGATATAGATCAAGAGAGGAGTAAAATATAGTTTTAGATGTGTCCTAGTGGTTATAATCACAAGAGACCCTTTATCTGTGTGAGTTTAGAGATTATCTCAGAGATCTATGAATGACTAATTCTAGAAACATATATATGATTGTCATAAAAATATAGTCTTGGTGCGGTGAGCATAATTTATTTTTGAACCGTTTGATTTTCTCAATTTTCACATATGTTGGATAAAACATAATTTTACACATTCTCACCGGAGAGATTTTCATAATAAGGTCGGGTTCAAAGGTTATGCACAATGGATCATGGGTATAGGAAAATAAACCAGAACACTTTGTCCGTTTCCAATTAACATATTCTTTTTTATTATCATCCTAATTATAAATCATTTTACAAAATAAACTTTGTAGACCATATGAACAATATAAGTATTTAAGAACACACACATATACATAGATAAATATTGCAAATTATAATTATATAATCAATCATAGACTTCCATGAAGGAATTTAGCAATTCCATTAACACAGTACACATCATATCTTCTTGGTAGTGATATTTTTAATGCAACTAAATACAATCTATATCATCCTGTCATTAAATTAATATAAAAAAACACATATGAATGATTCCACGAACACACACACAATCACACAAGAAGAAGTATAAGTTTCCAGATCCAGATCCTACCTGGAGTCCTGTAGAGAAACTTCACAATGGCTAGAGCACCCTATGCAAATCCTCCAACATTTGAGTGAGAAGGTAGTCTCCTAGGTAGAGTATTCTCCAGAAATAAATCACCTCCTCCTTCCTCAGACAACTCTCAAATGTACTCATAGAAAGATGGAAACCAATACATATCGAACAAAAATCTCCCAAAATGACTTTCAAAATGATACTTTAGAGAAACTCCAAAAATTTCCTCCAAAAAATCTCCCCTCCAAATCTCCTAAATCCCATAAATTTATCCCCGCAACTATATGGTTGGAGGAGTTTCTTTACGGGAAGCAACTTCTCCAAATTCCATGGTTGGTTAAGGATTAATTAAAAATCTTCTCGTAACACATAATAAAGATTTTAATAAATTTAATTAAAATAGCCTCCAAAGAAAGCTATAAAAAAAGAATAAACAAAAAAGATTTCAAGTAAAACACATAGCACAATTGGAATCCAACTAGCCTAAGTTCTAGGAGGTCTCGTGTTCAACCCCCTCCTAGATAGCTAGTTTTACTACAAAGAGTGTTTCTTTTATTAATTACTATTATTACTTAAATTATTGTTACTTTTTATTTAATACACTTCATTCAATACACTTTATCTAATTATTAAACTACCATCTTCACAAGCAATTTAAAATATACAAATAATATTATTTATATATGCATGGGTATATGCGTGTCCACCCACATATACACATACCTATATAACATACAATCAATTATAACATAGATATAGAATAAATAATATAAATATATATAAGTATAATTCTAACTCACAACATAAATCTCAAAATAACATCGAATTATAAATCACAAGACCACAACACATACTGCATTCAAATCCCCTAGCTAGGGTAACCTCCTAAAACAAATCTAAGTCCATGGATAACCTTGAGAGTAATCTTGGTAATATCTCCATACAACAACAGTTTGAGGATTTTTAAGGCACGCTTAGACCTGTGTAGTCAGGTGGAGTCAATGTTGGTACCTACATCCTGCAACACCAACTGAGTACACCAACATATATATGGGTGTGTGTGTGTGTGTGTACAAATAATGGAAAACAAAGAGGGAGAGTGTGACATCATGTGGACCTCCTATAGGAGTAACTACAACTACCTCCCCTCATCCTACACTCACATCAGACAGTGACATCAACAAAGCATAATTGGATTAGTGTGGTTAGTGCCAGAATAATCTCTTTTCCATATTGTATAACAAGAATGCATCATAACATAATCATGTAAATGTAAATCATTCATTGACTTTCACAACCTGGTTTAACCATCAGGCATCTACTCATAATGTCTCATTATCAAATCAAGATAAACAAATCATACAATCCTTAATATAGAAAACCATGTCTAATCTCGAGTATAAAAAGTAACATCATTAGATTAAGTAATGCATCTAACCTTTTAATCAATCACCCTAAGATAAACATAAAAATTAATAATGAGCATCTCACAAAGAATCATATAGATCTATCAGGTGATCCATAGCATTAAGGTCCTAACATATCACTGACACATAGGGAGATATAAAGGAACATACTTATGCAATATTAAATTAAAATATGAAGTTATAGTGGCTCGGAAGCAACCATCTCAAGAAGGATTATTCTCTTATAAAATAACCATGAAAACACATATAATACTTTCTAGTTTCTAGTGAACATAACTAGGACTTGTTAGGGTTGGAGGGGCATTACAAGATAATTTGCAGGGTCTTCTTGAAGAATATGTTTTTTAGTTGGAGGATGAAGAATTGATGATTATGAAAAACTTGTGACTGAGGAGAATTGTTGCATACAAAATTTAGATGAGAACAATAATTTATTTATAGATCACTAGTACATTTCACCTAGTTTTTCTACCAAAATTTTTGACCAAAAAATAAGAAGGTTTTACTTGGTCGGGTTATAGAAGGAAAACTTTGTTTTTTAAAAAAAATTTATGCCCGTGTTGGTCGAAATATCAAAAAATTTCATGTGGTCAAAATTGTGACAAACATGGGCATTACTTTAAAAAAAAAGGTGAATTTCATTTCTCATTTTGTTATTTCATTTGCGAAAAAAAAGGGCAGCGCGTGTAGGAGATACGTCCCAGCTTGAGCTCAATCTTTAAGGTATGTGACTATTATAAAAAGTTATGGTATTCAAATTCTATCAATCTCTAGTTTGAGCCTGCAACAACGTTCATTATACATTTGGTTATTTAGAGTTGGGTTAAGACCATTCGGCATAGACTGTACTATCTACTAAGATGTCACACTAAATCTTTTGCACAACTGTAGCCACTTAGCCTAGCACCGTTGACTATCACAGAGACACTCTAATCTAATTGATCAAGTTATATTAGGGTCAATATGGAATGGTCAATCAATGGATTCACATAGTAGGTACAATCGCCAAGGATTCTTCAATTTGCTCGAGACTATCAAATTCAATCTATGATTCAATTTCAACCTTCCTGTTACTACATTACTGCAAACTTGTCTTCTTCTTACTGGTTAAATACATGGAAAGTATCTACCTAGGGCATCAAATCTTGAAGCAATATGCCTCCTTCCATAGTCTGAGCACTTATATTATTAAAATTCATAACCTTGGCTTGCTTCTCACCCAATGGAATTGGAATCCAATGGGGAAATCGCAAGTCAAGGTTCCACCTTCATGATAGAGCTGACTATAGATTTTCTCGAGATGATCTGTCAGTGAGGTTGGGTTCTTGTGTAGATCAATACCAAATTTAAAATACAATGTTTGTAAAGTCTAGTTAAATGAACTCTAACAAGAACTGTGGATGCCACTGCTACATTTGGGGCCAAATTTTGACAGAAGTTTCCGACGGGTAACTTTTTATTATGGATTTGGTGTTTTTTTTTTTGTAATAGGCCTCGATGATGTCAGTATTCCATTGGATGTTTAATTGACCATCAGAATTCTGACAAATTTGGAGTATAGATAAAAAAAAAAAGTGAAACGGCCTCATCATTTTTATTTCGATTGGATAGAGGGAGTGGGAGAAAAAGAGTGAAAGCTGAGCGCAGGAGAAGGTATGTGATTTATTCATCTTTCAAGCCTTTGGCATCATATTCGAATGCATTTCATTTTATTTGATCATGAATGCTCTCTAAAATGACCGCATTCTACTGGTGTTGTGCCGTAGCCAGTGCTTTATCTCTATTATTTGTTGTTATTGGTGCTTGTGCTCAAGGATATCGATTCACTGTATTCAAATGTTTGGATTCATGTTTGTTGATATTACTGGCATATATGTTTAATGATACGATTGTAAATTGCTGTCACTGAAATGACCGCATTCTACTGGTGTCGTGCCCTAGCCCATGCTTTAACTCCATTATTTGATGTTATTGGTGCTTGTGCTCAAGGATATCCATTTTTTTGAAATGTTGACTATGGTTATCAAATGGACAGCCCATGAGCTTCTAGCTAGGCACCATTTGTATTGATAGCTTAGGGCATCAAATGTATTGTATCATTAATAGTTGATACTTTGTTAAAAGGAAATAGGACAAAGAATGATTTTTATTTAGTTTCTCTATTTTGATCCCTAAGTGGCTTACAACCCTAGAGAAGTATATGCATATTTACGGATGCAGTTGCAAGATACATAGCAGCCGATAATTGACAAGAAATCCATGCATCCAATTTGAATAGAAATTACTACAAAGAAATAGGGTCCTCTAATGGCGCAATCATCCGGACCTTGACTGTCCCCTCAACTAGTGACCCTTCAAAACTGGGTTATCATGCAATCAGTGAGTGATCCTTCATTCTCCTGGTCTGCCCTGCATCCAAACATATTGGAAATACACAATACAATGATAACAAGTCTTTCACAATCCCCCTTCCCTCAAAGAACACTATCAACCATCCCTTCCGCATAGCATTTCACTATTTTATGAGTGGATTGTGTAGGAATAGTTAACATTAAACAAGGAGCAAACTCCTCAACACATCTTGGACACCATTGAATTCAATAATAAATCAAACCTAACACCAACACTATTCCTTCCATAGTTGCAGGATACATAGTAGTTGATAATTCACAAGAAATCCATGCATCAAATTTTTATAAGGATATCCTACTAATCAATAGGAATTTTCTTGAGATGACCAATGATTATGCATTTTGATGGCAGTGTGCTAGTTCAAAAGGATAATATAAATCTGAAACAATTTTTTCTGATTTTCTCAAACTATAAATGTGGTTAAAGGGAAAATATTAGGTGGAAAACCCACAAACCAAGCTAGCAAATGATTGTACATCAAATTATTCCTATATTCATTCAAGTATTGCTATGCTTCAGCTACCTAACCTTTGATCTTCATCTAGAGGAATGTGTAGCTTTAAGATAGAGTTACTTCTTGGGCCTTACAATAGGGTGGAATATGATCAAGATTTGTTTAGGCTGTATCTTTGTTAGTCCCATTGTTAGGTTCTTATAGTTCATGGTTTGAATCTATTATGGTTGTGTAAGGGATTTGTAGATGCTTTTTCTAACAAAATTATTGGACATCATGATTGGAACAACTAGTTGTTGGCTATAGTACACATGAATCATATTTGTCAATGGTCCTTTGTGTTCATGAATTCATTGATCAATCTTTGAGATTTATTGTCCTAGCTTTAAAAGAGTGATAAAAGATATAGCGAGTGCTATCTTTTCCAAGTGTTTTGTGGGTGCCATTATCTTCTAGGAGTAATTTCTGGAACCAAATTATGTTCTTTGCCTCTAGTAAATATTGCAGACACAACCATCTTCTTAGTGAAGGGTTTCTTGCATCCCCATGAGGCACTATTGCATGGTTTCCATTCCCTTGTAGTATACTGAACCTAATTTAATACAAGTGTGCACTATTTTGGGTTCCATAATTTATGGCCCCTACACTGTGGTTGTTAGCCTAATTAAAGATAGGCCTACCTTTGCATATAATAAGAGGCCAACATGAAACAAACATCCAGAGGTTAGGGGGTTGTTCCCTATCCATAATTTATTATTTAAGTGCTAAGTGATGATGGGTATATCGTGTAATTCATACCTAGTGTGTCTCTTTCTTTCTCTCCACATTTCACATTAGGAGTATATGTTATAAAATACTAATGAAATCAACTATAGGTCAAATCTAATCAAAATTACAATATAAAGATTAAAATAGATCTTGAAGAAATATGGGAACCATTTTTGACAGATATTGTACAAACGAAGAGAATACTCCAATGAGGAAATGCTTCAATGTGGAACAATTGAAGGAGACTATTTTACTTTTATAGGCACATCTACAATGTTTTTGATATATTTGTGAGATAACAAAACCATAGAAAGAATAGCATATAGAAGAAAGTAAAGAATAATGATCATACTTTGAGATATTGTGGAAAATTAAAGGAAAGAATGCTTGGTGGGGTTATCATGCAATCAGTGAGTGATCCTTCATTCCCCTCTTCCAGTGACCCTTCAAAACTGGGTTTTTATTTAGTTTGTCTATTTTGATCCCTAAGTGGCTTACAACCCTAGAGAAGTATATGCAGATTTACGAATGTAGTTGCAGGATACATAGCAGCCGATAATTCACAATAAATCCATGCATCCAATTTGAATAGAAATTAATACAAAGAACTAGGGTCCTCCAATGGCCCAATCATCTGAACCTTCACTATCCCCTCAACCAGTGACCCTTCAAAACCAGGTTATCATGCAATCAGTGAGTGATCCTTCATTCTCCTCGTGAGCTTCTAGGTAGACGCCATTTGTATATTTGATAGCTTAGGGCATCAAATGTATATTGTATCATTGATAGTTGAGACTTTGTTAAAAGGAAATAGGACAAAGAATGATTTTGATTTAGTTTCTCTATTTTGATCTTTAAGTGGCTTACAACCGTAGAGAAGTATATGTAGATTTACGTATGCAGTTATAGGATACATAGCAATTGATAATTCACAAGAAATCCATGCATCCAATTTGAATAGCAATTAATACAAAGAAATAGGGTCCTCGAATGGCCCAATCATTGGGACCTTGACTGTCCCCTCAACCAGTGACCCTTCAAAACTGGGTTATCATGCAATCGGTGAGTGATCCTTCATTCTCCCGGTCTACCCTGCATCCAAACATATTAGAAATAAAAAATACAATGATAACAAGTCTTTCAAAATCCCCCTTCCCTCAAGGAACACTATCAACCATCCCTTCCACATAGCATTTCACTATTGTATGAGTGGATTATGTAGGAACAGTTAACATTAAACAAGGAGCAAACTCCTCAACACATGTTGGAAACCATTGAATTCAATAATAAATGAAACCTAACACCAACACTATTCCTTCCATTCACTTCTACCAAGAATAAAGCATTTAATCCATTCAACATTACATATAATCATTAGATAGTTACATTTCCTCATTATGTAGAGGAACAGTCACGACCAAAAAATCCAAACTACTTTCACCCTTGCACAATCTATTCCTCACTCTTAATGAGTTATAAACATGCCATTGTTTCAGTTTTGCTTGTGAGTTATGATAATTTTTGTAAACATGTCATTGGTTCAGTTTAGTGTAGTCATTTTTGTCAGAAAAATCTTCATTGTCTTCTGATTGTCTTCTTTATATAGTAGCATGTATTAATTGGTTGACAAATAAAGAAGCATTTAGACAATCGGAAGACAATCAAAAGATTTGGCTGATTAAGAGTGAGGCCTTCTTTAGAATCTCATATAAATTTGGCCAATTAAGATGAGAAGAAAAACACAATTCATTAGTTAAATTTTCAATTTCATGTATTTTTTCTCCTATTTATTAGGTGCATGAGTTGAAGGTTGAATGTAAGAGTCTTATAATGTCGTGTTACCTTATATCTCAAGTTTTTGATACTCCTATGATGATCTTTGTCAACAAGTATTTTATTCTTTTGTTATTTTTTGAATAACATATTGGGCAAATATAAAATTGTGTACTTCTATAGGACAGTTAACACAAAATTGAAGCATCAAACAAGACTTGATCAAGTTGCAGGTGGAACATGCACTCAAATAGTAAGTAATGTAGAATAACAAAATAAGTAATTTGTCGTGTCTACATTTTGTTATTTTCTAAGATTGCATCCATGTTCTATATTCACAGAATGGTTCAAAATTGAAATTTACAATTCGATAAAAGTACTGACGGGTGTTGTTGCTTGCACTCTCAATCAACAACTTGCCTCCATTTTATTTTGATTTACAAACTACTATATTATTTGAATATCTTTCTTTCTTGCCACAATAGGAAAGAGTTTGAGATGGAAGACTACAATAATAGAAGTGTTTCAATTTGGTATACTATACTACAACATCATTTCATAACTAAGTTTTCAATTTCTATATATAATTAGGTTATAGATAATCTAAGTGAAGAAGCATCATGTTAGACAATCCAAGTGAAGAAGGTAATGGGGATGCAATCAATAGATTGTGGTCAAACTTGAAAAGAAAAGGCGATGGAAAATGTTATTGTCCCTACAATAATTGTAAGGGATTAAACATTAGAAGATTGCTAATCAAAAAAACTAAGAGACATTGTAGGGATAATGGTCACATTGAAGGAGGCTTTGATTATCATGAATTGGTAGGTTTTTCATTATATTTATTTAACAATTAATATATATATGAAATACACCTGATGATGAGATCATTATCATGGTTTATTTGTGTTCATTTTAATATAGGTCGACCTCCCTATGGGAGTACGTGATATGGACCATGGAGGTGCTAATATTGAGAATATGGCTTTGGAAGTGGAGGATCATGGAGGTACAAATATTGAAGCTGAAGATTATGATGCCATGGAAGATGACAATGATGCACCAGATGATGGTACTAATACATTGATCCATGACACATTTGGTATTGGTGCAATTGATGATGATGATCAGGATGATGTTGATGTCATCCATGATATAACTCTACTTGAGAAGGCAGCCACGCCGAAGGCTCCCAAACAACTCTTCTCTCTGCTATATTGTTGTTGTTGAACTTGAAGGTTATGAATGGTTTATCCAACACAACAATGTCACGTATGCTATGGTATGTCATATATGTCATTATAGTAATTAAATGGTGAAACATGTACCATAAATATTGTTAATATTAACAGCATATATTTTTTTCTACAGATTGATAGGTGAGTTCTTGTTACCACCATCGAATATTCTCCCTCGCTCATACCGAGAATTATGTGCCACTATGAAAGATATTGGAATAGAGTATCAAGCAATAGATGCTTGTCCCAATGATCATATTATTTATCATAAAGAACATGAATTATCAATAGAATGCCCTGAATGTCATATGAGTAGATATCGAACAGATCAAATAACAAAAAAGGTGCCTCACAAGGTTCTTCATTACATCCCCAGTATGCCACGTTTGCAAAGATTATTTAGGTGTAATAGATTGGCACAATTTATGGATTACCATGCACACAATAGGAGTCAAGATGACATTATTTGAATGCCTGCAGATGGTTCCATATTTAATGACATAGAGGAAAAGTGGCCACACTTTATTGAAGAACCTCAAAATCTCAAGCTTTCAGTGGTAGCGAATGGTGTCAATCCATTTGGAGAGCTAAGATCTGTTTGCACTGTTTGGCCTATTTTTGTCATCAACAATAACATTCCTCCATGGATGTTAATAAAGAGTGAGCACATTATGTTGGCAATGATTGTTCTAGGTATTTGATCATTTAATAGTTATCTGCATGTAATTATAAATCTTGTAGTAAAATGGTCACAATAATTATGTAATGTTGTTCATTCAACCAGGTAAATACCAAGTTAAAGATATGAATGTTTATATTGAGCTTCTTATCGATGAGTTGGTAGAGTTATGGAAAGGTGTCACTATGTATGACATCTCTAGACCAATAGGAGACAGACAATTTCAATTCCATGCAATGCTTGTATGGACAATACATGATGCCCCAGGGCTAACACATTTTTCTGGTATGTTATGGTGAATTCAAGTTGCACATGATAATTTTAAAAATAAAAATTAACATATTTAATCCAATTGTATCATTACCTTGTAGGTCTTCAAACAAAGGGAAAATTTGCATGTCTAGTTTGTGGTCCAAAGATGAAATCTCATTATTCAAAAAGTTTAGGAAAGTAGGTGTTTGATGAGTATAGGTACTTTCTCCACAAAAATCATAACTATCGAATTACCGAAAAACATCTTTTCAATGGGAAAGAAGAGACTACATCTAAGCCACAGAGAATGACACCTCACTTATGAAAGTTGGAATATAATAGAATTAATCATCAAGGTACTACCATTCTACCTAACGATTTATGTTTGGAATTTGTATATTTTTATTATGTTTTTTTTGTTGATTATGTGATTGATGATCGTGAATGTCATCAAGGCAACACTACTGAGCACCTTCCAAAGGGACTAAAGAGTTATCCTAGACAATTTAGTAGGTTGCCCTACTACGAGTAGCTGCTTGATGTGCATTTGTTTGATACTATGCATATTGGAAAGAATGTAATACAGACATTGTGGAAGATATTGGATGAAAGACGTGACAAAGACAAAATTATCAAAATTTGTAGTGACATTCATGAATCCAATCATGCAATGAAAAATTTCATTGAATCAAATAGAAATAGAGAACGGATTAATACAAGTGCCCTTCCTTGGTTATTAACAGAACAACAAGGTGATGCCATAAAAGAAGTCATACAAAAAATTTGATTTCCCATAGGATTTGCTGCAAACATAAGCAGTACCATATCAAAGAAAGGTGAATTTGGGCTAAGGTTGAAAACGCATGATTGGCATACCTTCATCAAGGTAAGTCATGTTCTTTTGTATTTACAATATATTTGTAAACTGCATGTACTTCTTATTGTATTATATGAGAAAAGAATGACATGATTATTTTTATAATTATTGCAGTACGTGCTACCCCTATCTCTCCTAGAGAACTTCAACAATAACATCAAACAAGTGATATATGATCTTGGAAAATACATGAGGTAAGCAATGATATTTGTTCAATTTGTTGTATATATATATTGTAGAGTCTCGTGTTTATATATTTTTGTGTCTTGAATGTCTTGTAGGTGGTTGTCATCTAAAGAAATCCATAGAGCAGATATAAAATATTGGAAGAGAAGAATTCCTCTTCTAATGTGTGAAATGCAAAAGTGTCTACCTTCAACCTTTTTCAATGCACAAAAACACTACCTCATACACCAAGTTGAGGAGATTGAAATGTGTGGACCTGTACACACTCGATCAATGTGGATGGTTGAGAGGCACTTGAAATTTTTGAAGGCTTTGGTTCAGCAAAGAGCACATCCTGAGGGTTCTATGGTGGAGGGATATATGGTATACCAGACTATGGTGTATGTTACTAAATATCTTCCTAAGCTTGCAGCAAAGATCCATATAGATTGCATTTGGGATCTCGACACCATTAGAAAATTTGAAGGGGAGTACTTGGTGGGGGAAAGTAGAATGAGGAAAGTGAGAGGTAATAAATTATAAGATGTTATTGTAGCTATTAATTAATTCTTAATCTTCAAAATTAATCAATTGTAAGTCATCTATTTATTTTTTGTACAGCTGCTCGAGAGTGGGATGCAATATATTTATTTATTGCAAACAATCAAGATTGGATGACAAAATGGATTGAACGATGTCATCATTTAGGTCACACATTAACATGGGAAGCTATGTCTTCATTGGTTAATGAAGCTCATTGTAACAGAGATCCAAATGTTACCCAAAGGGAAATAGATTTAGCACATGGTTTAAAAGATTTCTAGGTACATATAAATTTGTTAATCACTCGTACGTTTATGAACTCTCGATGCATTAATTTATACATGTTTTACATATTTTTTCAGGTCAAACACCACAAGGCTATATTTTGCAATGGTCATAAATTTCGCATCAAAAAGTTGGATGACACAAAGAAAACTTGTGATTCTGGGATAAGTGCAGTCTTTCAGGTGACTAATATTTAATCTAGAAATGACTTACATCCTCAAGAGTTCAAAAATCGATACTATGACATTTTGGATGATATACATGAGTGTGACTTTAATTCCTTCAGATTAGTTATCTTCATCATTAGATGGTATAGGCTACGACTTAATCAAAATGATCCTAATAGAATTGTTATTGAACATGACAATGGATTTCCAATGATTAATACAAGGTGGTTTGAGCCAGTTGGGGATGAACCTTATGTTCTTCCAAGCCAATGTGAGCAGGTATTTTACTCAGAGGTTCCACATAAATCAGGTTGGTCATTTTTTGTTAGACATGATCTAAGAGGAAGGCCGATAAGGTATAATGCGATGGAAGAAAATTGCGAACAACTAGAAGATGATGTAGATGATGATCACGAACAACAGTTAGTCGATGATGTTCCTGATGCAAATTTTCTTGAAGAAGAAGATGATGATGACAATGATGATGCTATTGATGATGCTACTAATGATGCTAATGATGATGATGATGATGATGATGATGACGTTGTTGTTGATGATGATGATGATGATGATGATGATGATGATGATGATGATGATGATGATGATGTTGATGCTGATGCTGATGCCGATGATGATGACGATGTTGAAGATGAAGACAATGACAGTGGTGGTGATGATGTCAATGTCAATGATGATCATGGTGATTAGTTAGATGAAGAAGAAGATGAATGACATGAATGAAATGTACAGTTACGTTATCACTGCTTAATCTATTTAATATTGATTTCTTGATAGAAATGTGCAGTTATGCAATCAATGCTTAATCTAATTAATTCGTGGTATACTTGTTGCCTAAAAATTCCCTGTCATTCTTTTTTGGCAGTCAAGACAAGCGATAAGCAGTCATCAGTTAGCATCACACAGTTGGTCACATGATTGCATGGGCCTTCTTGGCCGCATGCAATCATGCAACAAATCGTCAACGGTTTTGGTGGTGGTGGTTTGTAGTCATTGGTTAACATCACGTGAAAGGCAATTTGTGAGGGTCCCGTTTGAGATGATCAATGACTACCATGATTTCACAAAGGATCTATCAGAGCCTTGCGAAATTGTGACAACCGTTGATCTTTCCTTCTCTGTAGCGTTTCAAAGCTTTGGTGGGTCCAGTGCCACGTATTCTGATGTGGAAGTTTCTCATTGGCCAGAGGTAATGACTTGTTCCAATCTGTCAGAGGGGGCCCAGTAGACTTCCTAGAAAGAGATCTAATGACTATCGCATGGTCGCAAGGAATATTCCTTGCCTTTGCGATCATGCACCCACCATTGATTTTATTCCGCTGACAGACCTTCGTCGGGTGGCTCCTCATTCGTTGACATATTCATTTCTCATTGGTCCATGTGCTAAGTTGGATTATCTTTCAGTGGGGCCAGATTTCTTAGATGTGTTAGTAGGGTACCAAAGGAAAAGAGATCTATGGTGGTCATGTGTTTGCAAGGAATATTCCTTTCCTTTGCAATCATGCGACCACCATTGGATCAGAATCTAAGTTGCAGTGGGACTGTGTCAGAGCCCGTCGAGGTGTATGCTTATAGAGTAGTCAAGAGTGAATAGGAGAATGACAAGTGGCAAGGTGGACCCAGTTTTATGGCTTCAGTTGTGTAATCGCTAGGAAGAGCTGGGGTTAGTTAAAAATTTAAGCAATTCAGCGACAAGGGGAAATTGAAACTTGGGGTGAATATCGAGTTAGTTTTTCTATCAAGTGCTGAGCCCGGGTAAAGAGGAAGGATCTGACGGTCATGCTTGAAAGTAAGATAAATTTTGAATACTGACCGTCGATGGGAAATTTATGCGCCACCTCTAACCGTTATCATTTTTTAAATTCAAATATCTCACAGTATCAAATTTTTACAGTTATGGTGAGCCTGAGTTGCAGAAAGGTAGATGGATCATGGCGGCCAGATTTTTGCAGGAATAAACATGAAGTGAACACACAAACAAAATATATCTGATCTACTGGGATATTTTCATGTACATTTATGGTCAGATTGGATTGATTTAGGGTTGGATATTTTATTGTAAACCTCTGTGGCCCTAATTGAGATATTTTTGATTCCTGCCTGTGTGCAGGGTTGTATATATTGTTTTTTTGGAGCTTTTGAGCTCAGAATTCACATTTTGTAAAAAGAGAAAGTCTTTTCTTGGAGAACTATCTGTAGCATTTTTGCTCTCTGGTTTTTCACATCTTGTAAGTTCTCATTGATAATACAAATGCTGCAAAGTATTCTGTGACATGTTTTCCTATCCTTATGTTTTCCTGTTTGGCTTATCTCTTATTGGATTGAAGTTTATGAATGCTTTCCAGTGGTACTTAGTTTTCCTAATCCCCTTTACTTTTAGCTTATTTGTGCACTACTGTGTTTGATTTGATCTAAGTGAGGTTGTGGGTATCCTTCAGCCCCTGTCATTCTATCTCATTCCTGTGTCCTTTTGCTGAAGAGAATGTCTACTTGCAGGTCATAATTTGTGTCTAATTTTTAGGCCCTCTAATGAAATACTCATGCAAGCCTATTCAGTAAGCTATGATCTCCTAGACCTAAGTCTGTCACTAGTTTCATTCTTCTATACTGAGATCCAAACCCTAGTTTCAGTGCATCACCTAGTAGGTAGATTTGCTTCATGTCATTTCCCTTTCATTCATTCCTTCTAACCCTTTCCCCTCAAAGTTTACTTTCCTATTAAAATAAAATCAAGGTGATTATCCAAGAGGAACCAGCCTAGAATTTGGAGGTCTCATCTTGGTTAGCAAAAGGTCCCACAACCTTGAGATGATTCCCATGTTATACTAGATTATCAAGACTACGAGAGCTTGAGATCAGAGGCACAAATTCAGTGTCTAACAATTTCTGGCACGCCCGGTGGGACAACAAAGAAGTTCAGTTGTTGAAGATTGTGTCATTTTTGATATGTAGATTGCATAATATAGACCTTTAGAGGTTCTTCTATCAAGTATATCTGGTGACTCCACTGGTTTCAAAGATTCAGACCAACCTTGTTTAAGGTTTATGAGAAAGATTGAGACTAGAAGCTCAAAGCCTGCTAAATTTTTAGAGTTGCCCTCGAAAAGAAGCTACAACGGTAGGTCAACTCAGAGAAGATCTCCTGTAAGAAGAGTCCAATCTACACCTCCTGATACTTCAGAGAGGAGACCTCTCCTCTTTCATTTTAGAAGATGAGGCAGATCTCTGACCATAGATCTAGAAGAAGAAGAAGATCCAAATCTAGCAAATACAGCTCATATAGTTGTGAATCTTCAAGTTACACCTCCTACAATGGCTAGAAATTTTGCTTTTGCACCTTTCAATTAGGGGAGCCCATTAAATTTTGCAGTGCATCATGATGTGCCCTTGGTGGCATTAAAGAGTATACCTGATTTCACAGGGGAGGGACAGAACATAGCCTTTGAGCACATAAGAGATGTGACCACCATTTGTAGCATATGCAACATTACGCAAGAGGATGTGGCCACCAAATTATTAGCAGCATCTCTAAAAGGTAAGTCTCTAGAGTGGTTTAGAACTTTAACTGTTGGTTCTATTACTTCATGGGATGAATTAGGGGATGCATTAAGAAAGCATTTTGAGGATAAATCAGATAATTTATCTCTAGTTGAGCAATTAACAACTATAAAGAGAGACCCTCAAGAGAAAATGATAGATTATAATAGTAGATTCCTTAAAACATGGAATAGAATCCCAGTCTCTGTAAGGCCATCAGCTGACCATGCCTTCCTGTATTACTTGCAAAGTCTAAATAACCAAATTTCTATCATGATCCAGTCTATGGGTGGTACCACTTTACCCCAAGCCTTTGACACTGTTGTCAAGGCTGAAAATTGTTTGATCCAAGCAGGCATGATATAGAGAAGGCCTCCCATGCCTATCTTTTCTAGTCTTCAGCCCATTGCACCTGCACAAATACCCCCATTTACCCCTATTCCCACAATTTTAGCACCTCAAGCTAGTACCAGTGGTCAGGAGCATGCTGCAAAAAATTTCTCCCAAGAGTTGCAAGAGGTGAAGAGTAGTCAGCAAACTAGTATACAAGAAATGACAAACTTGCTGCAGACTCTAACCAAAGAGGTCACAAACTTGAAGAAACAAAACCAAGGCATCAGGCCACCCTTCCAATCATAAGGGCAAGGTCCTAATCAGCAATACCAAAATCAAGGACAGCCTTATCAACAAAATAGGCCACCATACCAAGGAGGCTATCAAGGGCAAAGACAAAGTTTTAATCAAAGACCATTCTAACCATATAGCCCTGCACCTGTCAATTTCATAAACCCAGTCAGGGATATGGTTCCTTGTCAAAACAATATGGCCATCGATAATGAATGGTGTTTCCCTTGCAATCAGCCCCATAATTAGGCTACATGTTCTAATGGATGGATGAACCAAGCACTAATCGTTCAAAATGCTTCACAAACTCAAACAGAAGCTCCTTCTAGTGGGATAGCTCCTCAACAAAAAACACAAGAGAAAGAGACTGCTCTTTTCAATTGGGAGCAACCAGATTTCAATGGAGTCAATGATGAAGTTTCTTTTGTTGCCTACACAAGAGCAAAGAGAAGAGCCCAAGACATGGAGAGAGTAGATTCTGGTACTAAGGCCACTACATCTATAGAGCCACTATAGCAAGTTGCCTCTATCACATCCAAGGAGGCCCCTGTCGGCACAAGCAAAGAGGGCCAAGTCCCAAAAGAGGCAGAACCCATCGTAGCAAAAGCACAACAAAGGGTACACACTGTGGCACCTTATAATATTGTAGACAACATGAAGAAGGTGAATGTCACCATGTCTATGTGGGACTCTTTGTCTATTCCAGGACAACCTAAAATTTTGGAGAAGGCCATGAGGGAGGCAGCAAATCCTCAACCTGCAAAAGAAACTGCAAAACTAGTGTTGGTCAACACTGATCAAGAAAAGGAGACTCCAGCTACCAACTCCAAGGCCAATACCATGCAAGGTAGGAATTTAAAGCCACCTCCCTTTTATGTATCTTTAATTATTGGGAAATCTTTAGTGCATAATTGTATGGTAGATAGTGGAGCTACTAGCACTGTAATGCCCAAGAAAGTGGTTGATCAATTAGGACTTAAATATGAACCCTTCCAAAAGAAGGTTACACAACTTGATGGATCCTCAGTCAGTACTATAGGTGTGGCCAAGGATACCAGTCTAATTCTCCATGCTAGTCCTAATTTTTCCATTCTCCTTGACATATATATCATAGATCTTCCTGCATTGTTTGCCATATGTCTCTCAAGGGAGTTCACAGCCAAGATAGGAGGTTATCTTTCTTCCAAATGGTCTCACACGCTCTTTCATACAAGGTATGGTACCAAAGTCACCATTAAATTAGAAGCCTTAGCAATACATCATATAGAGCCATATGTGTCCAACTCCATCAATACTAATTGTCCTATATTTGATGACAATGATTTCCCAACCGCTAGTGAAGAAAGCACCAAAATTGAGAATATCCCTGATATTCTCCTAGATGAAAGAACCTTATAGATCCAAGAGAGTCTTGTTTGGGATTTTGGTTTGGGGAGTTATCTGATTCAAGAAAGTGGAGCTATAGAACCAAGCCTTCTCAAAGAATACATTGATTTGGATGATTAGGATAGTCAGGTCTGGGAACTTTTTTTTGATGGAGCTAGAAGTAGACATGGTTCTGGTGGAGGTGCTATGTTGGTGTCCCCCAAAGGAGAAAGGTATTATACTACCTTTAGATTCAGCTTTTCCTGCACCAGCAACACTGTAGAGTATGAAAGTCTGGTTAATGGACTAGAATGGGCTAGGAAAAGAGGGCTTAAAGCGTTAAAAGTATATGGTGACAGTGAACTTGTTGTCAGCCAAGTAAGAGGGATGAGTGCAACCAAAAATGATGTCATGAAAGCATACAAACATAGAGTTTGGGATGCAATTGAAGATTTCCATGCTTTCAATATCATTGCTATCCCTATAAAATTAAATCAAAATGCTGATAGGTTAGCTGCTATTGGATCTCAGTTTGACATCCCCAATAGCATTTCAAAAGAGGTAGATCAACAGCACCTCAAGATTATTGTCAGACCTTCAATTCTAGATAATAATATTAGTTGGCAAGTGTTTGAAAATGATAAACAAATTCTACAGTTCTTGTTTGAAGAGGATGTCTTTTCAAGGCACAATCAAAAGAGATTATCAAAGAACTATGGTGATCAAGTGATACAACTTAGATCTAATAAGATGCCTAAAGGTCTTGTCACCTTAGAGACTATCTTCAAAAAGGATGATGAAGTTAAGAAAAATAAAGCTGGCCTGGTAGTCTAACAGGAACATTATGTTGAATTAGAGTTGGAACTAGGTAAGAGCCTACAATTTGGAAAAGTAAACACTAATTCAGAAAAGCAAGTTTACACTAAATTATTCATAAAATTTAGTGATGTTTTTGCATGGGGATATGGAGACCCCAAGGGCTTTGATCCTACCCTTGCTCAGCACACTATTGAATTGGAGCCTAATGCTAAACCAGTGAGGCAAAAGCAAAGGCCTGTTAATCCCAAGCTCGAACCACTGATGCATAAGGAAGTACTCAAACTAATAGAAAGTGGCATCATCTACCCCATCAAACATACTAGTTGGGTTTCCAACCTTGTTCCTGTCAGGAAGAAGAATGGGGAGCTGAGGTTATGTGTTGATTTCAGGGATTTGAATAGAGCCTCATTAAAAGACCACCATCCACTACCCTCTATGGAACAAATTCTACAATGTGTCTCTGGATCTGAGAGATTCTCATTGTTGGATGGCTATTCAGGATACAATCAAATCTTAGTGAAAGAAGAGGATCAATATAAGACTACATTTACAACCAAGTGGGGAACCATGGCATATCAGAAGATGCCCTTCGGTTTGTCAAATGCAGGTGCTACATTTCAAAAGGCAATGGATATGGCCTTTAAGGGCCTCATGTACAGGTTTGTGCTGGTCTACCTAGATGATATAACTTTCTACTCAAAGCATGCAGTAGACCACATCAAGCATTTGAGGTGGATTTTTGAAAGATGCAGAGAATTTGGGATATCCCTTAATCCCAAGAAATGTGTGTTTGCAGTTCATGAAGGAAAACTATTGGGATATGTAGTATCCAAAGAAGGAATTATAGTGGATCCTGAGAGAATTGCAGCCATCTTAGAACTACCATTACTACATCACAAGAAAGGTCTCCAATCTTTCATAGGAAAGATTAACTTTGTTAGGAGATTCTTGCCTAACATTGCAGAGTTACTCAAGCCTTTGACAGCCATGTTGAGGAAAGGTTCAGCCTTCAGTTGGACCAAAGAAGGAAAAGTTAACTTCCAAGCTATTAAAGAAGCCTTAACAGAAGCTCCTGCTCTCCTAAACCCAAATTTCAGTAAGGATTTTATCCTTTATGCTTATGGGGGTCATGATGCCATATCTGCAATGTTGACTCAAGAAAATGCTGAAGGATTGGAGCAGTGTATGGCTTTCTTTAGCAAAGGTTTAGAAGAATATGAACAAAGATACTCTTTTATAGAAAAGCATGTTCTTGCTATGGTAAGGAGCCTCAAAAAATTTAGACATTTGTTGACTCATAGCAAGGTGCATTTGATGGTTACTCATCCAAGTGTCAAGGAATTTTTTCTTTCTAAGGACCTAAATGAAAAAAGAGCCGGTTGGATCACCAAGGTGATGGAATATGATATAGATATTCAGATTGCCAAGTTGGTTAGGGGAAGAGGTCTTTGTGAGCATCTGGTAGAAGATGGAAGTTTAAAGAAATTGGAATATATAGATGCATCTCTAGTGGTGCATTCTACAGGAGAGCAAGTCAAGGCAGCTAGCTGGTTGCCTAATATGATCAATTATTTGAAGACAAGACAATGTCCTGTAGGCCTAGATTCAACAAAAAGGAGGTATTATAGATTACAATCTGTTCCTTTTGTGCTGATAGATGAAATTCTTTTCAGAAGGGATCACAATGGTGTCCTTCTAAGATGCATAGATTCAGAAAAGGTTGCAGATGTCTTATTTGAGTTTCATAATGGAGCTTCTGGTGGCCATTTCTCTCCTAGGACTACAACTTTTAAGATCATGAGGGCTGGATACTATTGGCCATCTATCGTCAAAGATAGTCATGATTATGTTAGAAGATGCATCAAATGTGCTATTTTTGCAGGGAAAGAAAGATTTGCAGCTCTGCCCCTATAGCCAGTCAAAATAGAGCAACCCATCATGAAGTGGGGTATAGATTTCATTGGCATGATTAACCCTCCATCTAGTGCAAGACACAAGTGGATAATCACTGAAACTGATTATTTCACTAGGTGGAAAGAAGCAGTTGCTTTAAAAGAAGCTAATGAGAGTGCTATTTTAAGTTTTTATGATGACATCATTCATAGATTTGGCATTCTAGATTCTATAGTTTTAGATAATGCATTAGCATTTACAGGCCTCAAAGTCTCAGAGTGGGCAGTCAAGAAGGGCATTTGTCTGAATACAAGTTCCAATTACTATCCTCAAGGGAATGGCTTCGCAGAATCAACAAATAAGAATCTAATTAGAATAATAAAAAAGACTCTGCAAGACAGTCAGAGGGACTGGCATATTAAATTGAGATCTGCCTTGTGGTTGGATAGAATTACTCCAAAGAAAATCATTGGTAACTCCCCATACACATTGGTGTATGGAAGAGAGGCTAAGTTATCTATTTTAACTAAATTATTAGCTTTGGACTTGGCCACTCAGTATGCCTTGTTTGAGGAAAGTGATCCTATGCAAATCAGATATGCCCAGTTGATGGAGCTAGAAGAGATTAGAGATAAATCAATGCAAGATATGGCATTCCATTAGAATCAAAAAAAAAGAAGCTTTGATAAAAGAGCCAGGGTTAGAAACTTCAAGGTTGGAGATGTAGTTCTCAAATGGGATGAGTTCAGGTCAAAACCTGGCAAGCACACAAAGTTTGATTCCTTTTGGGGTGGACCATTTGTTATAACAGAGTGTAGAGGATCTAACGCTTTTCAGCTTTCAACCCTTGAAGGAGCTTCCCTACCAATCTCAGTAAATGGTTTCCACTTGAAGCCTTGCTTTGAGGTTAATCCCTCTCTGTAGGTCCTTCTTGTAAATCCTTGTAAATATTTTTTCCTGCTTTCTTCCAGCTTTCTAGTTTAGTTTTTCCCTATTTTTCAAGAAGTGCTCAGGCATAGTTGTCCTTCTGGTCCAGTTTCATCCCTTTGTAGAATTTTTGTGTTCAGTAATGACTCCATGCCCAATGGATTTTTGTCAAGGCAACTAGTCTAAATGTCTAGCAGGCTGACATCCTGCAGAGGTAGCCAAAATGTTGCCTAAAAATTCCCTATCATTCTTTTTCGGCAGTCAAGACAAGCGGTAAGTGGTCATCAGTTAGCATCACACAGTCGGTCGCATGATCACATGGGCCTTCCTAGCCGCATGCGATCATGTGAAAAACCATCAACGGTTTCGGTGGTGGTGGTTTGCAGTCATCGGTTAACATCATGTGACAGACAATTTGTGGGGGTCCCGTTTGAGATGATCAACGACTGCCGTGATTTCGCAAAGGATCTATCAGAGCCTTGCAAAATTGTGACAACCGTTGATCTTTCCTTCTCTATAGCGTTTCAAAACTTTGGTGGGTCCAGTGACATGTATTCTGATGTGGAAGTTTCTCATTGGCCAGAGGTAATGACTTGTTCCAATCTGTCAGAGCGGGCCCAGTAGACTTCCCAGAAAGAGATCTAATGGCTGTCGCATGATTGCAAGGAATATTCCTTGCCTTTGCGATCATGTGCCCGCCGTTGATTTTATTCTGCTGATAGACCTTGATCGGGTGGCTCCTCATTCATTGACATGCTCGTTTCTCATTGGTCCACATGCTAAGTTGGATTATCTTTCAGTGGGGCTAGATTTCTTAGACGTGTTAGTAGGGTACCAAAGGAAAAGAGATCTATGGTGGTCATGTGTTTGCAAGGAATATTCCTTGCCTTTGTGATCATGCGACCACCGTTGGATTGGAATCTAAGTTGTAGTGGGACCGTGTCAGAGCCCGCCGAGGTGTATGATTACAGAGCAGTCAAGAGTGAATAGGAGAATGACAGGTGGCAAGGTGGACCCAGTTTTGTGGCTTCAATCATGTAATCACTAGGAAGAGCTGGGGTTAGTTAAAAAGTTAAGCGATCCAGTGACAAGGGGAAAATTGAAACTTGGGGTGAATACCGAGTTAGTTTTGAAGGTCAAGTGCCGAGCCTGGGTAAAGAGGAAGGATCTGACGGTCATGCTTTAAAGTAAGATCGATTTTGAATACTGACCGTCGATGGGAAATTTATGCGCCACCTCTGACCATTATCATTTTTTAAATTCAAATATCTCACAGTATCAAATTTTTGCAGTTATGGTGAGCCCGAGTTGCAAGAAGGTAGATGGATCATGGCAGCTAGATTTTTGCAGGAATAAACATGAAGTGAACATGCAAACAAAATATATTTGATTTTCTGGGATATTTTCATGTACATTTATGGCCAGATTGGATTGATTTAGGGTTGGATATTTTATTGTAAACCTCTGTGGCCCTAATTGAGATATTTTTGATTCCTACCTGCGTGCAGGGTTGTATATATTGTTTTTTTGGAGCTTTTGAGCTCAGAATTCACATTTTGTAAAAAGAGAAAGTCTTTTCTTGGAGAACTATCTGTAGCATTTTTGCTCTCTAGTTTTTCACATCTTGTAAGTTCTCATTGATAATACAAATGTTGCAAAGTATTCTGTGACATGTTTTCCTATCCTTATGTTTTCCTATTTGGCTTATCTCTTATTGGATTGGCTTATCCCTTTACTTTCAGCTTATTTGTGCACTACTGTGTTTGATTTGATTTGAGTGAGGTTGTGGGTATCCTTCAGCCCCTGTCATTCTGTCTCATTCCTGTGTCCTTTTGCTAAAGAGAATGTCTGCTTGCAGGTCATAATTTGTGTCTAATTTTTAGGCCCTCTAATGAAATACTCATGCAAGCCTATTCAGTAAGCTATGATCTCCTAGACCTAAGTCTGTCACTGGTTTCATTCCTCTATACTGAGATCCAAACCCTAGTTTTGGTGCATCACCTAGTAGGTAGATTTGCTTCATGTCATTTCCCTTTCATGCATTCCTTCTAACCCTTTCCCCTCAAAGTTTACTTTCCTGTTAAAAGCAAATCAAGGTGATTATCCAAGAGGAACTAGCCTAGAATCTGGAGGTCTCATCTTGGTTAGCAAAAGGTCCCACAACCTTGAGATGATTCCCATGTTATACTAGATTATCAAGACTATGAGAGCTTGAGATCAGAGGTGCAAATTCAGTGTATAATAGTACTTACTATGGGATGCTTATGGTTTTTAATGTACTTACTATGTGGTTTTGAGTATATGTATCATGAGTTTTTAGCGAACATTAGATAATTGAATTACATATGTAGGTACCTAGACTCCTTTCATGAGCATCCCACACAGTCTCATGGATCGACAAATTGACCTCGATGTTGATGATGTGACTAGATCAGGTAAAGAGCTATACGATTATGGCTTGTAAAGTACTGAAATACTTTAAAATGTTTAAATTTTTTTAAATTATAATAAAATGTTTTTAATTTAACCCTTTTATATGTTATTGCAGATGAGCCCCCTTTGCATCAGCAGAGAACTAGGTGTGCATTGAGATCTAATGAGATATCGATACTCATCTTACAATTATATCTTAAAAACTAGAAATCAAAAGAAAAAAAGAAATGATTGTCATCTATGCACCTTAATTGATAATGACTGATTTTTATATGCCAATGAATTTAATTATGTGGTAGTGAATGTTCATAAATTTTATAATGTGTTAATAAATGTTATCGTGTGATAATTAATGAATGTCACATTTTATTAATGTGTGAATGAATGTTATTGTGTGATAATTAATGAATGTTACATTTTATTAATGGATGAAATAATGAATAAATGTTAGATGTTAACGGGGAATTTAGAGTGATGTTAGGGGGAGGGGGGGTGGGGCCAAATGAGCTTCCACCTTCACGTGGTTGGCCCTGTTTAGTACAAAATATAAAACTATTCTCGAAACAAAGTGAAGCTCAATAAGTTTGTTCCTTATATAGGGTCTCAAGAGTAGCTTTTATCCCACTCTCAACATTGCAAGGCTTCAAGTGGTGTTCTGATATTGGTTTCTCCATCTCCCACTGACATCTTGTCTTTCTCCTAAGAACTCTCACCGAGCTATGATACATGGATGAGCAGAAGATGTCCCTTACAGGCTACACATATATAATATGGTAGATCTAGGGAACAAATATACTACAACATAGAATGAGTCAACTTGAATCTATAGTTTCTTCATTCACAATGAAAATTCAAATTACAAGCCATATTTTAGATTTAATATTCATATTTATCTTCATCATGATCATAGCCATCATAGTCAGCATTTGGTTCAACTTCATTTGAACCACACTTCATGTTGGATTATAACATATTGACACTTACACCATGAAGAAGACAAATGATTAAATAGAAAGAGAGGACCAACTGAACCATCTTGTGGTTAGTCTATATCACATTGGGAAACAATGTCAAGACTCAAAAATCAAAACAATCAAAAGTTTCTTCAAGACCATGAATGATCAACAACATTCCATTAGAAAACAAAACACTAATCTATATTATCATTAAGCCATAAAATATGTTTTTAAAGTTTAGAAGCATATCACAAGAACTTTCAAGAAACATAGTACTGTCCAAGGACCAAAACGAATACCCTCCAAATGATTATGATTATGTTGATGTTGATGTCTATAATTTATGTCTAATGATTATGATGATGTTGATGTTGATGTCTATAATTTATTTCACTTACTGATGCTTGCCTAGATTGAATTTTGAATTGTGAGGCTGGAGAACGCTTTCAAATTTTAGGGTTTGTTCTACATGATACTCTTAGTTACAACTCAAATGCAACTCAACATATTTTTGATGCTAGGCAACACATTGCAGAAACTCATCTGCAGGTGAAATTTAATGCTGTGAATCTTGGCATTGTTAATGTTATTACTTTTCCTCACATTTCATATTTGTGAAAATGTTTCTTGGCACTATCTTATTCTTATTACAATGTTCTTTGTTGTGGGGTAGGAGGTCAGTCTTCATTGTCTTCATTGTGGGGGATAGTGAAGATTTGTCTGACAAATAGAAGGTCTTCTTTAGTATCTTATAATAACATGCTAAACTGATAAAGGTGTTATGGGCATTTAATCTACAATTAATAATAGACTAAGCATATTATTACTATTCTTAATGTTCCATTTAAATGCATTTAGCAAAAAAAACAAATTTACAAAACTAAACCAATGGCATATTTACAACAAAGATGTGTTGAGGAGTTTGCTCCTTGTTTAATGTTAATTGTTCCTGCACAATCCACTCATACAACAGTGAAATTCTATGTGGAAGGGATGGTTGATAGTGTTCCTATAGGGAAGGGGGATTTTGAAAGACTTGTTATCATTGTATTGTGTATTTCCAATATGTTTGGATGTAGGGCAGACTAGGAGAATGAAGGATCACTCATCGATTGCATGATAACCCAGTTTTGAAGGGTCACTGGAAGAGGGGAATGAAGGATCACTCACTAATTGCATGATAACCCCACCAAGCATTCTTTCCTTTAATTTTCCACAATATCTCAAAGTATGATCATTATTCTTTACTTTCTTCTATATGCTATTCTTTCTATGGTTTTGTTATCTCACAAATATATCAAAAACATTGCAGATGTGCATATAAAAGTAAAATATTGTCCTTCAATTGTTCCACAGTGAAGCATTTCCTCATTGGAGTATTCTCTTTGTTTCTACAATATCTGTCAAAAATGGTTCACATATTTCTTCAAGATCCATTTTAATCTTTATATTGCAATTTTGATTAGATTTGACCTATAGTTGATTTCATTAGTATTTTATAACATATACTCCTAATGTGAAATGTGGAGAGAAAGAAAGAGACACACTAGGTATGAATTACATGATAAACCCATCATCACTTAGCACTTAAATAATAAATTATGGATAGGGAACAACCCCGTAACCTCTGGATGTTTGTTTCATGTTGGCCTCTTATTATATGCAAAGGTAGGCCTATCTTAATTAGGCTAACAACCACAGTGTAGGGGCCATAATATTTTCCCTTTAACCACATTTATATTTTGAGAAAATAAAAAAAAATTGTTTTAGATTTATATTATCCTTTTGAACTAGCACACTGCCATCAAAATGCATAATCATTGGTCATCTCAAGAAAATTCCTATTGATTAGTAGGATATCCTTATAAAAATTTGATGCATGGATTTCTTGTGAATAATGAACTACTATGTATCCTGCAACTATGGAAGGAATAGTGTTGGTGTTAGGTTTCATTTATTATTGAATTCAATGGTTTTCAAGATGTGTTGAGGAGTTTGCTCCTTGTTTAGTGTTAACTATTTCTAAATAATCCACTCATAAAATAGTGAAATGCTATGTGGAAGGGATGGTTGATAGTGTTCCTTGAGGGAAGGGGGATTTTGAAAGACTTGTTATCATTGTATTGTGTATTTCCAATATGTTTGGATGCAGGGCAGACCAGGAGAATGAAGGATCACTCACCGATTGCACAATAACCCATTTTTGAAGGGTCACTGGAAGAGGGGAATGAAGGATCACTCACTGATTGCATGATAACCCCACCAAGCATTCTTTCCTTTAATTTTCCACAATATCTCAAAGTATGATCATTATTCTTTACTTTCTTCTATATGCTATTCTTTCTATGGTTTTGTTATCTCACAAATATATAAAAAATATTGCAGATGTGCATATAAAAGTAAAATATTGTCCTTCAATTGTTCCACATTGAAGCATTTCCTCATTGGAGTATTCTCTTCGTTTGTACAATATCTGTCAAAAATGGTTCCCATATTTCTTCAAGATCTATTTTAATCTTTATATTGCAATTTTGATTAGATTTGACCTATAGTTGATTTCATTAGTATTTTATAACATATACTCCTAATGTGAAATGTGGAGAGAAAGAAAGAGACACACTAGGTATGAATTACATGATATACCCATCATCACTTAGCACTTAAATAATAAATTATGGATAGGGAACAACCCCGTAACCTCTGGATGTTTGTTTCATGTTGGCCTCTTATTATATGCAAAGGTAGGCCTGTCTTTAATTAGGCTAACAACCACAGTGTAGGGGCCATAATATTTTCCCTTTAACCACATTTATAGTTAAGAGAAAATCAGAAAAAATTGTTTCATATTTATATTATCCTTTTGAACTAGCAAACTGCCATCAAAATGCATAATCATTGGTCATCTCAAGAAAATTCCTATTGATTAGTAGGATATCCTTATAAAAATTTGATGCATGGATTTCTTGTGAATTATCAACTACTATGTATCTTGCAACTATGGAAGGAATAGTGTTGGTGTTAGGTTTCATTTATTATTGAATTCAATGGTTTCCAAGATGTGTTGAGGAGTTTGCTCCTTGTTTAGTGTTAACTATTCCTGCACAATCCACTCATAAAACAATGAAAGGCTATGTGGAAGGGATGGTTGATAGTGTTCCTTGAGGGAAGGGGTATTGTGAAAGACTTGTTATCATTGTATTGTGTATTTTCAATATGTTTGGTTGCAAGGTAGACTAGGAGATTGAAGGATCACTCATTGATTGCATGATAACCCAGTTTTGAAGGGTCACTGGTTGAGGGGACAGTCAAGGTCCCCATGATTAGGCCATTGGAGGACCCTATTTATTTGTAGTAATTGCTATTCAAATTGGATGCATGGATTTCTTGTAAATCTACATATACTTCTCTACGATTGTAAGCCACTTAGAGATCAAAATAGAGAAAATAAATCAAAATCGTTCTTTGTCCTATTTCTTTTTAACAAAGTCTCAACTAGATCTATTAAATTTCCACAATCCATATTAATGCTAGTATCAGTTTCTGGGTTTGATTGTGTATAATTTTTTCCATCAATGTTTCGGATCATACTACATGATCCATCATATCATATTCTTTTCTCTCTAGCATCCTAATGATGGATCATGTAGTATGATCTGAAACATTGATGGAAAAAATTATACACAATCGAACCCAGAAACTGATACTAGAAAAGTCTCAACTATCAATGATACAATATACATTTGATGCCCTAAGCTATCAAATATACAAATGGCACCTACCTAGAAGCTCACCAGGAGAATGAAGGATCACTCACTGATTGCATGATAACCCAGTTTTGAAGGGTCACTGGTTGAGGGGACAGTCAAGGTCCGGATGATTGGGCCATTGGAGAACCCTAGTTCTTTGTATTAATTGCTATTCAAATTGGATGCATGGATTTATTGTGAATTATCGGCTGCTATGTATCCTGCAACTGCATCCGTAAATCTGCATATACTTCTCTATGGTTGTAAGCCACTTAGGGATCAAAATAGAGAAACATAATAAAAATCATTCTTTGTCCTATTTCCTTTTAACAAAGTATCAACTATCAATGATACAATACATTTGATGCCCTAAGATATCAATACAAATGGTGCCTAGCTAGAAGCTCATGGGCTGTCCATTTGATAACCACAGTCAACATTTCAAAAAAATGGATATCCTTGAGCACAAGCACCAATAACATCAAATAATGGAGTTAAAGCACGGGCTAGGGCACGACACCAGTAGAATGTGGTCATTTCAGTGACATCAATTTAGAATGCAGTCCTTTGGCGTGTATTAAATAGAATAGAATTTTTAGCATATTATTATCATTCTATTTCTTTGTTGTAAACATGCCATCGGTTTAGTTTTGTAACTTCATTGTTGTATGTGTGGATTGTGTAGGAGTAGTTAACATTAAACAATGAGAAAACTCCTCAACATATCTTGGAAACCATTGAATTCAGTAATAAATGAAACCTAACACCAACACTATTCCTTCAATTCACTTCTACCAAGAATAAAGCATTTAATCCATTCAACATTACATATGATCATTAGACAGTTACATTTCCTGACTGTGTAGAGGAACAGTCATGACCAAAATGATCAAAACTACTTTCACCCTTGCACAAGCTATTCCAAAATTCAAGTAAAATGAGCAATATGCTATATCAAATCATTCATATTTATAGTAACCATTCAAAGGATCATTTTTTCAATGAACCCTCTAACTGTACCCATGCGGCAGAGAAAGGCAACCTCAAAATAGAGAAAGGAAACTTAGTAAAACCAGTGTATGCCGATGTTTGTGAGGGTATAGTCATGATAAGTGCCTCTCAAACCTCTCCAAACATGTAAGATTGTCTTTAAATACTTTATTGATCTCTTCTAAACATTAACCAAATCAAACCTACATTTGAATCCACACACAATAACCCCAAAATGAAGGGTTTTGTATCCTTTAATGAATCTCAATCACTGGTAGCGCATGGATATTCAAACTAGTAGTCTCCAAAGCATTCAATAAGTGATTGGATTGTATTTAATACACACTATTCCTTCCATTCACTTCTACCAAGAATAAAGCATTTAATCCATTCAACATTACATATAATCATTAGACAGTTACATTTCTTGACTGTGTACTAGAGGAACAGTCAGGAAATGTAATTGTCTAAACGATCCAAACATTTGAAAATAGTGAATCGATATCCTTGAGAACAAGCACCAATAATATCAAATAATGGAGATAAAGCACGGGCTAGGGCATGACACTAGTAGAATGCGGTCATTTCAGAGAGCATTTGTGATCAAATAAAATGTAATGCATTTGAAATTTGTAGTCGAATATGATGCCAGATGCTCGAAAGATGAAGAAATCACATACCTTCTCTCGCGCTCAGCTGTCACTCCTCTATCCAATCAAAATAAAAATGATGAGGCCATTTCACTTTTTTTTTTCATAGCCAAATCTTCCTTGTACCACATGAAGAACATGCCATTGGTTCAGTTTTGTAATTTGTTTTTTGTGTAATTAGTAATTGGCAGATTAAATGCATATAAAACCTTTATCAGTTTAATTAGCATGTTATTATCATATCAGATAAAGTATGTTTAAGAATTATTGGGACTAGTCCTTTTGCGTGTATTAAACATAATAGAATTTTCAGCATATTATTATTAGTCTATTTCTTTGTTCTAAACATTCCATTGGTTCAATTTTTTAGATTTGTTTAATCCGTTAAATGCATTTTTCATGAGGGGTCTTGTTCTCGAGAGATTGATGAAGATTGTGCACCTCAAAAACCAATTCATAAGGTGTCAATCATGTTTCCTATTCGCTTATATTTTTGGATTGGTAAATCTCATTATAAGTTTCATATCCTTTCTTTTGATTACTATGGATGAGATATATATCTTACATTTAATATTCAACTTCTTTACATTTTAAAACATGTAGTGTGTTTTTTGAGGATTTTACCAAATCAACTTTTAACATAAATTGAAAACACCAAACTGATATCTTGCCCTTTCAACTTGACAAAATATTTGCATTTGACCAATAACTGCAAGCAACTGAATGATAAATCCACATACCCGTATCTTTGTAAAATACCTGGAACATCAAAAAGATGGCTAAGTGGCTACCGCCATGATTTTTATCTAATGAATATGGGAAAAAAAAACACCAAAAAAAATCGAATAGAAAACATGATTGGTCATTTCAGAGAGCATTCATGATCAAATAAAATGCAATGCCTTCTCTCGCACTTGATCAACTTTCACCCGCTCATTTTATCCCACTCCTTTTCTCTACAAATGAAATAAAAATGATTTGGCCGTTTCAAAATAGTGAATCAATATCCTTGAGCACAAGAACCAATAACATCAACTATTTTGATATGTGGGTACCCTAATGTTGGCAAGAGTTCTTTTATTAATAAGATTACTCTGCAAGCTTGAAGAAGCAATATATTTTGGCAAATGAAGAGTAGAAAGATGATGGTATTCCTGAGATCATGGATGGACACAATGTTGCAGATAGAATGGGAAGACATCTTTCTAGACTGGCCCTGGATCCTTCGACAATTGGGGTAGGATCCAGACCCAGGCTAAAAAGATGTCTTCCTTTCTGTTGTGGAATTATCCCTTCTTTGGCCTGCACTCATTCCTCTTCTAAAAAATGGTTATCTAGAAACTTTGGATACTGTTTCTCATCCATGCACGAAATGTGCTAGTGATTGTATAAAATTACTTTAGGCCTCCAATATTGATGAGATGTACAAGTGTAAAATGTTTTTGTGAGACTGGGATCAATTTGTGTAGTGTACATAAATTCAAGGCGGTGATTATTCTTGATGATCGACAGGTGGCTAGGACAGTCGCTAGGACTAAAGATAAAACTGCTCAAGAGACCATCATAGGTTCTCTCTTTCTTCGGTCTATATTATTGACAGAATGTTTTATCTTTCATTAGCTCATCAAATCCGGGGATTTGAAAGAATTTAATAGAATATTTTCATGATAACATATATTATTTATGTTGATGTTGCATGAATTTATCTACTTCACACACTTGTAGACTATGAGGATGGTGATAAAGAAGCATGGCCATAAATAATATACGTTGTCATGAAAATATTCTATTAAATGCTTTCAAATCCCCAGATTTGATGAGCTAATGAAAGGTAAAACATTCTGTCAATAATATAGACCGAAGAAAGAGAGAACCTACGATGGTCTCTTGAGCTGTTTTATCTTCAATGTGCATATCCATTGGTTTTCTGACACTTAATCATTAATTCTGATAGAAGTGCTACGTATTCGATAGATAAAATGTCAGAGAAAACTAGTTTACGACAATAGTTCTGACAGTACTGCTATACATTTGACAGGGAATTTGTCAGAGAAAAAGTGAAGGACTGTCACCCTTCTGACATTTCAAGTGTTGCAAATAGAAATTTTTTTACAGATGGTTCGACATTAATTCCATATCACTGACGGGTATATCTGTCAGAATTAAGTGGACACTATCGCTATGCCGACAGTTATAATGTTAGAAAAGATATCTTTTCGACAGTTAATAGGTATTGTATCAGAATTCTGATGGATAAACCGTAGAAAATGCCATAATGAGGCTGCTGTTGAAATGCAATTTTTCAACGTGATATGGTGTCGGTAAACTGATGGTAACATCTTCTGTCCTAATTTCCTATGCAAAAATGGCAACAGACCCATCTATCGAAATACTGACAAATGAGCGTTGCAAATCTGATAAATGGCCATCAAAATTTGACCCCAAATGTAGTAGTGTGTGAAAATGAACCTGTAGTGACATTGAAACTCTACATGATCGGGTTTGCTATGACAGTCAAGCCATGTGTTCAGTTCATAACCAACTGTGTAAATGTAACTAAAACTTGAAATTAAATGACATTCAAAACTAAGATGGATTTGAATAAACAATGGATACAATGAACTTGTGGAATGATCAATCCATCTACCTATTTGCTACAGATAGAGTATGATAACAAAAATGTACTCAGAATGTTTTTTGGGTTTCTTTTATTCAATGTTGCTTCAAAGATCATCTCCTTGTGCCAATCTTGTGATTGGACAAGGTTTAAAAACCACTTCCAAAAAGTATTCCAACTGATCCAACCAACATGAAATCAGTTGTGGTCATTGGAGAACCAGACTTACAATCTGCCGACAGTGTTGCAAAAACTTAACAACATTTCACAATCTGTGCAACTTTGGAGTGCAACTTTGTAAAAAATGCACTAAAACTTGATAACAACTTCCTAAAAGAGCTAAGAGGGTGATCTAAGGTCTAGATCGCTCAAATTCCTTAAAACTAAAGAAAATAAACTAAAACATACTAAAACTAAGTTTAGCCATTCTGAGCCAACTAGGATCCACATGGACTAAGGGTCTCCTAGGCTCATAGGTATGCCTAAGGAACCCTTGGCCATACAAAATGGATCAAGACAAAAGAGGAGATTGATCCTACAAATCAATCCCTTTTTATTACAACCAAAACTCAACCAAACATAAACAAAATAAAATGCATCCTGCTTAATTAATCCCTCTCTTTTTCAAGAAGGTAGCAAGATCTTGGCATTCTATCTTTAGTAGAAAATGTGCTTTATATTTTTTGGCAAATGAATCTCCATATTGTGTTGATTTTGTACTTTCATAATCGACCATATCAACTCCCATATCATATAAAGAAAGTTTCCCCCATTTCTCTTGAACTCTAAATACTCCCTCCAATGTTGAAATGCTTTTGAAGACCTTCATCTTTTGGCTTTGTTCTTGTAAAATGCTTACATGCTCTTCCACAACTACCGTTTCTCATACACTTATCAACCTTGGACTTCCCATTTGTTCCCAATGGTTTACATAGGTCTTTGGTCACTTAGTGCATCATCAATTACATCTCATTTTGGACTAGAGATCCTCAAATTACAATAATCTAACAAGTCACCTTTTCTTGCATTTGTGTGTCTAATTGTTGATGGTTTTTCAGATTTTACATTCCTTACGGGAAATAATGAAACAAAGAACTCTAAAGGATATCCTTGTCATCTAGCTATACTATCAAGAGACTTAGTATAGAAGAAAAACTTAAATGAATTGAATGTAGAAGATACAAATGGAGGCCAACAATATGACTCCTTTTTCAAAGGTTCATTATGATGAGAAACCTTCAACATTAATCCATTCTCTTTTGACTGTTGGTTTCTATGTCCTATCTCATGAAATATGCATTCCACATTTGATGAAACAATTTTCACTTTTTGTTTTATTCATCTTTGTTTCCTTTGCTTTCATGAGGCTCAATAGACTCTATCTTCAAAGGTTTTTATTCTTTTTGGCATGGGTTTTCCTCCCACCTCCCCTATTTCATAATCCACCATGAAATTGTTTCCTAGCACCCTTTGATGGGTTCCCTTTCCTTTCTTCCATTTCACAAGTTTTCTTTTCTTAGTTACCTATTGCTGATCCTTAATTTTACCTTCTCCATTCATACTTTCCACATCATTTTATTTGGTTAATTAATCATTTCTTACAATTTTGAATCCATGACCTATTCTCACTTTTTTTTACCACAAATTTTTACTCCTTTAATTGACTATCCATCTTGTGCTTTACATTTAAAGTGTGTGCACAACTTCCTTTATAGGGCTCACCCGTAGATTTCTGTTTTAGTTTCTTCTTATCTTTAAATTTTTCTAAGGGATTTGTTTATAGTAGACATACACTATCAAGCAAGGAAGAGGTTGTGATCAAGGATACACACCTCATCCATATGAGGGCATCCCTGAGAAAAAAAAACAATTCTTTGTAAGAAATAATGTCACATGATAAACAAATATGACTCAATCGAATTTGCTAGAATTTACTTGATTATTAATGTTGGATGCTATTTTAATACACTTGATCTAGAATCTATAGGTTTCAAACAAATAATCCTTCTTCCACCAATGAGTAATTCCATTCAAGAAAGACCATGTCTGACGATATCAATGCACAACATTTAAAGGAAATTCCAAAAGGTTCTACTCACCCAACCACCAAACCCTCATTTTAAGGTATTCTAACCAAGGGTTTCTTCAAAATGACTCCTCCATTCAATTCCCAACCTTAATAATGGTTCATAAACCATGGATTCATCATATTATGACATTTTATGCCATAAAATATAGTCCTCATGTCGACAATAATTTCAGACCTTGATTGGTCCAAGAGCAAGTAACCCTTCATTCAACACTTCCATACAATCAATGATCTTTATCTTCCTTTCCTTGGTCATCCCTACAAATGAACACTCATGGATACATATATTACATGTTTTAGACTCTCCCCATAGTCACATTAACCATAGTAAGTGGGGGAGTCTCACATATTCATTGCAACTTCAAAACAAGATTGCTGATTGCAAAACCCCTGTACAGGACAGTCAAGAACAACTTGTGTTCTCTACCTTAAAACTTCATGAAAAAAATGAAATAAATACAAGGAAATGATAATAAATCAATATACCATCATGCATATAGAGAGTTAAGAGATTCTGCTTGGTGGGCAGGGCTTTGGTCTCAGCTTTGCCCAACTTGAAAGGTGCTCTGGCATATCAATATTTCTTTTTGAAATGTAGTAATCTAGACCACATTTATCTCTATAATAAAATGTCATTCAATTTAAAATTTTGCATGTTAGTTTTTATTTTCTGATTTCTTCAGATAATTAGGCCTATACATTCCAAGCATTGCTCTTCTTGCAACCATTGTGTTGAGAAATTTGATCACCACTGCCCATGGATTTCTAACTGTGTTGGCAAGGTGAGGCTCAAATACAGTAGAAAAGTTGCTAACTAGATATTTTGTCATTATCCTCACAATATTTTATCTTTATGAGAGTTAATCTATTTGTAGACTTACCCAGGATACTAGAGAACATAACTTAGAAAGTATTTGAATTCAATGCAATCTTTATGTTGTTACATATTGAGCAAGGTAATACAGTTCTTTTGTGTTTCCACAATATCTGTTTAATATTTAGTGTTTGTGCAGACATTGTTCATCATAAATATTGTATACACATGCATTGATATTTGTTTACAAATGTGGGTCTATCTATTTATAAAGAACTCAATGCACTAATAGTTTTGATCCTTCTTATTAAACAATAGTAAAAAAGTTTCACCCTACCAAAAGACATCTTCATAAAATCTATACTACTTAACCATATTCTCATTTTAGCATAGCTTACCCCAAACACATTATATAAGGTAGGAACTTTTACACTTGCGTCCCTTGTTCTATTGGCTCACTCGCATATTTCTATTTTAGTTTCTTCTTATCTTTAAATTTTTCTAAGGGATTGTTTATAGTAGACATACACTATCAAGCAAGGAAGAGGTTGTGATCAAGGATACACACCTCATCCATATGAGGGCATCCCTGAGAAAAACAAAAAATTCTTTGTAAGAAAGAATGTCACATGATAAACAAATATGACTCAATCAGATTTGCTAGAATTTACTTGATTATTAATGTTGGATGTTATTTTAATACACTTGATATAAAATCTACAGGTTGCAAACAAATCATCCTTCTTCCACCAACGAGTCATTCCATTCAAGAAAGATAATGTTTGACAACATCAACGCACAACAAAATAGGGAGACAATTGTTAGACTGTGGTCCAACTTAAAAAGAAAAGGTGATGGAAAATGTTATTGTCCTTGCAAAATTTGTAAGGTCTTAAAGACTCAAAGATATCTAATCAAAACAGTCGAGGAACATTGTAGGCAACATGGTCACATTGAAGGGGGAAATGAATTTTGTCCATTGGTATGTATTTTAATAATTTATAAAATACATAAGGCATGATTTGATGATGACATCATGGTCATGGTTAATATAAGGTCATCATTTTCATATAGGTCAACCACCCTAGGTTTCATGTTATGGACCATGACAATCCGGAGAATGTGGATTTCCAAATGAGGGAACATGGAGGTGTGAATATAGAAGTAGAAGGTAATGATCCCATGGAAGAAGATCACGATGATGAAGAAGATCACGATGATCAAGATGATCACGATGATCAAGATGATGATGATGATGATGATGATGATGATGATGATGTTGACACAAACCTTGATGTACCTATACTTGAGAAGGCACACTAGCCCCTATACGAAGGCTCCCAAACAACTCTTCTTGCCGCTATATTGTTGTTGGTGAACTTGAAGGTTATGAATGATTTATCCAATGTAGCAATGACACGTATGTTAAGGTATGTCATCTTTTTTCATTTTTTTAGTTGTAATTCTATTATAATTAACATTGGGTGAATTGTGTAGCAATTAATATTCTTTATATTGAAAAATTATATTTTTTGTCGTAGGTTGATAGGTGACTGTTTGTTACCACCATCAAACATTCTACCTCGCTCGTACCATGAATTATCTTCCATTATGAAAGATATTAGAATGGAGTATCAAATAATGCATGCATGTCCAAATGATCATATTATATATCATAAACAACATGAATTTGCCACAGAATGCCATGTTTGTCATATTAGTAGATATTGATTAGATCAAATAACAAAAAAGGTGCCTCACAAGGTTCTTCAGGTTATTCCCATTATTCCACGTCTGCAACGATTATTCAGGTACAATAGCTTGGCACAATTTATGGATTACCATGCATGCAATAGAAGTCAAGATGACATTATGTGAATTCCTACGGATGGTTCGATAGTTAAGGAAATAGAGGAAAAATGGCCACACTTTAAAGAAGAACCTCATAATCTCAAGCTTTCATTTGCAGCGGATGGTGTCAATCCATTTGGAGATATGAGATCTACTTACTCAATGTGGCCTATTTTTGTTATCAACAATAACATTCCTCCTTGGATGTCCATAAAGAGGGAGCACATAATGTTGGCACTGATTGTTCCAGGTATTTTTTTATTTAATAGTCATCTAAATTAATTTATTATAAATAATCCATCAAAATGGTTATAATAATTATGTAATATTTTTGCTCATTCAACTAGGTAAGTACCAAGTTAAAGATATCAATGTATATATTGAGCCACTTATTGACAAGTTGATGGTGTTATGGAATGAGGCCACTATGTATGACATCTCTAGACCAATAGGACAAATACAATTTCAATTCCATGCAATGCTTGTATGGACAATACATGATGCCCCTGGGCTAACACATTTTTGTGGTATGTTCTCTTCTTAACCCCTCTTTATTGGTATGTTATAGTGCTAACACAAAGTTAACATATTTAATCCAATTATACATGATCTTGTAGGTCTTTAGACAAAGGGAAAATTTGCATGTCCATTTTGTAGTCCAAAGATGAAATCTCATCATTCAAAAAGTTTAGGAAAGTAGGTGTTCGATGAGCATAGACACTTTCTCCATAGAAATCATAAGTACTGAATTATCGAAAAAAATATTTTCAATGGGAAAGAAGAGATTACATCAAAGCCACAGAGAATGACACCTCACCTATGGAATTTGGAATACAATAAAATAAATCGTCAAGGTAATGTCATTCCATCTGATTTTTTTGTTTGAAATTTATATTTTGATATTGTGTTTTGTTTAGTGATGATGTAATTAATACTCATGAAGGTCATCAAGGCATTAATGACCAACTTCTAAAAGTACTAAAAAGTTATCCTACACAATTTAGTAGGTTGCCGTACTACAAGCAACTCTCAATCATGCATTTGTTTGATCCTGTCCATATTGGAAAGAATGTAATAGAGACATTATGGAAAATCTTGGATGGAAGGCATGACAAAGACAAAATTGTCAAAATTTATAGTGACATTGAAGAATTCAACCATGCAATGAAAAATGTCTTTCAATCAAATAACAATGGATATCAGATTGATACAAGTTCCCTTAGTTGGTTATTGTCGGAGTAGCAGAGCAATGCTATAAAAGAAGTCATAAAAAAATACGATTTCCCACAGGATTTGTTGCAAACATAAACGGTCTCATATCAAAGAAAAGTGAATTTGGGCCAGGGATGAAAACACATGATTGACATACATTTATTAAGGTAATTCATGTTATTTTGTATTCACTATATATTTGTATATTGCATGTAGTTTTCATTGCATTCCTTTATAAAATATTGATAAGATCATTTTACAAATATTGCAGTACATTCTACCTCTATCTCTCCCACACCACTTCGACAATAATGTCAAATAAGTTATATATGATCTTGGAAAATACATGAGGTGGTTGTCATCAAAAGAAATCAATAAAGAAGATATAAAATATTGGAAGAGAAAAATTCTTCATCTTATGTGTGAAATGCAAAAGTGTCTACCTTCAACTTTTTTCAATGCACAAGAACACTACCTCATACATCAAGTTGAGGAGATTGAATTGTGTGGACCTATACCAACTAGGTCAATGTGGATGGTTGAGAAGCACTTGAAATTTTTGAAAAGCTTGGTTCAACAGAGAGCACATCTTGAGGGTTATATGATGGAGGCATATATGGTATACTAGACCATGGTGTACATTAGTGAATATATTCCTAAGTTTGCAGTAAAGATCCATGTAGATCGTATTTGGGATCCCAAATCCATTAACAAATTCAAAGGGGAGTACTTGATGGGAAAAGGTAGATTGAGGAAAGTGAGAGGTAAATATAAGATGTTATTGTAGTTAATTAATTCTTATAAATCTTCAATATAATTTATTTATAATTGGTGTATTTTTTTTATACAGTTGGTCGAGAGTGGGATGCAATACATTTGTATATTGCAAACAATCTTGATTGGATGATAGTATGAATTGAACGATGTCAAAAAAATGGTTTCTCATTAACATGTAAAGGTGTTGCTTCATTGGTTAGAGAAGCTCATCGTAATAGAGATTCCAATGTTACGCCAATGGTAATTGATCTAGCATATGGTTTAAGAGGTAGAGAGGTACGTACAAATTTATTAATGATCATGACTCATATGTTTCATATCAAATCATGATGCAAATAATTTTCACACGCCTAAAAAATTGTAGCTCAAGCACCACAAAGCTATGTACTATCATGGCCACAAATTTTGCATAAAAAAATTGGATGACAGGAAGAAAATTTGTGATTCTGGGATAACTGCAGTTTTCGAGGTCACTAATATATCATCTAGAAATGACATACATCCTCAACAATCTCAAAATTGATACTATGAAATCTTGGATGATATAATTGAGTGTGAATTTAACTCCTTCAAAGTAGTTCTATTCATCATCAAATGGTACAGGCTACGACTGAATCAAAATGATCCAGATAGAGCTGTTATTCAATATGATAATAGATTTACAATGATTAATACAAAGTCATTTAAGTCAGTTGGAGATGAGCCCTATGTTCTTCCAAGCCAATGTGAGAAAGTGTTTTACTCAGAGGTTCCACATAAACAAGGTTGGTCATTTGTTGTTAGACATGATCCAAGAGGAAGGCTGATAAAGTATAATGTTATGGAAGAAGAAGATATTGAAGATGATGATGAAGACCAAGATGATGGTGATGATGATGATGGTGATGGTGATGGTGATGGTGATGGTGATGGTGATGGTGATGGTGATGGTGATGATGATGATGATGATGATGATAGTGGTGATGATGATGATGATGGAAATGATGATGAGATGGATGAAGAAGATGATCAATGACATGATTGAAATGTACAAGGTATGTGATTTAATTATTTATATATATTTATATTGATTACTATATATGTTTAATATTGATTTATTGATTTCAATTCTAATGATTACATATTTATTGTGTTCAATTCTAATGATTACAACATATGTGATTTATAATTACCAATGTTTTTCTTACGATGCTCAATTAATTGTTGCTGATACATGTATATATTGTGTTTGATTGTCACCCTTTTTGCAAACAGGCAATTGACTACAGACATCGTCACCCCTTCTATTGATGATCTTGCATTCCATATATAAGGTAAATTTGTTCATGTTTACGATGATGCATATTGTTCATGTTGTCTTCTAAATTATTTGTAGCATACGTATCATGTAATTTTTAGCTAACTTAAGATAAATGATTAACATATGTAGGAAATTTAACCCCTTTGGCGAGGATCCTGCACAGTGACATGGATCAGAAGGTATAAGTCAATAAATAGACATAATTTTCTTATATTCTTCTTGTTTATCACTGAGCACGTATGTTATAAATAGACATATTATATAATTATATAATGTATATATAGACAAAGAAGAACCGTATAGACATATAATTATATAATCATTTTGAACTTAGTACATTTTATATCTCCCATGTATAGACAAAGAAGAATTGTATGTATGGGTCACAACTTGATTATTCTATATATATTATTTAATTATTATCAAAATTCTATTTGAAGCGGGGATGTGACAATATCTCATTTGATGGATTGGAGGACCCACCAAATAGGTACTTGTCAGATCTATCTACATTGAATGAGGGAAATGAGGGAATGGTAGATGAAATTTCTACATGTAGTACGGCTAAAATGGGGAGATCAACTAGAGGTCAAAAGATTAGAAAAAAATTTAATAAATGCATGCAATTTTTCCTTGCTAAAGGGGGATCATGTTCTTATGATGATGAGACCAAAGGCGACATCAAGGTGCCCTTTTGGTACACACATATTGAGAAAGAATGGGTACCCAATGAGCTACCTCCAATTAACATTGATTTTTGTGTTAATGAGAGGATATATCACATAGCTCCATCCTCATTACATGGTTTGGGCCTATTTTCCATGGATGGGATAAAGGTATGTTACAACAAAGTTGTTGAATTGATGAAGTATGTCGGTCCTTGTTACAATTACAATGATTGGATGCAGATTGTTCAATATAAAAAAAGTATATGTAGGTATGCACTATCAACAAATTATATACAATGGAAAGAAAATGATCAAAGTAAAAGATTTTCTATGTACATTGATGGGAGACCAAAAACAACAGGCAATATTGCTGGTTTTATAAATAGTATGCGACCTTCCTCAACTAATAAGCAACCCAATTGCATATTTGAGACATGTGAGGGGAATCAAGTTTTTGTATGTGCGATAAAATCAATAAGTGTGGGGGAAGAACTACTAATAGATTACCATTTAAATCGCATAGATACAAACAAAGTTACTATCATGAGGGTGGTAAGTACTATATACCATTTTATTAATAAGTTTTTTTTGCTAAGTCTATTGCTTTTAGTTCGCTGAAGTTTTTATATTTAATCTTTGTCACAAGATGATATGGATCCCCCACATGATAGAGGTCATGATGATGTTCCTCCCACCCATTCTTCAGCAATGGTAAAATTTATTGAAATTGTACAAATTAGATAGTTGAAAAATGTTATATTATTATGTTATTTTATTTTGGGTTTTGGAGTTTTTATGATAGTTTTACTAATATTCCTATCACAATTGGATGTTCAGGATAGGGGAAAAGCATCTGCAACAATAGAGGCAATAGCTACCCCTTCTGATGATGATATCCTAGAAATGCCTAATTTAACAAATATGGTGAAGAAAAAACTAAAAAAACTCAATTTAGAAATTATTAGCATTTTAGATGAAGCAAATCCAACCGAGTAGATGTTGAAGAGGAAAACTGAATTGATGGTGCAAGCACATCATTATGAAGTAAGCAGTAATCAATATTTAGTTATAACAAAAGTTTAATAAAGATTTATATTTTATACTCTTTTATGTTGTGAACTAAAATATGTATGTGTTCTTGTTACAAGAGTTTTTGCAAACTCAAGTACCTGGTCAAGGACATAATGGTGAGGCTGGTACTAGCAGAGCTCCGGATGCCTCAGGTAAAATAATCCTTAATTTGACAAGTTACAAGGAATTTTTTCTTTGGAACATTCAAAAACTTTTTAAGTTAACTCTTACTTTTATTATTTCAGAATGTCTTTGTTAACAATGTATTGTTCAGGTGATCAAGTGCACGAGACTCCTCCTAGGAGGTTGACAGACGTCCATCCAAGATTGTTGAGTGTAATGTTGACAACAAGAGGCATGAAAACATTGACGCCTTCACGGTCTATGCCTGGTAAATCCTTGTTTTACTATATTTGGTTTTGTGTTAATTATGATTTGATAATTTGTACTTTAATCTTGGGTGCATCTCATATTGGATTAATTTTGTGGAGTCTGAGATACATTGGTGCCATCTGCTATGCCAGATATAGATCATAGTACATGTATTGGTGATAATTCACCATCATTTCTTGGATCTACTCGTGTTTCTAGCATGGGAGTTATGCAGACATCATTGTTGATTGACGATAATGAATTGATGCCTTTAAAATGTCCCAAGCTTCCAGGTACTTTTAAATTATTACTTTTTATATTGTAATACATGCATTTACCTATTCATATCAAGTTTTGGATTGATGATCCCATGACATTTTTTACAGGAAATGATTCATTTTATAATACGCTTTATGACCTCTCACTGAAGATATTCGAGCCCACCATATGTACAAGGTGGAACATCATAAGTGAACTAACCCTATCCCACTATTTTTTTTATATCATTAATTGGTACGGTATTTTTCCTTTCATTCAGGCCTTTTCTTTTACTATATTCAAGGTACACAACTTTAGTTAATTTTTCTATCTAACAATTTTGTATTTTTTCTTAAAAGGTGGAACTTGCAAGACAAAAAATTAAAAGATCAGCTCATTAAAGATTTAGAGCATGAGTTTGGTAGTAATATTTTTGAGGAGAAGAAAATTTTAGAAAAAGCTGTCGAACATCTTAAGACTGTGAGGGACTCATATAGGAGTCTCGTCCAGAACCTAAAGTATGAGCATCCTCCCTTTAATCCAGTGAGGGATTGGAATGAGTTCATTTTGGATGCAAAGGAGAAAGGGGATGCTCAAAGAGGAATTACACCAGAAAATGAGAGAAGAAGGTATGCAATAGTATTAACTACTAGTACAATGTAATAATGCACTAATTAGTGATCTTTATATCTATATCATCTAACATATTTCAAACTTTTCATAGGTTGCAGGACACATCAAAGGCAACAAAGGCCAGGACGCAAAAGATTGGGTAGCACAAACTTGGCTCTGGTGGATATTCCAAAATTAAAGCACGAATTGTAAGTAGCAGTAAATGAATTCCAGAAAAAAAATATTTATAAAATGCAAATAATTTTGTTTAATCAAAAAATGAAAGGCTTTGAATTTAATGTAGAGGCCATGATAGAACACAAAAAAATTGCCTTCAAGGAAGGATATCAAGTCATGGTTGAATGCCTATGCCAAGCTTCTAGTGGCCAAACCCAAGAGTCTCCTGCATCATGTGAACAGGTAAATATGCCAAAAAATATATATTAGAAATTGAATACTTGAGCAATAATCTATTTGATAATAATGTGCATGACATTGCAATGCAACCTCCTAATCATAACAAAAATCCTACGCCACATGATGAAGCCCCTGATGTGCATTGTAGTGTCAATGGAGGTGTTCATTTTCTATTTAAAATTAATTATGTAATTATTAATACAATTTAACTATTAATATGATTTAGAACAACAAAGAGGGGGGGGTGAATCAGTTTTTCTTAGGTCCAGATGTATAAAACAAACTTTAAAACTCTTAAAAAAATCAGATCCAATAACCAACATCTACTCGGTCATTACTGATTGCATAACAGAAACATATAACAGTGTAGTCCATGTATGTAATAGTATCTAACTTGTAAAACATAGAAATGTTCAAACCAAAACATTCACACAAGTATCAACACTAGGATTTATAGTGGAAACCCAATTTGGGAAAAACCACTTTGTAATATGTTACTATTATGTTCACTCTTTTGAAGTGAGCTCGGTGAAAAGCCAACCCTGTCAAAGGTTACAAACACACTGTCAGGTGTGACCCGGTTAAAGGATTTAAATCACTTTGTTAAAAGTGCACCTTGTTATAGGACTTACATACACTCCATTAGAATGCAACCTTGTTCAAAAGATTTATACAAATGACTGTTAGGTCAACCTCTGTTAAAAGGATTTTGAATGATACAATGGTTAGAAAGTAGTAGTAGTATTGATCTGCAAAACATACAACTCACTTTGCAAATATTAGAACCAATTCCATACACATATGCTGGGTTACTAATTGTGAACCTTTACCATCATCATCACTGATCTTCTTAGAACTCTCTTCAAGAAATCACAACACTTCTCCTTCAGCCTTCTCTTCTTGTATAGTCAATAACATCAACAATACTTCTAGCATCCTCTCTTCTATTAACCTTAAGCTTAGGTTTCCTTAATACTTCCTCAATTAGGTCAATACATCTTTTGCCTCTTAATCTCCTTCGTAGATCTTAGGGTTAGGTCAGATTCATCGAATCCTTCCTACTTTATGTTCTTCAACTATCCTTCTAGAAATATCTCAAATCTCTTAGTAAATTTACAATAAAATTTTTATAGTGCATTAAATGCTTTCATACAATTAATAAATAAAGTCAACACATTTTACATAATCCAATAATTCAACGATGTCAGCTGGAAATCTGAATTCTTCCTCAAATGTAAATTACTAATGCTCAGTCAATACAGTGTTCAACTCCTCGGTCTTCATTAGAAAGCTTGGTCACCTCAAAAATTGTTTCCTCAGCTAATACTATCTTCCTCAGCAATTAACTAATGTTCAGTCAACATTGAATTTATTCGACATATACTAGGTCGGTCAACACTAACATCACTCGGCTTAAACTTAGATTTATTCATTTTTTCTTGGTTAAGCCTACTAGTTTAGTCTTCATTCATACTTAGATAAAAAATACATTATCTTATCATTGTGCCACATAATTAAGTACTCATTGAAATATCAAGATAACTCAACCTTTCCTTAGGTGCTATTGTTACCAACCTTGCCTTTCCCCTCAACAACAATCAAATAGATATATTACTTTCTTAAATAGCAACAATCTTACTAGTTAAGTTTTGACATCAATGACAATACAACAATTGCTTCAATTGCAGTTTCCAAAAATCTCCCTCTTTGGCATTGATGGCAACACCATATGAATATCACATGAATTATGAACCAATCCAAAACTTAGCTGTCCATTAGAAATATTTATAATATCCTTAGCTTCATTCTGATATAGAATCAATTAGCCATGCTTGTATGACCATCCACTAAATCTCTCCCTCTTACTTGATCTTCCATGAAAATTTCATTCTGTGTATTCATTTGTGATCATCTCCCTCTTTGACAAAAATGCCAAAGAAGCAACTAAAATGTACATCCTGTAGATGTAGATATCATCTTTTCAGTTCAGTAATAGAATTTCTCCTTGTCATCTTTGCTTATGACTGATTTTTGGCTTTTCTATACTTTTCACAACTCTAGGCTGTTCCTAAAGTGTGACTTGTCTCTGCATCAACTTGTTAGATACTCTTTGCAGCACATTTGATGCAGTGCTCCTAGCTTGACTAGGCAGCCTTAGTTAGGGGAAGGAACCCTAATTGACCTCTTAGATATTCATGAGCTTCTCTAGGTAAAGCTTTAGTGAATATGTCTGCTAGTTGTTCCTTTGTATTCACATATTGCATTCAGACCTCTTTATCTTGTACCAGTTCTCTCAAGTAATGATACTTGATTGCAATGTGTTTGGTCTTTGTGTGCATCATTGGATTCTTAGAGATGTTGATAGCACTTGTGTTGTCACATAAAATGATAATTGGTTTAGTGATTTCTTCTTTCATGCCTACCAACAATTGCTTTATCCATACCAAGTTTGAACAGTTCACTACTACAACCACATACTTGGGTTCAATAATAGATTGGGAAATACAATTTTGTTTCTTGCTTGTCCAGGAAACTAATCTTTGTCCAAGAAAGAAAGCTCCACCACTAGTACTCTTTCTATCATCCACATTTCCTACCCAATCAACATCAGTATACACTCTCAATTCAAATTTTTCATGCTTCTTGTAGTACAATCCATAATCAGCAGTCCCTTTCAAATATCTCATTATTCTTTTGACAACCATCATGTGAGTTTCCTTAGGATTGGCAGAGAATCTTGCCACTATCCCAATAGCTAAAGTAATATCTGGTTTACTATGTACAACATACTATAGCTTTCCAATAATAGATCTATACAAAGTCTGATTTACTTTTGCAGCATCATCATTTTTAGACAACTTTTTTCCAGTAGCCATGGGAGTACTTATTGGCCTTGAATCTTCCATACCAAAGGTTTTTCATATCTCATGAACATATTTAGACTGGGTGATGAAAATTCCTTTCTCTTTTTGATATACTTGTAAACCAACAAAAAGTTTGATCTCCCCAAACATACTCATTTCAAATTTAGTTTGCATTTCATTTGAAAATTTCTTACACAAGGCATCTTGTCCACCAAATATAATATCATCTACAAAGATCTTAGCTAACAAGATTCCTTTACCTTCTTCACCTTTCATGTACAACTTACTTGTGTCATTTGTCCTTGAGAATCCAATCTATATTGTAGTTGTGCAGTCTCTCATACCATGCTCTGGGAGCTTGCTTTAGTCCATACAGTGCTTTATTCAGTTTGCAAACCATGTGTCTTTTGTTTGGACCCACAAATCCTTTTGGCTGTTCAATATACACTTCTTCTTCTAATATACCATTTAAAAATGCATACTTAACATCCATTTGGTATACCTTGAAATCTTTATAGGCAACATATGCAAGTAGGGTTCTTACTCCTTCCAATCTAGCTACAGGGGCAAATGTCTCCCCATAATCTATTCCTCCTTCTTGTGTGTAGCCTTTGCATACCAGCTTAGCTTTGTTTCTTGTGATTTGACCATGCTCATTCAACTTATTTCAGAATACCCACTTTGTCCCAATGACATTCTTATTTTCTGGTCTCGGCACCAGAGTTTGGGTATCATTATTCTCTATCTGGTCTATTGCTTGTATCCAGTCTTCATTTTCTAATGCCTCATTTATTGTCTTAGGCTTGAATTCACATAGTAAATATGTTGGATCTCTTTTCTTGCTTCTGGTTAGAACTCCATTATCTTTGTCTCCAATAATCTGTTCAGGCTTGTGATGTCTCCTTACATATTGTGCTAGAACATGTTCTTCTCTCCTTTCATTTTTCTCTTTAGGTTCACCAACAAGATTGTTAGATTCAACTTCTGAATGCTTGACAACCTCTCCCTGATACTCAGCAACTTCTTCCTGTCGCTCAACATTTTCTTCTTCTCTCTCGGCATTTTTTTCTTGATGCTCAGCATTGCTTACTTGAGAATCAGCATCAGGTGCAAGTCTAGCACTTGCCTCTCCTTCCTCTATATACACAAAAGATATGTAATCTTCTGGTTCTCTTTTACTGTCAACTTCATTTTTCTCTGCATACTCATCAACTTTGACATTCACACTTTCCATAATTTTTTTAGTGTTAGAGTTCAAACACTTATAAGCTTTACTTTTTGTGGAATAGCCTAGGAATATACCCTCATCTCTTTTAGCATCAAATTTTCCATTTCTATTGTCCTTTAGTATGTAGAATTTACTTCCAAAAATTCTAAAGTACTTTACATTAGGTGCATACCCATGCCATAACTCATAAGGTGTCAGATTTGTACCTTTTTTTAGTTGTACTTATATCTTCTTTCCAGTACTTTTTTGCAACATTCTTTTCAATCATTAATGTCCTTGCACAATCCAAGATAGATCTATTCCTTCTCTCTGCTATACCATTTTGTGGAGGAGTTCTAGGTGCAGAAATTTGTATTTTGATCCCTCTATCATTGCAAAATAGATTAAATTCATTGGATATAAATTATCCACCTCGGTCAGATCTTAGACGCTTCATGTTCCTACCTGTCTCCTTTTCAACCTTAGCCAAATACCACTTAAAAATTTGAAAAGCAGCAGATTTTTCCTTTAAGAACATTACATGCATCATTTTGGTATAATCATCAACAAATAGGATAAAATATTTAGCACCACAATAGCTTTGTACACCTATCAGTCCACAAAGGTCAGTATGAAAAAAATCTAAGGTATTCTCAAAAGTAAAAGTTCTTCTCTTGAAACTAGACTTTGTCATCTTACCCAACTGACATTCTTTGCACATTACATTCTCAGGTTTCTTCAATCTAGGTAGACCTCTCACTTTCTTTTTCTCACTAATTTCTACCAGATTATCAAAGTTAACATGACAAAGCCACTTATACCATAACCAAATATCATCAAGTTGTGCAATCATACATGTTTCTTCAGATAGGTCTAGATAGAAAAAATTACCTCTTTTATGTTCTCCACTTCCAATCAGTTCACCAGTGGCATCAAATATTTTGGCCTTCCTATGATGAAATTCCACTTGGTAGCTAGTGCTATTAAATTGTGCAACACTCAGAAGATCATAGTTATGACCCTCAACCCAATAAGGATTTTTACAAGTGATCTTATCAGTCAGCTTAATCAATCATTTTCCTCTAACAGGACATGGTGCATCATTACCAAATTTCACACTCCTACCTTTATAATGATCTAAGGTATCAAACTTACTCTTGTCACCAGTCATGTGATGTGAACAGCCACTGTTAATAATCCATTTATCATTTTTGTTCACATAAGATATCAATGTAGTTTTCTCATCCTCATTAGATTCATCTTTCATTGCAACATAGGCAACCTCAATTTCAAAATCATCACTATCAGTTGCAGTCTCTTCTTCGACAATATAGCAGGATTTCTTACCTTTTCCTTTGTAGTCCTTGTATCTTCAGTAACATCTATCTTCTCTTTTGTCTTTATGCTTGCTGTCTCTTTTTTCATCCTTTTCATCCCTGTTAGGACATCTAGAAGCTATATGACCAACTTTATTACATGGAAAACATATAATAGGGAGTTTACCTTTGTACTTTCCTTTTCCCCTTTTCAATCTTCTAGCCATAAGAGCTTCTAGATCCTCAAGTTCTTCATCAGATGTGTCACTGTCACTTTCACTTTCACTTTCACTGATGCATCTTTCTTTTTCCTTATTTGACTTACTTAGAACCATTTGTGACTATAAATCATATTCAACATTACCAACAATGAAGTTATCATAGTTAGAAAGTTCAAAAGCAGTAAGCTTACCAACCAAACTTTCCAAAGTAAGAGCATTGTTAGGGTTACATCTAGATTCCTGAATTGCTAAAATTTTGATGGCATAGATAAGACACAGAGTTCTCAATACTTTTCCAATTAAAGTTTCATCATCAATAGTTCCATTTTCTCCTCTAATAGTATTTACAACTTCTTTTATTCTACCACAATATTGTGCAATATTCTCACCTTCTTGCATTCTCATTTCATCAAATTTACCTCTTAGGCTCTTGGATTTTTCTCTCAATACATTTATGTCACCACCATAGATGTTTGCAAGGGTGTCCCACATTTTCTTTGCATTACTAGAGTCTTTGATGTCTTCAAATTCTGGATAACTTAGGACATACACAATCTCCAACATTGCTTGGTTGTGCTCTTGTTTAGCTTTCATTTCCTCAACAATTAGAGGTGCAATAGGTGTGACATAATCATGCTCAATGTAATATTTTGTAGAATCATCAATACCAGATAGATGCAGCTTCATCAAGCTTTGCCATGTAGGGAAGTTCTCCTTATTTAGCTTTGGTACCTTCTTATACATCCTGATCATTTGCTTCAAGTACCTTCAAATTTATTCTTTATAAGCACCAATAGCTCTGATACCAATTGTTAATATGATTTAGGACAAAAAAGAGGGGGGGTGAATCAGTTGTTCTCAGGTCTAGATGTATAAAACAAACTTTAAAACTTTTCAACAAATCAGATCCAATAACCAACAACTACCTAGTCATTACTGATTGCATAACAGAAACATATAACAGTGTAGTCCACTTATCGAATAGTATCTAACTTGTAAAACACATAAATGTTCAAATCAAAACATTCACACAAGTATCAACACTAGGATTTATAGTGGAAACCCAATTTGGGAAAAACCACTTTGTAACATGTTACTATTATGTTCACTCTTCTGAAGTGAGCTCGGTGAAAAGCCAACCCTGTCAAAGGTTACAAACACACTATCAGGTGTGACCCGGTTAAAGGATTTAAACCACTTTGTTAAAAGTGCACCTTGTTATAGGACTTACATACACTCCATTAGAATGCAACCTTGTTCAAAGGATTTATACAAATGACTGTTAGGTCAACCTTTGTTAAAAGGATTTTGACTGATACAATGGTTAGAAAGCAGCAGTAGTATTGATCCAAAAAACATACAACTCACTTTGCAAATATCAGATCCAATTATGTACACATATGCTAGCTTACTGACTGTAAACGTTTACCATCACCATCACCATCACCATCACCATCACCATCATTGATCTGCTCAAAATCTCTTCAAGAAATCACAACACTTCTCCTTCAACCTTCTCTACTTGTACAGTCAATAACATCAACAATACTTCCAGCATCCTCTCTTCTGTTAACCTCAAGCTTAGGCTTCCTTAATACTTCCTCAATTAGGTCAATACATCTTTTGCTGCTTAATCTCCTTCGTAGATCTTAGGGTTAGGTCAAATTCATCGAATCCTTCCTACTTTATGTTCTTCAGCTATCCTTCTAGAAATATCTCAAATATCTTAATAAATTTACAATAAAACATTTTACATGCATTAAATGCTTTCGTACAATCAATAAATAAAGTCAACACATTTTACATAATCTAAGAATTCAATGATGTCGGCTGGAAATCTGAATTCTTCCTCAAATGTAAATTACTGATGCTTAGCCAATACAATGTTCAACTCTTTGGTCTTCATTAGAAAGCTTGGTCAACTCAAAAACTATTTCCTTGGCTAATATTGTCTTCTCAGCAATTAACTAATGTTCGGTCAACACTGAATTTACTTGGCATATACTAGCTCAATCGACACTAACATCACTCGACTTAAACTTAGATTTCTTCATTTTTTCTCAGTTAAGCCTACCAGTTTAGTCTTCATTCATACTTAGATAAACAATACATTATCTTATCATTGTGCCACATAATTAAGTACTCATTGAAATATCAAGATAACTCAACCTTTCCTTAGGTGCTATTGTTACCAATTTTTCCTTTCCCCTTAGCAACAATCAAATAGATATAGTACTTTCTTAAATAGAAACAGTCTTACCAGTTAAGGTTTGACATCAATAACAATACAACAATTGCTTCAATTGCAGTTTCCAACATTTAACATCTTAAATTGAACTTGGTGTAACCTTTTTTGTGTATATTTTAGAGGATATAGAATGTCATGTTGAATGAGTGCCGAAGGATGTTCAGAGTGATCACCATGTAGATTATGTGGCACATTCAGGTAAAGAAAATCTATTTTTTGATTTATAGTTCTTTTACTTAATTAAATACCTGTAATTCACTAATATAAAATGGTGTGAATTTAACTCATGACGTAGTTGTTATTGGAGCAGACCCCTCTTTGGCGCAGCGGCCTCCTGTTCCTGAACATATGAGGAGGAGACATGTGTTGGCATTAGAATCAATAGAGGAGGGGAATGACCAGGACATTGATCTACCTCTTAGAAGTTACATTAAAAAAACAACAAGAAAGCCAAAAAGAAATGATTATAATTAACATTTTTTGCTAATGAAAGAACGTTGTCTTAATGGATGTAATTTTTTACTAGTAATGTTGATGAATGATGTGCTAATGAATTATTCATGAATTTTTTGTGTTAATAAATTATTCATGAATTTTGTGTGTTAATGAATTTTGTGTTAATGAATGTTATCATGTGATTATAATGATTGAATGTTATATTTCAAAAATGGATGAATGAATGAATGTTATTAGATGTTAATGGGGAATTTAGAGTGATGTTGTGGGGGGGGGGGGGGGGGGGAAGGGGCCAAATGAGCTTCCACCTTCACATGGTTGGCCTTGTTAAGTAAAGAATATTAAACTATTCTTGAAACCAAGTGAAGCTCAAACTAAACCAATGGCGTAGATTCAATGGTAAAAACACATTCTTCTTATTCCATATTATTTCTCATTCACTTTAAGAAATATTTTACTTCTTAAACATGTTCATCAACCAATCTGCATCACCATGTTCATCAAATTAGATTTATGGCCTTCGACCGATCTTGTTGACTTTGCTACATCAAGAATGGTGAACAACTCATCTTCCTCATGGATCCCATCCTTTCATTGTTTTGTATCAATGTTTGTTCACCATTGAATTTGTATAGAAAAACCCTTGTAGAATCACTATTTTTTCACTTCCATTACATCTTTGTCTTGCATTCATTGTTATTGCAACATTACTTACTATTTTTCTTACTGCACTCTTCGCATTCTACAACAAATCACTATTTTATAACCTTGAGCACATCTTTGTTCTTTGATTGTGAATACCACAATGTTCTTTGACAGTGTAGACATCATTTTTTTTTGAAACCTCTTTGTTCATTGTCAATCCATCTATAAACACTGATTTCTTTGTATATGTCATTGTCCTTTAGACATTGAACACCACTGCTTCTATAAAATGATAACTGTCTTCATAGCACTAATTTTGTCAGTTTGGCTGCTCTTTCTTGTTACTTAATAACAATGATTTATTTTTACTTCAATCATTTTGACAGTCATGACCCTTACTGATACCCCTGTGATAAGGAATGGCACTACTTTGTGACCCTCTTCACTTCCCTTAATTCATTTATTGTTTGCATTGAACAATGTTTGGCCCAAGCATGCACTATAGCAGCAAAAACTACTGTTTTGATCTTTCTTGCTTTGTCAATAATAGTGTTTTTGTCTTTGAATCATTGTCTTAATTATTTCATAAATGTATCACTTTGACTTAGGGGATGAGTTTCTTGTCCTTTTGACAGTGACTATCATTGTTCTCTAACAGTGCTCTTCTAGTGTTCCCTCACTATTTTATCTTTCTTGGTCACTATTTTGTATTTCTAATCGTTGTCTTTAACAACACTGTCTCACACTACTATCTTTAGCATTGTCCTTGACTAGCATTAAAAATTCTTTTAGACTAATAGGATCTTCATATCTCTTTTCCTTCATGACACCATCTTTCTATGTATATTGCGCTCAATTTCAGTGTTATAATGTAATGACACTATGTTTAAAACCCTTTAATCTTAGGTATTATTGTATCACTTTTATTGATGATTATCACTGTGACATTAAACATCATTATTTTGCATCTCATATTATGATGAAATGGAATTCATTACAGTAAGATTTAAAAATAAAATAAAATCAATAGCTATTAAAAACCTTATGGTTAATGAGTTGCCAGATGATTTTGACGAGGGCACGGTTCTAAAGTACTAAATTTCTGTATTAAAGCTTAATATTATGGTTGCTTAATTTGATAATATATTTTATTTTTTGACCACAACCGTAGAAAGGAGAAAAGCTCATATCATAAAGAGGGAAAGATTTCTTGAGCTTCTTTTGTTATATTAAGAAATGAATTTGGAGACTATATTTAAGTGAGAGCAATGACCAATCAATTCTCAACTAATGAAAATTTAAACAGCTAATTAATGAATGGTCTAGTATTATTAACTTTTTTGTTTTTAAAGCACAATGTCAATGTGTAGTTTTTTTCTTATGTCAAAGTATTCTTTTACTATAAGAACATAATTTATGACCATTTTAGTAACTATTCTAACATCGCTATGCTTGTGATATGTTTATCTTGTTTCTTTGCAGTCCTTGGTGCACTTGGGGAAAAGTATGATGAGGCAATGAGAAGAAATGATGTGAGGGCAATTGTTGTTAATGGTATGTATGCCCTTTTAATATCAACATCATATTCAAATTCAATTATTTTTTAGTTTTATAATTAGAAACATGAAAAATGACCATGTGTTCTTTCCCTATTCTTGTTTTCTTATCCACTAGGCCAGGGAGGCAAATTCTCAAGTGGTTTTGACATCAGCGCTCTCCAGGACTATCTGAAGACTGGTATGAGTTTCTAAAGGACTATTGCCAAAATTTTATTTGATTTGTTGTTTCATATAATTTTACAAGCTCTAAATTTTCTTAGTGTTCAATTATTTTTAACTATTTTCTAATAGGGGACATATCTAGCCTGGGTCATGTTTCTGTTGATTTGATGATCAAAATAAATAAGGGTTGGTAATGTGGTATTTAAGTTTTTAATATAACTTTTTTTCATTGGAAAGCTAAATTTGATATTGTGAGCTTGATGGTGAATTTGTACTTTGCAGATGTTTTTCAAGATAATGTAAGTGTACAAGAAAACATGTCTTTTTATCTCGTTAGTATTGTTTCATTGCATTATTAAGAACATAAAATGTTAGAAAAGAATTTTACTTATTTTTATCAATTTGACTTGTGCCTCATAACACTGATTTGTGTTCCGATGTAGATGTGAGGCCTCACCCGACCCATCATAGCATCTTTTCTTTTCTGCATTTTGATACATTGATACACTTGTTGATCTATTTTGATAGAGACTCGAGATACGATATTTTGATGGTGATTATTATATTATGTATGTGTGGATGTGAATCTAGAGTACATCATGATTTTGATTATACATGGTTGGTAAAGTGAATTATTCATGTTTAGATTTGATTACTGCACATGATGATTATGTACTTATGATGTTCGAATATTATTGAATGGAAAATTGTAATTTGAATTGAATTACACATATTGAGTTACGATACTAAATAGAAAATTGAATATGTATATTTCATGTAATGTTATCATCTTGAACTACCGATGCTCGATGTGAAGTGTGCAGGTAAGAGAACCATGGAATTTATCAGAGAACCAAGGTTAAACACATGTGAACTGAGTAAACCAAGGCTTAGTCCAATATGGGATTACAAAGCCTCATTGTAATGTGAACTTGTCGTAAAAGTGAATTTTCATGTGCATTAGTAGTTAGCTTTGTGTTGTCATTCATGGCATTTGTATGTAATGTGCAATTGTTAGTGTCACTTGACACTTGTAATGTGTTCATTTAAATTTATTTTATTCCAGCCACTTCTAGAGGCCAATAAGAAGTTCTAGGGGTCATTTTTGGCATAATTTAAGTATCTTAATGTTAGGGGTATGGGTTAGGAAGGTTTTGAGCATATCCTAAACCCCCTAGAGACTTTGGAAACCCTTTTTTGGACCCATTTACCCTTACCTACGAGATTGGATGGATCTTGACCCTTACCCAACTTCACCTTTCCTTCCAATCAAGCATTAATCATGGGGGGACAAGGAAAACCTAGTAGACCATGGAGTCAAGACTGCATTTATGATTGGTGGGTGGGTAGAATTTGGGGCCTTTTTAGAGGGCCTTGATAGAATTAGAGGGTGTTCACCCACTCTCTAATTTTAGAGACTTTAGGGTTTTTGGAAAAAGGAGGACAAGTGGATTAGCTCTTCTCAACTATCAATTTCCATCACACTTGTGAAGGTAGGTCTTTCATTTCCATGGAGGTTTTCTTGTTTTTGCTCAAAAGACTAGTTTGTGTTCTTGCTCTTTCATGTGATTGAAGTATATCCATGTTGTGCTATTATGTTGTATGGGAAGGGAATTTGATTTTGGATTCATGCTTTTCCTTTTTGTTTTGCTTGAATGAGGGTGTTCATGTTATGGGAGTATGGCATTACTCACCTCTTTGGGAAGAGGAAGAAGTGGCCTTGGGTGAAGGGGTTAGTTGGGCTCTCCATGAGGTGAGAGTCTCTTCTCTTAGAGAAGAGGGAAAAATTCATGGTGTATGGGCACCATGAAGCCATTGAGATCTTGGTATCATGAAGATATTGATAAACATTGTTGTGTATGGAAGATGGATTTGTAGCCTTGAAGAGGCAATGAGATATTCTTGTTGAGGAAATTGTGAAAGCAATGGCATTCTCCCCTTGGAAAATCCCACCTTCACCCTCTTTCAATGGGCTTGCAAGCTCATTTTTGTAGCCTTGGAGGGAGTAAATTGTTGTAATTGTATGTGTGTTAAATTGTGAGCATCTTGTTGTTTTGTTGCTTACCCGTTTAGCCTTGGTTCTCCAAGCTTGGGGGTGGTCTCATAAGAGACCTAGGTTGGGTGGTGAGCACCCATGGTTCTCTCCCTTTTTTTTTGCAGGTATTGAAGTTAAAGACCCATGTGGAAGGAGCTTGTAGAAGTCCTTTCTTGGATGTGCTAGTATCAAAACCTCTTATGTTATTGTATTGTTGATCTTGAAGAAGATCCTCCCTTTTGTTGCAAATTGTAAAGTTGTTTCTATTTCTTAGTTCATTATGAAGTAGTAAAAGATTTGTGATGAAAAGAAATTGCTGTTTCTATTTGAGATCTCATGGAGTACTCTCTCCAATTTGTAATATCATGCTATAATTGTGGCTTCCTCTCTATCGTAAGAGATAGATATTGTATTTGAAGAGATACTATTATGAGAATGATAACTCCTTTTCTTCCATGTAGTTAAGTTATGCTTCTTGAAAAAAAAAAAAAATGTTATTCAAAGTTGGCAAGATAGGGCATGAAAATCATTCAATAGTATGTAAAATTTCATTAATATGGATAGCCATGAAACTCTTAATATTTGGATTCATAGTTGTAAGCTCATTGCAATCTATCTAATTTTAGACCAAACTCATACTTAAGAAGACTATACTTGGATGAAGAAACTTGGTCATCTCTTATTCTCTTTCAAATGAATTATCCATGGAATAATTGATAAGATGAAATATCAATGAAGAGACATATATACATTCTAGACTTTACTCATTACCTTCTCTGAGCAATTCTTAAACTGAACTACTAATTACATTCTAAACACCTCACCTATGACTAGTAAATAAAATAAAGAGATCAAGCTGATGAAGTATTAGCCATATTGTAAAAAATGACATTCCAGAATTTTGTTTGAGCATTTAGCTCTCTGGATTTTGTATGGAGAAGGAAAATATTCTCTTACCACAAAGAATATTCTCATTCTCCTCTTAACATCAACATCTAATGGAATTTATTAGACTAATCTACACTTTAACCCATGCTTAGGTCAATACTATGTTGTTGATTGAGTCTAAATAAACTTTACTATAAAGAATTGCTATAAAGTTCTCCCCACTTGCTAGTGGTCCCCACCAAATCCCTCTTCCTAGGCGCAGGTGATGGGCATGGGAAAGCATTATGTTTAATGCTTAGTCAAACACCTCCCTACATGGGTAGACAGGGGCCTTGAGAAGTGACCCTTAACAACAAAGGAAATTTAATGCGTTGTTCTTTTACTTTAGTTCCTTGTTTCTCTTGGGCTGACATGGCTTTAATAAACTCTCTAAACCTTCAAGTTAGCTCCTTGCAAATGCACCTAACTCTGACTTGAAAATCTAACACCTTCCCTTTTGTCATAAAAAAAGTCCTTCCTCCTTGCTAGGCACACCACCCACTTGGTCATCTTCTTGGGGAATGCAACACACTTGTCTTGTTTGTTGCATTGACTTTAAACATTTTCTTAACTTCTCTAGCCTTGGTTTGTGCAAAAATCCCATCCATGAGATTGGTGGGGCCCTCAAACCTTGTCTTCCCTTTTGTCCTCTTAAAAGTGCGCTCCCCTTGGCTTTATGATTGGCTAGTGGGTGATGTAGGTTAGCATAGGGGGTAGACTAGCCTTTTTAGAATTTGAATTTTTCCCCCCTTGCCAATTTTAATTATTTGTTATTCCATATCTTTAAGTAACTGAATTTCTTGCTAAACCATTGTTTTGCTCTAAGTAGGAGCTTAGGCTAGGGCAGTGGGTGTGTAGGTTTATAGGATAGGATATTTATAATTGTGTTATTATTCTTTTTTATTATTGATTGGAATAGCATGGTAGAAATAGTTTATCAACCATTTATTTGTTATGAACTTAAGGTTGATATGTTTATTCCTTTCCTTGTAATTATTAGTAATTGGGTAATTAAGTTATAGGTTAGATGAGTTGTGTGTAGAGTGGATTATGCACTAACTTTCCTTATTAAAGATAAATTATTCTAGGGATAGTTTATAATGTTAGGATATGGTTAGGAGATGATACCTTTATTTAACTTTTAATGTGTTAAAATATTAAGTAATGTTTAAGTTTAATTAATTTGGTGACCTGTCTATATTAGACCAGCTATGTTAAACATCGGAGACTTATTGACACTTAAGATGATTGTCTAATTACTTACTAAATGTTTTAGTAGGTCATGGGTTCAATAAATAAATTAATTAGTTAATTAGGGGATGAGTACAAGATGTTTAGGAAATAATTACTTGTTGTTATGTTAGATTCTTTTAGAGGAGAGAACATAGTATTAGTATGTTAGACCGTCAATTAACCAATTGGTTAGGAAGTGATAGGTATGGTGAATCTTTAGGTGAGGGTTTATTGGAGCAGGACATTAGTTATTTAGATGCCAATTATAATCCTTTAGCCATTAAATTCTAATTTTGGTAATTAATGAATTAGACTTTTAGTTAGCAGTATTATGTTCCAACCTAACTAAGAATGAATTAAATGATTAATCTGGTAGTTTTTTCGGGTTTATATTCATACACATCTAGCAGTGGAACTTCTTAACAAGATAATAGTCAATTCAATTAAAGTTCATTCTGATAATAGGACCTTCAACATTTGCTCGATGAGGGCTTAGTTGAGATAGATCCCCCTTGAGAGATCCACTTTTTGTTACTGTCATTGCAAGCATATTCCTAACCGTTTTCAGCATAGCCGTATCCGTGTTAATCTTTGGCTAAGTAGATCAAAGTACGTGACAATGAAATATGTTATTACATTTCACCCTTCAAAAAAAAAATTTGTTACATTTTTGGTTGTTTATTTTTGGGCATGACAGTAGATGCTAAGAAGCCCTCTGTTGCTACTATTCAAGGGCTTGCACTTGGTGGAGGGTTAGAATTAGTAATGGTATGGACTATGGAGCAATGTCACTCAGTTTCTTATTTTATATTTCCAAAGGTTCATTGCATTACATGATCTATCTTAAGTTTCCAATTCATTCTATTTGTGAAGTCTTGTCATGCTCGTATTTCAATGCCAAAAGCACAACTTGGGTTTCTAGAGCTTTCTCTTGGAGTTATTTCTAGTTTTGGAGGTAAGTGTTGGCACCTTTCACTTGGTTGTGTTTGGATGTGCCGTATGTAATCCTTAATAGTTTGAATTTTTGAATATTGTTCAAAAACAAGGTTTGAATCATTGAATTTCCAAAGCATTATATTTTTTAATATTTATGAGTAAGGATTGGTACTTTTCTCTCAGATATGTTCGGGTGTGCCTTACATCATTCTTCATTATTTGAATATATTTATAAAAAGATGAGGAAATGTTGTAATTATACAACATTTAGAAAATTAGTACTAGCCTTGGGATTTTTTAGGTGGTTTGTAAACATATATTGAAATTTTTATCTCTAATGTCAATTTACTGTTTGGTTGTTTCAAAATGTTTTATGTATATCTTATAATGAGAATCCAATGCAAGAGAAGCCCATCAGTTGATATATGACAGTAAAGTTAGCCTTAGTATTTTATAGAAGGGCTCTAATATTGTGGTCAAAGAACATGGGGAAAACACATGAATTTTAAATAGAGTCACCTCTTGTACTATGCCATTCTGTTCCAAGTTGCCTAGTTTTGTCATTTACCAGTCAAACTATAAAAAAAAGGAGGTTTTTTGTTCTAAATACATTTCCTTGAGATTTATAAATTTTATTTGTGAGTAATGGAAATAAATTATTCTTGTAGCTTTGATTTGTGTTTCCAATAATAAAAATATAAGTTGATATTCATTAATGGCTTGAATATTATGCTCTTCTCTAGACTATTGTTTTATGTGATATTTAGGATATGATAAGGAAAGGTAGATTTAGTGATCTATGCAAGCATATCATGAATAGTGCTAATTGATGTAATTTATTCTATTGGCCCTAATTAATTTGATAATATATTTTATTTCTTTAACCAAAAATTATTATTGGTCGCTTTATTGACGTATCAATAATAGTCCTTTCGATGAGAATTCTATATGCTCGATGACTATTCTGACCAAATTTCATCGAAAGGGAGACAAACATTCTTTGGCATTTTGATGAGAATGCTGAACCCTCGATGATAGTTTCGACCCTAACTCGTCGCAATTTAGACGGACATTGGTTGCATAGATGGAGGTTATGATCGATAATTCTTCTAGGTTGAAGTGATTATTCGATGAAGGGTCCATCGATAATTCAACCACTACTAACGTCAGAATTTCAACAAGTGTTTAGCATGTAGTATAATCAACGAAAAAACTCTGACAATAGTTTTGGTCGTTTGGTTGACCAATTGGTATAAAAAATTTGACTATTCCTCGTCAAAAAACAAGCTAAAATTTACTAGTGGATATAGTGGATGGGTGTATAAACCCATAAGCTTTCTAGTACAATGTCAAGTCTATTTAGAAAGTTGAAAACTTTGGTTATAGTTTTGGACATGGTCACTTCAACTGATTTTCTTCCTCCTCCACTTGTTGACATTCAAGTGATTTCTCCATAAAAATGTTAAGGGAAAAATTTGACTAATGGTATGCCCGAGACCCTCCTCCTTGAGATGCTAACATTGTTGGTACAACTCCTATGCTCATACTTTAGCTTTGAAATGATCTTGGAGATCATACGCCATTGTTTATAGCTATTGGCTATTTTGTCATACCTCCTACTAACAAAGTGAAGAGAGAGAATCATGTGACCTCCTATCTAGAGTAGTTGTATGGAACTTCATCTTCCTGATGGTGAATGTGATTCAAGCTATCTTAATACTTCCAAAATTCAAAAGTAGTATTTGTTATCTCTATTTGAGCATTAAAGATTGTCATTAGTATCAAAGTTAGTCAATCCATTACCTATGCAATCTAGTCGGTAAAAGCAAGTACCTCAAGCTACTCAAGCTAGTCGTTTAAACTAGACAAGCCTATACACCGAGCACCAGAGTAGTTTTACCAAGCATCAGTGTACACTGATACCCAGCACCAGTGTAACTACAGAGCAGTATTTATAGTGTTTACTGAGAAATATATAAAATGACATAGTAATCAATTTTGGCACATTTATCTATGTAGACGGTTACAATAGAATCAATTTTTTTTTACCAAGATCGAAGATCATTTATTATAGATATAATCATTAATTGTGATGATGATCTCTATGTAATTGCTAGATCTAGGTTAATTTTGTACACCGTAGATCTTAGGGTTTTTCCTAAGATATTGTAACCTAATTTTGTTAAGCGGCATAAGAAGTATGCTATATAAATGTAATTCATATCATTTTGGATATGTATGGGAGTGAAGAAGTTCTTGAAACATCAAGCCAACTTCAAGATATCAGTTATCAGACAAAGAAGAGCAGAATTCAGAGACATTCAGATTAAGCAGAGACAAGGCTATCGAGCAAATCAGAGTCAAGATCTACACATACAAAGGTGATATCTATTCAATACTTCATAGATCTATATCAGACAAGGTTGAGTTTTCATTTGCAAATACATCTTGTTATTTTATAATCATTGTAATAGAGTTAGCAAAAATCTCTTAATAGAGTAGACCTAACAGTCTTTATGTAAATCTCTTAACCTTGTGCACACTCAAGTAGTGTTGTCAAAATCCTATAACTAGGTAGATCTAGCTGATCTAAATTGTTACTCCTAACAGGGTAAGATCACTAGAAGTGATCACAACTTGTAGCCTTAACCGAAAAACTTTATTATCTGTAGTAGTGAAGAATTTGTGGGTGTCATCCCCACCACAATTTTTACCTTCTAACAAGGGTTTCTGCATTACCAAAATACTTGTGTTATGTGATTGATTTATTGTTGATTTCATGCAATTTATTTTACAAGTTAATTGAATGAATGATGCATGCAATGGATTCAAGCTACATATGAAGTTACTACTATTTGTTGATTAAAATTTGGAAGTTAAAGTTTTTGAGGGCACCGATTCACCCCTCCCATCTCAGTACCATATCTCTCCATTCCAACAATTGGTATCAGATCTTGCAAATCTCTTATTCGATAGTTTAACCACTAAAGAGTAAAGATCTAACCATGGAGAGATATAAGTTGGAAAAAATAATAGAGAATCAAAAGATTTAGATGAAGATGTTCATTGAATAGTATAAACAAGCTAAGAATGCATTGAAGAAGTTACTAGTTCAGAGAAAGAACTTGGCTATTCTAGAAAATGAGACTAGTTACCATGAAGAACAGATTGATGACTTATTTGATAACATTGGATCTAGTTCAGGAAGTATTTTTTATGGTTCTGAAAGTGCAATCTCTGATTTGTCTGAAAAGAATGTTCACTTGACTGAACAAGTGAAAGCCCTGCAGATTGGTCAAGAATCATAGATGGTGAGAATGATTGATGTAATGAACAATGCTAGACAAGCTAAGCAAGAAAGGAATCTAGTTGTTGAAGACCGAAGATAGATGACTAAACAACTTCAAGCAAAAGAAACTGAGATACAAAGACTCACTGAGCACCATTTTGAAATATCCAATCAGATGATGATTGTAAACCAAGAGATCAACTGAGTAAATGGTGATTTGTCAAGAAAACTTGAAGATATTGGAATACTCAGAGAAGAGAATGAGAAACTAAGAAATGAAGTAAAGATACAATTACAACACAATGAAATGATTAAAATGGCTGAAGATAGTTCTACGAAGATTGATAATTTTTTGACTAATCAAAGAAGATTTGGAAGCAAAGCTAGATTAGGCTACACCGGGGAAATAGAATCATCCAAGCAAACTGAACAAGTGAATAGCAATCAAAATAAAATACTTAAGACGTTGTCATGCTATCACTATGGCAAACCAGGACATACTTCAAATATTTGTAGAGTTAAAGCACAAGGTAAACCTCAAGTCACTCCTAAGTTTAATGGTTATTGTTATTACTATGGTAAATTTGGTTGTCAAGATTATGAGTGTAGAGAAAAATTGTATAAGACTCCTAACAATCCTACCATGGAGAATCTCTATTACACTCACAACAAGCATGGACACACTTCACAAGAGTGTAAAGCTAAGATGAAGCAAGTATGGACACCAAAACAAAAGAACAAACCTTATCAACCGAAGAGTCAAGGTAGTGCTTACACTTGGGATTAAAACACATGGGTCAACTGCACAGTATGTGGAAGGTATGGACACATTGTAGAAAATTGTATGAGGAAGAGATGGACTAGAAAATGAAGAAGTTGGGCAAGAACTGGTATGGCATGCTTACACTGTCATAAATTCGGTCATCTAAGAAAGGATTGCAGAGACCGAGCACCAAAAGAAGGACATGTATTGTACAGTGGCAACACTATCACATATATCATGAGGATTAGAAACACTATGTGGAGAAAGGCATCAAATGAAAATGCTAAGTCAAGAAATGTTGTTGGTGAAACCTCATCCATTGGATTGGGTGACATCGGTACCTCCACCTAAGGTGAAATAGGTATGTATGGAATTGACATTCCAAATTGATCTTATCTTACATATAGTTCCTTATATTTGATGAGCACATACCAAATCTGCATGAATGAAGATGCATTGTTGTTTATAAGTTTTGAGCTAACAAAGTCATATAGTCGGTATATGTATGACTGAGCAAAGAGTTTCCCGTTGGTGAATGTTATCCAATGTTAACCGAGTATCATTATAAACCAAGTGAAAAATCATATGTTAACCAATTTGTTGATGTTTTGTGGTAATCGCCGAGTTGATAGTTGTCACCAAGCTGGAAGTAAGTCAAGCATTTATGACAAAAAATTTAATTGGGAATTAGAAAAAGGCTATAAATACATGGAAGACTTAGTTTACTTTTAACCAAGCAATTTTGAGGAGTGATTATTTTACAGAGCAAGTTCAAGCTAATAATTTTCTGAAGCATTCAAAGCAGTTGTAGATCAAACTGAGCGCATTCTTCATATATTCTGAGTAAGTACAAATTCTACCGAGAACATTTGACGTATTTTTCGAAAACCTAGATTAATTATAATGGCATCCACGGCAGCTAAATCCAAGATTGTAGAAGAGGAAGTGAACCTTATTGTTTCAGCTAATTGCGATGAAACCAACTACAAACATCACCTGGAAGTTGCATCAAAAATAGATTCAACGGGACCTTTCTCGAGCATCCCACCTAGGGTTTTGCTAGTCGAAGATGTCAGATCTTACAACCACTACAAGATAGGCAAAATTGGAGACTTTGAGATGTTTTCATCTTATAAGAGGCTCTGTAGTGAAGATGGGAAACTAAAACTAGAGTACAAACAGGTTGAGAAGATTAGCCTCACTCATGCCCTAAATTTCCCAAAAAGTTTTAAAACTAAATAGATTAGGGTTGTACTTAGTCATTTTCATGAGGGGATATTTTGGTTGGATGAACCGGTCAGAGTGACAAAGAAAATGATCCATAGGGTTACCAGTTACCCAACAACAAACAATGAAAAATATTTTTGCAGTGCCTCAAGGGTCGAAATTGAGAAGAATATCGACACAACATGGGATGGCCGACCATTCAAGATTGCTATGATTGAGGACCCAGAGGTTAAGTTTGCAGCACATGTAATTGGTTACAAGATCTATCAGTCAAGTAGACTGAACAATGTTCCCTATGGTGCTATAGACATAGCATATAAAATGGTCAAGAAAAATGCACAATTGGACCTTGCCGAGCTACTTCTGAGGCAGATAGAAGAAAACATGAAAATAATTAGGTCAGAAAATTCAAAAACTTGTAAGTTTGGATCACTACTTGCATGTATATTTTTCTATATTCAAAGATTTTTCCCTTCAGTTAGTAATATAGATTGGCCTATCGACAAACCAATAGTTGTACAAATTTATGATATGATTAGTGATCTGGGAGATAATTTGAATAAAGTTGTAGATGATTATTTTGAGCAATTCAAGATCAAGATGAATCTTCAGAGCAGGATTCCTATCTCATTGGTTGAGAAATATGAAATGGATATATGTTTTCTAGTAGACATCGATCATACCTTGATAAAGGCTGTGGATCCAAGAACAAAATGGCTAGCTCCCATGGGATACGAAATGGATATTGATTTTTCTTTGAAATCAATCAAAGCCCTACTAGCTACACTAAAGGACAAAAATGCAGAAAGGTTTGGAACCTATGAAGAGGCTAAGACAAGGATAAAGATAGGTCTTGTCATCGGTAAAATAACTAAAAATTCAAGGAAGATGATGAAAACATTAGTTGAGAAATTTGGAGATGAATTTGACTCATCTGACGAGTCATCAGTTGGAACTACAACCAAAGGTCAGTTACTTCTAACTGACAAGCCACATGACAGTGAAGAAACCAAGTCTGACAATGACAAAGATTCAATACCAATTTCACCCTCTCCAACTCCAAAGAAGAAGTAGTTGGCGGTGCAGTCTAGAGCTCAAACAAGGTCAACCACTGTAGCTTCACCACCTTTGAAGAAGGGATTTGTGAAGGTTTCACAACCTAAATTTTATTCACCGACCAAGACATATACAAAAAGAGGAACCAAGGTCGTGGCTGAGGCATCGAGGAAGAGGAGAAGATTGATAAGAGAAAAGGAAGACCTTAAAGATGAAGAAAATGACAGTAATTAGTTCAAGGTTGTCAGCAACAAAAACATGAAAATTGATGAGGTTTCTAAAGAAATAATTTAGAATGGTGAACTCACAGATCCAAAACTTAGTTAGTTTGACAACATGTCAACTGAGGATCAAAATAAAATAGAGGAGGCAGTCATCCAAATGATTATTCATTTCAAAAGAGTTCCATTGGAATTCACCAAGCAATTACCTAAGGCATTAGAGGAGAGAATAAATCAGAAATGGTCATATGCCTTGGAAACAAAAAAGAAAATGAGGGAACAAGACCTAGTTCTGGTAGTGCCAAATTGGTCTCTTGATGAGATTGAGGACTATATGATGACTTACTCTAGGAGATTCAGAGTAAAAGGCCAAGCTATGCAAATATTAGATGAAAATATAGCAGATATTGATGAGTCTAGCCAACTCATATGGACATCCATTGTTGTAGCCTGAGAGAAATCTGAAAAGGAAGCATTTCTAAACTTGTCTAAGAAGAGATAGAGATCAAAAGGAAAAGGCATCCATATTGATGATTCTGATTTGGCAAAGAAGACCGAAGAGATAGATGCATTGATTATCGAGGTGATTGATACAACACTTGCCAAAATAGATATGATTATTTCATAGGATACATCGGATCTAGTAGAGATCCATACTAAGGAGAAAAATGAAGAAGATGTACTCATTGAGGACATTACTAATGGTGATCTTGATGACAGAAATGAAGATGAGGATGTGAACATTACACAAGGAAAAACATAAGATGAAGGTACTATTACCGAGCCTGTAATCACATCATTATCGAGTGAACTTCCTATCCTTGTGGAAGTAGTTGAAATTTTGACAAAGGAACAACCTGAAGGCTCAAACCCTTAGCAACCAATGGATACATCAGGGGAACAAGGAGTAGAGACACTAACTCAAACAAATAAGCCTAAAGAAAAAGAGGCAACCGAGACATAAACAAAGGGCCAAGATGACCCTAAAGTAACCGAGGCTACCCCACCAGACACTACATCTAAAGCTCCATCTCAGTCAATCAAAACATAGGTTACCAAGGAGTAGAAGAAGGAAGATACAGTGTCAACTAGGTAGTTTACACAAAGTACCGAGGTAAAGGCTATTGTATCGTTCATAAAAAGCTCACCTCAAGAACCTGAGAAGAAGAAAAAGAAGAAGAAGCAAGGAAAAGGGTTGACCACATTAGATGAAGTAATTGTTATACCAAATTTTGACCCTAGGACCCTAAGCCTTGAGGAACTTAGAAAATATGGGGAGTTGTGTACCAGGAAAATAGTACAAGAAAAGTTAAGAATGGAAAGCAAGAGCAAGGAAATATTGGAGAATGTAAGAGATATCTTACAATAGGTTGTATCAGAGGTACAAATTAATGAGGATACTCCTATTATGGACCAACTTGCCACACTTGTAGAAGAAATTAATGCCCCCGATACATAAGCTGAAAAGAGAATAGAAGAAAGGGCAGAATCCAAGATCCAAAAAAAACTTGTAGAGAAGATTAGCTAGGAAGTGGCAATAAATAAGGTAAAGTTATCTGAGGTAATAATTGACATTCAGTCTATTACTCAGTTAATAAGTTAAATTTTGATCAAGTTATGCACTGTGGAAACCTTCACTGCTGAGATCAGTGAAAAGATTAAACAGATGGATACTAAAATCCAAGCCACTACACATGTAGCTTTAACCAAGCCACAAGCTTTTGCAAAGAATATATTCAGAGTTCAAGAACTCAAGCGGTTAAGAGCAGATCTCAGGAAGGAGGAAGAAATAATAATTGACTAGGTCATGGAGCTACAAATTGAGTTGCTTCCTTACCTGAAAATTTTTGAGAAGAAAATGGTCAAAGCACAAACACTTGTTGCAAAACTAGAAATCTCTGTGTTGGAAAATATATTTGACATGCATGCACAAATCATTCTTGAGCACATTGCTCTCACTAACTTGAAAGAGGAATGGGCAAACCTCTTGGATTCATTGAAGAAAACCCATAAGCACATTTTTTATAAGTTGTAAGTATACATTCTTTTATTTGGCATTAATATCAAAAAGGGGGAAAAAATATATATGCCAAATATGTAAATAAATGCTAAGTATAATACACACTATCGGGAGCATGCACCGAGCAGGAGAATTTTTGAGTAAATACAAAATTTTGATGAGATAAAGGTATCTATGTATATATGGCAGAGATAGAATAAAATTTTGAGACATAAGGTCTATATACATTCAAGTTTTGATACTAATACCAAAGGGGGAGATTGTTTTCTCTATTTGAGCATTAAAGATTGTCATTAGTATCAAAGTTAATTAGTCAGTTACCTATACAATCTAGTTGGTAAAAGCAAGTACCTCAAGCTACTCAAGCTAGTCAGTTAAACTACACAAGCCTATACACCGAGCACCAGAGTGGTTTTACCGAGCATCAATGTACATCGATACCAAGCACTAGTGTAACTACTGAGAAGTATTTACAGTGTTTACCAAGAAATATAGAAAATGGCATAGTAATCAATTTTGGCACATTTATCTATGCAGACGGTTACAATAGAATCAAAAAATGTTTTACCAAGATCGAGGATCATTTATTGTAGACACTGGTTTAATTTGAAGTGGACATATTTCATCCTTCAAGAAGATTCCACATTTTTATAGAAAGAGATGAAGAAAGGATTTCCTATTTTATTTATTTTTCAATTACAGGGGGCCTACTGGAATGAAAATGAAAGAGACCCAAATCAGCTTCAACAAAGTCAGAATCATGGGTGGGCCTTTCAAGAAGGTGGAGTCGAGGGAATGCAAGTAGTTAGTGTAGAATGGTGAAATATGGGATGAGTATAGTAAACATGGAATGACTAATTACATTCAAGATATGAAGAGTTTTAATAGTACCCTCTCCATGAAATTTATTAATTCATGGCATAAAGTAAATCTGGCTATCAGAAGTGTTAAATTATGGGTTATGCCAGAGGTAATTGTTGAGGCTATAGGGCTCAAGTGTGAAAGGGAAAATGTTGAGAGGAAGTAATGCAGCCAAGGATGGTGGATCCAATGAAGGACAGTCCAAACCTTGCAGCCAAAAGAATTAAAAAATGGATTACTCAATAATGCAACATAAGTAATTGTTTAACACTTATTTTTATTAACATGCCTAACTGTAAGGCCTTCCGAGTTAGGGCCAATTACAATCAAAAAACAATTCTGCTAGATCCACAACTAGATCTAATACCAACTCAGCTAGTTCAGCTCTGAAGACAATCAGAAGCTGATGGAAACCCTAAGGTAGATCTAAACTTGAGCTCGCAAGCCTCCAAGCAATCTCCTTGTCTCCAAGTATGCAAACCCCTAGCTCTTCTACAAAGGACTATCAGATTACAATCTGACTTGCAAGAACACAAAGAACTTTTCCACAACTTCACCAACTTCAGCTTTCAAAACCTCAGATCTAACTCCCTAAGTTTTCCAAGTCATGAACCTTTCTCCTCTAAGTTCCACCTCCAGTTTTGTCCCCCTCAAAACATCTACCCAAGCCCTCCTTAAATACTAATCATCAGCCACAAGTCGGCTGGATGAAACCCTTAACTCCCCAAAACAAATAATTAAATTCCATACAAGTCAGCTTACACATGTATACAAACATTTAATTCTACATGTCAGCCCAAGAAAGTGGCTACCAATAATTAATTCACCAAGTTGATTCAAAAAATCACATAAAACTCCAGTCGATAAGTCAGAACTACCGAGCGATAGTAAAATTACCGAGCATGCCAGGCATTGCCAAGCACTAGTATTGATCGAGCACCATAGGCATGACCGAGAAACACTTTTACTAAGTGCCGAGGACTACAAGTTCCTTCAATGACTGAGCTTCCTTCAATGACTGAGACCATCGGTCAAGGCTACAATAGAGTAAAACCAGCCAAAACACAAACACTCCATGTAGTTTACCGAGGACACAGAATGTCCCTATCTTAACCTTGTATGCCCCTACATCAGACACCCTAGGTTCCAAAATATGTTCATATGTGAGAAGAACATCTTTTAGGATTGAACACATAAATCCCAAACTAGTTCTTCACATACAAGTCCTCCACCTTTTCTGCTTGCAAAGTCTTCCACTTCAGTTTTCTCTATCTCTTCAAGTCTTTTCTAGACAATGTACAAGCCGGTTCTCCATACTGATGGTTCATTTTCTTAGGATCTACAATCTCAACTCATCTACCAATACTCATGCTTCTCCTACCGAGCATTGCATCCATCAAAGGAATCAGTGAAAAATTCCTGTCATTCTTCTCAATAGTAAACACATTTCTTACACAGTCATAAATAGCTCTGCAATCATACTACCAAGGTCTATTGAGCAATATATCACAACTATTCATCTTCACAATGTCACAAAGCACAAGATCCTTGTACTGGCCGACCAATCTAAACACCAATGAAGCATTGTTCTCTGACTTCGAAAGCATGAACATCTTGTAACTAGCCAAGCCTATAAGGACAAGGATGTTTCATTCTATGCAAACCAAGTTTCTGAAACTAGGTCCTCAACAACAAGATTATCAGTACTACCACTATCAACAATCACATCAAAGAGTTTACCTCTAGTCTTGCATTAGGTCCTAAAAAAGTTACTCCTCTAACAAGGTTCATCCTTTGTACTAAGCAATGTTCATTGAAGTAGCAAGTTCTCTAATTTAGGTTCATTCTGAATGTTCTCATTCATCACAATAGTTCATCAGTCAACCTTATTCTGTGTGCATTCAAAAGAATGGTGTCCTTCCTCTCCGTAGTTATAGCAAGTACCCTTAAAGATAACTCTACCTGTCTTCTTTGGTTCCACAAGTTTCTGTTCATCTTCTACATTAGTCAGTTTATCCTTCACCAAGTGATCAACCTTTTCTTTCCCTCTGGAGTTAATAGGCTATTTCCTTTTCAACTTATCATCTACCTTCAGAGCATACTAATAAGAATCTTCAACATAATCAATCTTCAGCATACCAAGCTCATCCTAAATATTGAATCTCATACCATTCACATACCGAGCTACCTTTTCCTTACCAAGCTCTTGGTGTCTAGACCGAATAGTAAGTTTTTAGAACTCCTCAGTATAATCTTCAACAGACAAATCCTTCTGCTTTAGATTCTGCAACTTCTTAAACAATTCAAGCTCATAGTCAACTGGTATGAACTTAGCTTTCAACTTACTCACCATCAATCTCCATCGATTGATCTTTGTTTCACCTTCATCTTCTCGGTCTCTCTGTAGTTCCTTCCACCAAAGAGCAGCATGTCCTTTCAACTTTATGTGTGCTAATCTCACCCGAAGAGGATCTTCAATTTCTTCCAGCTCAAAGAAATCTTCAAGTTCACCAATCCAATCAATCAGATTGTTGGGCTTCAAAGTACTAGAGAAAGTAGAAACTTCCATTCGGTAATTACTAAACCGAGTAGCAGGTCTAGGCAATCGAGTAGTTCTGTCTTCATCAGATCTGTTCCTCCGATCATCACCACTAGATCCAATAGTTTCAAATTCTTTAGTAGCTTCTTCACAGCCATCCTCAGTACCAACATTCTGAGGTATACCAACAACAGTTCTCATGATCTCGGTGACCATATCATTCTTCATCAATTCTAACTTAGATCTGAAATCTGATTTCACCTTCTCTGTGATCTGGGATTCAATAGTATCACAAAGATTTGAAATAACTCTAGGGTCCAATCTTCTTAGAGGCATCCTTAAAGATAAGAGAAACCCTCTGCAACAAACCCTCACCGACCCCCTTGTGACAATCTCCAAGCTGCAACAAGTTAGATCCCAACCTGCAATCTTGTAAACAACTAGGGTTCAATTTCACACGTTCAGTGCTTAAGATCTGTAATCAGATTGCACACAATCTCTGCTCCAACAATATTAACTTCACAAGATTAGCCTTGCTAGGTCAAGCTTCTACTTCAACAAGATCAACTTTGCTCCAATAGGAACAAACCTTCACTCTGATACCACCTAATGCAGTGAAGGATGGTGGATCCAATGAAGGACAGTCTAAACCTTGTAGCCAAAAGAATTACACAGTGGATTACTCAACAATGCAACACATGTAATTATTTAACAATGATTTTTATTAACATGCCCGGCTGTAAGGCCTTCCAGGCTAGGGCCAATTACAATCAGAAAACAATTCTGCTAGATCCATAACTAGATCCAATACCAACTCAGCTAGTTCAGCTCTGAAGACAATCGTAAGCTGATGGAAACCCTAAGGCATATCTAAACTTGATCTCACAAGCCTCCAAGAAATCTCCTTGTCTCCAAGTATGCAAACCCCTAGCTCTACTACAAAGGACTATCAGATTACAATCTGACCTACAAGAACACAAAGAACTTTTCCACAACTTTGCCAACTTCAGCTTTCAGAACCTCAAATCTGACTCCCTAATTTTTCCAAGTCATGAACTTTTCTCCTCTAAGTTCTGCCTCTAGTTCTATCCCCCTCAAAACATCTACCCAAGCCCTCCTTAAATACTAATCATTAGCCACAAGTCAGTTGGATGAAACACTTAACTCCCCAAAACAAATAATTAAATGCCATACAAGTCGGCTTACAAATGTATACAAACATTTAATTCTACATGTCAGCCCAAGACAATGGCTACCAACAATTAATTCACCAAGTTGGCTCAATAAATCACATAGAATTCTAGTTGGTAAGTCAGAACTACCGAGTGATAATAAAATTACCGAGCACACCAGGCATCATCGAGCACCAGTATCGACCGAGAACCACAGGCATGACCAAGCAACACTTTTATTGAGCACCAGGGACTACCAAGTTCCTTAAGTGACCAAGCTTCCTTCAATGAATGAGACCATCAGTCAAGGCTGCAACTGAGTAAAACCGGCCAAAACACAAACACTCTAGGCAGTTTACCGAGGACACATAATGACCCTGTCTTAACCTTGGATGCCCCTGCATCATGAAGACCACTGGAGATTATAAGAGCTATATGAATAAATTCTTTGAGAAGGGTAAGAAACCAGTGATTGTGGAAAATGGTAATGGGTATGATCACTCTTCCCTTCCCCCTTTGTATTCTTTGGTCTATCCTTATGTAATGAAATACTTTATGGTAGATGGCTATTTCACTACTTTCTGTGGTTACCATTTTTCAATTTTGAATCATATAAGACATGAGGATAAAACTAATGTTCCTTATTTTATTTTCTCTTCATTGAGTAATAGCATTGCTAAGGGTGAGTCCCCTCTTGTGCACCTGAAATTGATCTATGTTTTGTATAAATTTGTAATTGGCAATTATCCTCTAGGCAATTAGTCTATTACCTATCCCCAACTAGAAGGCCAATAATTTGAGCAACCCCCTTAGATTATGATCAAATTCAAAATCATAGGTAGAAACTCTCTCCTTGAAAGTTCAAACCCTAAGCTAGAGAACAAGAAGATTAATAAATCTCCTCATTTGTTTATTCTTAAAGTCTCTTTTGAAGAATCCCTCCTTGATACTACCCCAAACAATAAACCTAACCCTCCTAAGGTCAGGAAAACTAATTTTGGAGGTAAAACAAACATCATTTATTTGAATAACGAGGATAAGAAAGAGGGTATTGATTCTTAGGAAGGCCAGAAGATGGATAGATATGGGGAAAAGACTTGTATGCCATGAGTTTTGATGAACATAGGTTTTCTCTCTTAAGGAATATAAGATATATTAAGGGGAAAAATCTTGAAGAAGAGGTGGTCCCTAAACTAAACCTTGAGTATGAACTTGATAAAAGTGAAGCCACATATATCTCAAAGGATGAGGATTATGAAAAAGAAACTGAAGAGGTGGAAGATACTAAAGAAGAGAAATCCCCATATATCACTATGAATCTTGACATGACTTAGAGGAATATTAATGGTGAATACGGCTTGTACTTCTCTTGTTATACCTGAAGAAGGCTACATGATGAAAAAATCCCTTGACCCTAACTTGGATTGTGAAGAGGATAATGACATGTTGGAATGGATAAAAGATCTCCAAAAAAGAATGATTTCTCTAGAAAATTCTACTAGCCCTACTATTCCTAAAGAGGATTTAAATGCTACTTTCTCTACTCTTTATAGGTTGGTGAATGACATAATGAAGAAAACTATCTTTGGAGTGGATACAAGAAAAAGTAGGATGAGGAAAATTGTTAAGAAGAAGAAGGAGCTAGATAAGAAGGACGAAGACAAACATAAGGTCCCAGATAATACTAAAGACTAGAAGTGGGACCTTAATTGTCTGTCAAAGGATTGGGAGGCTATCTCTAATTCTAAATGATCTTTAATTTACCTTTCTTTGTTTTTAGTTGCAATGCTAATATATTTTTGGTTGGCATTGTTAAACTTTACGCTATTGTTATTTTTTGTTGTGTTGTTATTAGTGTGAATTGGAACTATGTGATTCTTGTCATAAGGTAGAAAAAGTTATTTTGTTTTATTTAGATGAAGATAGACAATAGTAAGGATAATAGTGATACTGGTGTTAGATTAGGGATAGTTGATATTGTTGAACAATTTCTTTTGATTAATTTCTCTCATTGATGGTTTTAGGTGGCTTCTGATTGTAATGGACTGGAGTCTAGTTTTTTGGTTTGAGCTGTAATGTGATTATTGTTATCTAGGTGCAGGGCCCTCTCTCTTTCATGTTAATAAAAAAATAATGGACTACTTAAAAGGAAATGTTGGTCGCCCTTGGTATCTTCTAAGTATTATGGAGAATTGTATAAAATTTTGTCCATCTTCAAGAAATTTGAGATTAGCCACAGTTTGAGGGAAGGTAACAACATCACTAACATTATGACTAATTTAGGCCTTACTTATCAATAATGGCTCTATATTAAATTTGATCAGTGCCCCAAGAGACTTACAAAAGTCCTTGCGAATGAGAGAAGAGATGAGGTTGTCAAACTTTGTTTATGAAGAGGTTTTAGTTCAAAAATAATGCTTGAATATTGTTTTCTCTAGGGAAGATCTCTAGATAGATTTTGATGAATTATAACCATATGAATTATAATCCCGACTATAATGTGAGGCCTATGATTAATTATTATAGCATGCGAATGAATGAGTCTATAGAGAGAAAGAAAAAGAGTAGTGTTAAGGAAAGAAAGTTGGACCCATCATAAACCTTCTTTAAGGGAAAGAAAATATTTAAGATCACACATAATAATGTGTGTAAGGTTGATGACCTCTTTAGCCAAAATGTTTTAAAGTAAAACCACATGGAGCATAAGATTAGCAGGAATTACCACCTAAAAGATATGCAGGTTCAAAATAATGATAACTCCATTAATGAACACATAATTGGAATATACATTAATGATAATTTTAAATATATCATTAATCGGAGATGTCTTTTTAATAGTTTGAAAAATAACCTCAATATCAAGTTCATAGCAACCAAAGCTATCGTATAATGATGATGGGTTATAATATCAAGCCATAAGTTTATTATGTTCAACAACATTTGTAATTTTCTAGTAAAAGGTGGAAACAAGTCTTTTTGTTTTATTTTGAAACTAGTAAGAGTGGGTCTCAAATATCCAATCCTAATATCCAGCTAAATATTTTAGAGGTGAGAGAGATGGGTGGACCTCTCAAACACTCGAAACCAAAGGATTGCAAATAATTATTATAGAATAGTGAATTATGGGAGATTTTTATAAAAGAAGAGTTAACACCCTACTTTAAAGTGATGAGGGGATACAACAACACCTTGTCTATGAAGTTATACAACTCATGCAACCAAGAAAATGTCACTATTCATAGCACTATATTTTGTGTGACTCTTAAATTGATTGTCGAGGCTATGGGGTTAAAATGCAAAGACAATATAGTCAAGAAGATAAGCTCTAGGGATTATAAGTTGTATATGAAGATAATTTTTAAGAAGGGGAAAAACTAGTTGTTGTTGCCAATGAGAATGGGTATGATAGATTTTCTTTACCTCCTCCTTATGATTTGGTATATTTTTATGTGATGAAGTATTTCACCCTTAAAGGTCAGTATATAGTCTTCCATGGGTACCACTTTCCTATCCTCAATTACATTAGGAGTGATCATAAGATAAATGTCCCATTTTTCCTCTTCTCATCTTTGAGTAGAAACATTGCTAAGCTCGCATAGTGGTAGTAAGATTGAACACAGCCTTTGGAGGCTTTGGAGTTACATTGTCAACAACTCCATCATTCACAACATCTCAATTTTTACTGACAAATTTGGGTTTGTCTTTGCTCGAGGAGGACCCCTATTTTTTTATCCTTGTGTAGTGTCAGCTCTCCTTTCTTGACCATGAATGTTTCAATTCTTACAGCTTGTTTGATCATGTCATCAAAGTTCAAAGGACCTTTCAGTTGTACCTAGTTCCCAAAATCAGGAAGAAGATTGTCTAAAAAGATGTCAAGCTTTTCAAACTTAGGTATCTTACAAGAGTATTTTGTATAAAGTTTTCTCCACCTCGAGAGAAATGTCAAGAAAGGTTCCCCATGTCACTATTTCAAGTTACAAAGATCACGAATGTTAACCAGATGTTGGATGTTGTATGAGTAGTGCTATAGGAACAAGTTGGCAATCTCATTGAAGGACTTGATGCATGTAGGCAACTGAGAGAACCATTCTATAGTAGAGCCTCCCAAGCTATGTGGGAAGAGACGCATGAGGTAAGCTTAGTTGTGTATAAACTCCATAGACAGAGCACCAAACTCTCTTAAGTGATATTAAGGATCAGAGGCACCCAAATATTTTTCGTATTTGGGAAGTTCCACTCCTTTAGGAAAAGGAGGCATGCAGAGACTTTTATCAAATGGGAATGGATAAATGTTATCCAATGTGAACTATTTTGCTAGTTTGTCCTTGTCCTTCATGATTTGACTGATTTGGTCTTGCATGTCTTGAACTAACTTTTGCAGTTTAGCATTCTTGGTTTCCTCTTTGACCACAAGAGTCTCGACGTTGTAGTTCAGAGGTAACTTGGCCCCTTGGTTAGCCAATTTGAGAAAGTATTTCTCCTTCTCTTCTTTCATCAGGATCTCCATCATTCTGCAGAGGCCTTTGTTAGCTCGGGTAGCCTCTATGTCTTGTTGAGTTATCTCCTCATCGTCATCACTAGGGATGTTTTGATAATGATGTTTACCCTTGTCAATTTGAGATTGATCATTACCTTTGCTATATTCACCCTCTTGATTTTGGTTTGTCATCTTGCTAGTGTGAAAGTGTGTAGCGTGTACAGACTTAGTATGAGGGGGTGTAGTATATCAAGAGGTCGTGTCTATGGGAACCCTTATTACATCAATAGAGTCAGATTCAGATCATGACTCTTCATAGTTTTGATACTCCTGAAATAATGGTTTTAGGACCTGACTGAAGTTCACAGGGAACAAACACCTAATGTAAGGTTGAATGACATGAGAGGGAGACCAAGATGGTCCCTCTCTAGGTGTAGCTAGTGAGGAGGAATGTGAGGATCCCCCACTGCGCTTGGACTATGTGACAAGTTTGGAATGACCTCTTCCTCAGTTGTGAGGTCTACCTCTACCGCGTCTAGTAAGATGTGAAGGGAATGCATTGCTACTTCGAGTTGCAACAATCATAGACAAATATTGTGTAACGAGAGTGCACTAGGACTATGCTTGGAACTATGTCTCAAGATAAGTGCAAGGAGTGACAGAGGTGAAATATACCTAGCATGAGTCATCAAAGATAAAGCTATAATAGTCGAGAGATGACTATCATGTCACAAGGCATGTTTCACAACAGAATGAGTAGACAATAGAGAGACAAGGTAAGTTAAAGTGAGCATCACGTAGTTCTCAACTCGAGACATCTAGTTTCAGACTGCGTACAGACAAGAAGACGTGCAAATAGACCCAAAAAAGAGACCAGATTAAGTAGAGTGATAATTGGAAGACAACTCATAGCTCATTGCTAAGACAAAAATTCATAGTGTCGTGTGAAGAAGTGCACTCTCACGCAAAGATATACCAGGGTTGCACGAAGAAATACTAACGTCGCGTGAAGATATGCAGTCTCACGTGATGAAGTGCAAGACTGGACTGGGAAATTGGCAAAAATATGATAGAGCTTGGGAAAAACCTCGTGCGAAGATTCAGGATGTCGTGTGAAGAAGTGCATAGCATGTAAAAGTTCATGCAAAGTTTTGCAAAAAACCAGGCAAGCAAGTGTAGAAACTGACAGCTTGGACCGCTTTTCGAGATAGAAAAAGATAGCGAGACACATATTGGACTATTCTATGATAGAGTACTTAGTTTGTAGACTTATGCCCAAAGAAGTTAAGAACTAAATAAAAAAAAGATCTTAAAGTTGTACCTATAATAATCAGGATTTAGAATATAATTAGCAATGTTTAAAAGACCAAAATTACCACCAATCAAACTTTCTTTGCAATAAGACTTTGTATTGTATGTGGATGCCATGCCAAGCTGATCTAATACCTGTGGAGTTTCCTTGAAAATTCAAAGATCTCTTTTACACAAATAAATAGAATATGTCTCATGCATGTTAAAGATGAACTAATGGTAAATGATAGGGAAAGAAGAAAAGGTGAATAGTTTGAGATTACATAACCTTTTTTTTGGCTTGTTTAATCTAAAATTTTACTATCTCTAATGAATGGGTATTATTCACCACTAAATATGACTATTCTTTCTCTACCACATTATTCAGATACTCGCACGATTGTCTTAAGAAATGTGAAATGCGCAGGGAAGAAATATTGTAGAAGTACAGGTTAGAGGGTTAAAAATTGTAGATAATGGAGAATGAATTATGGAACGAGAGCACAAGGAAGGGGGTAAGGATGAGGCATGGGAGAGTAAATGGATTTTTTTGGCATAGATGTTGAAGGAAATTAAGATAGATATTGTTTTTTTACTACAAGTTAATTAGAATATATTGATGAGAGTAAGAAAGAAGCATAAGAAAAAGTGTTCATAGGCACAATAGAGTAAAATTTTATGCAAGAAATGATAGACAAATAATGTGTAAGATGTGACAAAGAAAGAACTCAATAGGATAAAAAAAAATAGACAAACTTGCATGAATTGAAAAACATTTAAAATATGCAACACTTATCCAACTAATGGAATGGCATATGCCTATTACTAATGTTCAACTATAGAGACATTTAAACAACATTAAATCAAATAATTTGCACTGCCTAGTAAATATGACACTATTCATTCTCTTCATTCCTCTTTACTTATAATGACACATAACGAGTAGCAACAGTTAGAGTTAGGGAGGCACCATCTTGTAACCTTGTTTCTTTCTCATGCATGTAGCATTTATAGCTATAATATATCCTTCTGCATGAAATGGAGAATTTTGATGATAAACAATATATACTCTTGAGAATATTTGAAACCAGTGAGATAAATGACAACATTTCACAATGATCAGATACGATGTTCACAGACATTAAATAACATTTCTTCTAAAGAGGATGTGTTCAACAAGTCTTCTAATAATTTTCTCCATTCTACCAATGATGAAATCAACAATACAAAAGCATGGATTCGATATATTTCTCAGCTAGACCAAGGCAAATCAACAATTGAAATTTTTTTTGACTCGGCAATAGATGCCAAATCCTAATGTAAGATGCATTTCAAGAGTGACTAGAAATCAACGCCCTCAGAAAGGATCAAATCCCTAACTTATAGATTGGGATTCACCATATGTATTATGATTTCTTTATTAAAAAAATTGGTACTTTTTTCATTTTTATATATAAATATTTTTTAAAAATTAAATTTTCCTATGTTTCCACTGCGAGTTTGGTTTTCACCAGGTGTAGTACATGGATATATTTTTTTGGTTAAATGTATGGTTCCAAATAATATCGCTACACTTTGGATGTCCAAATCTTAATTCATTTTATGACACTAAAAATTCACAGGATCATTTGGAAATAAAAAACAAAGATTAGTAAATTTGAATTCTCAGCAACCTTGTTGCAACAGGGGTGTTGAACATCATGAGCCCTTCTTATACACTTAAATTGAACTATATAGATATCATCCCAATGCAACACCTTATATGATGTTCAAGTTTTAACAATAAATTAGGGAGATTAAAGGCGACGGAAAATTGTGACATTAAGTAATTTATCATATAAAAAATGAATCTACTACAATATTAATTTTTTTTTAAAAAAGTGATGGGCTTAAATCATACATTCTAAGCATTAGTCACTAGATTAAAAAAGTGCTAAACACTCAGAATTGACAAATATTCTCAAACCTTAATATATTACTTAATATGTGTGGTTTAAAGGAAACCTTTAAAAAGGGCTAAAACTCTATTCATTCTGCATCAATTGCAAAATATAAATGTCATTATACTTGTAAATAATTCTTTGAAGAGTTCTTAGAATATATTTGAACTAATTTGAAAGCAATTATGTAAAGGTCATGCTATCACAACAAATGAGGCTGCAAGCTTTCTAGAGCTCCAAATGTCATGAAAAATATCAACTAAAGGCAGGGCCCCATGCGACTGCTAAGCTTATTTTGGCTAGCAGCGGCTGCTCAACATTTCTAGTAGTAATTCATGGAGCTGGTGGCCCCATGATTACTCATTTTTGCTGCTTATTTCTTAGTAGATATCTAAAATAGAATGTTTAAATGAAATTTTAATAAAAAAAATTGTAGATAGATGTTTTGAGAAAAAATAGGAGACAATAAAAGAGAGGGAAAATATCTTGTGGAGCCATATGTCATTTTTCTCAATAAGTAGCGGCTGCTTATTCCAGCCCCTCTTTTTTTCAAAGCTTATTTTTAATTGTTAAGTAGTGGCTGCTCCACAAAAGTAGGGATAGATTCCAAATTATCCTTTTGCCGTAAAAAAAAAATGGCATGGGAACGCTCCAGCTGCTTAAATTTAAGCACAAATTGTACTTAAGCAGCCGCATGGGAACATGGGCTAAGAAACATGTTTTTAAGATTTAGCCCAATCACAACATGCATAAACTACCCAACTATAACTACTAGCTTAGAGGTTTATTCATTCATTCATTTGGTGTGCTATTTGGCCAAGTACTATTAGATTTCTAGAATTACTATGTGATTTGTTTGTATAATTGTAATTGTAGTTGTGTGTTAATCATCTATATTGGTTGAAGTTTTCACCTAAAGAAAAAACATAAAATTAGCACTTATTTTTAATTAATTAAGATAAATATTTTAAAATAGGATTTTTTTTTAATTTTTGATATGTTAAAAAGATAATTTTTAATAACAAGCTAAATACAGCTTATAGTTTTATGACAGGGACTAATAAACATCAAATATGCAAATATATGCCTTTTTGTGAACCAATATTTTTAGGATACGAAATAAAATTTCATACACATTATTTTTTTTTAATGTCTTATACATTAAAACCAATATAATTTTTATAAAGATTAAAATTTTGTTTATTATTTCACATATGAAACTTATGGTTTTAATCTTATATCATGTAAATATTTTCTTAAAACCCTTAATTTTAATTTAAAAGTTATTTAGATTTCTTTTGTTGTTTTACTCGGATAGCGTAACCAGTATTCTTCTTCCTTTTTTTCTCTGTGTCTGATAATTGTATTGATCTCCAACTCCAGTTCTGCGAGGCGATCATAATGGATCATGAGCGATCTATGTTGGGGAAACTGGTTATAAAGATACTTGTAAGCCCTCACCAGACTATATACGCCTTCAACACTATATTCATTCACATTATAGTCAAAGACACCGTTGAGATAATTGAAGGAACATTCCGTAAAACTGCAAAACATGTTGGTCATCCAAGAAACAACAATAAGTGGGTCTTCACAAGGGCAGCTGCAGAGTTTGAAGAAGTCGGACAGGGTTATGCGTGGCATCAAATCTTTGAGTGCGATCTGATACGCCAGATTCAAGAACTCACTTTGAAATCTCCTGAACTGAAAGAATCGAATGGTTCCATAATCCCAAAACCTCTCAATATAATGAACAAAAGTCCAATCTTGAAATTCCCCAAGCTTTCTCCAACGATGACCAATGATGGGCAGTATTTTAGCATCCAAATCTAAAACAGCCATCTCGATGGATTGAATGGGAGCTTCAAGACATTTCTTCAAGTATTCCAGGCTCTTAGCATTTGTAGCTCTACAATACCCAATTTCCCAGCTGCCTCCACCAGCTCTTCCAGCAATCTTCCTTATTAACTCAGACTTCACAGGATGATCGGACAATTCGTGGCTGTCATATTTCTCTATCTCTGTGAAAATGACTCGTCTTATTGGAAGATCAAGACCCATTGCAATGGCATCCGTGGCTAACAGCACAGTTTTGTGGGTCTCAGAATCTTTCAAGAATTCTTCAGCTGCTTCAATGATACGTTCCGGTGGGAGGTTGGGGTATAACAGAGTACATTTTATGTTAGGCTGCTGCTGCAAAATTGTTCTTTTTATTTCTCTCAGTTTGCGCACTGAAAATGCAACAAAGCAATCCCCAGATTCAATTTCAGTTTTCCCAATAACGAATTCTTTATCTTCCACAACCAATTGGTTTCTCCTATGGTGCTCCACCGTTGTCAATTTGTCCCCTGATAATTGACAGAATTTTTGAATGAGTTCCAGCGCGCTGCTCTCTCCAGTTCCACACAAGTGGATTTCTTCAGCATTTAGCCCAAAAAATGCTCGTGTCCACGCCCAACCTCTGATATCATCTCCAATCATCTCAATCTCATCGATCACACCCACTTCCCACTTTTTACTCAAATCCACCAATTCCACACAAGAAGAACATTTTAGAGAACCCGAATGATGTTTAACATTCTCCCCTGTTTCAAGGTCACAAAGAATTCCTTCCTTATTCACGTTTTGGTAGACTTGCATTGCAAGCAGGGGAAGTGGGGCACAATAAATTGCAGATTTGCCTTGTGCCTTGAACCTTTTCAAAGCCTCAAAAGTTGTTCCGCTATTTGTTGGGCCAAAGTGAAAAGTAACCGTACGACTAGAGTATTCGATTTGCCTTGGATAGCAACGAGTAGGGGAAGCCACGGTATACACCAATCGAGGCACCTGCTCTCTAAACTTCACAAACAAACTCTTAAAGAAAATACAATCATATTCCGTATAACGATGCCTGAAGTGTACAATTATGTCCATTAAGGCTGAAGGACAGTAATGTTTCAAGAAACTCATGTACTGTAAACGTAGTATTTCATCGTCCTCCAGCTCCGCATTCAGCATTTTCTGTGTGTATCTATCTTCCAGTGTCTTCTTGAAAGGCATATGGAAGCTCTTCATGTCTTTCAAAATCTTTGTTAATTCCTTTTTAGCTTTTTTCCAACAGATCATTATCTTCTCAATCGACAAATCCTCACAACATTCAGTACAACTTGGACTATGAAGATCATGTACTTGAGGACATTCAGCACAGTGCTTGGAACACAGCATTGTTAAGGTGGTGTTAAGCTCGCAATGTCTATAATGCATATCCAACAATGCACTGCAAATGACTCGACTGTACCTTTCAATCTCTTCCCCTTCAGGACCGCAAAGTCTATGACAATCACAATCGTAGATATTCATAATAATTTCTCACGCTTTTCTTACTAACTCACATCCTATTATTATTCTTATATGTTGTCTTCTCTTTATTATTATTATTATATGTTGTCTTCTCTTATGTGTCTCTATGTAAAGACACATCTCTCGAATAAATCTGTCCTTTTAACAAGACTAAAGAATTCTAAAAGAATTAATTTTGTAATATATCATTAAAAAAATTGAAATTATTACTATTAGTTTATGTTATAGAATTTAGTCTTATTATTAGGGAAAAATTCTAAAAGATAATATATAATTAGCAAAATAAAAATTATTTATTTATTTATTTATAAATTAAATTTTAGATTTTATTTTTTAATCTTAAAAATAATTTTTATAAATATTACTTTGGAAGTATTAAATATCATCCGTGAATTAGGTTATAATTTTTTTTAATGTTAATATTATTTTTTACATGTCAACTATTAAATTATCTATTTATCTTTTTATATGTCACTCCACTCATCCCTCCTATTGTAATTAGACTACTTTATGTAATTAAAAATTTACATATCATAAGATTTTTTGGTAGCTTAGTGCCCTAGAGCTTAATTTAAGATACTGGAAAAACTCAAAGCACTATGTAGTTATTCTTTTATTATTTTATGACTAAAAGAAGGGTAAAAAATTATTACAACACAAATAGAAAAATTACAAAAACAGCATTAGAGAGTATCACGATCAACAAGTTGATAAAAAACATGAGATAAACAAGTGCCACGTAGTGGCTAGTACTTGACTATTTTAGTAAAAATATTTGTTGTCAATTTAACAATAATTTGAATTAATACTTTTGTAAAATAAAATTTAGTAATGTTTTAAGTTTGATTTTAAATATGATGGTGTTATGCCTTGCATACCTGTCCCTACAATTTGAGGGACAAAATGTTAGGTCCCCTTTTGTCTCTTTTTGTTCGTTCCTTCTTCCTTCTTTCATTGTTGTTTTGTTCTCTTCGGGTGTTATGCCCTCTTTTGTTCTTGTCTTGGGGTTCCTTTCCCCAGGGCTATGGCTTGATTGTTGTTCTGAAATTTCGTACTCTGGTATCCGGTGTTTCTCCCTTGTCTCCACAAAAAGGAGAGACACCAGGTGTTTTAGTCTGAAGTTTAGGGTTCTCTGCCTCAAGATTTTTGCCTGCAATTAATGCGCTTACTTAGGCATTATAAAGGCCTTTTACCTCTTCTTTTTATCATTCACCCAACACATTTCTACCTTCCCAAGAGATACATTTCTAAGGGTAGCTTTCCACAAGTAAATTCTTTGAGTTATTTTCAAGCTATTATCTTCGTGCCAGTTTGCTCCCATATTAAGGTTGACATTCCTGGGTGGATAGGGTGGTAATTTTGGTTCTCTACAAGGCAAGCGAGTGAATGTGCTTCAGCTTCTTTACTTTCATCTTCTCTTAGGTAGGCAAGCTTCCACTCCTCTTTGTCCATTTTTGTTTTCTTTTCATTTTCTTTGTTTGTGTCCTTTGGCGTTGTTTATTTTTCATTTCCCTTTGTGGGCTTTGGTCTGTTCCAATGGCTTCACCTTGTAAATAGGGTTGGTGTGAGGCATTGGCGGGTTATCGCGGGAGCTTTATTTTTCCTTTCTATTGTCTTCTCTCTCTTGTTTGGAGTTTCCCACTCCCCCTGTATTTTTTATGTAAATATTTATACATTTTTCACCTTGCGGTTGTGGGTGTAGGAGTTATGTTCCTTATACCTCCTATAAATTGGTGTATATAGTGTAGGAGTGTAAAGTGTCTAGTATTTAGGTGGCCCGGTACATGTGGGAGTCAAGGTTTGACTCAACTCTTGTTCCAATTTTGGAACAAGTTCAATAACACCAGCACATGGTTTTGTGTGTGTTGAAGATGTTGAAGGAATTAAGAATAGCCTTTGTTAAAGATGTTCATCTAACAAGGCAATTTCATATATTTTATTATTTTACCATGACACTATAGAATTATTGAACTTTTCTAATAAAAATTGCTCAGATTAAAACTTTTAGAGCTTTAATATTCACAACAAAAACCAAATATATAAATAGTTCAATAGTACCTTTTCTGAAAAAATGCAATAAATGTCATGTTGTATTTATTTCATATTATAATAGGAATATTTTACTGCCTTTTACCAAACTTGAAGTTTCTGGCCAAACCCTGAAGGGTTCTTTTAAGAACATTACCTTTCAAAATGTGACATACCAAATCATGATTAATATTATATGAATAACTTAACTATTATATTAATTTCCTCCTCCTACCTATTCTATGTTTTGGAGTGATAGGCCTCCTTTGGAGGCTAGGCCCACATAGAGATCAGTGAGAGCATGTCTCCCTGCATGAGAAGCTTCTAGGTAAGTACATTCCCCTCTTGTTCTTTCACAAAATTTGACGATTCCTACTTTCTTTAGTGCAAATGGTCGGTATTGCCTCTTCCACATGTGAATGTGTAGCACCAACCTCCTCAATTTATCATTTGGTTATCATAAGTTAAAGCCTAAGGATACACCTGCTAATAGAATTCAGGAAAAAAATACACTTTAAAACAATACACCTACTAACAAAAAAATATCAATCTTCATTCACATTGACCAAAATAATCTAAATAAGTCAATTAAAAAAATCAATCCTCATTCACATTGACCATAATAATCTAAATATGTCAATTGAGACAAAGATGGCCTACAATAGTTTAAAATATTATTCTATACTTTGAGATGGTCCTACATATTGAAATATTAATGGTACGTCACTAAAAAGAGGCAGATAAATATTACTTCTGACATGATTTTATTTCAAACCACACAAAAATAGCATAAGGATTAGTTTAGACATTTTACAAGTCAGCATCCATGATTGTTTATTTCTGCAAGATGAGGCATGTCTTCTCAGAAAATCTGAAAGCTTCTTCTTCAGCTTCAACTTTATCAAACTTTGGATCAAGAATGTTCTCTTGGAATTCTCTTATCTTTTAAGCATTTTCCTTTCCTAGCCCACTTTTATTCTAAAATAGTTCCTTCCCAGTAAAGAAAAACTTAAGTACTAAATGAGACTCTTTTCGACATTATTGCTTATCCTTTCCTTTATCAATGAATGTTATTTGAATTGTTATGTTGAATGATGACGAATTAGATAGGGCTAAAATAACAAAATCTTTTCCTTTCTTTCATTAGGTCACACTGAAGTTGAAAATAGTTAACCTACCAAAATAATATCTCAACCAACTATATAAACTATGGTGATTATTCCTTTTCTAAGTGGGACAATAAAATTATTAGCATACATTCAATTGTGAACTTAAATAGCTCTAAATTAAAATCACCTGCCTAATTTTTTTCATCACTAATGTGTTTGATTTGATTATTAAAATTATAAATGAAATTGAGGTTAGTGACTGGTAGATTGCATAAATAGTTCATTATTATCTAATAATTCATAAATGACCTACTTTTTACACTTAAGTAACAAAATGTATTGGACAATAGCACATTACTTTAATAAGTGTGAATCATTTTTCGTAAACATATAATTAAGTATATTTATTGTAACTCTTCTTTTTTTTTTCAAAAAATAGATAATCTGATAGTCAACAATGCAATTTTATAGGAGATGATTTCCTTGAAGTCATAATTACTTCCTGTATTAATTTATCTTACCACCTCGTAATGCAACAAGATTGTTATGATAGTTATAATAGTGTTCAATGCAATTTAAACAAAGACAAATATAATAAAATTTAAATAATAATTTCATTTATAGACTAATGTTACCAATATGAACTGATAGAAATTAGATATAAGGATACTTATATTATTGTATCAAAAAATTAATTGGGCTAGGATTGTTGCTCATTTTTTTAAAGGCATGGTGCATTGGTCAAAATTTATTAATAATATTATTATTATCAATATTCAAACTGAAGTTTTGTTGTTGGGCTCATAGGCTTTGTTTTTTATTGGTCATTGAGCTTATAGGTTTGAACCACTTGTATTAACTTGATGAATAAGGTTCGCCATATGTAATTTCAATTAGCTCAAGCCAACCTAAAAATTATTAAGATTCATCATCAACAACAACAACAACAACAATAGTGATATTAGTAATGATGAAATTTGTAGACCCATTTTGAGATCATTCAGTTGAATAGGTAAACAAACAACAACTATGTTTAAACAAGTATGAACATGCTTAAGGAAGGGTTAAGGCCAAAAAGAACAAATGTATAGATTTCTAAACCAACAAAAAAATGAGGAAAATAATATATAAATAAAATAATATTAGAGGATTATATTAATTGTTGCGAGTTAGAGAATATAAAAATAATGATTATTTTGCCCTCATCTTTATTAAATTTTAATTTTAATTTTTTTGACTTTTTCATCAATAATTTGTTATTATGTTGTCTTCTACTATTTTGTGTAAGTGCCATGGCGGGTAATTTCCACAGAGGGCTAAGGTCTAAGCTCTCTTTGTTATTTTTTATTTTGAAATTTTAATGCCTTCATTTAGATTATAATTTTATAATAGATATTTGGACCTTTCAAAATTCTATTTGAATCTTTAAATCAACAAATGTGTATACCCACATGTGTTGGTTAACATTTTTTCTTTTCTTATTTGGAGGAAATTGTGTACTAGGGAAAGTACCTTCATAGGGTTATTATCATGAATAACTCAAAATAACAATTAAATTACCACAAATGATTGAGCACTCTATGGCTCTCTAATTAGAGATGCTAATGACGAGCTCTCAGCAAGCTCTCACTAGTGTTAGTCCTAATATGAGAAAGAAATGATAAAGAAGCTAAAACAAGTTAATTCCAAAATAAATAGACTAATTAGCTCTAAATTTGCCTTTCTAGCTTAAAATTGCAAGAGGTTTGATGCTTCTCAAAAATTGTGGATGATCATTGCTTTGAATTATGCCTTGCTTTTATAGATTTTGGCAAGGCTAGGGGGTGTAGTTGATTTGATCATGGTTTGATAAGGGTTGAGTCCATGGTTCCACCTTTGGAGACCATTTAAATATTTTGTCCTCAAAGCTTGGGACAAGAGGACAAAACGGGTGGACAAGATGCTTTCTCCCTATAGGTAGTGGAGATTCGATGTGAGCTTGATCCTCAAATCCTATTGGTTGATGAATTTTTCTTCCATTCAGTGGTTGAGGGAAAATGTGATTTATTTAATTGAATTTAATTAATATCCTTAGCCATGTGTACCCCTTTAATGGGTTAATTTGATTTAAATGAACTATGCAATTAATTAGATTAATTGCACAATTAATTGATTTTTTTGATTTTATGGCTTTTGAATTTTAATTAAATTTGAATTATGGCTCGATTGCAATTTAGCTCCGATTTTAGCTTGATTTGATGTAATTGCATTGATTTTTTCCTTGGATGCTCATTTAATTGATTTTGTCCATTTTCAGGTGATTACAAATGCCCCTCTTTGAATTGATGCATGAAGCATATCAGTTCAAAGAATGTCTTGATGATTTTTTATGTGATGTCTTGATTAATTTTGATGTCTTATTCGATGTTTGATAGAAGATGCAAATTTTGATGATGGGATTGATGCAATTTCGATTGATTTATAGTCCATGATGGTTGATATGATGATAGGTTGTCTGATATGGTTCCTAATTTGATATGATTTGATGTTTGATGCCCCTCTCGATTGATAAATGAAATTTTTTTTGATAAAAGAATATGCTCTGATTTGATGGTCGTGCTCCTGATTCGCTGATTGTAATGTCGATCTTGATTGTCCAAATGTATGCCCCCTCAAAAATGAAGGAAATTTGATCGTTGTTGAAAAATATGATGTTTTAGGTCAAGTTTGCGTGAATTAGGTTAATTAGTAAGGAATTTTGTTTTCATTTCCAATAATGTATTCACGATCGTTTGATGACAAATGCCCATGAATTGGCAGAATTGGTGTAAAAAAATGGGTCCCTAGTCATTTTCTGGTCAAAGATGCCCTTTTAGGTCAAAATGGGCTATATATAGGGCTAAAAGTCATTTTTACTATTTAGTTTTACCTTCACTTTTGACCTTTTTAGTTTGACCCCTTGGAGCTATTTCACGATGGTTATCCTGATTCGAGAGCACAGATTCGAGAGAGGTCATTGATACATGCGACCACCTAGCTACAGACCTCTGGTATGTGCCCTGACAACTCGCTTTGTCATTTAAATGTATTTCAATTAATTTTTTTTGGATTTTTACTAGAAAAATCCCTATTTTTTTCTTTTTCTATTTTTAATAGCGCATTTAATACTTTTAATGGTACATACACATTTTCTCCAGGACTTCCCAAGTTTTTCATTGCGTATCCACTGGTTTTAATAGCACGTAAAAATGATAGAACTAGGGCATGAAATGCATTTTCCATTTTCTCCTACGCCTACAAATTAGATCACGCATATTAATAATTTAGCAGTGCGTATAGGTAATTTTTGTACTGTGTACTAATTTCTACAATGCGTACACTTTAAAACAATGCTTTTAATCTTTTCTCCAATGCATTCACCATTTTTAACTGCGCTTTTTGCCTTTAGTGCTTTTAATCAATTAAATAGTGCATACACACTATTTGGTTTAAAATGCAAACTTCTGAGTCAATTTTTTGAACCATCTGGTGTCGTCAATCAATCGATTGGCTTAGGTAATAAGTCTGATTTGATAGCGAGTCGTATGATGTTAGTTTAAGTCATGTCACATTGAATGTTTAATTGTCAATCTCACTTTTGATGGTGGATGATGATAAATTTTCCATCCTCTCTGAATAGATTCAGGAAAATTGATAGTGGTTTGATTTAGATTTTGATTGACTTGAAATTATTCAATATGTAATGATGTTGATTTTTGATGTGTTTAACTTGCTTTCTACAGGGCGAGCTTAAATTGCTCGGATTTCAAGGCTTATACCCACTACCTTTCAGTAAGATTGATGACTTGACCCGTCCTGAGCACCGAGTCATTGGTTGATGCAATCTCTCCTTCCTTTTGTCTCTCCCTTGATTCCAGGTGAATCTAGGTTTACTCACAGCTATGGCAGAGCGATGGCACTCTGACAATAACACCTTCCACTTGCCGATGAAAGAGATGACGATCACTCCTGAGGACGTCTATCAGTTGTTGTGGATCCCTACTCATGGGGAGATGATATACTATAACCAGGTTTATGATGGGACCACATGTAGGTGAGTCTTTAGTGACCCTACTATTGGTGATGAGTCAATCTAGTGGGCCCAGTTCCCTTCCTTCCCTACTCTTCCTACTATCTTGCAAGCATTGATTGGTGGTTTCCTTGTTCCTAATCGACAAAGGCATGGCTTTGCAATTGGTTGGGGTCATATCCTAGAGGATATGATCGCATAGGCATAGAGATTTGACTGGAGTAGCTATGTGTTGGTGCAATTATATCATGAGCTGCATTTTGTTGTTTACCATCATGGAGCAACTCTTTCTGCTGGTGTTATTCTTTTGCAGCTGTGGAGATGGGAGCACATCCTTGTTACTCATTCCATTTTTTTTTGGCACTGTGGTCTAGGTTGGCCCTTTGCTTGGATGTATGAGGGGATGGTTGTGCAGGCCCACTTGGAAAAGTTGGACTATTGGAGACGTATCATAGATGATATAGATCACATCATGTGGCAACCATATATTGGATGTGAGGCATGGTCAAAGGATGTAGTGGTGTTACCTTTTATGTGTATGCCCTGGTGGATGATAGGGCATACACCACTGATCATTGAGAGATTTTGTTTTCAGAGATTTCTATAGTAGTATGACCGAGTTCAGGGCATGCCTCAGGGTTTAGCATTGTATGCCCATGTACACATAGAGAGGTCACTTTGGGGCCCTTAGATTGATTTCAGGATAGATATTCAAGAGTTGTTATAGCTATCCCACCTTGCATGGGATATACATGATCACATTGTTGATGCTGGTATGACCAATGACTATGCCGAGTGGTTTGCTCAAAACCCTTTTTTGAGATTTACTGATCCTATTGAGAGGGCTTTAGCTATCAAGGAGGAGTCAAATGATGATTGCGGGGATGATGATGGTGGGGGGAGAGATCAAAGATCAGGTCATCGGGGATGATGGGGCCAGTGAGGAGGCAAGGTCGGTATTCCTGTTATAGTTGTTGCTCCTATTCCTCATAGGGGTGGTGTTCACATGAGAGGTGGTTGGGTCAGAGTCCAAGGTGGTGGTGCGGATAGAGGTTTGCATCAAGTGGGTGTGGATAGATTGGCTAGTTGGGGCCAACATAGCGTGAGAGTTTTTAGATAGGTTGGGGCTTAGGTTGTGGACGATGTGGATGCTCAGGCCACTTAGATACTGTTAGATCAAATGCAGGGTCCACTAGTACTTCCGTAGGCTCCTTCACAGGCTCCTCCAATACAGACTCTTGCTTCTTCTTCTATGCCATCTTCTTCAGTTCTTTCATCTTCTTCTTATTTCATTCCATCTTTTTCTACTTCTCTTCCATCTTCTTCCATGGCTCCTCCATAGACTCCACTTGTTTAGGCTTCTGCATAGGGTCCACCTACTCAGGTTCCACCTATAGAGGTTCCAGCATCTGCTATTGATGTGCGGGTTTTACATTCTGACGTATCATAGATTAGACAATAGGTCAATCAACTAGGTAGTATGATGCAGACCTTCATGGCTTCTATGAGTCAGCATGGTTTATAGGCTAGCTCTAGTATACCTCCAAATGCTGATCATGGTCCTAATGGTGCTGGTGATTTTGGCAATTGACCTAGTTTTGATATGAGATACTATATTCTTTGATATATATGATGATTCATTTTTTTATCTCAAGACATTAGATTCACATTATTTTTTTGATCACTTGATATTACTCATGCTTTTAAACTTGTTGATATCTTGATGGATCTTGATTTCCATATACTGATGATCTTTGGTGACATTATGGACTTTGATATGTAGTTTGTTTAGAGTTACTTTATATGATGTCATCATGTGTTTGACTTCATTTTTCAAGTGCTTTATATGATATAAAAATCTATATGATTCTATCTCTACATGCTTTATTTTTATGCTTTTCTCGAAATACGGTTTATGATATGAATGCACATGTCTAATATTTTATTGATGCCAATGTTTGTCTTATTTATGACAGAGTAGATGGATACATATGTCATATATTTTAATGTTGTATGATGATATAATGGTTTAATGATAAATGCAATGTAATGGTACTTATAGATGTGTTATACACTAAGTTTGCACCTTTGTCTCAAGCTCTCTTGGTCTTGATAACTCAGTATAACATGGGAATCATCTCTAGGTTGTGGGACCTTTGCTAACTAAGGTGAAACCTCCAGGTTCTAGGCGGGTTCCTCTTGGATAATCACCCTAATTTTCTTTTAGACATGAAAGTAAAACTTTTGGAGGGAAAGGGATAGAAGGAATGCTTGTAAGGGAAATGACTTGAACACAAACTACCTACTGGGTGATGCACCAAAACTAGGGTTTGGATCTTAGTATGTAGGAATGAAATCAATGAAAAGTTTAGGTCTACTAGGTCACAACTTATTGAATAGGCTTGCATAAGTATTTCATAAGAGGGTCTGAGAATAAGACACAACTTATGACCTACAAACAGACATTCACTTCTACAACTCGGTGTAGGATTGAGACAAGACTGTTAAGGGGCTGAAGTATACCCACAAGAACATCTAAATCAAATCAAACACAGTAACACACAAAATTGCAGAAAGCAAGAGGGATTAGGAATCCTAAAATAACATTGAAAACATGCACATACTTTGATCCAATAAGAGACAACTAAAACAAGGAAGCATAGGGACATGAAGGATTGTCACAAAATACCTCTACAATATTTGAATCATCAATGGGAGAAATACAATTGTATAAGCCAAAGGGTAGAAATGATACCACAGATGGCCTTTAAGAAAAGATGAATTTTCTTCTACAAATTGTCCAACTCTTGAGCTCCTAAAAGCTCTAAAAACAATATATACATACTCTTGCACGCAGGCAAGAGTCAAAACCTAACTAGGGTTACAAGATTTTACATAAAATATTCAAACCCTAATTCTATCCTTTCTGATCATAAATGTAACTCCTGCAAATATCTCAACCGATCAGATATTCATCATTGAGTGTCCATTCTTGTATTGCATCAACTCACGGACAAGTGACCTGGATTCATTTGCTTTCTTGCACAAAAGCCCTGCCATGAATGCACTGGTTGGTACTTTTTTGGGACAAGAATCGACCCAAGATGGCCGCCCAGACCTCTCTCATCATCTCCCCTTAACTCTAAATGTCCTAGAGACATAAATTCCTTGAGCTACTTCACCGCCTGCGGTCTGCAAATTAGATACTAGCAAAAACCTCTTAGACATATTTAAATTTTTGAAAACCAATAGCTAGCCGGTCATTTTAAAATGTGTCCATCGATGTCTAACATTTTCCGACAGATGAATGGCCTGGATGCACTGAGAAAATTACTTAAAATCCCCTCCTGACAAGTCAAATGCCACCATGGAAGTCAACGGCCAATGAGAAGTGAGCAGATCAGTGTCCCTGACAAACCGGACCCACGATCCTGAAAAGCACCATCAGACGGCTGTTGCTATACCACTGCGATAATGATCAAGCATCTTGAGCCTCCGGTATAATGATAGCCATGAGATCTGATCACGCTTTATCTTCTTTAGAAAGCCTTGACCCCACGAGCCCACTGACAACTACCACGTAGCATACCAAACAACCAATCAAACTGTGCCATTTTGGATACACGTTGCAACCTTTTGACATCAGACCCACAATTTGAGATACCGATCTAATGGTGGGCGCATGATCTTATAGCCCCAAAATATTCCTTACATTTTTACGCTAGTCGTTAGATCCTTTTAGACCGGGACCCCTTCTGACACACCGGACCCACTGGAAGTCTTTGTCAGCACCACGCAGACCAATTATATTTGAGCAAGTCAGCATACAAGGACCCACCAAAGGAAGTTTTGACACAAACCAAGATCGATGGCTGTCGTAAGATCGCGAGCCCTGACACAAACCTATGAGAACACATGCCAGCCATAGATCTTGCTAACTGGGACCCTCGGTTATTTGAGACTGCCAAAAGATTCAATGATTGCATGACTGAAGGGAATTTAATTGCTCACTGAGTTGCTAGCCATCAAGGGCTTAACCACTAGAATTAAGAGACTATGTGAACTACTACATTCGTTGAATCACCGAATAGGAAAAGTAACCACCGACTGAAGACAAAACCCTGATACCAAATCTATGGCTAGTCTCATCTCCTCGTGCCCCTAGAATATTCCTTCTGATCGTAAGACAATCATCCAATGCAAAAACTCACCATTGCCTGCAAAACTAACCCCACTTTGACCTGACGAATCAGTGAACAAGGCAATTTCATTCGTGGAATACTTTGATGAACTGTGGTTAAGTTGAATGAATATGCGAACAAAGGGAGTTCGCTAATTCACCAAATCATGCATGAACTTGGGGTTTCATTAAGTGAATGCCTGACTGAGGGCAAATTGTAGAGTTGCTGAATAACTTAGGGTATCGCCATTTAATTTTGCGACTAGGAGAATAAGGAACCGCCAGTTCGTAGGGAGAAAAGGTGACCACCGAAAAGAATAAGAGAACTGGTGAACAAGAGGAAACTTAATACGCATATGCCCCTTTAGTCACTTAAGTTGCTGATAAAGTGACAAGGAAATAGAACGAGGCTCTAGGGTTTTCAAGGGTTTTGGCCTATAACGGCTAGTTTATGAATTTTTAAACCTGTAGACTAGGGGCTTGAAATAATTGCAGAGGCCAAGGAACAAAACGTGAGGCCATGAAAATTTTAGGGATGCTTGGCAGGGGTAAAACAGAGACCTTGAAATAGATTTTGGCCAAATTTGCAGAATAGGAAATTTAGGGCAACAAGATGAATTTATGTGATGATATGGATGAATAATAAATGTAATGAATATTTGGTATATTAATGTGATGAATGTAACTATGAAATTGGATAGGTTGGAGGTATGGATTAATGATATGAAATGAAATTAATGATGATCTTATATGTAAATGGAAATGACCTAAATTTGAATATACTGCAGTGTTTTATATGTATGAATTGGATGAATGCACCTAAATGAACAATGCAATATACTAATGATATAATTTTGAAACTGCAATGATGTAGAATGCAATGCAATGTTTGTAATGTCTTAATGATTAACTAATGTTATTTAATGATATAGATTAATCCATGAATGCACACTAATGCAATGAATTTTAATGACCTGATGAAGATTTAATATGAATGCAACCTAATAACAAATAATGCATAAAATAAATTAGATGTATGTAATGTTTGTAACGAATTGCTAGAAATGTGATGACCTAATAAAATGAGTATGAATGAATTTATGAATGCAAACTAAAGTAAATGAGTTTAATAGATATGACCTAGAATGAGATTGAAAGATTTGTTTGTAAATGAATGTAATGATTGTAGCTAAAATGAATGTAAGGTAAAATGAATGCAAACTAATGCACTTTAATTTAAATAAACTTATATTAATGTCTTAAATAGATGCAAATTTATCATGATTTAAACTGAATCTCACATATGTCTTTAATCTAATGCAAAGAACATTTTATTTTTTATTTTTGATTGTGATGTCCAACACACTCTATCATATGTAGTTTTTGATGTGCATTTTGATTTGTGATCTACTCCACCCCCTTTTAGTTTTTCTCTTTTCCAATTGATTTTTTCAAACTAAGATAGGCAAATCACTTAAATGCATTTAGTCTAGCATAGATGCATCTAACTGTCACTATTCCCAAATTAGGAGCTTATATTCGTCATTGAGCAGTTTTTGGAATCCCATGAAATTAGTACAACCATCAATAGTTCAACTATGATGATATGAATACTTCTTTCATTTTTACATGGTGCTTTCCCATCTTTGGCACGACTGTCACTGATTGAGACCAATCATGAGAGTATGAATACCGATTTTGTTAGATTCTATGTTGCAAGTGGATTTTGGTATTATGATATTTAACATCAAAATATCCAAGGTATCCTTTTGTGTAAACAAACATAGATCTCAGTTTCTTCATATGTACATGTCCTCGATGATTCTTTGATGATCATGTCCTTAGACAAATAATACATACTTCAAAACTTTGACCTTAAGACAGTCATTTAGAAAGAAATAAAATATCATTTTTCATCATAGCTTGTCTAGTTTAAAAACCTTCATCGATTTGGTAGAAAGACATGATTTCATCAATCAAGTCATCACTTAGAAAAAAAATTTGCATCATTTTTCAAATCCATAGTTCAAGTATAGTTCTATCCATTTCCTACTTTTAATCCTGATAACGATAAGTGTTCTTGTGAGATCTTGGATCAAGGTTTTGCGTTTGATTGAAATTTGGATTAGGATTAGGATTTGATTGAGCGTTTCACTTGCATTTTGATGAATTGATTTAGTGTCAGATTGATTTTTTCTTTGATGAACCCTTCCTCCTTGAGATTATATTTTTCCCCTAGTTTGATGTGATTGTGTTTGTGGGACTTGAGACAATTTGCAGATTGGATTAGTGACAAAACCTTTAGGTACTTGCAAATGCAATTGTGGGGTTTTATTATGCAATATATACAAGTGTTGGTGAATGCAATACTTACAAGGATGACTACTAGGAATGAGACTATATTGGACTTTCAATGGTGCTTGTTTACCAGGTTTTCATCAATTCAATGGATTTTCTTTCTTTTTCTATTTTTAAAGCTTTTTCCTTTTTTTTGCTACTAAGGCACCTATTTGCTAGGTTTTCACCAAGGTCCTTTTTCTCTCTTTTTTTTTTTGTATTTCTCTTTTTTCAATTTTTTTTGTTTCCATATCATCAAGGTGGCTATTTGCTAGGTTTTCACCAAGATAACACCTTTTAAGGATTATTTCTAAATGTTACTATTAGTTTGTAATATATCATTAAAAAAATTGAAATTGTTACTATTAGTTTATGTTATAGAATTTAGTCTTATTATTAGGGAAAAAGTTCTAAAAAATAATATATAATTAGCAAAATAATTATTTTTTATTTATTTATTTATAAATTAAATTTTAGATTTTATTTTTTAATCTTAAAAATATTTTTTATAAATATTACTTTGAAAGTATTAAATATCATCCGTGAATTAGGTTATAAATTTTTTTAACGTTAATATTATTTTTTACATGTCAACTATTAAATTATCTATTTATCATTTTATACGTCACTATACTCATCCCTCCTATTGTAATTAGACCACTTTATGTAATTAAAAATTTACATATCATAAGATTTTTTGGTAGCTTAGTGCCCTAGAGCTTAATTTAAGATATTGGAAAAACTCAAAGCACTATCTAGTTATTCTTTAATTATTTTATGACTAAAAGAAGGGTAAAAAATTATTAAAACACAAATAGAAAAATTACAAAAAGAGCATCAGAGAGTATCACGATCAACAAGTTGATAAAAAACATGAGATAAACAAGTGCCACATAGTGGCTAGTACTTGACTATTTTAGTAAAAATATTTGTTGTCAATTTAACAATGATTTGAATTAATACTTTTGTAAAATAAAACTTAGTAATGTTTTAAGTTTGATTTTAAATATGATGGTGTTATGCCTTGCATACCTATCCCTACATTTTGAGGGACAAAATGTTAGGTCCCCTTTTGTCTCTTTTTGTTTGTTCCTTCTTCCTGATTTCATTATTGTTTTGTTCTCTTCAGGTGTTATGCCCTTGTTTGTTCTTCTCTTGGGGTTCCTTTCCCTGGGGCTATGGCTTGATTGTTGTTCTAAAATTTTGTACTCTGGTATTTGGCGTTTCTCCCTTGTCTCCGCAAAAAGGAGAGACACCGGGTATTTTAGTCTGAAGTTTAGGGTTCTCTGCCTCAAGATTTTTGCCTACAATTAATGCGGTTAGTTAGGCATTATAAAGGCCTTTTACCTCTTCTTTTTATCATTCACCCGACACATTTCTACCTTCCCAAGAGATACATTTCTGAGGGTAGCTTTCCACAAGTAAATTCTTTGAGTTATTTTCAAGCTATTATCTTCGTGCCAGTTTGCTCCCATATTAAGGTTGACATTCCTGGGTGGATAGGGTGGTAATTTGGGTTCTTTGCAAGGCAGGCGAGTGAATGTGCTTCAACTTCTTTACTTCCATCTTCTCTTAGGTAGGCAAGCTTCAACTCCTCTTTGTCCATTTTCTTTGTTTGTGTCCTTTGGCATTGTTTATTTTTCATTTCCCTTTGTGGGCTTTGGTCTGTTCTAGTGGCTTCACCCTGTAAATAGGGTTGGTTTGAGGCTCTAGTAGGTTATCGCGGGAGCTTTATTTTTCCTTTCTATTTTCTTCTCTCTCTTGTTTGGAGTTTCCCACTCTCCCTGTAGTTTTTATGTAAATATTTATACATTTTGCACCTTGCGGTTGTGGGTGTAGGAGTTATGTTCCTTATACCTCCTATAAATTGCTGTATATAATGTAGGTGTGTAAAGTGTCTAGTATTTAGGTGGCTCGATACATGTGGGAGTCGAGGTTTGACTTAGCTCTTGTTCTAATTTTGGAACAAGTTCAATAACACCAGCACATGGTTTTGTGTATGTTGAACATGTTGAAGGAATTAAGAATAGCCTTTGTTAAAGATGTTCACCTAACAAGGCAATTTCATATATTTTATTATCTTACCATGACACTAGAATTATTGAACTTTTATAATAAAAATAGCTCAGATTAAAACTTTTAGAGCTTTAATATTCACAACAAAAACCAAATATATAAATAGTTCAATAGTACCTTTTCTAAAAAATGCAATAAATGTCATGTTGTATTTATTTCATTTCATAATAGGAATATTTTACTGCCTTTTACCAAACTTGAAGTTTCTGGCCAAACCCTGAAGGGTTCTTTTAAGAACATTACCTTTCAAAATGTGACATACCAAATCATGATTAATAATATATGAATAACTTATTATATTAATTTCCTCCTCCTACCTATTCTATGTTTTGGAGTGATAGGCCTCCTTTGGAGGCTAGGCCCACATAGAGATTAGTGAGAGCATGTCTTCCTGCACGAGAAGCTTCTACGTAAGTACATTTCCCTCTTGTTCTTTCACAAAATCTGATGATTCCTATTTTCTTTAGTGCAAATGGTTTGTATCCCCTCTTCCACATGTGAATGTGTAGCACCAACCTCCTCAATTTATCATTTGGTTATCATAAGTTAAAGCCTAAGGATACACCTACTAATAGAATTCAAGAAAAAAATACACTTTAAAACAATACACCTACTAACAAAAAAATATCAATCTTCATTCACATTGACCAAAATAATCTAAATAAGTCAATTAAAAAAATCAATCCTCATTCACATTGACAATAATAATCTAAATATGTCAATTGAGACAAAGATGGCCTACAATAGTCTGAAATATTATTCTATACTTTGAGATGACTACATATTGAAATATTAATGGTACATCACTAAAAAGAGGCAGATAAATATTACCTCCGAGATGACTTTATTTCAAACCACACAGAAATAGCATAAGGATTAGTTTTGACATTTTACAAGTCAGCATCCATGATTGTTTATTTCTGCAAGATGAGGCATGTCTTCTCAAAAAATCTGAAAGCTTCTTCTTCAGCTTCAGCTTTATCAAACTTTGGATCAAGAACATTCTCTTGGAATTCTCTTATCTTTTAAGCATTTTCCTTTCCTAGCCCACTTTTATTCTAAAATAGTTCCTTCGCAATAAAGAAAAAATTAAGTACTAAATGAGACTCTTTTCGACATTATTGATTATCCTTTCCTTTATCAATGAATGTTATTTGAATTGTTATGTTGAATTATGATGAATTAGATAGGGCTAAAATAACAAAATCTTTTCCTTTCTTTCTTTAGGTCACTCTGAAGTTGAAAATAGTTAACCTACCAAAATTATGGCTCAACCAAATATATAAACTATGGTGATTATTCCTTTTCTAAGTAGGACAATAAAATTATTAGCATACATTCAATTGTGAACTTAAATAGCTCTAAATTAAAATCACCCCAGCCTACTTTTTTTCATCACTAATGTGTTTGATTTGATTATTAAAATTATAAATGAAATTGAGGTTAGTGATTGGTAGATTGCATAAATAGTTCATTATTATCTAATAATTCATAAATGACCTACTTTTTACACTTAAGTAACAAAATGTATTGGACAATAGCACATTACTTTAATAAGTGTGAATCATTTTTTGTAAACATATAATTAAGTATATTTATTGTAACTCTTCTTTTTTTTTTTCAAAAAATAGATAATCTGATAGTCAACAATGCAATTTTATAGGAGACGATTTCCTTGAAGTCATAATTACTTCCTGTATTAAATTATCTTACCACCTCGTAATGAAACAAGATTGTTATAATAGTTATAATAGTGTTCAATGCAATTTAAACAAAGACATATATAATAAAATTTAAATAATAATTTCATTTATAGACTAATGTTACCAATATGAACTGATAGAAATTAGATATAAGGATACTTATATTATTGTATCAAAAAATTAATCGGGCTAGGATTGTTGCTCAGTTTTTTAATTACACATGGTGATTGTTGTTCATTTTTTAAAGGCATGGTGCATTGGTCAAAATTTATTAATATTATTATTATTATCAATATTTAAACTCAAGTTTTTTTGTTGGGCTCATAGGCTTTGTTTTTTATTGGTCGTTGAGCTTATAGGTTTGAACCACTTGTATTAACTTGATGAATAAGGTTCCCCATATGTAATTTCAATTAGCTCAAGCCAACCTAAAAATTATTAAGATTCATCATCAACAACAACAACAACAACAATAGTGATATTAGTAATGATTAAATTTGTAGACCCATTTTGAGATCATTCAGTTGAATAGGTAAACAAACAACAACTATGTTTAAACAAGTATGAACATGCTTAAGGAAGGGTTAAGGCCAAAAAGAACAAATGTATAGATTTCTAAACCAACAAAAAAATAAGGAAAATAATATATAAATAAAATAATATTAGAGGATTATAGTAATTGTTGACAGTTAGAGAATATAAAAATAATGATTATTTTGGCCTCATCTTTATTAAATTTAAATTTAAATTTTTTTGACCTCATCTTTATTAAATTTTAATTTTAATTTTTTTGACTTTTTCATCAATAATTTGTTATTATGTTGTCTTCTACTATTTTGTGCAAGTGCCATGGCGGGTAATTTCCATAGAGGTTTCCATAGAGGGCTAAGGTCTAAGTTGTCTTTGTTATTTTTTATTTTTAAATTTTAATGCCTTCATTTAGATTATAATTTTATAATAGATCTTTGGACCTTTCAAAATTCTATTTGAATCTTTAAATCAAGAAATGTGTATACCCACATGTGTTGGTAAACATTTTCTCTTTGCTTATTTGGAGGAAATTGTGTACTAGGGAAAGTACCTTCATAGGGTTATTATCATGAATAACTCAAAATAATAATTAAATTACCACAAATGTAATTCAATTAAGCGAGATTAAAGAAGATTGAGCACTCTATGGATCTCTAATTAGGGATGCTAATGATGAGCTCTCAACAAGCTCTCACTAGTGTCAATCCTAATATGAGAAAGAAATGATAAAGAAGCTAAAACAAGTTAATTCCAAAATAAATAGACTAATTAGCTCTAAATTTGCCTTTCTAGCTTAAAATTGCAAGAGGTTTGATCCTTCTCAAAAATTGTGGATGATCATTGCTTTGAATTATGCCTTGCTTTTATAGATTTTGGCAAGGCTAGGGGGTGTAGTTGATTTGATCATGGTTTGATAAGGGTTGAGTCCATGGTTCCACCTTTGGAGACCATTTAAATATTTTTTCCTCAAAGCTTGCGACAAGAAGACAAAATGGGTGGACAAGATGCTTTCTCCCTATAGGTGGTGGAGATTCGATGTGAGCTTGATCCTCAAATCCTATTGGTTGATGAATTTTTCTCCCATTCGGTGGTTGAGGGAAAATATGATTTATTTAATTGAATTTAATTAATAACCTTAGCCATGTGTACCCCTTTAATGGGTTAATTTGATTTAAATGAACTATGCAATTAATTAGATTAATTGCACAATTAATTGATTTATAATGATTTATTTGATTTTATGGCTTTTGAATTTTAATTAAATTTGAATTATGGCTCGATTGCAATTTAGCTTGATTTAATTTAATTGCATTGATTTTTTCCTTGGATGCTCATTTAATTGATTTTGTCCATTTTTAGGTGATTACAAATGCCCCTCTTTGAATGGATGCACGAAGCATATCAGTTCAAAGAATGTCCTCATGATTTTTTATGTGAAGTCTTGATTAATTTTGATGTCTTATTCGATGTTTGATAGACGATGTAGATTCTGATGATGGGATTGATGCAATTTCAATTGATTTGTAGTCCATGATGGTTGATATGATGATAGGTTGTCTGATATGGTTCCTGATTTGATATGATTTGATGTTTGCTGCCCCTCTCGATTGATAAATGAAATTTTTTCTAATAAAAGGATACGCTTTGATTTGATGGTCGTGCCCCTGATTCGCTGATTGTGATGTTGGTCTTGATTGTCTGAATGTATGCCCCCTCAGAAATGAAGGAAATTTGATTGTTGTTGAAAAATATGATGTTTTAGGTCAAGTTTGCGTGAATTAGGTCAATTAGTAAGGAATTTTGTTTTCATTTCCAATAATGGATTTACGATCGTTTGATAAAAATACCCATGATTTGGCAAAATTGGTGTAAAAAAATGGGTCCCTGGTCATTTTCTGGTCAAAGATGCCCTTTTTAGGTCAAAATGGGCTATATATAGGGCTAAAAGTCATTTTTACTATTTAGTTTTGCCTTCACTATTGACTTTTTTAGTTTGACCCCTTGGAGCTATTTCACGATGGTTATCCTGATTCGAGAGCACAAATTCGAGCGAGATCATTGATACATGTGGCCACCTAGCTACAGACCTCTGGTATGTGCCCCGAAAACTTGCTTTGTCATTTAAATTTATTTCAATTAATTTTTTTGGATTTTTACTAAAAAAATCCCTATTTTTTTCTTTTTCTATTTTTAATAGCGCATTTAATACTTTTAATGGCGCATACACATTTTCTCCAACACTTCCCAAGTTTTTCATTGCGTATCTGCTGGTTTTAATAGCGTGTACAAATAGTAGAACTAGGGCATGAAACACATTCACCCTTTTCTCCTATGCCTACAAATTAGATCGTGCATATTAATAATTTAGCAACGCGTATAGGTAATTCCTATAGTGTGTACTAATTTCTACAATGCATACACTTTAAAATAATGCTTTTAATCTTTTCTCCAGTGCATTCACCATTTTTAATTGCACTTTTTGCCTTTAGCACTTTTAATCAATTAAATAGTGCATACACCCTGTTTGGTTTAAAATGCAAACTTTTGAGTCAGTTTTATGAACCGTCTGGTGTTGTCAATTAGTCGATTGGCTTAGGTAATAAGTCTAATTTGATAGTGAGTCATATGATGTTAGTTCGAGTCATGTCACATTGAATGTTTAATTGTCAATCTCACTTTTGATGGTGGATGATGATAAAGTTTCCATCCTCTCTGAATAGAATCAGGAAAATTGATAGTGGTTTTATTTAGATTTTGATTGACTCGAAATTAGTCAATATGTAATGATGTTGATTTTTGATGTGTTTAACTTGCTTTCTGCAGGCCGAGCTTAAATTGCTCAGAGTTCAAGGCTTATACCCACTACCTTTCAGTAAGATTGATGACTTGACCCGTCCTGAGCACTGATTCATTGGTCAATGCGATCTCTCCTTCCTTTTGTCTCTCCCTTGATTCCACATGAATCTAGGTTTACTCATAGCTATGGTAGAGCGATGACACTCTGACCATAACACCTTCCACTTGCTGATGAAAGAGATGACGATCACTCCTGAGGACATCTATCAGTTGTTGTGGATCCCTACTCATGGGGAGTTGATATACTATAACCAGGTTTATGATGGGACCACATGTAGGTGAGTCTTTGGTGACCCTACTATTGGTGATGATTCAATCTAGTGGGCTCAGTTCCCTTCCTTCCCTACTCTTCCTACTATCTTGGGAGCATTGGTTGGTGGTTTCCTCATTCCTGATCGGCAAGGGCATGGCTTTGCAATTGGTTTGGGTCGTATCCTAGTGGATATGATCCCACAGCCATAGAGATTTGACTGGGGTAGCTATGTGCTGGCCCAACTGTATTATGAGCTGCATTTTGTTGTTTACCATTGTGGAGTGACTCTTTCTACTAGGGTTATTATTTTTCAACTATGGACATGGGAGCACATCATCCCTATTACTCGTCCCAATTTTTTTTGGCACTGTGATCCAGGTTGGCCCTTTGCTTGGCTGTACGAGGGGATGGTTATGTAGACACACTTGGAAAAGTTGGACTATTGGAGACCTATCATAGATGATATAGATCACATCATGTGGCAGCCATATATTGGATGTGAGGCATGGTCGGAGGATGCGGTGGAGTTACCTTTTATGTGTATGCCCCGGTGGATGGTAGGGCATACACCACTGATTATTGAGAGATTTTGTTTTCAGAGATTTCTATGGTAGTATGACTAAGTTCAGGGCATGCCTCAGGGTTTAGCATTGTATGCCCATGTACACGTAGAGAGGTCACTCTGGGGCCCTCAGATTGATTTCACGATAGATGTTCAAGAGTTGTTATAGCTACCCCACCTTGCATGAGATATATGTGATCACATTGTTGGTGCTGGTATGACCAATGACTATGCCAAGTGGTTTGCTTAGAACCTTTTTTTGAGATTTACTGATCCTACTAAGAGGGCTTTATGTAGTACCCTGCCCCTAGTCTGATTTTATAAATGTTATGATTACTTTAGGATGATAGATTATATGTTAGGAAATCATTGATGCTTATGATCTTACTGACCCCATACTTCCATGTGTATGGTTGATGTGTTTGTTTTATATTTCTATTTGATGTGCCTAATGTGGTTGAGGGATGGAGTCGTAGTTACTTGCTTGCAAGATCCACATGACCACCCAATCCCCGCCATTGTCTGTTATATATTTATATATGTATGTACATGTGGGTGTTGTATGCAGGTTTGTAGGTACCGGACATCAAATTCCATAAATTGTTAGGATGAGCGTGCCCTATAGCTCATCTCAATGGCAAAAGAGGGGAGATAATATTCAGTTCCAAATCCTAACCTAAGCCATATTATTGTCCTGAAATAGTGGACAAGATTCTATTATTCGTACCCTTCCTAAACTCATTTAGTTGATGTGAGTTTATAACCCTACCCTTGTGTATGAATGTGGGTCTTTAGGTCCTTTTGATGCTTTTAATTTTGGTGCTTGGCATGTTTTCTACAATTAGATTATTTAATCTGATTAAATAGTGCAATTTTTAATAAATGGAATATTTTTCTATTTTACCCATGAGAGATTATTTAATTAATTAGAAATTAATTTAATGCAAATGTTAAGTTAGTTTATTATGTGGTAGAAGTATTTAATTAATGAGAATTAATTAAATATCTTCACCTTAAAAACTATTTAATTGCAAATCTAACATTTGATTAATTGAAATGTATTTATTAATTTGAGTGTTAATTGAGCATGTGGGAATTATTTTATAGTAAATGTTTTATTTTATTTTAATTGAATGCATTAAAGTTGCACAATCAGTAATTGTTTAAATTAAATTAAAGACATTAGTTAATTTTTGTTAAGTGTTCTCAACAAAAGGCAAAGTGAAAATAGACTTGAGTTCAACTGAAATCGAACTGTAAATCAAAGTCTAAATTTATGCAAGACCTTTTAGGATGTTGAGTTAAGTAATTCTTTTACTTTTAACATTGAGTTCGTCTTATTTTTTTAGAGTTGCATTCTTTTAGCTTTGGTATTCAGGTTTTCTATATAAGGGACCTAAAATACCATTTAGAAAGGGAATTCAATTAGGTTTTGAAGGATTCTCTCTTGGAATATTTTTGGAACATTAAAATTTTGGTATTTTTGAAAGATCTGGGTATTTAAGATTTGGAATTGATTTTTTATTCAGCTTTGTGTATTAAGGTATGGTTTTAAAATCTTTAAAAATTTTCTGTTAAAATCATTCTCTTATTCATGTTGATTAGATCTTGTGTGTAGATGAGAGTTTGTTGAAAAGATGTGTTTATTTGATAATCATGAATACTAGGGAATCATTTGGAAGGAAAATTTGATTAAATTTTTGTTTAAGAGTTTTTCTTTGAATTATTCTCAATTATAGCCTTCTATGATTTTGAGTGTTTTGAAAGAGTTAGTTTTTAGAGAAAATGCATGCTTTTGAAATAGATATATTCAGTTGCATGTTATTTATGACAGATATTTTTAGTTGCATGCTATTTAAAGAAGATATATTCAGTTGCATGTTATTTAGAAAAGATATATTCAGTTGCATGTTATTTATAATAGATATTTTCAGTTGCATGCTATTTAAAGAAGATATATTCAATTGTATGTTATTTAGAAAAGATATATTCAATTACATGTTATTTATGAAAGATATATTCGGTTGCATGTTATTTAAAGAAGAGATATTCAATTGCATGTTATTTATGATAGATATTTTCAGTTGCATGTTATTTAACGAAAATATATTCAGTTGCATGTTATTTATGAAAGATATATTCAGTTGCACATTATTTAAACAAGATATATTCAGTTGCATGTTATTTATGATAGATATTTTAGTTTCATGTCATTTAACAAAATATATTCCGTTGCATGTTATTTATGAAAGATATATTTAGTTGCATGTTATTTAATGAAGATATATATATTCAGTTGCATATTATTTATGAAAAATATATTCAGTTGCATGTTATTTAAGAAAGATATATTCGGTGCATGTTATTTAAAGAAGATGTATTCAGTTGCATGTAGTGGTATTCTATTTTTAGAAATTCTATTTTGAAAAATAAATAAAATTCATACATGAGAATTCTTTTAGAATAACAAAAATAAGAAGAATAATGCTATATAATTAAATATTATTTTATGAGAATTTCATAATGATGTGTTTATTATTGGAGTTTGGTTTCTTTTTTTGATTACTGGTATGGCTAGCATTAATTTATCTTTTAGGAGATGTAATTCCAGAGGCGGGGTTTTGGATTTTTAATCTATCATGTTTATTTACCTTGCATATTCTATTGTGTCGGTGAACTTGTTCTATGATGATTCTAGCTTTGCATGTTTCTATCATCGTTGGATCTAATTATTGAGATTTATGCGCTATGTTAACTCAAAGTTACTCTTGATCTTGTGAAGCCCTAGGGTATGTTATTTGAGTGTATAGCGGGAAGTGACTTGTAATTGGTGCCGGAGCCCGGAAGTGGCTACCAGGAGATCCTATTACAAGTAGCTTAATAAGTGATAATTAATAAACATTGGGAATTTTAAAATGAACCTAATAAGATGTTATGTGCCTCGCCCATGCCTGAGTTCACGATTGAGTTTGACTAGGATGGGAGTGAGAGGATGCTTGCCACCTTTGTGGAATGGATATGGCATAGGTAGTACCTTGTCTACATGAAATATTACTATAACCACATAGATTCACTAGGGTGTCAAGGTCTGAAGAGACTACCAGGATAACCCTAGAGTTGGCTTGTGTGATGACACTTCCTGTATACAGCTTAGATTTCCTACGTGTATTGGTTGCTTTTGGTGAGAGTATGTTATACCTTGTACTTTTTGTACCTTTGAGTTAGAAGCTTTCAGGATCTCTACCTTGGTTGTTGTTGTTGTTTGTTATCCAAGTGGGATTTGATGTTATATCCTCAGCATGGTGGGAGTAGACCATTTAGGTTCACGAGGTTGGGTGGTAGTGATTCTTTTACCATTTGAGATTTTGACGTTCATGCACCGAGGCTGGATGATTCATGAGGCAGTCTTTCCTTCTTGATCTTCATTGATGAAGATATGTTCTTGTTCTTCTTCTTTTTGTGATCTTGTATCATTGTATTAGATTTTCAGTAATGTCATGTTGTACTTCTTTTCAATTATTGTATTACATACCTTGCGACATGTGTAGTGGATGCAGATTATTATGGTTACCTTATGGTGCCAATTGTATTTATGTTATCATGTATATGATGTCGTATTTATCCTTCAATTTTATTCTTGGGATTCATAATTATATCTTATCTAAAATTAATAAATTAATTCTTTCATAATCTACGTCAAGGAACCCTTGAGAGTTGTAACCTGTGTTAGTTGTTTATTGCTTTGTCTTGCTTCTGTATTGTAAAACTTTGATGTTAGTGATTGTTAACAAAAAAGAAAAAAAATTGTTCTGCAAACTTAATTGCATGTTTAGGTTAAGTTCTCTTGGGTTCCCTAGCGGGGCATTACACTTGGTATCAGAGCACCGGGTTCTACACTGGGAACTCTGGGAAATTATGTGCTTATTAGATGTCTAAACTGTTAAACTTGAAACCAAACATAGACATATAACTCTTTTCTGTTTATTGTGCATGGTTACCTTCTCTAATGCATCTAGGGTGAAATACCTTTGGATATCATGAAGCGATTACCCCCTTGAGCATGGCTACTACTAGTCACCTTGTTATGTGGATGTGTTATGATTGATGATTTATTTTTAGTTGATTGATGAATTGTTCATGTTGTGTATGGGCTACCATTGAAATTTTGAACTTTCTTATGATTGGATTAGTCACCTAACTCTCTTTTCGTTATCTATTTTGTGACACTAGTCGCACACAATTTTTTTTTGTTGAAATGGAGATCTCCTATGATTTAATGTTGGATTTATGATTTCCCCGCTTGGGTTTTCCTTTTTTTGAGTTTTGTGGTGACTACTCTGAATGTTTATTTTTGTTGGCCCTGTTATATGATAAGTGTTGTTTCTATCATGTTCATTATGAACCCTTGATAGTATGTATAAGGGAGGACATTGTAGAGATGGTACTATATTTGTGCAAACGTTGCATTAGCTAGATAGATTTTCCTAAACTTCTCAACTTATTATTAATACAGATATGAATGTGTTCTTTATATAATTGATTCTAGATGTTCTCTATTATGATGAATAAATAAAGATTTAGATCTATTTTTTGATTTGTTAATAAATTATTGATCAATATGATATTTTCAGTTGTTCCTAAACTAGACATTATATTGTTCTTAATGACTGCATATCATGTTCCTACCTTATGATTCGATTTCAGATGTTATGTTTTGTTTTTAGTAAATGCTTTGTGTTTGAGGGATGCATACCCTATCTATTTGTAGGCTTCTAGGAGTAATCCTAATTCTTGGGGGGTGGATGTAGTACCTCGCCCCTAGTCTGATTTTATAAATGTTATGATTACTTTAGGATGATAGATTATATGTTAGGAAATCATTGATGCTTATGATTTTACTGACCCCATACTTGCATGTGTATGGTTGATGTGTTTGTTTTATATTTCTATTTGACATGCTCGACGTGGTTGAGGGACATAGTCGTAGTTACTTGCTTGCGAGATCCACACGATCGATCGATCTATGTCATTGTCTGTTATATATTTATATATGTGTGTACATGCAAGTGTTGTATGCAAGTTTGTAGGTACCGAGCATCAACTTCCTTGAATTGTCAAGATAAGTGTACCCTATCGCTAATCTCAATGGTAAAAAAGGAGAGATAATATTCAGTTTCAAATCCTAACCTAAGCCATATTATTGTCCTGAAATAGTGGACAAGATTCTGTTATTCGTACCCTTCCTAAACTCATTTAGTTGATGTGAGTTTATAAACCTGTCCTTGCGTATGAATGTGGGTTTTTAGGTCCATTTGATTCTTTCAATTTTGGTGCTTGGCGTGTTTTCTATAATTAGATTCTTTAATTTGATTAAATAGTGCAATTTTTAATAAATGGAATATTTTTCTATTTTTAGCCATGAGAGATTATTTAATTAATTAGAAATTAATTTAATGCAAATGTTAAGTTAGTTTATTATGTGGTTGAAGTATTTAATTAATGAGAATTAATTAAATATCTTTACCTTAAAAATTATTTAATTGCAAATCTAACATTTGATTAATTGAAATGTATTTATTAATTTGAGTGTTAATTGAGCATGTGGGAATTATTTTAGAGTAAATGTTTTATTTTATTTTAATTGAATGCTTTAAAGTTGCACAATCAGTAATTGTTTAAATTAAAATAAAGGCATTAGTTAATTTTGGTTAAGTGTTTTCTACAAAAGGCAAAGTGAAAATAGACTTGAGTTCAACTGAAATCGAATTACAAATCAAAGTCTAAATTCATGCAAGACTTTTTGGGATGTTGAGTTAAGTAATTCTTTTATTTTTAAAGTTGAGTTCGTCTTATTTTTTAGAGTTGCATTCTTTTAGCTCTGGTATTCGGGTTTTTTATATAAGTGAGCTAAGAGACCATTTAGAAAGGGAATTCAATCAGGTTTTGAAGGATTCTCTCTTGGAAGATTTTAGGAGGATTAAAATTTTGGTATTTTTGAAAGCTCTCGGTATTCAAGATTTGGAATTGACTTTTGATTCAGCTTTGTGTATTAAGGTATGGTTTTAAAATCCTTAAAAAATTTCTATTAAAATCATTCTCTTCTTCATGTTGATTAGATGTAGTGTGTGGATGAGTGTTTGTTGAAAAGATGTGTTTATTTGATAATCATGAATGCTAGGGAATCATTTGGAAGGAAAATTTGATTAAAGATTTGTTTAAGAGTTTTTCTTTGAATTATTCTCAATTATGGCCTTCTATGATTTTGAGTGTTTTGAAAGAGTTAGTTTTTAGAAAAAATGCATGTTTTTGAAATAGATATATTCAGTTGCATGTTATTTATGACAGATATTTTTAGTTGCATGCTATTTAAAGAAGATATATTCAGTTGCATGTTATTTAGAAAAGATATATTCAGTTGCATGTTATTTATAATAGATATTTTCAGTTGCATACTATTTAAAGAAGATATATTCAGTTGCATGTTATTTAGAAAAGATATATTCAATTGCATGTTATTTATGAAAGATATATTCAGTTGCATGTTATTTAAAGAAGATATATTTAGTTGCATGTTATTTATGATAGATATTTTCAGTTGCATGTTATTTAACGAAAATATATTCAGTTGCATGTTATTTATGAAAGATATATTTAGTTGTATGTTATTTAAAGAAGATATATTCAGTTGCATGTTATTTATGACAGATAATTTCAGTTTCAAGTTATTTAACGAAAATATATTCAGTTGCATGTTATTTATGAAAGATATATTTAGTTGCATGTTATTTAATGAAGATATATATATATATATATATATATATATATATATATATATATATATATATATATATATATATATATATATATATATATATATATATTCAATTGCATATTATTTATGAAAGATATATTCAGTTGCATGTTATTTAGGAAAGATATATTCGATGCATGTTATTTAAGGAAGATATATTTAGTTGAATGTTCAGTTGCATGTAGTGGTATTCTATTTTTAAAAAATTTATTTTGAGAAATAAATAAAATTCATACATGAGAATTCTTTTAGAATAACAAAACTAAGAAGAAGAATAATGCTATATAATTAAATATTATTTTTATGAGAATTTCATAATGATGTGTTTATTATTGGAGTTTGGTTTCTTTTCTTGATTACTAGTATGGGTAGCATTAATTTAGCTTTTAGGAGATGTAATTTCAGAGGTAGGGTTTTGGATGTTTAATCTATCATGTTTGTTTACCTTGCATATTCTCTTGTGTCAGTGAACTTGTTCTATGATGATTCTATCTTTGCATGTTTCTGTCATCGTTGGATCTAGTTATTGAGATTTATGAGTTGTGTTAACTCAAAGTTACTCTTGATCTTGTGAAGCCCTAGGGTAGGTTATTTGAGTGTATAGCGGGAAGTGACTTGTAATTGGTGTCGGAGCTCGGAAGTGGCTACCAGGAGATCCTATTACAAGTAGCTTAATAAGTGATAATTAATAAATATTGTAAATTTTAAAATGAACCTAATAAGATGTTATGTGCCTCGCCCATGCCTAAGTTCACGATTGAGTTTGACTAGGATGGGAGTGAGAGGATGCTTGCTACCTTTGTGGACTGGATATGGCATAAATAGTACCTTTTCTACACAAAAGGTTACTATAACTACATAGAGTCACTAGGGTGTCATGGTCTGAACAGACTACCAGAATAACCCTAGAGTTGGCTTGTGTGATGACACTTCCTGTATACATATTAGGTTTCCTACATGTATTGGTTGCCTTTGGTGAGAGTATGTTATACCTTGTACTTTTTGTACCTTTGAGTTAGAAGCTTTCAGGACCTCTTATTTGGTTGTTGTTATTTTTTGTTATCCAAGTGGGATCTGATGTTATCTCCTCAGCATGGTAGGAGTGGACCATTTAGGTTCACGAGGTCGGGTGGTAGTGATTCTTTTACCATTTGATATTTTGACATTCGTGCACCGAGGCTGGATGATCCATGAGGTAGTCTTTCCTTCTTGATCTTCATTGATGAAGATGTGTTCTTCTTCTTCTTCTTTTTGTGATCTTGTATCATTGTATCAAATTTTTAGTAATGTCATGTTGTACTTCTTTTCAGTTATTGTATTACATACCCTGCGACATGTGTAGTGGATGCAGATTATTATGGTTACCTTATGGTGCCAATTGTATTTATGTTATCATGTATATGATGTATTTATCCTTCAGTTGTATTCTTGGGATTTATAATTTTATCTTATCTAAAATTAATAAATTAATTCTTTCGTAGTCTACGTCAAGGAACCCTTGAGAGTTGTAACCTGTGTTAGTTGTTTATTGCTTTGTCTTGCTTCTGCATTGTAAAACTTTGATGTTAGTGATTGTTAACAAACAAAAAAAAAATTGTTCTGCAAACTTAGTTGCATGTTTAGGTTAAGTTCTCCTGGGTTCCCTGGTGGGGCATTACACTTGGTATCAGAGCACTAGGTTCTACACTGGGAACTCTGGGAAGTTGTGTGCCCATTAGATGTCTAAACTGTTAAACTTGAAACCAAACATAGACATATAACTCTTTTCTGTTTATTATGCATGGTTACCTTCTCTAATGCATCTAGGGTGAAATACCTTTGGATGTCATGAAGCGATTACCCCCTTGAGCATGGATACTACTAGTCACCTTGTTATATGGATGTGTTATGATTGATGATTTATTTTTAGTTGATTGATGAATTGTTCATGTTGTCTCTGGGCTAGCATTGAAATTTTGAACTTTTTTATGATTGCATTAGTCACCTACCTTTCTTTTCATTATCTATTTTGTGATGCTATTTGCACTGAATTTTTTTTGTTGAAATGGAGATCTCCTATGATTTAATGTTGGATTTATGATTTCCCCGCTTGGGTTTTCCTTTTTTTGAGTTTTGTGGTGACTACTCTGAATGTTTGTTTTTGTTGGCCCTGTTCTGTGATAAGTGTTGTTTCTATCATGTTCATCATGAACCCCTAATAGTATGTATAAGGGAGGACATTGCAGAGATGGTACTATGTTTGTGTAAGCATTGCATTAGCTAGATAGATTTTCCTAAACTTCTCAACTTATTATTAATATATATATGAATGTGTTCTTTATGGAATTGATTCTAGATGTTTTCTGTTATGATGAATAAATAAAGATTTAGATTTTTTTTTCGAATTGTTAATGAATTATTGATCAATATGATATTTTCAGTTGTTCCTAAACTAGACACTATATTATTCTTAATGACTGCATATCATGTTCCTACCTTATGATTCAATTTTAGATGTTATGTTTTGTTTTTAGTAAATGCTTTGTGTTTGAGGGATGCATACCCTATCTGTTTGTAAGCTTCCAGGAGTAATCCTAATTCTAGGGGGGATGGATGTAGTACCCCGCCCCTAGTCTAATTTTATAAATGTTATGATTACTTTAGGATGATAGATTATGTGTTAGGAAATCAATGATGCTTATGATTTTACTGTCCCCATACTTGCATGTGTATGGTTGATGTGTTTATTTTATATTTCTGTTTGACGTGCCTGATGTGGTTGAGGGACATAGTCGTAGTTGCTTGCAAGATCCACACGATTGTCTAATCCCCGCCATTGTCTATTATATATTTATATATGTATGTACATGCGGGTGTTGTATGTAGGTTTGCAAGTACCGAGCATCGACTTCCCTGAATTTTCAAGATGAGCGTGCCCTATCACTAATCTCAATGGTAAAAGAGGGGAGATAATATTCAATTCCAAATCCTAACCTAAGCCATATTATTGTCCTGAAATAGTGGACAAGATTCTATTATTCGTACCCTTCCTAAACACATTTAGTTGATGTGAGTTTATAACCTTGTCCTTGCATATGAATGTGGGTCTTTAGGTCCTTTTGATGCTTTTAATTTTGGTGCTTGGCGTGTTTTCTATAATTAGATTATTTAATTTGATTAAATAGTGCAGTTTTTAATAAATGGAATATTTTTCTATTTTTAGCCATGAGAGATTATTTAATTAATTAGAAATTAATTTAATGCAAATGTTAAGTTAGTTTATTATGTGGTAGAAGTATTTAATTAATGAGAATTAATTAAATGTCTTCACCTTAAAAATTATTTAATTGCAAATCTAACATTTGATTAATTGAAATGTATTTATTAATTTGAGTGTTAATTGAGCACGTGGGAATTATTTTATAGTAAATATTTTATTTTATTTTAATTGAATGCATTAAAGTTGCACAATCAGTAATTGTTTAAATTAAATTAAATACATTAGTTAATTTTGGTTAAGTGTTCTCAACAAAAGGCAAAGTGAAAATAGACTTGAGTTCAACTGAAATCGAACTACAAATCAAAGTCTAAATTCATGCAAGCCCTTTTGGGATGTTGAGTTAAGTAATTCTTTTATTTTTAAAGTTGAGTTAGTCTTATTTTTTAGAGTTGCATTCTTTTAGCTCTGGTATTCAAATTTTCTATATAAGGGACCTAAGAAACCATTTAGAAAGGGATTCCAACCGGGTTTTGAAGGATTCTCTCTTGTAAGATTTTAGGAGGATTAAAATTTTGGTATTTTTGAAAGCTCTCGGTATTCAAGATTTAGAATTGATTTTTGATTAAGCTTTGTGTATTAAGGTATGGTTTTAAAATATTTAAAAATTTTCTGTTAAAATCATTATCTTCTTCATGTTGATTAGATCTTGTGTGTAGATGAGTGTTTGTTGAAAATATGTGTTTATTTGATAATCATGAATGCTAGGAAATCATTTGGAAGGAAAATTTGATTAAAGTTTTGTTTAAGAGTTTTTCTTTGAATTATTCTCAATTATGGCCTTCTATGATTTTGAGTGTTTTAAAAGAGTTAGTTTTTAGAGAAAATGCATGCTTTTGAAATAGATATATTCAATTGCATGTTATTTATGACAAATATTTTCAGTTGCATGCTATTTAAAGAAGATGTATTCAGTTGCATGTTATTTTGAAAAGATATATTTAGTTGCATGTTATTTATGATAGATATTTTCAGTTGCATGCTATTTAAAGAAGATATATTCAGTTGCATGTTATTTAGAAAAGATATATTCAGTTGTATGTTATTTATGAAAGATATATTCGGTTGCATGTTATTTAAAGAAGATATATTTAGTTGCATGTTATGTATGATAGATATTTTCAGTTGCATGTTATTTAACGAAAATATATTTAGTTGCATGTTATTTATGATAGATATATTCAGTTGCACGTTATTTAAAGAAGATATATTCAGTTGCATGTTATTTATGATAGATATTTTCAGTTGCATGTTATTTAACAAAAATATATTCAGTTACATGTTATTTATGAAAGATATATTTAGTTGCATGTTATTTAATGAAGATATATATATTCAGCTGCATATTATTTATGAAAAATATATTCAGTTGCATGTTATTTAGGAAAGATATATTCAGTGCATGTTATTTAAGGAAGATATATTCAGTTGCATGTAGTGGTATTCTATTTTTAGAAATTCTATTTTGAGAAATAAATAAAATTCATACATGAGAATTCTTTTAGAATAACAAAAATAAGAAGAAGAATAATGCTATATAAATAAATATTATTTTATGAGAATTTCATAATGATGTGTTTATTATTTGAGTTTGGTTTATTTTCTTGATTACTGGTATGGGTAGTATTAATTTAGCTTTTAGGAGATGTAATTCCAGAGGTGGGGTTTTGGATGCTTAATTTATCATGTTTATTTACCTTGCATATTCTGTTGTGTCGGTAAACTTGTTCTATGATGATTCTAGCTTTGCATGTCTCTGTCATTGTTGGATCTAGTTATTCAGATTTATGAGTTGTGTTAACTTAAAGTTACTCTTGATCTTATGAAGCCCTAGTGTAGGTTATTTGAGTGTATAGTAGGAAGTGGCTTTTAATTGGTGCCAGAGCCCAAAAGTGGCTACTAGGAGAACCTATTACAAGTAGCTTAGTAAGTGATAATTAATAAACATTCAGATCTTTAAAATGAACCTAATAAGATGTTATGTGCCTTGCCCATGCCTATGTTCCCAATTGAGTTTCACTAGGATGGGAGTGAGAGGATGCTTTTTGCCTTTGTGGAATGGATATGGCATAGGTAGTACCTTGCCTACACAAAAGGTTACTATAACCACATAGAGTCACTAGGGCATCGGGGTCTGAAGAGACTACCAAGATAACCCTAGAGTTGGCTTGTGTGATGATACTTCCTATATACATCTTAGGTTTCCTATGTGTATTGGTTGCCTCTTGTGAGAGTATGTTATACCTTGTTGTACTTTTTGTACCTTTGAGTTAGAAGCTTTCAGGACCTCTTCCTTGGTTGTTGTTGTTTTTTGTTATCTGAGTGGGATCTGATGTTATCTCCTTAGGATGGTGGGAGTGGACCATTTAGGTTCACGAGGTTGGGTGGTAGTGATTCTTTTACCATTTGAGATTTCAACGTTCGTGCACTGAGGCTAGATGATCCATGAGGAAGTATTTCCTTCTTGATCTTCATTGATGAAGATGTGTTCTTGTTCTTCTTCTTTTTGTGATCTTGTATCATTGTATTAGATTTTCAGTAATGTCATGTTGTACTTTTTAGTTATTGTATTACATACCTTGCAACATGTGTAGTGGATGCAGATTATTATGGTTACCTTATGGTGCCAATTGTATTTATGTTATCATGTATATGGTGTCATATTTATGCTTAAGTTGTATTTTTGGGATTCATAATTTTATCTTATCTAAAATTAATAAATTAATTCTTTTGTAATCTACATCAAGGAACCCTTGAGAGTTGTAACCTATGTTAGTTATTTATTGCTTTGTCTTGCTTCTGCATTGCAAAACTTTGATGTTAGTGATTGTTAACCAAAAAAAAAAATTGTTCTAAAAAGTTAGTTGCATGTTTAGGTTAAGTTCTCTTGGGTTCCTTGGTGGGGCATTACACTTTAGCTATCGAGGAGGATTCAAATGATGACGGTGGTGATGATGATGGTGGGGGGAGAGGTCAGCAATGAGGTCATCTGGATGACTAGGCTAGTGGGGAGACAAGGTCAGTATTCCTGTTATAGTTTTTGCTCCTATTCCTTATAGGGGTGGTGTTCGCATGAGAGGTGGTCAGGTCACAGTCTGAGGTGGTGGTGTGGATAGAGCTCTGCATCGAGTCGGTGTGGATAGATTGGCCAGTTGGGGCCAACACAAGGTGAGAGTTTTTAGATAGGTTGGGGCTCAGGTTGTGGACGATGTGGATGCTCAAGCCACTCAGATACTGTTAGATCAGGTGTAGGGTCCACTAGTACTTTCACAGGTTCCTTTAGTACAGACTCCTACTTCTTCTTCTATGCCATCTTCTTTAGTTCTTTCATCTTCTTCTTATTTCATTCCATCTTTTTCTACTTCTCTTCCATCTTCTTCCATGGCTCCTCCATAGACTCCACCTATTCAGGCTCCTTCACAGGGTCCACCTATAGAGGCTCCAACATCTTTTGTTGATGTCCAGGTTTTACAATCCGACGTATCAGAGATTAGACAATAGGTCAGTCACCTGGGTAGTATGATGCAGGCCTTCATGTCTTCTATGAGTCAGCATGGTTTTATAGGCTAGCTCTAGTATACCTCTAGATGTTGATCATGGTCATGATGGTGCTGGTGATTTTGGCAGTTGACCTGGTTTTGATATGACATACTATATTCTTTGTTATATATGATTATTCATTTTTGATCTCAAGACATTGGATTCACATCATTTTTTTGATCACTTGATATTACTCATTCTTTTAAACTTGTTGATATCTTGATGGATTTTGATTTCCATATACTGATGATCTATGGTGACATTATGGACTTTGATACGTAGTTTGTTTAGAGTTACTTTATATGATTTCATCATGTGTTTGACTTCATTTTTCAGGTACTTTATATGATATACAAATCTATATGATTCTATCTCTACATGCTTTATTTTTATGCTTTTCTTGAAATGCAGTTTATGATATGAATGCACATGTCTAATATTTTATTGATGCTAGTGTTTTTCTTATTTATGACATAGAGTAGATGGATACATATGTCATATATTTTAATGTTGTATGATGATATAATGGTTTAATGATAAATGCAATGTAATGGTACTTATAGATGCATTTATGTGATGATATGGATGAATAATAAATGTAATGAATATTTGGTATATTAATGTGATGCAAAATGTGATGAATGTAACTATGAAATTGGATAGGTTGGAGGTATGGATTAATGATATGAAATGAAATTAATGATGATCTTATATGTAAATGGAAATGACCTAAATTTGAATATACTGCAATATTTTATATGTATGAATTGGATGAATGCACCTAAATGAACAATGCAATATACTAATGATATGATTTTGAAACTACAATGATGTAGAATGCAATGCAATGTTTGTAATGTCTTAATGATTGACTAATGTTATTTAATGATATAGATTAATCCATGAATGCACATGAATGCAATGAATTTTAATGACCTGATGAAGATTTAATATGAATGCAACCTAATAGCAGATAATGCATAAAATAAATTAGATGTATGTAATGTTTGTAATGAATTGCTAGAAATGTGATGACCTAATAAAATGAGTATGAATGAATTTATGAATGCAAACTAAAGTAAATGAGTTTAATAGATATCACCTAGAATGAGATCGAAAGATTTTTTTGTAAATGAATGTAATGATTGTGGCTAAAATGAATGTAAGGTAAAATGAATGCAAACTAATGCACTTTAATTTAAATAAACTTATATTAATGTCTTAAATAGATGCAAGTTTATCATGATTTAAACTGAATCTCACATATGTCTTTAATCTAATGCAACGAACATTTTATTTTTTATTTTTGATTGTGATGTCCAACACACTCTATCATATGTAGTTTTTGATGTGCATTTTGATTTTTGATCTACTCCACCCCATTTTAGTTTTTCTCTTTTCCAATTGATTTTTTCAAACTAAGATAGGCAAATCACTTAAATGCATTTAGTCTAGTATGGATCCATCTAACTATCACTATTCACAAATTAGGAGCTTATATTCATCATTGAGTAATTTTTTGAATTCCGTGAAATTAGTACAACCATCAATAGTTCAACTATGATGATATGAATACTTCTTTCATTTTTACATGGTGCTTTCCCATCTTTGGCATGACTTTCATTGATTGAGACCAATCATGAGATTACGAATATTGATTTTGTTAGATTCTATGTTGTGAGTGGATTTTGGTATTATGATATTTAACATCAAAATATCCAAGGTATCCTTTTGTGTAAACAAACATTGATCTTTGTTTCTTCATATGTACATGTCCTCAATGATTCTTTGATGATCATGTCCTTAGACAAATAATACATACTTCAAAACGTTGACCTTAAGACATTCATTCAAAAATAAATAAAATATCATTTTTCATCATAGCTTGTCTAGTTTAAAAACCTTCATCGATTTGGTAGAAAGACATGATTTCATCAATCAAGTCAACACTTAGAAAAAAATTTGCATCATTTTTCAAATCCATAGTTCAAGTATAGTTCTATCCATTTCATACTTTTAATCCTAATAATGATAAGTGTTCTTGTGAGATCTTGGATCAAGGTTTTGCGTTTGATTGAAATTTGGATTAGGATTAGGATTTGATTGAGCGTTTCGCTTGCATTTTGATGAATTGATTTAGTGTCAGATTGATGTTTTCTTTGATGAACCCATCCTCCTTGAGAGTATATTTTGCCCCTAGTTTGATGTGATTGTGTTCGTGGGACTTGAGACAATTTGCAGATTAGATTAGTGACAAAACCTTTAGGTACTTGCAAATGCAACTGTGGGGTTTTATTATGCAATATATACAAGTGTTGGTGAATGCAATATTTACAAGGATGACTACTAGGCATGAGACTATATTGGACTTTCAATGGCACTTGTTTACCAGGTTTTCACCGATTGAATGGATTTTCTTTCTTTTTCTATTTTTAAAGCTTTTTCCTTTTTTTTCTACCAAGGTGCCTATTTGCTAGGTTTTCACCAAGGTTCTTTTTCTCTCTCTTTTTTTTTTGTATTTTCCCTTTTTTCAAATTTTTTTTGTTTCCATATCATCAAGGTGCCTATTTTCTAGGTTTTCACCAAGATAACACCTTTTTAAGGATTAATTTTTGAATGTTTTTGGTTTTTTTTCATGCTCAATTTTCCACTATTTTTTATTTTTTCTGTATTTCTGATTTGTTTTCTCTTTTCTACTTTTCAATGTTTTTGGTATTTTCAAGATCTCTTTTAACTATATACAATAAATAGGATGCTCGCTCATCTAATATTTATGACTCTTTTTCTCTATCTCTCTTTAATCGCTTCAGGTGTAGAACCTTTTCAAATGTATATTGTTTATTGGCTCTTGCAACTCATCTCCTTCATAATTAGCTAGTTTGTAGGTGCTAGTGCCAAACGATGAAGTAATCACAAAGGAACCTAACCATTTTGTTTCCCATTTTCCTTTCTTCTCTCTTTCTTCTTGATTCATGTGATTCTCTTGCAAAACTAAGTCACCTATTTGGAATGCCCTTGGTTTTATATGCTTGTTATAATTTCTAGTCATTCAGTTTTGATACATTTTTAATTGATCAAAAACTTGTTGTTGTCTCTCATCTAGCAATTCTAGTTCATGTAATCTAGAAACTCTATAGTCTTCCTCACTAAACAATCCATGCAAAGAGACTCTTAAAGATGGAATTTCTACCTCCAAGGGTAAAACTGCTTCAATTCCATAGACTAAGGAGAATGGTGTAGCTCCCATTGGCATTCTAATGCTTGTTCTATAAACCCATAGAGTAGGGTTTATTTGAATGTGCCAGTCTCTACCTAAATTATCCACCATTCTCTTCAATATTTTTAGGATGTTCTTGTTTGTAGCTTCTGCTTGTCCATTACCTTGTGGGTAATATATCGAAGATGAGTGATGTAACATATGAAATTTTGTACATAATTCTTTCAGATCCTTTTTTTTGAAATGTTTTGCATTATCTGTTATGATAGCATGAGGAACACCATATCTAAATATTATCTGATTTAAAATGAATAAGGATATCTGCTTTCCTATGGCAGTGGATAAGGGTGCAACTTCCACCCATTTGGTAAAATATTTTGTTGCAATAATGATGAATTTATGACCATTTGAAGATGGTGGATAAATCATACCTATAAGATCCAAACCACATTGATAAAAGGGCCAAGGTGTTTTCATGGGGTGAAGCTCTTGTGCTGGTACGTGGATCAAGTTCCCATGGTTTATCCCCTCCTCATGAAGAAGCTTTGATACAAGAGGGTGATTTATTAATGGATGACATATTCATACATGATGATAACTCTTTTTCTAAAACACATTCCCCTTATACATACATCTTAGTGAAAGAAGATGGGATTATAGATGCTTTACCTCCATTTGGGATTCCTTCTAGTGATGAGGCATTAGTGGAGAATGATATGAATTCTCTTAATGGTCTCTCTATTAGTGATGATCTTATGGATAATCAAGGTCTTACCTCATCTCCTCCTAGGTTGTCTTCTTTTCTTCCTTTTTGTGAATCTATTTTTAGTGTTGAGACAACTAATATGGTTTTTTTGAAACCCTTGTTGACTATCAAAGGTTGTCCTTGCATTACTATCAAAGTTAAAGCTATGGAGTCTTTAGAGTCTTTCAATGACCAAGATTCAATAGCTCACACATATCATAGAAGGAATAGCCTTCAACCTAATCTGGTGGTGTGTACTTCATTACCACCTTCTCAACCTATTCTTCCTCCTCCACCCCATCTTCCTAGCAAGGAGTATGATTTGATTAACCAATTGAAAAATACTCCTGCCAAAATTTCTTCATGGGAGCTTCTTCAAACTTCACCTACCTACTATGAAGCCTTGCACAAAGCTCTAGCAACTCTTCCCACTCCACCTCCTTATCAAGAGAACATCAATAACTTCTTATAATGCATGCATGCTACCTCGGGTCCTCTTGACATTGTATTTACTCAAAAGGATTTACCTTCTAAAGAAGTTCAAAATCAATATGATGCTCTTATGGTTGCTATTTCTATCAATAAAAGTATCATTTGTAGGACCTTGATTGTGTTAGCTTGTGGTGACTGATCAGTAAAGTACTATACACTTTTCCTCCTTCCCTAAAGTGAAAAAATATTGTATAATATGGCTTAGGGTTAGGGATTTCATTATGTATCATTATAGTACTTGTGATGGAATTGATTTGGAAGGGGATTATAGATTGTAATCAGGTTTTAATCACTGGATAATAAAATATTGGACTCGCTATTGGTGGATGTAGCCCAGGGATTGGGTGAACCATGTTAAATCTTTGTGTCTTGTGTTCTCTTCTATGTGGTTTATTGTTTTCTGATATTGGTTATATTTGCATGTAATTGTTATTTCAGCCTTGTTAATCCTAACAGTTTGATAATGGATCTGGGCTTAATATTTGTAGCATGGACATGCTCAAAGCAATTAACACCAATATTTCAACTATTCAACCTGACAATGTTCCTATACATGGCTTTGATAACATTACTAAGAACACTTTAGGCATCATTACCTTATCTATCAAAGTAGGACTTTTCATCCTGAATAAACCTATTCATGTTATGCCTAGACCTCTCAATTATAACCTTCTTTTGGGTAGACCTTGGTTACATGAGATACATGTTGTTCCTTCCACCCTTCATCGTAAAGTCAAGTTTATACATAATAACAAGATGTATATGCTTCATGCGGATGATGTGCCTAATCCTTGTTTGAATATTCAAAACTACACTACTCCTACTCCTAATAGTACTCCTTCTACCTCTAATGCTCTTCCTGATGATGATTGGGGATCCTTGGATTTTACTCCTACCTTTATTGGAGAGTATAAGGTTAATGATCTTGATTTTATGAAGCAACAAAGAGAGTTTGAAAAATGAGTTTTTACTTCTACTTCTAATGCCCTTAGTAATAAATTTGTCACTGCTTCTACCAATAATGAATCTATCAAACCTACTAATGATGACATAGTGACTACTAAAGTTTCATTGACTCCTTCTGATATGGCTTCTAGTTATGGTCCTGGTTATCATTTCCTTGTTAAACAAGGATTTAATGGTCAAGGACGTGGTAAACATACACAGGGAATTCAAATGCCCTTACAAAATGGGGGGCATGAGCATTCATATGGATTGGGATTTAATCCTCAACAACAAATCAATGTTAACAACATCTTGAATAACACTTCAAAACTTGATGAAACTATGAAGAAATTTGACCAAGAAGTTCTTTTGCCCAAACTCCTTCATTCTAAGATGATTACTAGACCTAAATGAAAAAATAAATGTAGTCCACACTTGAAGACTTTTCCTTTTTGTTTGTATCATAGATTTCATGATCAGTCTACTAATGAATGTCAAGCTTTACATTATAAGATTAGGCAACTCATTGATAGTAATGTTATTTATATATCATATGGCAATGAGTTGTATTTCAATCCTATTTTATCTAAATAACATCTATATTCCTCTATATCCTATGTAAGAAGGAGGAGGAAATGGTGAACCACTTGTTCATCCATTGTGATTATGCCTCCAGAATATGGCAAGAGGTTATTGGCAATTTGGGTATTTCATGGGCCTTGTACAGAGAAGTGCATCAATTTAACAACTAGAAATCCCCCTCCAATCACCCCCTACTCTAACTCCTCTAGCGTATGCTACCCCCTCACATCTGCTGGGCCATTTGGAAGGAAAGGAACAATAGGATCTTTAGAGAAGAGAGTAATAGTTCTAAGACATGTCTGCATATTGGTACTAAGCTCCTGTGTGAGAATGCCAGGATGGCTAAATGGAAGCTTCCTCCATGTCCTCTTGCTACCTGGGAAGTGAGAATTGCTGATAGATTGAATATCCTTGATGGGTTCTCCAGATTTAAAAATGCTAAAAAGATAGCTAGAAAGGCTACCAGATGGGATGCCCCCCCCAGAGGATGGACTAAATTAAACTTTGATGGGGTGGAAAATAATATGATCCAAGGTGGGGGTGGTGTTATGAGAGATCATAGAGGTGATTTCCCATTGGCTTATGTTGGCCCTATCAATAACTGCACTGTCACCCAGGTGGAAGGAATGGCCCTTCTCTAGAGGATTAAATTCGCAAAACAAATGAACGTCAGGCATCTAGAAATTGAGGGGGATTCCAAAGTGGTTGTTGAGGTTGTCAAAAGTGGTGCTAGTGTGGGGTGGTGAGCTATACTATTATTATGGAGATGGGTGAACTGATTAATAGCTTCCAAAGCACCACTTTAGCCCACACGTACATAGAAGGGAATTCGGTTGCTGACTCAATGGTGACAATGGGCCTAAAACAAACTAAACTCAATAGTTGGAGGGTGGTTAGTGATTTACCTCTAGTGACTCAGCAAATCATTGGGGGAGAAATGAATATCAATGTTTAAATGTGCCACGCCATCTTATTCATTGCAAATCCTTACTAGATCACGTGCTGGTGTGTTCTGATGATTTTTGTGATTATGGAAAGGAGAACCCAAATTCCCATAAAAAATCATAATTACCCTTTAAACATGTGGAGTAGGCACTATCTAAATAAGAGGGATTACTTGGTGAATGAGGAGAGCAAGTGTGTCCCTAGTATTATTACTATTTATGGCACGTGGAGATCCATTAGATCTAGCGGTACAGAGCTCGATTTCCAAAATTTTTTGCCAAGCCAACATTTTAAGTTTAAACCTTTCTCAGAAAGGCTTTGCAAAATCAAAGGGTTTTTTAAGCTCTGTAAAAACACTCGGCTCCTTGTTTTCCAAGATATTCTGGCATAGGAGGCTCTAAACTTTGAAATGGGTGGCAACACTCTCTGCATTGAGCCTAATAAAATCAATGAGGCCTTCACCTCTGATGCACTGGTGACACATTATTGTAAGGAGAGTGACATATGGGGTTTTATGGAGAGAATGAAGGGTGGGCATGATGAACGAATCTCTAAATAGTTTGTGTCATCCTGGAACAACAAGAGTGTCTTTGTTGGAGGCATCCACTTTCAGCTGAATGAGGAGGTTATAGCCAAGGTGACTGGGCTTTCTATGATGGGGAGAAAATACAAAAAAACCAATCTAACTCTTGACCCTACCAACCTCAACTAGTTCTTCAAGGACAGAGAGCTACTGGTGAAAAAGCAAGGGGGCTTCTATAGGGAGGAGTTGTCGGATTTCTGGCCAAAATTCTACCTCATAGTGATGAAATACTTCACGTTGGAAGGTAAGTTTACTATTTTCTACTACTACCACTTACCATTCCTAAACCATGTTAGAAACAAAGATTTAATCTCCATCCCTTTCTATCTTTTGCACTCCATAGAAAGTAATATGCTTGACATTAAGGATAACCTAGACAAGCCTATACCTATCCTCCATCAGGGCCTCCTTCTCTGCATCTACCAGTTCCACAAAGCTATATGCTTGGCACCCAAACCCCCCTCCCCAATTATCCAAGAGATGCCCCAAGAGGATTCCCTGGCCAAAACCAAAAATCCCACCCAATACTCCTTCCAGTCCATCTGTGTCATCCAGGAGCTTGAGTTGGGTGCAAAAGAGGGTAGGAACCACAAAAAATGTGTCAAAAACCCGTTCAATAGGAAGGATGGCCAGGAGGTGTCCTATGTCTCTAAGTCTGAGGAAATTAAAGATAGGAAGGAGGATGACGATACTCCAGAGACCGAATGTAGGCCCAAAAAAAGGAAAATAATGGAGAGCCAGGTTAGTCTGGAGGTAGATTTGAGTAGCTCAGGTTGCAGGAGGTCAAACAGACTTGCCAAGGAGCAATGTAAAACTAGGGTACTGAAAATAAAATCTAAAGAATATTCCATGACTGAGAAAGACTCCCAAACCAGTGATTCCATGAATGATTCCTTGGATGATCATATGAGTCCCCCTAGGACTAGTAACAACCCTGTTCCTAACCCCAAGCATGCCATGGAAACCCCCAATATTCCTGCCCCGCCCCTAAGTCCTGCTCAAGATCCCCAGGATAAGCCCCCTACCTCTATTTACAATACCAAGGCACCGGAGGATAGTCTCAAAGGTACTCTTAAAAGGAGGTTCGTGAACTTGGATAGAGATATTGTGGAGATCATGAAAAATATGCAAGAGTTGATGAACCAATGTATGTTGACCAACAAATTTGGCTTAAAGGTTATGCATGCTTCAGCTACTACTCTTTGTCATGTGTAGGAAAAGCTAGCGGGTGGTACTTTGGAAGTGAATGAGGACAAGGATCTTTTCTTAGTTTTGCAAGAAGAGTGGGTGAGGACCCTATTGTCTAAGCAGTTGGGTGGGAAAAATTAATTCTGGTTTCTATGTACTAGTTATTTTTTACTGGGCCTTACCCTAGGACCCCATGTTTTTTTTTTGGGGCTAATGTTAGTTTTTACAGCTTCCTATTCAGCCATGTGTGGCTTTTAAATGATACTTTGCATGCTATTGCTCAATCTAGATACTCTATTTTAATTCAGTTTATTAGTATTGTGGTTTATGTTTTTGATAGGGGCAGATTTAGACTGGTGATTATATTGTTAAACTGTTATTTCTACTTTGACTAGTTACATTAATGTGCTATTAATGTGCTACTAGTCCTTTGTTCTTCAGGCCAGCACTCTCTTGCTACTTTATCTATCAAAAAAATCTATATTCCTATTATGGAGCTCCACATTATGTAAACAATGTTAGCCTAATCCTTGGGGGCTTTTGTCTTGCATAGTGTTTTAAGCGATATAATAGGTCCCCTTTCATCCTTGTTCCTCCACTTTGGGGGCAAGGATGTCAACTCCTTTTTTGTCTTTCCGAGATTCACCTCTTTCCTTGGTTAAGCAATATTTATCTATTATGTGATATCCAATCATACATGAAAATTTTGGTTTTAATTGAGGATCTTTGTCCTTGATCACAACCTATTTCATTGTTTGACATTGGGTTTCCATGGTTGATATATCTCTCACCTTGGAAAATGTATAGTGTGCTATCCCTCACAAGGGTTACTTTTTCACTTCTTGCATGATATCTCTTTGCATTTGTCCCTTCCGTGGCCTCATAGGAGTTTTGACCTTCTTGGCTTGGACTGGGTGTTGTCTATGGATATTGTCTTAATGTTGAAGAAGGCTTTATCCTTGTTCATTTATTTCCTTAATATGTCAAAATAGTATGTTTTTTCCATCTTAAGGAGGGGGCATATATACGGCCTCCCTTGTTCTATATTTTGCATTTTTTTTCTAACCTTTTATTTTGCAGCATGCTAAATCTCAGAAGGTAATGCACATAAGTTACTAAATCCTGAAGAGACATGCATTTTTCAATTTTCAATATGCTAAATCTTGGAAGGTAATGCACATAAGTTGCTAAATCCTAAAGAGACATGCATTTCCAATATGCTAAATCTTCTGATGGTAATGCACATAAGTTGCTAAATCCTGAGGAGACACGCATTTCATATTCATAGTGATACAAGAAGGTGGATCTATGGGTATTCCAAAAGCCATCAAAAGATGCATTACAATTTCAAAGAATAGTTTATGGGTGAGCTTGTTGGGCTCTCCCTCCAAGGTGATTCATGGTAAGGTGGGCATCTTACTGGATGAGGTAATCACTTTCTCCTTTCTCTCTTTTTTCTTTCATGCTAGTAGGAGTAGATCATGAAGCTATGTTATTTATAGTGTTTCTATTGTCTTTCTTATGTAATCATTTATGATTTTATGATAGCTTTCCAAATATGATATTAGTATGAGAAATATTTCTTAGCAAGGTTTCTTATGCTAATTGATTTGGGTTGTTTAGTATTAACCCCTATTCTTTTGGTTTTCTTGTTTCACACCCTCATGCATGTATGTTGAGTTAGAATCCTTAGCCTAGGGGCTTGTTTCCTTATATAAGTGTTATTTTATCTCATTGTGAATCCACTTGGATCTCCTCTTTCTTCTCTTTTACCAAGAGTTTGCATTAAGTCCATACTCTTGCTAAAGTGGGGGCTTAATGTATCATCTTAAAATGGAAGCACTTCCATGTTAAGAGCATTTAGCTCTTCGAGTAAGTGGTTTGGGGTCATGTCTAATGCCTTGAATTGGTCTTTTATTGGATTTGGCTCTTTCCCCATTTTCCACTTCTTTTCTGCACTTGATTCCTTCATTCTAAGTGAAATTAGGGTTAGGATCCCAAGGATTCTCCTTAATTTCCCTCTTCTATGGCTCTATTTTATAGGTAGGAATTAAAAATAGGTCCTCTTTTCCTTTATCATGTTCATCATAGGATTTTGTGTCTCTTCCTAGAACTCTTCCCCGATTCTACCCCTTTTTTCCACCTTCTTTCTACATTTTCCTAGCATTCTGGACTGAGACCCTGAGATCTATGACCTCAAGGTCAAGGACAACCTTAAGGGGTCAAGGAAGAAATTTAGGGTCAAGGATGTCCTCATCCTTGACCTAGCTTAGGGTTAACCTCATCTTTGATCTTGGGTTCAAGTTTCAAGGTCTCGTGATGTCCAGATGTTGGGTTTCGGAAAGAATTATTTTCCCACTTTTGGTTCATCTTTTTTGGTCTTTGAAATGGTAAAGTCTTAAATTATATTTAATTTAGGTCCATTTCTAAAGGTTTGAGGCCTAATTGGAATTTAATTCCCCAAGGTGGCCCCTCTAGAGGATTGTTCCCTAGATCACTATAAAAGGAGGCCTTCCTCTCTCATTTTATCAATCAAGTTTTGGAAATCAAGTTTTCATGCTCAAGCACTCTCAAGCAAGGAGATCAAGAAAGAATTTCATCAAGAAAGATTAAGCAAGCATCCATTCTCAAGAAATCATCCATTCAAGCATTCAAGATCTCCATTGAAGATCAAGGATTCAAGCATTCAAGCCTTTGAAGGGATTTGGCTCAAGCATTCAAGATTCATCATTCAAACCCTAGATCTATCCATCATGGTGGTGTGATCTTCCTTCAATATCCTTTGTACATCTTCAAGATCCATTCATTCCTCCTTCAAGGTGGATTCAAAGCATACAATCATGGAGGTTTTGATTTACATTTGTTAATGTTATGTTCAAGCTTTCATATCAATATATTTGATTACATTTGAAATACAATTGCATATCTATTGAATATCATAGCTTCATTGTTAGATCTACTTCTACTACTTGTAGGTACAGGTGCAGGACAGTGAATTAAAGTGCAAATATAGATACCCTTTTCACTGAACTTCCAAGATTTGTGAACAAAGTCAAAGATGACCTTCAAAATCTTGAGGTGGTCTTTGACCTTTTATCGAGGTCAAAGACTACCTACTTCCAAAAAGACAAAAGTTTTCTAGGTTTTCTCTATCTTGGCATCTCCAGTTCAGAACAAGTTGCAAAATTTCCTAAAAATGTATATAGGCACTAGAAAATAGGTATTTCCAAATTAATTTCATCATGAGGTATGTATCTTATTTTATCTGATTTCAAGTATTTCCAGATTTACATTCTATCCCTTACAATTCAAATGTATGTGTAAAATATTGGTTTTGGGGTCTCTTTTATGTGAAAATCATTGTTTTAGGACCCCATCTATATTTTATCCTATACACTGGCATTTATGATAATTTTTGCAAAGTTACAAGCATCCTTTTCCATAGTAGGCCAAAAATATCCTATCCTAAGGAGTTTCTTAGCTAGGGTTAAACCATTCAAATGCGACCCACAAATCCCCTCATGAATTTCTTGTAAGGCTATGATTGATTCCTCTTTCTCTAGACGCCTTAGAAGCATTTCATCTAAAATTTTATGATACAACATGTCAGATATCAAGGTATAATGGGAAGCTTGGCATATAAAGCTTTTCTTCTAATTTTAGGTTTGGTATAAAGGTAAGATTTGATCTTTCAAGTAGGTGTAAATGGCTCCATACCAAGGTGAGTCATGTCCTATTAGTAAGAAAATGGTATGAGGATGGGAAGGGTCAAATGCGGGTTTCTCAACTTCTTCTACTAGGAATTCATATTTGGCGCTTCGATCTGGTATTTGGAGAAGTTATGCCAAAGTAGCCACTGCATCTGCTGCTTTATTCTTATACCTTGGTACTTACTCAAATGTGATTAGAGTGAAGTATTTATTAATATTCTCAATCATATTCTTGTATGGTATTAACTTATCATCTTTAGTTTGATACTCGTCATTAATCTGATTAATAACTAGTTGGGAATCTTCATAGATTTGTAGCTCTGTTACTTTCCATTCTAATGCCAACTTAATGCCAATGACCAATGCTTCATACTTAGATATGTTATTTGTGCATGGGAATAGTAATTTTGATGATTTCAGAATTGTAGACCCTTGAGGAGTAATCAAATTATCCCTACTCCTGACCCATGTTGTTTATAAAAGCCATCAAAATATAATTGCCATATTTTTGCTTCGACATTAACAATTTCATAATCTAGAAATTCCACTTGGATTGGATGTTCATCTTGTAAAGGTGATTTTTCTAATTGATCTGTTATTTCTTGACCTTTGATAGACTTTTGATCCACATATTCTATATCAAATTCACTTAGAACCATGATCCATTTGACTAATCTCCCATTCAATGTCATTTTGCTGAGAAGATATTTCAAGGGATCAATCTTTGCAATGAGTCAAATCTTGTGGGATAACATATAACGGTATAATTTTTGGGAAGCAAAAACTACGGCTAAACATGCTATTTCAATGAAGGTGTAGTTCAACTCATACTTCACCAATGTTTTTCTTATGTAGTATATGGCCTTTTCCTTTCCAACTTCATCCTCTTGAGCCAAGAATGTCCCTAGTGCATGCTCTATCAATGAGATGTACAAAATTAAGGGCTTCCCTCTGATTGGTGGCATTAATGTGGGAGGATTCATTAGGTATTTCTTTAATAAGGTAAATGCTTCTTCACATTTATCATCTCATTTCAAAATTGTGTCCTTGTGAATGAGTTGAGTGAAATTGTGGCACTTTTTTGCTAATTGAGAGATAAACCTCCTTATGGATTGGATCTTGCCTTGAAGAGATCTCATTTGACTAATATTTTGAGGTGCCCCCATTTCCATGATTTCTTTTACTTTGGCTGGGTCTACCTCTACCCCTTTGGCCGAAACTATGTATCCCAATACTTTCCTTGATTGTACACCAAATGCATATTTCTTTAGGTTTAGCCTTTGAATTCTCCAATCTGATAAATATATTTTCTAATATGGGTAGATGTCCCTCCCTTGAGTGTGATTTAGCTAGTATATCATCTACATAGTCCTCCATGAATTTGTGCATCATGTCATGAAATATGGTCATTATGGCTCTTTGATAGGTTGCGCCTGCATTCTTGAGACCAAATGGCATAACATTCCAGTAGAATGTCCCCCATGCACATGTAAATGCAATTTTATCTTGATCCTCTGGTGCTACCTTTATTTGATTATAACCACTAAACTCATCCATAAGTGAGAACATAGAATGTCCTTCTATTAAATCCATAATGGTGTCTATGCTTGGTAGCAAAAAGTCATCTTTAGGACATGCAAGATTAAGATCCCTAAAGTTTGTGCAAATCTTGATTGATTTTTCTACTTTGGAAACTAGCACAGTGTTTTAAATCCATTTGGCATAATCAATGGATCTTATAAACCTAACTTTCAACAATTTTTCTAACTCCACTTTTACAAGAAATGCTACATGTGGATGCATCTTTCTTAGTTTATGCTTCACTAGTCTTACTCCTTTAATATTCAAATGATGCATGATTAAATTAGGATCTAGTCCTAGCATATCATCATAAGACCATGCAAAATTGATTTTATTTTCTTTGAAGAATTTGATGAAATCTTCTCTTTCTGCACTAGATAGGGATGTTGCTAGATGGATGATTATTTGTTCTGATTCTGACCCAATGTTCACTTTTTATGTTGGTTCAATTAAGATAGGAGATCTTTCCTCATAGTTCCCGGGTAAAGTATCAAAACTCCCTTCCTTAGGTGCCTATGTTGGGTTTTCACCTTTGAAATCATTTTTTATTTCTTTCTCTTTTTTATCTAATGTTGCCACAATGTGGTTTTCAACATTAGATTCTTTCCATTTTTTGCTTTTTTTGTTTTTTTCATTTATAATTTAATTGAGAGTTTGGATACTTCCCATTGTCACTTCTTCTTGATATTCCATGGTAGAAGAAGGTTCAATCGCATTACGAGACATGTGGTTGTCATTCAAGAATGTGGGGAGGATGGTATGTTCAATGGAATCCCATTCAATTAACTTAGGATAGATAAGGGTCAAGGGATCAATGCTTTGGCTTGGTTCAATAGGGTTTAAGGACATGACCTCATTTGAAGGTTCAAACATCATATTGCTTAAGTCCATGATATGTGCCTCTTCAAGATGGTCTAGAGAACTAGGGTCAAAATCTTCCTCACTAGAATCCTCCAAGGTTTTCATTTGGTAAAAATCTCTTGGATTAAACCTAGGGTTAGATTCCTCTATAGTAGGTATCCATAATGGTACGTAAGGTTCTCCTACCCATTGATTTCCTTCAATTTTGTGACTTGGCACATTATCTTAGACTCCTTGACTAGAACTTGAGGCCTGATTCTGATTTGATTCTGAAATTTGTTCTTTCCCTTTGCTAGGAGTATAGGTATGGATGACATCAACCTCTTTATCTTGACATGATTCACTTGACAATGAGTCTCATTCCCAATTATTTGAATCCTCAACACTTTGGGAACCTATTTGTAAAATTTGGTCATACACTAAGGGATACTTCTTTTGAGTGTACCCTTGTTCTAGGTACCCTAATCCAATATTTTATTTTCTGTCTCTCCATGTCATTTGAATGAGTTCAATGAGTCCTTCATTTCTTGTTCCTAAAGGCCCTTGTCCCTTGTATCCCATTTTCTGCATTATTTGGAATCCTTTCCCATATTGATGTGTGGGAATGCTTATATTTTAGATGTGCTTTTCATGTGTACTTGATTTGTCATCCTTATATAGCCAATTTAGGATTTTGATATCTTCTTCATCCATGGATGAAGATGTACTTTCCCTCACAAAGTGATCATTGTATTTATGAGGTAGATTAGATGGTCTTCCATGGGATTTTGGAGATAAGGGTAGATCCATCATAGATAGTGACTATTCACCTACACCCTTTTGTTTGATTTGACATTGCTTTTTAAATTTTTTCATCATGTGATCCATTTTTTGATAATGGGCATCTTTGGTGTAGATTTGAATAGATCTCACTTGGTCTTCTTTTTGTTTCTCAGGAGCACTTTTCTCACTAACCTTCTCATTTCCTTTTGTCGATGTAGTTAAGCTAGTAGGACTTTGATTATTTTCAACAACAATCTCTCTTTCTTCTTTTTATTTTCCCTTCAAAGATTGAAGATCTTTTGAACTTTTCTCTTTCTCTATTCTTTGGGAAATAGGTCCTTCTACATTATGTGGGACTAAGGAGTCATTAATAGGCTTCATTTTATTATAATATTGAAAGGGGTTTGAGTCCCCACTTACCATGACTTCTTGTCCTAGGTAGGGAAATTTTAAACATTGATGGTAGGTTGAGGGTACGGCCTACATTTCATGGATCCATGGCCTTCCTAATAGGATATTATAAGTCAATTTTAGGTCAAGTACTTGGAAAATGGTCTCTTTCTGCATTGGACCAACTCGGATAGGAAGTACTATGACACCTTTGGAAGCTCTTTCTTCATCATCTTAATATTTTATAGTTATCTTTTTCTTTGGGTCCATAGCCTTCTCAGAAAATCCTAAATCTTTAACTAAGTTTAAGGTAAAAATATTCAAACCGGCTCCCCCATCAATGAGGACTCTTTTCACTCTATGCTTGTGGATCAGGACCTCTATATGCAAGGGCATATTTTATGAGTGGTTTAGGGAAATATCATCTTATTCTAAAAAGGATAATAAATGAGGTGCAAGAAGATGTCCTACCATGTTTTGGAATTTATCCACATCTAAATTTAAAGGCACATTAGTCTCCACTAAATATTTTTCTAGAATCTCCTTATGAGTTGGTGAAAGCTTGAGTAGTTTTAGGATAGAGATTTGAGCTAGGGTTCTTTAAAATTGATCTACCAAATTATATTTCTTTGATGATGAAGATGAAGTTTGATTTGATAAGAAAATTCTTGGAGCATTCCCTGGTAAGGTAATCTTTGATGATTTCTCCCTAGTTAAAACATTAGATGTTACTTCTTTTGGATTTTCTTTCACCACAATCACATTTATGGTGTTTTCATCACTACTTAGAGTATTGATGGTTTTATCATAAGTGTGAGCAAAGTGAACCTTCTCATTACCTTTTTGTTGTTGTTTCGATTAGCATTTGATGATTCCCCTTTATCATGGTTTAGGAAAGGGTTTTTGAAAGTCATATGGTCTTCATTATTTTGAGGCCCTTCAACCTTTATTATTCCATCATCAATTAGGTCTTGCACAAGATGTTTCAATTTCATGTATGCATTCAGTTTATGGCCCTTGTTATGATTATATTCAAAATGATGAGAATCATTCCACCAATTAGGCTTGACCTGGGGTTCATATGGTTGTGATCCAGGTAAGGTAATGATTTTATTAGCCACCAAAGTTCTTAATGCATTTTCCAAAGGTTCACCTAAAAAGGTGAATTTTCTCTTTTGATATGTGGAAAAGAATGGCTTTGGTTTGTTGATGTTGGCATTATTGAAGGGATTTTTGTTGTTGTTGCTAGCATTTTTTGTTTTGTTTTTGAGATTGTTATTATGAAAAGGGGATTTTTTCATTTGAGTAATGTTATATGTTGAATTCACCCTACTTAATAAGTTAAAGGGGGTAGCCTTTAAGTTGTGTGCTTCCACAGCTCCATCATTCACAAGATTTTTATTATTATTTTTCAACCATAATCTTGGTTTGTCATTGTGATTATTGTATCCTTTATTATTGTTGTAATTAGATAAATTATGATTGTTATTAATATTGGTATAGGGTTTATTTTCTTTAAATAACTTGATTTCCCCTCTCTTCACCAATACTTCTTCAATTTTAACCCCGTTTTTGATAATTTTTTCAAACGTAGGGGGATGTTAGGAATGAATGCTGAATATATCCTATGGGGGACTATTAGCAGCCTTTCTATAGTATTTGTTTCTGCATTCATGACTGTGATTGTCATTCATGTCAACAAAGTGATCTACTGAAGATTAGTAGAGAAGCAGACAGTGTTTGAGTAAGCGCACTTGGGACATTGAAGATGAAACTATGCATAGTTGAGGAATTATTCTATGATGTGTTATAAGATCATGGTTAAGAATGCAGACAATAATTCATTTATTCATGGAAGTTATGAGAAAATCAATGGAAGTAGTATTTAGGCAGTGTTCCTGAGTAGCGGTTTGTGGAAATCGGATGATATCTTCTAATCAGGATAGAATCTAGTTATGTGTAGTTAGAGAGTAGTTGAAGATATGTTGATAGTGACATGGATGAGAATGCAAGATCCAAGGTCATATGAGTGAAGAATTATATTGATTGGAAGCTGATAATTTTGTGTAATTTTGATGTAACGTGTGGAAACTTTTATTTTTTAATTTTTATGCCAACTCATTTGTAATTACTTGAGTGTGGTATAAAGGAAGGAATGTATTACTTGTTGTAATGTGTGTGTGTGTGTAATGAATATAAGTGTGTATGAAGAAATTGTGAAAGTAAAATTATTGAAGGAGGATATGTGAAGTACTGAGATCTGAAAAAGCAGTTGGTGTGGTTTAGCACAGTCAGAGAAGGAGTATTGAATTGTTGAGATCAGTAATATTTTGGTATTATTATATTGAGTAATACAAAAATCAGTTGGACAGTGAGTTCAGTGATCTTATCCTGAAGCTGTTTGGGTAGTGGGTCCTTATGTCTTCTATAACTCCTAACATAGTTAGAATCTTTTAATAGGGATTCAAAATCTCCTAAAAGGGATTCATATGTACTAAACATATTTCATAAGACTCCTAACAGAGTCCATCCTCTCACAAGGAACTTTCCTATTACTCCATCTTTTGTGGGTATGATTCCCACTAGGGTTTACTCTTTGATCAAGAGGTTCCCTAGTTAATATATCTTGTGTCATTGTGTTATTGTGCATGTATATCTTTCTATGGTTGTTGATTACATTGCTTACATGGTTAAAATATATTAAGGTTGATAAAATTTGTATTTATCTGATAACTGATTCATACCCTCCCTCTCAGTTATCTTAGTGGACTTTACTTTCTAACAATTGGTATTAGAGAGGCAGGTCCTTGAAGGAAAAGTGTAATAACTTAAGGAGATCCATCGTGAATTTTAGGAAAGAAAGACCTAAGTTTGATGGAGTAAATTTTGATAGTTGGAAAGAAAAGATGAAGACACACCTACTTTGTTTAGGAGCAGGTTATTGGTTAATCAAAAAGAATGAGAAGACTATCATTGATGGGGATAAGATTAAAGATTGTACTAATGAGGAAAGAGATTTATTCATGTGTAACATACTTTCTAGAGAAGCACTCTTGTTAGGCCTTCTGGAAAATGAATACAATTAGGTAAAATATCTAAAGACATCTCGTGAAATTTGGTTAGCTTTACAGTCTACTTTTGAAAGTGATGAACATGCTAAGAAAGTCAAATTACATAATTGGATATGTGCATTTGAAGATATAAGAATGATGGAAAATGAATCTGTTAGAAGCTATATTGGTAGAATTTTAGAGATTATGGAGGAACAAAGATAGAGAATGAAGTGATATGGAAAATTCTGAGGACATTGACTCTTGCATTCAAGCAGACAACGCAGATGATTGAACAAGTTATACCTTGTACTATGAACTTCACCAAAGAGACTCTTCTTGGAAGATTGGAAGTAGCATAGATGAACTTGGGGCTATCGGGAGACTTACCTAGAATGGAGATAGCATTCGGTGCTCTTAGTGTTTTCCTTACTTTGTCAAGAAGCATAAGTTTGAGCGGAGATTATGCTAGCAGCATTAGATCTAGAAATGAAGAAATACATGAAGATTGAAGAAGGTATTGCCTTTCTTGTGAAAAGAGAACCAGATGGTAAGAAAAATTTTAAATGTTGGACTTGTCAAGAATATGGTCATTTTGCATCTAAATGTCCTAACAGACTTAATAAGTATAGAAACAACTTTAAGCCTAGAAGATCTAAAGAATGTTATTATGCAAATGATGAAAAACTTGAAGCTAGTTTGGAGAAAACTTTAAGTGAAAGTGATACTGAGAATAATGATGATATAGGATTTGTAGCAATTAAAGAAGAAAATCCTAAAACTAAAATTAAGGAAGAAAAAGCTTTAGTTTCCCAAGTAGAAAAGAAAGTTGATTGTATTATAGATAGTGGTTGTTCACATCATATGACTGGAGACATGAAAAAGTTCATAAAGTTTAACAATTATGATGGAGTTGTTAGAGTTGGAAACAATGCACCTTGCTTGATTAAATGTATACGATCTTTTACTCTTGATGGAAAGACTAATACTAATGATGTTTACTTTGTGGATGGTTTGAAACATAATATTTTGAGTGTTAGATAGTTAGTTGATAAGGGATATCAAGTTTGGTTTACTGAGAAAACTTGTGTGATAAAAGACAGAGATGGTAATTTGATTGGTACTGGATCTAGAACTAGAGGTAATGTATTTCAATTGAATCCTACTGAGATGACATGTTTGATTACTAAGATTGATGATAGTTGGTTATGGCACAAAAGATTTTTTCATATAAACTTTGATAACATTGTGAAAGTGAGTACTACACTTGCAATAAGAGATTTGCCTAAAATTATGAAACCTACTAACATGATTTGCAAGGAATGGGTGATGGCTAAACAAAAGAGAAGCTCATTTCCTAGCAAGAAGTTTACAACAACAGAGAAGTTGGAGATTGTTCATACTGATTTGAGCGGTCCTACAAGGACTAGAGGATTCTATGGAGAAAGGTACTTTATGATTCTTGTTGATGATTTTACAAGAATGATGTGGATTGCATTTCTTAAAGAAAAATATGAAGCATTTGATAAGTTTAAGATCATTAAGAACAAAGTTGAGAATGAATTTGGAATGAAGATTAAATGTTTGAGATCAAATAGAGGTGGAGAATTTACTTCAAAATAATTTAATATTTTTTGTGAAGTAAATGGTATTAAGAGATAGTTTTCAGCTCCTAGGACACCTGAACAAAATGGTTTATTGGTTATAGTTATTTTTGTTGATGATATTATCTTTGGAGGAAAAGATGAAGCCAGTGATAAATTTGCAGATGAAATGAAGACTGAATTTGAAATGAGTACGATTGGTGAAATGAAATATTTTTTAGGATTGTAGATAACACAAAATGGTGATGGTACCTTTGTAAGTTAGACAAAGTACTTGAATGACTTATTGAAGAGATTTGGAATGGAGAACTGTAAACCAGTTGGAACACCTATGGTAATTGGACATAAGTTATCTAGCACAGATGAGACTTCTGCAGTCCAGAACAAAAGAAGTACAGATCTATGATTGGAGGATTGAAATATTTGACTCATACAAGACTTGATATAGCATATTCAGTTGGAATTGTAGCAAGATTTCAAGCTGAACCCAGAGAATCACATTATGTAGTAGTAAAGAGGATTCTGAGGTACTTAAGAGGCACAATTGACTATGGATTGTGGTATGAAAAATCTGATGATTTTACCCTATGTGCATATACAGATGCTGATTGGGGTGGTAGTGTTGATGATAAAAAGAGCACTAGTGGTGGAGCATTTTTCCTTGAAGGAAGATTAGTTTCTTGGCTAAGCAAGAAGCATAATTGTATTTCACAAAGCACAATAGAAGAAGAGTATGTGGCAGTAGCAAACAATTGTAATTAGATAATTTGGATGAAGCAAATGTTGAAGGATATTGGAATAAAAACTTTTGAGCCTGTTGTTATACATTGTGATAACATTAGCACAGTTAGTATGTCTAAGAACCCTGTGTTACATTCTAAGACAAAGCATATAGAGATAAAGTATCATGTAGTGAGAGAGAAATTTGTAGAGAAAGAAGTTTGACTTGAATACATAAGCACAAAGGAGCAGATTGCAGACATATTTACAAAGCCTTTGCCTAAGGATACATTTGAGTATCTAAGAGGTATGCTTGGGGTTATGCCCCAGCCTACTTTTGAAAAGTGATGCAGATTGTTGCATCCAAGTAGTGGTATATGAGCCCTATCTTTCTTATGGACTAGATGGTGGTACTTCCTCTATGGGGGAGTATGTGTATCTGAGTTGAGTCACGAGGACTCTAGTGAATGTATTTTCTGAACAATGTCTTTTGACATTGAAGTTGTTGTTAACATTGTATGCACCATAAAATGGTCACCTAGACTTTGGGCCCTATTTCTGCAATTTGTCAAATCCCTGAATCAATATTTTCAAAAATCAACATTTTTCAAATATATCAATTTCCTTGATCAAATCATAATCAATTCAATATTTCCTAAGGTTTGAGCCTTATTTAATTTAAAAAGAAATAAAAATAAAAATCTTATTTAATTAAGAGAATAAATCTCTTTTAATTAAATAATAAAGTCATTTTATCCTAAGCCTTTATTTAATTAAAAAGAATTTCCTCCCTTTTTATTTAAATAAAAAATCCCCACTTTTCTTCTTATCCTTGTTGCACAAATAAAGCATTTAATTCTTATTTATAAAGAAAAATAAAATAAAAAATAAAAGAAAAGTACTTTTTGTCTCACATGGACATAAAGTAAATGCTCAACATAAAGTAAATGCTTCTAATTTTCTTATTGGAGGATATTTGTGCACAAGGATCAAGCTTCTTTTTTCTCCATCGTTGATTAAGTCTTTTGCCTCTTAATCTCCATGGTCCATTATTTTTCACTTCCTATAAAAGAAGAGCTCTCTTCCTCATTTACACACCATACATACTTGAATTATTATGCTACAGGTTTTCTAAGTCATAGAAGCTTTTGGAGATATTCTTGCATCAAGTTTTGAAGATTTAGAGCATCATTGGCATTCATCTTGCATCTACATCACATCCTAGCTTGCATCATAGTTGCATTATCATGGTATCATTTTGATGAAGGGTGCTCCCCTTAATACCACAAACACATAACAGAAATAGAGAAACAACAATAATATGCAAGAACAGAAAATTGGCTTCTTATTATCTCCACAAATGTGGAATTACAAACTTTCAGAATTACAATATGCAAAGCCACATGGGCATTCCCTTACAATATTCTGTAGGACAAAGCCTCGAATTATTACCCAGAACTATTCTGAACTGCCTAAGACAACAATACAGCCTTCCTTATATAGGCAATTTTCCACCGCCTGGGAAGGTTCCAGAATTTTAGCCAATAAGGCCGACCAAAGTTAGAATTATTTTTATTTTACATTTCATTACATCATAGTCGGCTCAAAATAAATTTTGAAACCCGAACAGAAATTTTGAAGAAAAATCATTTTCCGCCATTTCAGGTGACCCAACTTCCGAAGACCATAAGTCATCACCAGTTGACCCGATTGACTATTGTAACCCCATTTCGGAAAGGGCGCGAGGAGCTCTACAACGCCTGAATTAAGCAAGCTTCATTCAGCCCAAAATTCGACCTCATCCGGGGCCTCTAAAGCCTTCAAAACTGAGTTCAAAGTTTCTGTCCCCTGCTGCCAATACCGAAAATCTTCAATATCTTCCAATATACACTTGATCTGGCAATGAAACTTTACTGGCAGACTTATATGACCAAAATGAACCTCCAAGAAAGAAATCAGATCATTCTGAGCACATACGAAAATTACCAAAAATAGTAACTTTCCATAAATAGCAGCTCTGCACAAAATAGCCCTTATTGAATACAAAAATAGAAATATTTTTGGGTGATGCAAGATTGCTCTTACACCCAGGATGCTCCTGCATCAGACACCCGGGGTAATTTGAGAAGTGACCCTGTCACGACTCAGGTGTGTAGAGGAAAACCAAGACGGTTAACCTCCTCCTTTGTTAGCCATGATGAATCTTCAACAGGTCGTCCTTTCCACTTGACCAGATATTCTTCATATGTCCTGTTCCTTGTGCTTCTGCCAACACGACTATCCAGTATATCTTCAATCTCCTTAGTGTTTGAACTAGTTGCTGGAATACTCCACTGTGCTGCTGTGATCTCATCTTCAACACCTCCTTCATGATACTCTGTCAGATCTGAAATGTTAAACACTGGTGAAATATTTAGCTCAGTAGGCAATTCTACCTCATATGCGTTTCCTGAATCATGTTTCTTCAATATCCTGCATGGTCCAAACTTCTTCATTTTCAGCTTGTTATATGTACCAATTGGAAACCGCTCCTTCCGCAAATGAACCATGACTTCATCACCAACCTGAAATTCCTTATGCCTCCTTTTCTCGTCTGCCTTAGCCTTATACTGTGCGTTCATCTTGGTAATATGCTTCCTCACCTCCTCATGGACGTTCTTCAAGTGTTCTGCAAAATCCTCAGCTTCAGCACTACTTATTTCTCCTTTATCTATCTTCCTTAATTCAGATGCATTTCTTGGACTACCTTCATATACAATCTGGAATGGTGATTTACCAGTGCTCCTGTTGACAGAATTATTGTATGCAAATTCTGCCTGTGGTAAAATCAAATCCCATCCTGTTGGCTTATCTCCAACCAAACATCTCAGCAAATTTCCCAAACTTCTATTCACTACCTCTGTCTGTCCATCAGTCTGTGGATGATGTGATGAACTGAACTTCAAATCTGTCTTTAACTTCTTCCACAATGTACGCCAGAAATATCCAACAAACTTAGTGTCCCGATCTGAAACTATGGTCTTTGGCAAACCATGAAGTCTCACTACTTCTCTGAAAAACAATTCTGCTACATGAACAACATCATTAGTCTTCTTGCAGGGAATGAAATGTGCCATCTTTGAAAATCTGTCAACTACTACAAAAATTGAATCATGTCCCCGCTGTGTCCTCGGTAAACCAAGAACAAAGTCCATGCTGATATCCTCCCAAGGCTTCTCTGGTACAGGTAATGGCTGATACAATCCTGTATTCTGCTTCACTCCTTTCGCCATCTGACATACTCTGCAACTCTGTACAAACTTCTTCACATCTTGCTGCAATTGTGGCCAATAATAATTCTCACCAACCAAAGCAAGGGTTTTATCACGACCAAAGTGTCCAGCCAATCCTCCACTATGCTTCTCCTTGATGAGATTCTCCCTCATAGAACTTCGTGGAATGCACAACTGACTCCCTCTGAATAGCATATCATCCTGGATGATGAAATCCAACCATTTCGTCCTGTCTAGAGTAACAGGTTCTTTACAAGCTTTCCAAGCTTCACCAAAATCAGGATCCTCTGGATACAAATTCTTGAGCTCCTTGAACCCAACCACTTCAATCTGCATTTCTGTTAGCAGTAGTTGCCTTCTGCTAAGAGCATCTGCAACCTTATTAGACTTTCCACTCCTGTGTTTCAAAACAAATGTATAACTCTGCAAAAATTCAACCCATTTCAAATGCCTTTGATTCAACTTTCCTTGACTATTCAAATATTGCAAAGCTTGATGATCAGTATACAAAACAAACTCCTTAGGAAGCAAATAGTGTCTCCACTTCTTTAATGCTTGAACTATAGCATAAAATTCCTGATCATAAACAGAATATTTTCTCTTGGCATCATTCAACTTCTCACTGAAATAAGCAATAGGTTTACCTTCTTGGCTCATAACAGCTCCTATTGCAGTACCACTAGCATCACAATCTACTTGAAACACCTTATTAAAATCTGGAAGTGCTAAAACAGGTTGTTCTGTAACTTTTTGTTTCAATAATTGAAAACTTTTTTCTGCCCCATTAGTCCACTTAAACTCTTTTCTATCCCCTCTCATTGTTTCAGTCAAGGGTCCACAAATACTGCTAAAATTTCTGATAAACTTTCTGTAAAAACTAGCTAGACCATGAAAAGATCTTACCTCAGTAGCATTCCTTGGAGTAGGCCATTCAAGGATAGCCTGTACCTTCTCTGGGTCCATTTTTAGACCTTCTCCTGAAACTACAAACCCCAAATACACCAACTCTTTCTTCACAAAACTGCACTTCTTCAAGTTAATCAACAATTTCTCTTCTCTCAGCTTCTCAAATACCATACGAATATGCATCATATGCTCCTCCAATGTCTTACTAAAGATCAGAATATCATCTAGGTAAACAATGACAAACTTACCTAGAAATTCTTTCAGAACCTCGTTCATGAGCCGCATGAAAGTGCTCGGTGCATTGGTTAGCCCAAAAGGCATGACTAACCACTCATACAGTCCTTCCTTTGTCTTGAAGGCAGTCTTCCATTCATCTCCTTCTCTGATCCGAATCTGATGATATCCACTCTTCAGATCTATCTTTGAGAAATACACAGCTCCACTCAAACAGTCCATAATATCATCCATTCGTGGCAATGGAAACCTGTACTTGATTGTGATCTTGTTTATTGCTCTGGAATCTGTACACATCCTCCATTCTCCATTCTTCTTTGGTGCTGATACTGCTGGTACAGCACAGGGACTTAGACTCTCACGGATCAATCCTTTCTGTAACAGTTCATGTACTTGTCTGTTCAACTCCTCACTTTCTGCAGGTGTCATTCTGTGTGCTGCCTTATTCGGCAAACTCGCTCCTGGGATCAAGTCCATCTGATGACTGATCTTCCTGACTGGTGGTAATCCATCAGGCACGTTATCGGATACAATATCCTGAAACTCATTCAACAAATCTGCAACTTCTACAGGAACATCTTCTACTTCCTCTTTACCAGCTTTTGGAATTAAAGCAAAACATACATGCTCATGCCTCATACCATCTAGGAAATTTCTTCCATCAATAAAAGTTATCCTTGCATTACCACATACCTTTTCTTTAGTCTCCTTCAATGGTTTTAGCTTATGTCGCACTCCATCCTTTGTCAGGGAATAGGTATTCGCACGGCCATCATGTACAGCACATCTGTCAAACTGCCATGGTCTACCCAACAACATATGACATGCATCCATAGATATGATATCACACAATACCTCATCTTGGTATCCGCCAATCTTGAACTTCACCAGGCATTGTTCATTGACCATGACCTTGTGGTCATCCTGTACCCAGGCAATCCGATATGGATGTGGGTGTTTCTGTCTCTTGAGCTTCAACTTTGTCACCATCTCTTCTGACACCAAATTGTCAGTGCTTCCACTATCAATGATCACATCACAACATTTACCTTCACACTTGCACCTGGTGCGAAACAGGCTCCTCCTTTGCTCAGGTTCATTCTCACCACTCAACAGGACTCTTCTGTTAATCAACGTTTCTCCTCTTTCAGCATCTTCAGAATTTGATGATCTGGCATCTTCATCTACATGTGCAACTCTGGCCTGGCCTTCATTTCTCCTGTCCATTCTGCCTTGGCGCTGAGGACATTCAAATGCCCTATGACCTTCTTCTCCACAGTGAAAACATGTTCCACGGAAGCCTCCTCTTCCAGATCCTTGTCCTCTTCCTCTTCCTCTCTGATCTCTATTATTCTGATCCTGGAAGCGATTGGAATTATTTCCGCGCTGATTCTGACTGCTACTGGCCTCATCCTTCTTTTTCGGATCTTCATTTCGGCCACCATATGACCGTCCACCAGATCGTCCACCGCGACCTCTTCCATTTTGTCTGCTCTCAAACTTCTTGTTCAGCTTTTCCTCTACTTTTAGGGCAAACTGGTATGCCTCTTCAATATTGTTCATTCGAACCAGATTCAGCTCCTCCTGAATGCTTGGCCTTAACCCATTAAGGTATCGGGCAACTTTCTCCTTATCAGCTTCTGCGTGGCCTGTTCTGATGAGAAGTCGATAGAACTCCTCTGTATACTCCTGAACAGATCTTCCTGCTTGCTTCAAACTCTGCATTTTCTTCAGTAGGTCAAGCTCATAATCAACAGGAATGAACTGTCGCTTCAATTTATCCACCATCCGATCCCATCTCGTGATTTTCTCCTTTCCCCTTCTATTTCGCTCCAACTGAATCTCTTGCCACCATATCTTCGCATGGCCTTTCAGTCTGGCCTTCGCAAATTTGACCCTATCAGGATCCTCAACATCTTCATACTCAAAATATTCTTCACATTCATTGATCCAGTCGATCAATTCCTCTGGGTTAAGATTTCTAGAAAATGTAGGAACCTCAATCTTAGGTCTTTTCCCAATTTTGGAAATCGCCCGAAAAAGTCTTTCTTCCTCCTGGTTCACAATTTCAATTTCTCCTTCTTGATATTCTTCTTCGGCTTCATCCTCGCTTTCGTCTCTGACATTAAGATTCATTCCTCTGCGAATCTCTTCTTGCAATGCTCGCACTTGTCTCTGCAGCTCTCTAACCTCAGGTGTCACAACACCAGCTCTTCCGCCACGTTCCCTTCGTGGAGGCATTTTCGCGATGCGCGCTGAAACCCTAGCCACGGTCCTGGTGCAAACTGCCTCACGGTCGGCGATCTGTTTACACACTCAAGAACTCCTGCTCTGATACCACTTGATGAAGGGTGCTCCCCTTAATACCACAAACACATAACAGAAATAGAGAAACAACAATAATATGCAAGAACAGAAAATTGGCTTCTTATTATCTCCACAAATGTGGAATTACAAACTTTCAGAATTACAATATGCAAAGCCACATGGGCATTCCCTTACAATATTCTGTAAGACAAAGCCTCGAATTATTACCCAGAACTATTCTAAACTGCCTAAGACAACAATACAGCCTTCCTTATATAGGCAATTTTCCACCGCCTGGGAAGGTTCCAGAATTTTAGCCAATAAGGCCGACCAAAGTTAGAATTATTTTTATTTTACATTTCATTACATCATAGTCGGCTCAAAATAAATTTTGAAACCCGAACAGAAATTTTGAAGAAAAATCATTTTCCGCCATTTCAGGTGACCCAACTTCCGAAGACCATAAGTCATCACCAGTTGACCCGATTGACTATTGTAACCCCATTTCGGAAAGGGCGCGAGGAGCTCTACAATGCTTGAATTAAGCAAGCTTCATTCAGCCCAAAATTCGACCTCATCCGGGGCCTCTAAAGCCTTCAAAACTGAGTTCAAAGTTTCTGTCCCCTGCTGCCAATACCGAAAATCTTCAATATCTTCCAATATACACTTGATCTGGCAATGAAACTTTACTGGCAGACTTATATGACCAAAATGAACCTCCAAGAAAGAAATCAGATCATTCTGAGCACATACGAAAATTACCAAAAATAGTAACTTTCCATAAATAGCAGCTCTGCACAAAATAGCCCTTATTGAATACAAAAATAGAAATATTTTTGGGTGATGCAAGATTGCTCTTACACCCAGGATGCTCTTGCATCACATTTCCTTTCATATTTTAGATTAATCTCACATAGTTTAATTAGAGGGTTTGTAACTCTTTCATTTCCATTTTCATAGCTTAATTGCATCTTCATTCTCATAAGATTAATTTGCATTCTCATATAGATTTGCATAGCATTGCATTCATTTGGAATCTCTCATTGTATGGTTGACTAGCAAGGTCATGAGTTTATAGCTCTAGCTGAGAGCAATTTTACAAATCTTGCAACTTCATGCATAGAGAGCTATGGATCGATTTGTGAGGGCTCATTCTTGAGTTTTCTTGCATGTAAGGATTTATAGAAGTGTGACAACATTTTAGCACACATTTTTGGCTCTTAACTCCAAATGAATGAATAAAAGAAGAAAATGATAATGTTGATTGGGTATCCAGTAAATTAAATAGTTTAATCATGCAAATAGATGTGGATAGTGCACATCACAGTGATTGCTTCAACCTGGATCATACCTTTTATCTAGGCGACCAAATCCCATTGAAATTTTGATGACATGTGGTCGAAAAAAATGTCGAATACATAGCATCCCCGTTGAAATGCCAAAGAGAGTTGGTCAAAATATCGACATACAATTAATATATATATATATATATATATATATATATATATATATATATATATATATATATATTAATGTCACTATTTTTATTATTTATCTAATAATTATTCATCATATATAATTATAATAATCATAACTTATGTCGATATTAAGTATCAACCAGATATCTTATTGTTGTATATATTTTTCATACGTTGATTGAGATCTTAAATTATTGAGCTTCTCTCTATTTTGATAATAGTTTAACATTCTCTACTTAACAGGGCCAATCACGTGAAGGTGGAAGCTCATCTGGCCCCTCCTAGGATTCTCTTATGACCCTTTATGATACTTTCAAACCTCTAAGATGTATTCTTAGGGATCGTAAAGGGTCATAAAGGGTCATAAGGGGTCCTAGGACACAACAGTTGAGAAACATAAATGTAGGCATCATGGTCACAATTGTTTGGAGACACAACATAAATGAATGCTATACTTAGATGATGCAACACAACCACTACTCCGGTAGTTCTAAGTTGACACTGCGGGATCCAAAAACCAAAGATAAGGAATCTATATATGGTTTTTGGATCCACGGTCTCAACTTAGAACTGCAGGAGTAGTGGTTGTGTTGCATTTTCTGGGTATAGCATTCAATTATGTTGTGTCTCCAAAATATTGGGACTATGATGCCTACATTTATGTTTCTCCACTGTTGTGATACCTACACTTATGTTTTGTAGCTTTCATGTTTATTTGCATGTTCTTTGTGTTTGGCTTCTCTCCCTCACATCAAAAATAAGATTTTTCCTACTCTAAATTGAGAATGTGCATGCAACACAAGCAGAATATGCACAGATAGTAGGTGGAGTTGAAAAAACACAACATGTTTACATTTTTTTAATAGGTCAAAATTACAATGTTCGTGATGGTCTATAGCTTAAAATACACAATTAAAGACCTCTATAAAAAATGCAACCCTGTTAATGTGTTTTTCAACTCCACCTGATATCCTATGTATATGAATTGATATTGCATATTGAACTAGGCTTCTCCTTCTACATTGCTTGAAACCAAGAGACCATGATGTGTACATTTATGTTTCTTAGCTGTTGTGATACCTACATTTATGTTTTGTAGCTGTCATGTTTATTTGCATGTTCTGTGTTTGGCTTCTCTCCCTCGCATCGAAAATAAGATTTTTCCCACTCTGAATCAAGAATGTGCATGCAACACAAGAAGAATATGCATGGATAGTAGGCAAAGTTGAAAAAACACAACACGTTTACATTTTTTTCATAGGTCAAAATTACAATGTTCACGATGGTCTATAACTTAAAATACGCAATTAAAGACTTCTATAAAAAAATGCAACCCTGTTGTGTTTCTCAACTCCACCTGATATCCTATGTATATGAATTGAGATTGCATATTGAACTAGGCTTCTCCTTCTGCATTGCCTAAAACCAAGAGAATGTCATAGTTAACATCTAAATGGCACGTCTCATCATCACAACTAATCCACCTTAAACAATTGAATATGTTTGCTTGTATTAAATATTCATTAATCAAAATTTGAATAGAAAATGTATACCTTGAGTACTACAATTCACATTAGAATCGATGCCTCCATCATGCTCAGCCAGTGTAGTATCAATATCGATAGGTTGCATTCCAATGTAAATAAAATAGATGTAGATTTAGATGACGCTATCCGAGAAATCCCTAATTCACTGGATGAAAGTCAAATTAGGGTAATGTATCATAATACACCCAACACTCAAAGTTTTATGGGTTGTCGAGTTGCTTCCTGGACAAAACCCTAGGCTAAATATAAGCCATGTATTTAGCCAGAGAAAGGAAAATATGTCTCCAACAGTATAATATTGGAAGGTTTTGAAATTGAGTCATAGATCACGTACGTGGATCTTTGAAACACTAAATTAGGGATTTCTGGGATATCCTCATTTGTATCTACAGCTATTGCCTCTGTTTTGCAGGTTCTTTTCCCCTATTTGATATTTATCTTTAGGTGTCCACACTCATTCTGTTGGTTGTTGCCAACAGGTCACAATCAATGATTGGGAGAGCCCTGTTTTGGCACCATTCATGTAGTACAAGCACTAGAATTGAGTTTTTTGACACGACTAGGAAATTTTTGTATATCAACATGTGATAGAATTTTTTTCCCAAACTCTATCGCATGTTGATATACAAAAATTTCCCAGCCCATGCCAAAAAACTCAATTCTAGTGCTTGTACTGAGACCTTAAATTATTGAGCTTCTCTTTGTTTCGAGAATAGTTTAACATTCTCTGAGAAACATAATTATAGGCATCATGGTCACATTTTTTTGGAGATAATGTAATTGAGTGGTATACCCAGATGATGGAGAGCCACTTCTGCACCTCCAGTTCCAAGTTGTTCTCCATCTCGCAATGTCAACTTGGAATCGGAGGTGCAGAAGTTGCACTCTGTCTCCAAAAAAATGTGACCATGATGCCTACAATTATGTTTCGAGAATAGTTTAAGGGTAAAACCACAATCAAGTGTCACCTTTTAGGCTAACTTATCAGCACAACTAAATTTTAGTATTTCTAACTAAAAATTAATTTTGGTCAAACATATGGTCCAGCTAGATTCATTCTAGCTAAGTTAGATAAGTTCTTTAACTTTTCCAATTGAAAATATCTATTAAATGCATATTTTATACCACTTTGGGTCCAATTACCATAAAAATAAAATTATTTTAGCATATTGGCATTTCAATAACTCATAATCTTTTTAATGATATTTTTTTCAAAATAAAAAAATACCCTTTTGTAGAGATTAGAGTCAAGAATATCCTCATATAGATTTTATAGTGTTTTAATTAGATAGTTTATTTTAATTAAAAAACATTGCACATAGGTATTTTAACAGTCAAGGAGATGTTGATTGAGAGAAAGAAAAAAATAGTAAATCATATTAAATAAATTTGAAAAACATATGGTGCACTAGAGGAGAGAGTCATCTTCAAGAATATATATTTCTTTTTTTGATTGGGATAGATTTGCTATGAAAAATATGTTGCGAGATGAAAACTGTCGGTTTCAATGAGTTGGAATTTGAATTGTTATAAAAGTGAAAATATAGGTCACAAACCAATTTTTATTTCTTCATGCACTAGCGATATATGTCATTTATGACATATTTTGAAATTAGGGGAAAAAATGTTTATTTACATATAATTTTGGGTGGGAACTCAACCCCTAATTTTCAGCATTTTTCAGCAACTGAAAAATCATCTTTAAAAATTAAAAAAACATATCAATTCTTATTCAAAAAAATTATTAAAATTATTAATCATAAACTTCATTCTTTTTATCACATTTAATTAGTTTACATTATCTTCAAATTCCAAACATAAATGTCATTTTTATACTATTGAAGTTGAACAACTTTGATTTTGTTAGCCTTTTCCTTTGTAAAAGGGTGACAACTTATTGTGATTTTACCCTTAATTAACATTCTCTACTTAACAGGGCCACCCACGTGAAGGTGGAAGCTCATCTAGCCCCTCCTAGGAGCCTCTTATGACCCTTTACAACATTTTAAGACCTCTAAGATGTATTCTTAAAGGTCGTAAAGGGTCATAAGGGGTCCTGGGACACAACAACTGAGAAACATAATTGTAGGCATCATGGTCACATCTTTTTGGAGACAATGTAATTGAGTTGTATACCCAAATGATGGAGTACAACTTCTGCACCTTTGATTCCAAATTGACACTGCGGGATTCAAAGACCATAGATAAGGAATAAATTTAGAGAGCGGAGGAGGGCCATAATGACAAAATAACATAGGACAAACCTCAAGTTAAATGAGGCAACTGCAAACATTTTAATAGATATTTATTATTAAATAATGAAATTTTCATATACTAGTGTTCTAAGCCCCCTCATTACATGATTTATTATTGTAAGCCCCCTCTAACTTACGCATCTAGAAAATGAAACTACAACCTATTGGGATTGAGACAAACCTTATAGAACAATAGCAGCTAGGAAGGATTGCTTTCCAACATCTGTTGAATACATCTATTGGAGGACCTTGTATTCATGAGCTACACATTGTATTCATGAGCTATAGATGTATTCAACAGATGTTGGAAAGTGATCATTCCTAGTTATTGTTGTTCTCTAAGGTTTGTCTCAATCCCAATAGGTTGTACGTTCATTTTCTAGATGTGTAAGTTAGAGGGGTCTTACAATAATAAATCATCTAATGAGTGGGCTTAGAACACTAGTATAGGTAAATTTTATTATTTAATAATAAAAATCTATTGAAATGTTTTCAATTGCCTCATTTAACTTGAGGTTCATCTTGTATTATTTTGGTCATTATGGACCTCGTTCGCTCTCTAAATTTATTCCTTATCTATGGTCTTTGTATCCCGTAGTGTCAACTTGGAATCGGAGGTGCAAAAGTTTCACTCCATCACATGGGTATACAACTCAATTATGTTGTCTCTAAAAAATTGTGATCATGATGCCTACAATTATGTTTCTCAGCTATTGTGAAATCTCCATTTATGTTTCTCAGCTATCGTGTTTATAAAGGGAGACTTCATACCATGCTGCGCTTAAACTTCAATGAGACATCATACCACACAGCGTCTGTAGATTATGTTCAATGTGTTATTTACACTTGTATTGGTGGGAAAACTCTTGAAAACATGCAAAAGAGATTGCATTAACCCATGTTGTTTACATGACATGTGTAGTTTACCTCCAACATAAATCAGCGTTGCGTACAAATTTGTGGACGCTGCATGGTACGAAGCCTCACTCAAGCTTGAAAATGATATTCAATCCATAGTCAAGGTCAAGGAACAAATGGAATAACCAAGAAAACACTATACGTTAAATCATGTGATTGATAGAAGATTGGGGCTCACCTGACCCATAAACATGAAGAATTATTCTAAAAAATTATGTAAACCATATGAGGCAAAGAGAAGTTATGTCATATCAATATTAAAATATTAGTTACAATATGAAAATACTAAACTAAGTAATTCCTAAGTTCATCTTTGCATATGGTCGCAACAAAGATATGCGATTACAATTTACAGAGAAGGCATCGTAATAATATAATTTTGGAATTTGCCCTAGCCTAACAAGTTTTGCACTCAAATCCTTCATCGTGGATAAGTGGAGATAGGTGGATAGATGCAGATGAGTTGTCATTGACCTAATTAAAGTATTCACAACCATTATTTCCCTGTGATACCCAGTCTACATTAGTTCTTATATTATAATGAATAGTATTTACTTTAGAAACTTTAAATATATACACATTAGCAACCTTATTTCTATTTGGGTAGCACCAAAATTTTCATCCAGGGTTGTTCAGTGTCCATGAAGTCTTCAACATACACTGCCCACCACCACATTGATAGTTTGGCACATTGACAAGAGTCATCGAGCCTATATCAATAATGCACCGCACCATCGTTACTACATTTATTATTTTTATATGATTATTTTTATATGAAATACACCAAGGAGTAGCATCAGAAATATTAATCATTTACAATAATGAAAAGTAAACCTAAATCAAATAGCTCACTTTTTTAACAGCATGTGTAGTCTCTATGTATATAAAAAATGAAAGAAATATGAAGCTGAAATAAAATAGTGAACAAAATAGTATTCTACATAGAGTGAATGAAATATACCATCAAAAGAAGGTGACAAAATCCTGTCATGAAGCATAGACATAGGAAATCAAAAAGGGACAAAAGACAAGAAATAAGAAAAATCATTTATACTATAATAAAAAAAAGAAACACTTTTTGTCAACAATTTTCAAAATCATTAGGACTATAGAAAAATAATTAAGACTATACAAAATCAAATTTTAGAAATGGATGGTTCTGATGCTTTGCCATTACAACAATTGAGCATTCATCATTTGGTATTGTGTATTCCATTTAAGTATGTCAACAATGTTCAAAATCCTGTCACCAAGCACAGACAAGAAATAAGAAAAATCATTAGGACTATAGAAAAATCAAGTTCTAGAAATGGATGGTTCTGATATTGCTTTGCCATTACAACAATTGAGCATTCATTATTTGGTACTTCTTGGTATATTACATTTAATTTTTTCAGTTGCCATGTTTATGTACATGTTCTTTATGTGTTTGGCTTCTCTCCCTCGCAAGGGAGACATTGATAGGTAATTGATTTGAAAGCATAATGATTTGACAGTCTTTTTTTAGGATAGGCGTAATCATCCCGCCAACCTTATTTAGCAACATTGGTGTCTTATCATTGCACAAGTGCAAGACGGTAAGGGTCGATTCAAGGAGGGAAGAAAAAAAGGTCATTTTAACCTTACAAGGCAAGAGGAGAGACAGTCCAAATAATTCTATGGTGACTATCCCAAACAATAGACAAATGATGGAATTGCTAACATGTTTTCTTTTCATGTTTCTAACAAGTTTGTTGCAAATAGAACCATCATTACAATAGAACCACTCTTTCAAGATATTCTTGGGCAAATCGACCTAGATAAAGAAATAAGATTGATCATGGAAGATAAATAATTATGAATGATAATAGAAGATAAATAATATAATAATGATAGATGTTGATGAATATTATTAATGGATCAAATAATAACATATTGATAGATGAAAGAATAATTATTTTAGTGTCTACACGCTCCATTGGCTAAAATCATGACCAACCAAATATGGTTGTGGTAGTTGTAATAGGATTATATATACACCAAACAAAAAATGTACGGGTAGGATCCCTAGTATGTACGGATGAGAACAGGAAATAAAAGATAAAAACCAGTTTGTGTGCAATTTGTGATTTTGGAAAGGTCTTAAGAGCCTTGTTTTGGATTCCATTTTCTTTATGCAATAAGGGCCCGTTTGGTGCATGGAATACCAAATGTCAGATATAGTCAATTCTAGAAGATGCTAGAATTCTAGAAGATACAAATTCTAAAAATGATTTCCAGAATATGCGATGACCTGTTTGGTTCACCTAGAAGATGACTAAGAAGATGCATAAGGAATTTTAATTCTGTAATTTAATTTCTTTAAATTCATGTGTATATGTCTATATATATACATACATACATGTGTGTATATATACATATATGCACACATGTGTATATATACACATACACACATGTGTATATGTGTATACATGTGTGTATATGCACACATATATACACATATGCACACATGTGTATATATACACACATGTGTGTACATATGTGTGTATACACACATATACAATCATTTAAACATGGACAATGACTAAGTATTGTGACCTCTCAAATAAAGATTGAAAATTTAAACAAAGTTATGACATTTTTCTTACGATAGACAACCCTAGGAATAGATTCTGGAAAGTTTTAGTAAATTTGTCATAACTTTCCATATAATCAATAAAAAGGCACCAAACCAGTTCCAAAACAAATTTAACTCTCCCTTCAAAATCTTCCAATATACTTCTAGATTCATTCAAATAAAACTCCAACATAAATGTGTCTTGGAACAACATAAAAATGTGCTGCTAGATTCATAAAGATGTTCATGAAAATAAGATGAAAACTATTCTAAATCCAACTATATTATAATTGGATTTTTATATGAAGTCAAGCTAAAGGACTTGGTGAAGACACCTATACTGGTGTTAATGTCAAAAAGAGTCATGTCTAAAGGAAAATTGAAGCCATGATGAAGTATCAATTCTCCTTACTAGAAAATAAAATCCATGAATCAATGATAGTCATGAATCAATGAGAATATGGTTAAGTAGCATAGATTTTATGAAGATGTCTTTTGGTTCTTGACTATCCTATATAGGGGTTTTGCAAGATCATGTTTCCCTTTCTTTTTCAAGCTATGTAAGATCAGCTAATGGGGACCAATGATGATAGGTTTTGAACATTTGTGATCCTATGGTCTACGATGACAAGGAAAGAGAAAGTGTTTGGGATCACAAAAAAGGATCCACATAGGGAAAGCTAGGGAGGATAGGAGGGCTAGAAAGACAATTATAGGTTTCCACATGGCAATCAAGTTTTGACCAAGTGAATTTTGAGTGGGAAAGTCAAAACTCAAGGTGGGATTGATTTATCGAGTAAGACAACATTTTTGAACAACTTGGAGTGTACCAATTTCAATTAACTCAATACTCATGGAAGGTAACTGGCTTTGGAAGCCTATTTGGTAGGTGTAGGCATGGGTAGGATGTATGTAGAGTTGGTGTTGGGAGAAAAAGTATTGTACTGAAGTTTTTTTATCAATAAAACTATATTTATTCTCTGCAATTTACTCTCTGTCTCACGGTATAGTCCAGGAATTGTGAGTTCCTAGCATGGATTGAAATGTGTTTGGGATTGGTTCTCAATATAAAAACATTATATTAGTTATTGCTTACCTTTCCACACCTTCTTTTTACTATTTCATTTCATTTTAAATTAGGAATATTGGACTGGTATTCCTAGGACAACGACTGGTAGGGTATAGTCAGTTTGGTAGTTTGAAGTTTTCTGTATGATGTTGTTAGTTCAAATTCAAATCTAATATGGATGGTAGAAGGATAAAATAGAATACAATAGTTGTTAAAATAATGTGCTTTGGGCCACCACAAAATTCATGCCTTAAATTATTATTATTATTATTATTATTTACCTCAAACAAATGTATTGAGAAATCAACAAGTGTATTTTCCTAGAAAGAGTTAGAGCATCCAAATATAATAGCAAGCTCAACAAAAACAATTTGAAAATATGAGAAATCTTGGAGTAGATGTTCAATAGTTTCTATATAACCTCTACATTCTAGAATATACCTATGAGAGCTCTACCATCCACTTCTTTGAAGTGAATCCAAAGTTAAGACTTTACGATTAAGAGAGAGACACAAAAAAATGTCATTTTAAAAGGAATGTCAACCTTCCAAACTTGTTTCCACCACAACATATCTTTCCATTGAATAAAAAATAATACAGATTTACTTAACCAAATTTCATAATAAACTTCAATCAATAATCTTTACTACCACAAAAATTAGTCCAATATATTAAGTTTTGATATTCATGTATGTTTTCTAGTTAAAATATCCATATAATCATTCCACATAACTTTGTTGTGAGCAATGAAACCCAAAAGACTCCCTAATTCATCCTTGTATCTAGATAATGGTAAATGCATGATCAATAGTTTATGGCATATCGTAGCATATCATAAAATAATGTAGGTAAAGTATGAGGCTACCCAAAAGAATAAAATATGTTGGGGGTAATTAGGACAAATTATCTAATTAGTTATATAAAGGTTCTTTATTCATTTATTCTTTGAACATAGGAATGCAATTTAGATTGAGTTTTATTCAACATGTGTTGTCTCATTCATTATAATATGGACACTTGTCAAGCTCTCTTTTGATCTTCTTGTAGTATTTCTTTATTTTTGAGGACACAAGACAACAAAGTGGGGGGAGTTGAATAAATTGTATGATAAAACCTTAAATTTTTTACTACTTCGTATGTCAAATATTTACTTCATGAATCAACAACAATGTAACAATGAAAGAATAACGAATTCTACACAATTACACAAGTGAACACTAGATTTATATGGAAAACCTAGCTAGGGAAGAACCACAGTGAGAAAAGCCATAATATAGAATAATTTACATAAATTATTTTACATCTAAAACACAAGGAAGAAACTACTCCCTGAAATAATGGCTTTATGGTTATACCAAAGATATTTTAGTACTCAATTTTAATGATAAAATTTAGACAAGGCTACAACCTTAAAATATTACATGAAGAACAAAAAAAATATCCACCACAACAAATGTGTACCATTAGCAGCCTTTGTCACACTACTTGAAACTTCAAACACTTTTGAATGTAGATACCTTCAGCTCATTTCTTTCAATAATCATTTGGCATTTTTCTCACACACTTCACAATCAAACCCACTTCCAAAAATTTCTCACATTCTAAATGATTTGATCTTTCATTATATCCTTTGCATGCTCAAACAGACTTTTCCAAGTAAGCCACATTAAAATGTACGAACATGAAATGTAAGATGACCAAATATGTTGGCCCCAAAAACTTATACGATGAAGGGAAAGTGAAAGATAACCAATCCTAAAGATAAATGAAGCCCAAAACATATTGACACACTTCTCAAAGCTATTGTAAACTTCAAAACAGATCTACAATTAGTTTAGTTCACGCAAACAAACCTCTTATCCTCTTAATTATTTAGTTCAATCATCAAATAGTACCAGAACGGAATAAAGATGTCATCTTGACCATAAAGGAATATCATATGATATTAAACATTCCTTCAACACCATCAACACACTGTCACATTAATTAGGCTAGTACAAATGTATTGAAGCTAAGAATTCTATCACCATATGCAACTAATCAACCAATCTTTGAGATGCCTATCAATTAGAGTCATAGTTGTTGTTGTTAAGTTGAGAATATAAAACTTGAAGGGAAGTAATTTGCAGAAAATATGAGAATATTCCCCAAGTTGTAAGAGGAAATTCTAAAATTCTTAGAAATTTAGAGCATTCCATTTTCTTCTTAAAACCCATTACACTATCAACAACCTAGTTCAGTGCTCAATCATCTCTAACTTTTCAACAAAATAAATCATGAAATGAAACTTTTGATATATATTATCTTCTACGATCTGTGAGCACAACTTCCAAACCACATAAAGATATCTTCAAGAAAAGAGAAACAGAGAAAATCCATGAGCTAGATAGAGAACATGCCCGGTTTGACACCAGTCAAATGGAAACTAGTTTGCTTCAAGGATGAAGAGTTTTGGTGATGAAGTATGTAAGGGGGGAGCATTTATGAAGTGTTTATGTAGTTGTTTTAATTTGGGAATGAGTTTAGAGGACTGGTTCAATAGACCCTAGGAAGTGGGCCTCTAGGAGTGAGGGTTTAGTGGCTAAGGCCATAGGTGAAGGGTGGAGACTTGGTCTATTGAACCAATCCTCCTAGGGCATCACGCAGCTTCCATCTCCTAGCTTTTTGATGATCCAAACCCACATGATCACAAAGAGCATCACGCGGCTAGCAGATACCCATGGTGGAGGTGCGGGTTATGCCTGATAGTTTAGATAACAGTAGTATCGGGCCTAAGGAATAAGACTTGAGCCTACCTAAATCTATCAGTTTCTCAGTCCCAAACCTTTGCACCAATGCATGCCAATCCATTGTTACTTCGAAAGTTGGAGGAAATGGTTTTGATTTTATTGATTACAGCCAAAAATTACATCTAAATCCAATGATGGGAGCTTTTAATGGAGAGTAATTCATGACATACCTCTCATTCAAGTCTTAAACCTGTTCCAGCTTCTAGCTATTCCTTCTTCGTGCGTGCTGCAATTATCTAATAATGAAATGAAGTTTTGAAACCTTTTTTTTTACTTTAAGTTATGCTCATGTTGGTCAAAATTTCAACCAACACGGTGTTCGTCGAACTTTTGACCAACACGGGCATGTATTAAAAAAAAAAAAGTTTTCCTTCTATAATCCAACCAACCTAAACCTTTTTATTTGATGGTCGAATTGTTTAGTCAAAAAATAGGTCAAATGTACTAGTGTGGTTTTGAAGGTAGGGAAATACGATTCAATTGGAATGCAATATATGAAATAAAGCACTGAAATCACATAAGAGTAGAAACTATTGGATTACAGAGAGGGGGTGAATCAGTAATCTTGATCACAAATACCTTAAAATACTTTTCTTTGATTAACTCAACAACATAGTTCACTTTTTACCAACAAAAGTAAATAAACTATAACTATCAATCAATCATTCACAATGTGTAACACCAATATTTAATGTGGAAACCAAGCTACAGGAAAAACCACTATGGGAATTGTGACCCACCAAGAAATATACTCTTTTGAAGTATGTCTGGTTAAGAGCTAATCTGGTTAAACATTACAAAACACACTATTAGGTGTGACCCCCGGTTAAGGGATTTACCTCAAATCTATTAGGATCTTCACCCTGTTAGGAGTGGCCTTGTTAGCAGGCTTTAAACACTCTTTTAGAATGTCACCTTTCTCAAGGATTTACAATAATATTGTTAAGTCCACTTTTTTAAGAGATTTCTCTATTAGAAATGCTAATAAGAAACAGTAATAAAAATGACTTTTAGATGTGCAACTATTTTTGCTAAATCAGATCCTTGTGCGCTCTTCAATATTCTCTTAAATTCTTCATTATCCACTGGCATCAACACTTCATCAAATCATTGTTTTCCCACTCAGAATCTCTTTGTTCCTTCTTCTCTGCAATAGTCGGTAACCCTTCAACTATTTAGTTTACTAGTCATTTGTCCATATAAGATCATCCTTTATATAGACAATTTTTGCCTCTTAATCTCATCTATTACATTTTCCTTTAATTAATCTTGACCATTCATTTCATTATATCTAGAAATCAGATATCAGTAACACATTTCCTTTTCACCTAGGAACTTGAACTTTTCTAGAAACTTGTTTCAACTCTTTTTTCCACTTAGATCTTTCCATAGATCTTCATCTTAAATTTCATAACCATAGATCTCTTGTAACTAACTCTCCTCATCATCATGATCATCCAACTTAGCATAGATAATCATTTAATGGTGATTCCATCCTTATTTAATAAATTTTCCTTGCTCGATGTTCTTCATTAGAATTTTGGTTAACTTCTCGGTGCCTAAACCTTCTCTCTTTATCAAGTGATCTATATTTTTCTCTTTACCTTACTAAGTAACTTTTCCTACTCTGTAGCCAAAACAACTTAACTTACCGAATTGTCAAATATTTATCTTCATGCTTTACCGACTTAACATAATCATATACTAGGTAGAAAATAATTATATCAACATAATCAAATCATTTTCTGATCTGTATCAGTTTCCAATTTAAGTTCTAAAACTTCTTAACTTCTCAATTCTTCTTCTCCTTAACTTATTCATATTATATCATTACCGAATGATATGGAAACATAATATGATGTAGTACAACACTCTCTATTAACAATAAATTCAATTAGTAGACAAATAACACAGATTTAAAACCTTCAATATTTTTCCATTCATCACTGACTGACTCTACAATTCACTGCAAACTCTTAAGTAACCAAAAAACCTAGAAAATCAAGAAATCTAAAAATTACCCTTTTTGGCAATTTTTTTCCATAGTTGTTTTTTGCCATTTTTGGTAATTTTTGAAAGAACACCTAAAAAGCTGAGTTTTTCCCTAAATATGCCCTTGACTAAGTTAAAATGAATTGCCAACTAATATCCAAGATTTAGAAACATAAATTCAGATTTATTACAAAATAGAACTTTCTAAAAACTAGAGAAAAAATACTAAAAGCTGATTTCAGAGCCCTAGATGAAACTTTCAACTCTTGAAAATGTGCTAAAATAGACCCCAATCAATCTGAGATCATTGGAAAAAAAAATGCCACCTCCTGAGGCATGTACTTGAAAAATTTCTGCAAAAACCCAGACTTGAGTCAAAAGTTATGACCTCTGAAAGTTTCTATATTAGTTTATGACCTATGTAAGGTCCTACATCATTCTCCCCTTCTTTAAAGGAACGTAGCTCCTGCAAGTGGTTGTCTATGAAATACTACAACTTTGTGGGGTCCAATTTCATCACTTCCCATTCTAAGATCCAAGTGTTATCTGTTGCTGGTAATCCCTCCCACTGAATCAAGTACCTATTGTAATGACCATTCTGGGTGACTATAGACTGCTTGTCCAGAATGTGGGAAATTTTTTCCTTCTTTTTACTTGGAAGGTGGTGATGCCAATCCACCTCATCTATACTGTCTAGCTCAGAAAGTGATCCATGAAATGCATATAAATTAGAAACATTAAAGATAGGAGAAATATCCATATCATCTGGTAGACAAACCTCATAAGCATTATCATTGATCTTCTTCAAAATGTGGCAAGGACCTATCTTTTTGTATTTCAGCTTATGATATGTGCCAATGGTAAATCTCTCATGCCTCAAGTACACCATCACCAAATCACATCCATTAAATATCTGTCTCCTTCTACTGACATCTACAACAGCCTTATATCACACATTGCTATCCTACAATTTACTCCTCACATCTTGTTGAAGTTGTTGAAGGTGTTCAAAAAATGCTTCCCCATCATCACTAATTCTAGGTAAATCTCTCATGCCTCAAGTACACCATCACCAAATCACATCCATTAAATATCTGTCTCCTTCTACTGACATCTACAACAGCCTTATATCACACATTGCTATCCTACAATTTACTCCTCACATCTTGTTGAAGTTGTTGAAGGTGTTCAGAAAATGCTTCCCCATCATCACTAATTCTATCTTGCATAGGGAGTTGTACAAGGTCCAAAACACCCTGAGGATTCTTACCATATACAATTTGAAAAGGATATTTTCTGGTTGATCTGTTAACAGAACTATTGTAAGAAAACTCTGCTTGAGGCAATGCCATGTCCCACTACTGGGGATTTTCACCAACAATACATCATAATAAGTTTCCCAAACTCTGATTGACTACCTTAGTTTTCCCATCAGTTTGGGAATGATATGCACTGCTAAACTGCAACTGTGTTCCCATCTTCTTCCATAAGGTCCTCCAAAAATGACTCAAAAACTTAGTATCCCTGTCAGAAGTGATAGTCTTTGGAATGCCATGGAGTCTAACAACTTCTGAGAAAAATAAGTTGGCTATCCTTGTGGAATCATTAGTTTTTTTACAAGCAATAAAATGAGCCATCTTAGAGAATCTATCAACAACTACAAAGATAGAATCTGTACCTTGTTGGGTGTGGGGAAGCCCCAATACAAAATCCATACTCACATCTATCCATGGCTCGATGGGTACAGGTAGAGGTGTATACAATCTTGTGTTTTGGGCGTGACCCTTAGCCACTTGACAGATTCAGCACCTTGCCACGTACTTAGTAATGTCCCTTTTCAATTTTGGCTAGTAGTATTTGTCTTCAACCAAGGCTATTGTCTTGTCCTTCCCAAAGTGACTATCCAAACCACCACTATGAAATTCTTGGATAATATTTTCCCTCATGGAACCAGCTAGTATACAAAGTTATTTTCCTCTAAAGAGGTAACCATCCTGCATAAAGTATTCTCCTCTCATGTGATCTAAAAGATTAGTTCCTAGTTCTTTAATCTTCTCTATAATTTCCCAAAAATCATCATCAGCCTCATACAAAACTTTAATAGCATCAAAACCAATGACCTCTATTTCCATTGTAGTTATGAGTGTAACACGCTGACTTAGGGCATCAGAAACCTGATTCTGCTTTCCTGACTTATGCTTCAAAACAAAATTATACCCTTGCAAGAAAGACACCCATTTAGCATGCCTACTATTCAATTTATTTTGTGTGTTCACATATTTTAGGGCCAAATAATTTTTAAATAGTACAGATTCTTGTGGGACCAGATAATGCATCCAATGCCTTAAGGCTTGAACAATAGCATAAAATTCTAAATCATAGGTAGAATAGTTCTTCCTTGCATCATTCAACTTTTCATTGAAAAAGGCTATTGGTTTACCTGTCTAGCTAAGAACAACACCTATCCCAACATGGGAAGCATTACACTCTACTTCAAATACTTTATCAAAATTTGGAAGTGCCAATATAGGAGCTTCAGTTACCTTTTTCTTCAAGAATTGGAAACTCTGTTCAGCATCTGTTGTCCATGTGAATTCCCTTCCTTTCATACAATTTGTTATGGGAGCTACAATACTGCTAAAATTCCAAATGAACTTTCTATAGAAGGTTTCCAATCCATGAAAACTCCTTACCCCTATTATACTGGATGGACTAGGCCATTCTAGGATTGCCTTGACCTTTTCTAGGTCCATCTGAACACCATCTTCAGAAATGACAAAGCCCAAAAAAGTCAAACTATTTTGCATGAATTTTCACTTCTTTAAATTTGTACAGAGCTTCTATTTCCTCAGTACACTCAGGATGATCCTCAAGTGTTATAGGTGTTCTCCTTTGTTTTTGCTGTAAATTAGGATATCATCAAAATAAACTACAACAAACTTACCAATGTAGGGTTGTAAGATAGTATTCATCAATCTCATGAATGTAATTGGTGCATTAGAAATCCCAAATGGCATAACCATCAATTCATACAAGCCATCCCTAGTCTTAAAAGTTGTCTTCCAATCATCTCCTTCATGAATCTGAATCTGGTGGTATCCACTTCGTAGATCAATCTTGCTAAAGTATTTGGCCCCTACTAATTCATCCATCATATCCTCTATACAAGGAATAGGAAACCAATACTTGATAGTAATCTTATTAATTGCTCTACTATCAGTACACATCCTCCATGTTCCATCCTTCTTTGGGGTCAACAATGTAGACATAGCACATGGGCTCATGCTTTCTCTAACCAAGCCTTTCTCAACTAGTTATGTTACTTGTTTGTTGAGCTCTGCATGTTGTGTTGGGTTCAGTCAATAAGCTACTTGATTAGGAAGAGTTGCTCTAGGAATTAGATCAATATGGTGTTGTATATCCCTTTTTGGTGGGAGACCATCAGGTAGCTCATTTGGAATAACATCAAAAAATTCTTCTAGTATCTTTACTACATCATGTGGTATTATGTCTTCTAGTTCTTCTCCTCTTTTTATGATCAATGCATAGCAGCAACCTGTCACCTTCATTTCTTTGACAACATCCTTTGTAGACAACATGGTCTCATTCTTCCTTTCATCCTTAAGTGGTAAGAGACTCACTTTAGAGCCATCCTTCCAGAAGGTATATGTATTTTTCTCTCCATCGTGCATGATCTTCCTATCATACTATCATGGCCTTCCCAACAAAATATGACAAGCATCCATAGGAATAACATCACACCATATCTCATCCTTATAGATTTTTCCTATAGTAAAACTAACCAAACATCTTTTATCAATAGTAACCTCATTTCCTTTCTTTAACCATGTAATATGGTAAGGATGAGGATGTTTCTCACATTGCAGATTTAATTTCTCTACCATTTCCTTAGCTACCATATTCTCACAACTACCCCCATCAACAATAACTTGGCATAACTTTCAGCCTGAGGTGCATCTAGTTCTAAAGATGTTGGTTCGAAGCCATGAATCATCACAGTTCTTTGCAGGGACTTCTTCCTTCTTTGGAATGCTCATCGATCTCCTCATCATGAGAGTTTCTCCCACATCTGGTAGGACTTCTTGTTTTATTCCTGCTTCTATGAATTTTGGCTGAACCAAGTTCACTCTAGGTTGTCCTCGTTGATTTCTTTTTAGTATGTTATAATTTGATCATTCAAAGGCTTTGTGTCCTTCTCCACACCTAAAACAAGTGAAAGGCCTTCTCTTATTTTCCCAGCCTCTTCCGCTTTTGTAGCCTCGTCCTCTTTGAAACCCCCTTCCTCTTTCTTGATTTGGAGGATCTTTCCTGGTGTCTATATTTTTTTCAAATCCTTGAAAGGAATCTCTCTGACCATTATTAGAACCTCCCCAAAATGGAGTTGAGGTACTCCTTCGACCACCTCTATTCCTCTGGATATATTGCCTATTCTTCTTTTCTTCATCCTTTAGGGCTAATTAGTAAGCTTCTTCCATACTATTGACACAATGCATGCTCAACTCATCTTGGATGGAGAATTTTAGGCCATTCATATATCTAGCAGCCATCTTTTGATTATTTTCTTGATGCTCTATGCACATGGATAGCTTGTAGAATTCATTTGTATAGTCTTGCACTGAAGACAAGTTCTGCTTCAAATTCTAGAACCTACAAAAGAGGGTTTGTGAATAATCCATGGGTAAGAATTTTTCTTTGAAATTTTTCTCCAACTTGCTCCAAGTCTTAATATTTTCTTTTCATTTTCTAGTTTTTTCCTTTTGGAGATGATCCCACCATATCATTGCATGTCATTTTAATTTTGTGCATGCAAACTTCATCTTCTTTTCTTCTATCGTAGGCTTCCATTCAAAAAATTTCCCCATCTTGTTTAGCTAGTCTATTAATTCTTTTGGCTTAAGACTACTTGCGTATTCTAAAACATCAATCTTGATTTTTTCACTCCTTCCTTCCAAAGCCCTGAGAACTCTATCTTCATAGCTCATTTCTTCTAGCCTCTCTTGTATAGTTTCTTCATTTTGGTCAGCACCTCTTTGGTTTCCCTCTTCATCAAATTCATTCGCTCCTTGTATTCCTTGATTATCTATTCGCTCATTGAGTCATTCAATCTTCCTCTGCATATCCATCATCAATCTTTGCATCGGTGTCACACCTCCTCTTCCTCTTCCTCTTCCTCTTCCCCTCCCAACCATCTTCCTACTCTGATACCAAATGATGTAGCACAACACTCTTTGTTAACAATAAATTCAATTAGTAGACAAATAACACAGATTTCAAACCTTCAATATTTTTCCATTCATCACTGAATGACTCTACAATTCACTGCAAACTCTTAAGTAACCAAAAGCCTAGAAAATCAAGAAATTTGAAAATTACCCTTTTTGGCAATTTTTTCCATAGTTGTTTTTTTTTCCATTTTTGGTAATTTTCAAAACAACACCTAAAAAGTTGAGTTTTTCCCTAAACATGCCCTCAACTAAGTTAAAATGAATTGCCAACTAATATCTGAGATTTAGAAACATAAATTTGGATTTATTACAAAATAGAACTTTCTAAAAACTAGAGAAAAAACACTAAAAGCTAATTTCAGAGCCCTAGATGAAACTTTCAGCTCCCGAAAACATGCTAAAAAAGACCCCAATCAATCTGAGATCATTTTCAAAACAAATGCCACCTTTTGAGGCATGCACCCAATAAATTTCAGCAAAAACCCAGACCTGAGTCAAAAGTTATGACCTTCGAAAGTTTCTGTATTAGTTTATGACCTACGGAAGGTCCTGCATCATAATATAAATCAGAAATCAATTGCTTGGCATCAATTACAAGACTATAACTAATCTAACATTTCTACTATCATCATGTATACCTATGATCTTGGTCATTCTTTAACATTAGCTTGATTAAGTAATTAATCATCAACATATTTATCAGTTATGGTAACAATCTCCCTCTTTGGCATCGATGGAAACACTAGCAAATTTAGTGTTCAATTGATAATGGTACACTTCACTGTCATTCATATTCTTTACTCCCTCTAAGTAGTAACTTCATCTTTTCTGATCTTCCATCTATAGTCTTCCTCTTTCTGTCAATAACACTTTCTCTTTTTGATTCTATCTTAATTCTTCTCCCTGCTATTCTCATCTCATTCTTTTGTTCTTTTGATTTGTCTCATTATTCTCACTCTTTCAATAAAAATATCCTTCATGATAATCTTTCATCAATTACTATTCTTCCATACTCTATTCATTTCCCTATATCAATTGACATATTCTTACATATGTGCATCTCCCTCTTTGACAACAATGCCAAAGAAACATAAACTTCTCACATTATACCTCATGTGTATAGATTTTCCATTACAGTCATAAACATCCTTTTTCACAACTTCGGGCTTCACCTAAAGAGTGAAATACTAACATCAACTCACAAGATAGATATTTTTTTGAGTCCTTAATTGATGCATCATGCATCTTTCCTTAATGTACATTGGATAGGGGAAGAACCCCTAACTTACCTCAGAGATACTCAAAAGAATCCTTCGGTAATGGTTTAGTAAATATATTAGCTATCTGCTCCTTAGAATTCACATACTCTAGTGTCACATCCTTATCATATACTTTCTCTCTCAAGTAGTGATACTTAATAGATCTATGATTTGTCTTAGAATGTGTCACAATATTTTTTGATATATTAATAGCACTGGTATTATCATAATATATTGTAATAGGATTAGTAATCACTTCATACATACCTTCTAGTAGTTTTTTAATCTATACAATTTTAGAAAAATTCATAGTTGTTTCCACATACTCAACTTTAGCAATAGATTGTAAAATACAACTCTGTTTCATTCTTAACCATGTTACTCTCCTTTCTCCTAAAAAGAAAGCTCTGCCACTACTGCTTTTCCTACCATCAATATTTCCTTCCCAGACAACATCAGTATATACCTTAAGATCAAAATTTCCTCCCCTTATGTATAAAAGACCAAAATCTTCAATCCCTTTCAAATATCTGAGTATCCTCTTAACTATAGACAAATGTGTTTCCTTGGGGTTTGTAGAAAACCTTACAAGAATAACAATTGAATGTGCAATGTTAGGTCTACTATGTACAATATAATGTAACTTACCAATCATGGATCGGTAAAGTGTTTCATTAAATTCCTTAGTATCATCTTCTTTTGACAATTTACAACCAGTAGCCATCGATGTTCCAACCGGTTTAAAGTCTTCCATATTTAATTTTTTCAAGATCTCCTTTCAATATACTTAGAATGAGTGATGTAGATCTCATCTTTAACTTGTTGTATTTGAAGTCCAATAAAGAATTTTATCTCTCTTATCATAGACATCTCAAATTGTTTTCTCATTTCCTCAATAAATGACTTAGACATTATCCCATTACCACCAAATATAATGGCATCAACAAATATTTCAGCAATTAGAATTTCATCAGACTTATCACATTTCAAGTATAATTTTTTGTTATCACTAGTCATTTCAAATCCAATTGTGACTAAATAAGAGTGTGGTATGGGTAAGTGCACAAAGATGGGGCACCAAAAAGGGGGTATAAGATGCCACTTTTTTCTGAAATCAACAAACTCTAAACTTCAACAAGAAATTGAAGATAGTTAGACTCAAAATTTTAAGATGCGACAAGAACAAGAGTTGTAATACTCTGAATCTAGTTTCTAAAGTACTAATTTATTTTGAAAATGGTACAGATTAAGGCCCTAAAAAAGGGGGAGCACAAAAATTGGTCCTATTTTTTTGTAAAAAACATAACATAGCGTCTAGTGTGCTCCCCCTAAAATGTTAACTTTTTTTGAATTTTTTTAATCACTTCGGTGAGAACTTAGCTAACACCACGTAGTTTATCCTGGATTTTTTTTCTAATTTTTGTATGAATATAATTTTTTATGAATTTATGAAGTGCACACATCCTGAAAATATAAAATTTTTGTGTGCTCCCTCTAGAAATCATTTAAAACTAATTGAAAATCAATTTTATTAATTTTTAAAGTGTGTATAATGAAGTCTAATTTCTAAACATGTAACTTGTTGCAAAATTTAATGAACGAGCCAAAATCTATGCCCAAAATGCTACACATTGGTTTTTGACAAAAAATGGACATACATACAAAAGAAATTAGAGATGAAAAGCTTAACGTAATCAGAATTCAAAATAAACTATATGGTTAGATAGCTACCAGAGGGATAGCTATAGTGTGTGTGCCCTATCCAAGTCATAAATTTGAATAGTGGGAGAGAAGGAGAAAGCAGGTGGTGGGGGCTAAGAGAGGAAGAGAGAAAGAGAGAGATAGAGTGAGAAGGTCAGAGAGAGAGAGAGAGAGAGATCTCACCTTCTCACTCTCTCTCTCTCTCTCTTTCTTTCTTCCTCTCTCAGCCCCCGCCACCTTCTTGTTGTTTCTCTCTCACTATTTAAATATATGACTTGGATAGGGTGCACATGCTATAGCTATCTCTCTGTTAGCTATCTAACCATATAATTTATTTTGAATTCTGATTATGTTAAGCTTTTTATCTCTAATTTCTTTTGTATGTATGTCTATTTTTTGTCAAAAACCAATGTGTAGTATTTTCGGAGTAGATTTTGGCTCATTCATCAAATTTTGCAACAAGTTACATGTTTAGAAAGTAGACTCCATTATACACACTTTTAAAAATCTCTCTCTCTCTCTCTCTCTCTCTCTCTCTCTCTCTCTCTCTCTCTCTCTCTCTCTCTCTCTCTCTCCCTCTCTTAGCCCCCACCACCTTCTTTCTCTTTCTCTTTCTCTCTCACTATTTAAATCTATGACTTGGATAGGGCACACACTCTATAGCTATCTCTCTGTTAGCTATCTAACCATATAGTTTATTTTTAATTTTGATTAAGTTAAGCTTTTCATCTCTAATTTCTTTTGTATGTATGTCCATTTTTTGTCAAAAATCAACGTGTAGTATTTTGGGCGTAGATTTTGGCTTGTTCATAAAATTTTGCAACAAGTTACATGTTTAGAAAGTAGACTCCATTATAAACACTTTAAAAATCTCTCTCTCTCTCTCACACACACACACACGCACGCGTGCGCGCGTGCACACACACACACACACACCACTTTTGTGTTTCTTGCATAGGATGCACGTGCTATAGCACGCTCTCACTTTGCAAGACTATGCTTTACACTTTGTATTTTTTAATAGGGCGTACGTGCTATAGCGCGCTCGTGCTATGCAAGACTAAAATAAATGGTCTTATATGTAAGAGATCTCGTGAAAGAGGCCCACTTTTTATCTATACTATTTGATTTCTATGTTTTATCCGACAGATATTCACTTTTCATGGTGTTGAAGGTGACATAGAAGCATATTCTATCAATTTGCACCACCTTTTTGTTTAAAAATCAACATCAAATTGTGAAAGTCAATCATTATTCACCAAAATTTATTGATTGAGGTAAGTTTTTTAATTTTTTACATGTGAAGTGTGAATAAAGAGTATTTTGGTTTATAATTAGTATGATATAGACTTGTTCAATACAAAATTTGACATAATTATAATAAATTTATATTATAATTTGACTTATTGTAATATATATATATATATATATATATATATATATATATATATATATATATATATATATATATATATATATATATATATATATATATATATATATATATATATATATATTATTTTAAAAAAATTGTAATCAATTCATATGTAGAAATCATCATCATGTTGAGGAAATGAGAAAATAATTTAACACTGGAAGAGCATGAAAGAGACAAAGAGAAGAAAAGGGAAAGAATGAGATAACTTCGTGAACACAAAAATTTGCATACCATAGAAGAAGATTTTTCTTTGGATGAGGAACATGAAAAATTAATGCATCATCTATGAGTTCCCAAGTTGAAGAGACATCATCATCCAATGTTGGAGGCATACCATTTTCAACTTTCGAAGGTGTGAGAACACCCTTGTATCATGTTGAAGGCATACCATTTTCTATGTCCCAAGGTGTACGCACCCCCTTTTATCATGTTGAAGGCACACCATTGTCTACATCCCAAAGTGGAGGTACACAATTGTATCATGTTGAAGGCATGTCATTATCTACATCCCAAGGTGTAGGCACAACATCGTGTCATGTTGAAGGCACTCAAGATGGTACACAATTCACACATAATTTTTTTTATGCTCCTAGAATTGTTTATAAAAAGTCAAAATATTTGATTGATATTGATACTAACATTTTTCAAGTAATGTCTGACAAAATTCCCAAGCATACTTGTCAAACAAATGCTAATCGTATTTGGAGATCATTTTTTGAGAATTTCAACATGACAAGAAGATGTCAACTATTTTTTGAAATGATGAGAAATCTGAAATTTAGGCCCATCATGAAGATTCTTGGGCTAAGAACGATGGATGAGTCAAGTGAAAAATCTATTGTAGAGAATCTAATGACTACATATGAGAGTGTGGGTTCTACATCATGCATAAAAGATAGTAATGTCACACGATGTGTACTTACATCAATAATAGTAAGCACTCAAATGAAGAAATCTTGACTCATTAGAAAGACAAGAAAAATATTGAAAATAAGTAGAAAGTCTCTAATGAGAGCCTTTGGAAGGCATCAAAGAGCAGAAGATCCAAATAGCAATGAGTTATGGGCATTTTCTGATACACTACCGCGAAAAGGTAAAGCAATTTTTGAAGCTTTGAAATCCTTGATTAAAGAATTTTGGAAGAATAACACATGGGTATCTCCTAATCAAAGAGATGTTGTAAGAAGGAGGATTGGTATTCGAATTTGCATTCCACATCCAAAACATTTTTTGGATTGAAATCAAACATAATTCTTTGAAAAATTTATACATATGTATCCTCAAATTAAAATTAGTCAGAGGTATTTTGAAATGGATAAACCTTTTTATGTGAAGATAAATCACACACGCACAACTTGTTGTTGTAGGGTACATATTGAATCTTCTATCCATTTTGATGTTTATAGGAATATATGTGTAGATTTGCACTCTAACAATGTTTTGCAAGATTGTAACATAAATGTCTCACCTAGATCTTCAAGGGAATTAATATCTACCATTTTATGTGAAAGAGTGGATGGTCAACAATTTTACAAGCTCTCATGCTTGAATGGTTTATGTATAGATTGAGAAGGTTTTTTACATTTGTCAATTTGTCAACATATGGAGAGTACGCATGCAATCCATAATTAAATGGTGGAATTTGGAAAATATAAGACCGTGACATACAATCTAAAAGATGGAAAAGAGGCTAAAAAATGTGATTTAGTAATTGAAAAAATTCCAATGTATCGGTTCATGGATATTTTTTGTAAAAGAATTATTTATGAGTATGCAAGGCATACACATAGAGTGCAATTGTTGGATATGCAATTCAAGTTGTGCAAGGACACATTCCCACTTGATACCATTGTTTCAGTTGTGGAATTTGCAAAGAGCTACACACTATAACCACAAAATGAGGTGCAAACAAAGTATTACATCTCTCAACAAGTTTCTATATTTGTTCATATAGCATTCATGCATTCACCTGATAGTACAGAGGAGAACATGAAGATATTGAGGGAGTATCATTTTTATATCAGTGATGATCGCTCACATTCTATAAAGTTTGTACATGATTGCTTTCAACTATTTTATGGTGATTTGTCTAACAAGGGCATATCATATCATCAACATATCATATGGTTAGATAATTTTGCATCACAATTCAAGAATTCTCGGATGTTTTATTGGTTATGCAAGATGCATAAGATTATTGGAATTCAATATATGTGGAATTTCATAGAGGCTAGTCATGGAAAGGGAGAGCACAATGGTACAGGTGCATGTATTAAAAGAGCATTAGCACATGAAGAATTAAAGTACAAAGAGAAAGCAACATTGTCAGATAAAAGATATATTTTTTAGTGGTGTAATGCTACAAGGGGTCTGGGTAATGAAGGTGAGTCTATGGTTCATATATTTTTTTGGTTGATGGATGAGACTAACATTGCACCATATGAGGATTGTTGTACACTGATAGGATCAAGTGATATACTCTTTTAGAAGTTTTAATGAAGATTCATAGAGTATCCACACATGACATATGGTGTTCTTTTTTTCATCATGTGTAGATGAAGATTAGGATGGGTGCAAGTCAATGAAATGGGTTGACGAATGGTATACACGTATTTTGAGCCCACTTGCTTGCTATCATCCCCATGAATCACTACAACTAATAGAAATGGAATCATCCATTGACTTTGATCACTTATCTGATCTAGTACAACTAGGTAAATTTTCTACATACAAATAATCTCATATTTAGTACTTTATCGTAAATATTTAGTAAACTAATGTCCTGATTATGTTGATATCATTACAGGCTATATTTTTTCTATTATTTCACCTTAAGACAATGAAGAAGGGACATATTATTATTTGTGTCATTGTGTTGAGGCAAAAAATAAATTGGATCACTTGGTTATCGATGGTGAAGAATTAGAATACCCTATAGAAGCAGTAGTTGTAACTGGTATATGACTTAGGTGGTATGCTAGGAAGAACCCTAGGTTGTGGTTGTTTGAGGATTGGGAGACACACATAAAGATTCTTCATTATTCGAATCTCATCCTTGCATCAAATGTCCACTTGATCAGATATGGGGGAAGACCACATAATAAAACTCTTTGGAAGGTGTAAGTACCTAAAATGTAATGTAAGGAATACAAAGCAAGCTGAACATTCAACAAAACAAGATGGATAAACACTTAAGATTAGACTAAAAGAAAGCCACAAAAAAAAGAATGCAAACCTCAAAGAAACACTCCAAAATCCTTCTTGATCTTTAGATGTAGTCCAAAGATTTGGATGTGTACTCAATGCTATGCTCAAGCTTCAAATGATGGATCTTGGAGGGATTTTGGCATAATATGGATGATTTTGGCTCTCAATTGGGCATAATAACTTGTATCAAATGGTGGATGAAAATGAAGGAGTAAGAGGCTCAATATAAAGGAAAATAGAGGATGAATGGATGGTCAAGATGCAAATTTGAGGAAGGGTGGAGTTTCATCCAAGGGAGAGCACATGGATTGTTCTTTCTCAAATGCATAGCATTGTGACAAGTGTCACAATGGGGGAGGATGAGAGGAGAGGCCAAATCCTTGAGGAATGTGACCTCTTTGGAAGGTGTGAAGGGGGACAAGTGTGTAAGAGACTTTATGATTTGTCATTGGAGGATGTGGTGATGTTGACATGAGGGTTGACTTGAGATGGTTTAGCATTTCTTAATCTTGGATTATGATTGTGCAAATATTTAAGGGATGATTAGGCTTAGATTAGAGGGTAAGTGGAGGATTAGGGAGATGTGATGGGAGGAGAGAGATTGAGTGGAGGGATAGATTAGCTAAGCATGGATTATTAGTTAATGGAGGAGAATTAGGATTTTTAGAATTAAATATTTTATTTAATTCCAAGTGGGAGGAAAAGGGGGTTTATGAGTTAATTTATTTAGATAAGCATATCCATTTAAATTAATAGAGGAATAGAGATTTAATTAATTATCAGACTATAGATTTTTCATTTAGATAATTAATTAGACTATAGTTAATTAATTAAATTAATTAACTAGGGGATGACATTAATTAATTAAATAATACATGATTATTTAATCAGTAATGTGAGTAAGATGATTAAATTTAATTAAAATCATTAATCAAATTTAGGTGTCTACATTTTTCCCCTCTTTGAGATGGTGTTACATAGTAGCATCATTTCAAAGAAAAATTAAAATATAGGGTTAGAAAAAAAATGGTTGAACTGAAAAATGTGCCCCAGTCAATCAGAAGAGTGACTAGGAGAAAGGATTGATAAGAGATGAGGATGATGATGCCCCCTTGAGAGGACGGGTGGGTTGAAGAGAACACAGGTGTACTCTCAAAATGGATAAGAGGATGCATGCAAGATGAGTGAATGATGAGAGGAGAGTTAAGAAGCTTAAGTTGGCACCTCCCAAATAGGAGACGTCATGTAGTGAGCACTTATTTTAATTTAGCACTATCTAAGACCTGCCAAGGTTACTAGGAACTCAAGGCCTTGTCAAAGATGTTGCATGAGACTGACACAACAAGCATGCATAGATTTCCCTATCATCACACATGAGTCCCAAAAGGCTCAAGGTGGAAATGATGCTGGGTAACCCACAAACAAACTATATTTCCCAAGTGTACCATGCAACCGCAGGGGATCACATGTTTAAATATGCAAGGGTCATTTCTGACTGAATCTCAGATAGAAAAGCTCAAGACCTTGCCCCAAGTTCCACCATTCAGAGTGCACCATGATATAAAGGATCATGTGGACCATGAGGAGGTGGGACCAAGGAAGCTCAAGATAAAAGGTAAACAAAGATCCAAAAGTACTAGTGTATACAAATAAATGTATCTTCATAGAATTAGTCTTAATCATCAATAATAAGTGAAATAGTAACTAAATACAACCACAATTGAGCAACTATTTAACAATATCAATGACTAATTGAGCATCCTATGGCTCTCTAAATAGAATGAATAATGAAGAAGCTCTCAGCAAGCTCTCACTAATGACAGTCCTAGTATGAGAATGATGATGATAAAATAATGCTAATGCTAAAGCTCACAAATATCAAGATAAAATGTTAAATTGCTCTTAAAATGCTTTCTAAATTCAAATTGCAAGAGGTTTGATGCAATTCTTAGATAGGTGGTTGATGAATTATGAAGGATTTTTAGCCTTCCTTTTATAGATTTTCCCAATGTGAGGGGGTGTAGTTGAATTTGATCATGGTTGAGCTGGGGTTAAGTCTTTGGTTCCACCCTTTGAAGACAAAGAAAAGTTTGTGTCCTCAAAGCTTGGGACAAGTAGACAAGATGGATGGCTAAGATTCTCTTTCACTTTGAGTGATTGAGATTAAATTTGGCTTGATCCATGTGAGTGTTTTTCTTTTAATCTCATTGGCTAATTGATTTTCCTCTCCTTTTGGTTTGTTTAGAGTAATTGATTTAATTGATTTATTTTAGCCATGTACCCCTTGAATGGGTTGAATTTAATTTAATCCAAGACTATACAATTAATTGTATTTTGATTTGATTACATTTGATTAAAATGCTCTCAATTTTAATTTATCTTGAATTAGGATTTGATTTTAATTTTGATTGGCTAATTATGCATTGTGATCCAATTGATTCAATTATGTCCTTGATTTGCTTTGATTTGACTTAATTTTCTTTGATTTATCATTAAATTGTATTTGTCCATTTTTAGGTGATTACAAATGCCCCTCTTTGAGTTGACGTGCGAAGCATGTCAATTCAAAGAATACTTTGATTTTTCTTGATTGATAGGTCCTGATTTAATGATGGTCGATCTCTGATTGTTCATTCTTAATATTTTTTCTGATGGTCGATCCTTTGATTTTCAATATGAAATTGATGTAGATATGATTGATATGAAACTCTCTTGATTGATGTGGTTCTCTGGTGATCGTTCTCAATATGATGATTAATTTGATGATCAGTCTTGATATGATTCCTGATTTGGTGCTTTGATTTGATATGATGCCCCCTTTTGTTTGATTATGAAAAATTTTCTGATAAAAGCTTTCACTTTGATTCGATGATTAGTCTCTGATTTTTGTTGATGTTACTAATGTTGTTGATCTGATTATGTGATGGTATGCCCCCTCAAAAATGAAACATATTGTTATTCTAGATAGATAGACTGAAATAGTCAATTGATATGTTTTCATTTCTGAAAACACTTTATGATATGCCACACTTCATAATTTGCCCCTGTTAATGGAATAGATTAATATAGGTCAAAATCCATTTTCTCCTCAAAATTAGGTCATATTTAGCTTAAATAGGTTGAAAAACCTAAATTTACTATTCATTTTTACTTTCCTCCTCAGTGAATTTGCTCTGATCCTTTGCTTCTTTCTATGATGGTTGTGCCTATTCAGGAGCATCGATTCGAGCAGTGTCAGAGATATGCTAGACCACCTGACTATGGAGCTCTGGTAAGTGGTTTACAACCTTTGATATTGTATTTATTAGTCAATAGTTAGCATTTATTACATTTTCTAATTCCAGTGATGCTTTGAAATATTTGATTCACGCGTATGCTAATTTCATTGTCACTTAACACTGTTAAATGTCACTTTCATGGTTTTTATTATCACCTGTGAGCAGTTCAAACTCACTTAACACCATTTTATTGTCACATGTGATGAAAGTAGTCATGCGTAGCCCTAGGGTTTAAAAGCCAATGTCCTTGTATGTTAACGTGTAGGAAACCCTAGGTTTTCATTGTCGCTTATGAAGAATTCTTTGTCGCCTAGACTAATTCAGTGTCATGTATGCAAAGATTGTCGTGTAACACCAAAGTAATGTTGCCTGTCATGGTTTTGGTGTCGCTTAAGGAAAATGTCACTTGCGATGATTATAATCACGCCTACTGCATTTTTCTCAAAATTTTCAATCATACTTGACTTTTTTCATGAACAATTTTGTACGTCCAGATGATCAATTTGAATAATATGATTAGGTCAGTTACGTTTGAATGAAACAATCAATTAGGATACCAGTATAAAAATACCCATGAATTTTAGTTGTCAATCTATTATGATAGGGTGATGGTTTGATATTTTACTCTCAAGATCTAGAGATGTAAAACAATGATTTTCCTTCCTCAAGATATAGAGTTTGGAGTTTTGATGCACTTGTGATGAGCAAATGAATTTTAAAATAACTTTGATCAAATTTAGATGTTCCTTGATATAATATTCTGATATGATTCTCTTATTTTTGCCAAATAGGCTGACGGTCTTGTATTATGTGTCCGATGGGTGCCATCCTGGGTCATTGAACTTGGACAGACATTGACTGACGCAAAGTTGTGTGTGATAGAGTTATGTGGTTTGAGCTTTCTTCTTGATCTTCCTTGGTTCTAGCTGAACCATGGGCTACTTATAGCTATGGTAGAACGTTGGCACTCTGACCACAATACCTTCCATCTTCCTCATGGTGAGATGACTATTACTCCAGAGGATGTACATCATTTATTAAAGATTCCTTGTTGAGGAGAGCTTGTCTATTATGATTCTGTGTATGATTTGACTATCTATCGATGAGTGTTCGGGGACAATTTTATTGATGATGACATGATCACCTAGCCACAATTTGCTTCTTTCCCTATATTGCTAGTAGTTCTTGGTGCATTGATTGGTGGACTACTTCTCCTGGACCGACAAGGTCATGGTTTCTCTATGGGTTGGGGTAGGATTTTGGAGGATTTGCTAGCATAGCCATGACATTTTGATTGGGGTTCTTGTGTGCTAGCCCAGCTATATCATGATCTCCATGAGGTTGTATACAAAGGGAGTTCTTCATTATCTGTTGGTGCTATCATTCTACAGTTATGGATTTGGGAGCATCTTCCCATTATCAGGCCTATTTCTAATAGGACATGACCACGTGGATATCCCTATGCTTTCCTTTGTACTGGTATGGTGATTTAGCATCATCTAAGACACTTGGATTATTGGAGATGTCAGATAGATGATATGGATGTTGTTATATGGTGCCCCTTCCTTGATTGTGCGGGTTGGTGGGAGGATGATGACAAGTTACCATATATGTTTTGTCTACATTGTATGATCGGTAGGTCTGATATGGTTATTGAGAAATTCTTTTTTGGTCGGGTTTCCAGACAGTATGGTAGGATATAGGAGATGCCTCTAGGAAATGCCTTATATGCATGAGTATAGGTTGAGAGATCTCTATGGGGCCCATGTATTGATTATCAATTTGCCTTGAGTTAGATTGCTAGGATGTCTTTTTGCATATGGGAGATGTTGACAGGTATGGCTAATGCTTGGATGTCTCATGAGTATTGAGACCAATGGTCTCGAAATAGGTTTATCTGATTTACAGATCTAGTGGAGCCTATTCCATCTCAACGTGGTGGCGATGACGGTGGTGATGATGGGTGTGGGGGTGGTAGACATCAAAGACATTGAGGACGTAGAGATCCTCTAGTTGTAGTAGGTAGAGGTCATGGGAGAGATGTACATATTCAAGATAGAGCCAGAGACATACAGGCTGATGCAATCCTTGCAGTTCATCCTCACGCCGTAGTGAGATAGGATCAAGTTCATCACTAGTAGAGAGCACAGAGACAGGCTCATGTTGATGCCACTAGGCAGGTTCCAGGAGGTTTAGATCCTTTGGTGCAGTTACAAAGAGTGGCCTTGGCATAGCAGGATGATGGTGCCCATCAGGTTCAGGCACTGTAGGCTCCAGCATAGCAGATGCCTCCCCTAGGTCAGTAGCCACAAGCTCAGGGATAGGGTTCATAGGATGTTGCAGTACAAGAGGTGCAATCTATGAGGGTAGATTTATCCACTGTTGTTGGGCATTTAGATCAGGTTGCTACTTTGATGTAGCAGTTTTTATCAGCAGTGCTTGTTCAGAGACAGGATGGAGTAAGTACTTCACAGGCTCCTCCCTCACAGGATGGTAGAGGTCCAGATGGTCCTAGTGCTATAGGGTCATGATTGATTTTGACAGATTGATTCAGCATTGATGTCCTCCTGTTGCATATTTCATGTTATTTTATTGATCAGAACTTGTGATGTACCACTTTCATGATATTATATCTTGATATACTTGATGTACTAGATCCATTGATGAACACATTTTTGATGATATATGATGATCTATTCCTTTGTTCTCATTGATGAGTTGATGTTAAGAGATTATCTTTATATGCAGCTATATGATGTTTATGATGCAGTTACTTTTTATTATGCTATGGATGCAACATATCTTATTTTTATGATATAGATAGATGAATGCATGAATGTATGGATGCTATGAAATGGTTTCTTTTTCAATGTATGGATGCAAACTATTTTATGGTCATATAGATATGGATGATTCTATATGTTTGGTTGTTTTCAAATGTATGCCATTCTATCCTAAACTACATGCATGTAAATGATGTATGAATAATGATTCTTTTTATGTTTTTCTGTCTATTTATGTATAATGATTAATGCTATGCATGAATGCAAAAGATAATCTCATTTTCATTGTTTTGAATCAAGAATTGTGATGTCTAAATTGAGCCCTCCTCATTTCATCAGTCCCCTTGAAATTTGAGCTAAGAAAGAGAAAAACAAATATATACAATGCATTTAATCTAATATGTATGCAACTAACTATCATTATTCAATATTTAGAGCTTATAATCATCATTGAGTGTTTCAAAATCCCATTTTGAGTACAACCATCACTAGTTCAACCATGATGATATGAATACTTTTTCTCTTTGTTCACTTTCCCATCGGTCTCTTTGGTACGACTATCACTGATTGAAGCCAATCATGAGAGTGGGAATACCAATTTTGTCAGATTCTATGTTGCAAGTGGATGTTGGTATTATGATATTGAAGATCAAAATAGCCAAGGTATCGGTTTGCGTAAACAAGCAGAAATCATCATTTTATCCTATGTACAAGTCCTCGATGATTCTTTGATGATCATGTCCTTAGACAAATTACATGATTTAAAACATCAATTTTAAGACAGTCATTTAGAAATCAATAAAAATATCATCCTTTCATCATAGCTCATCTAGTCTAAAACTTTCATCAATTTGCTAGAAAGAAATGATTCCATCAATTGAGTCAACACTTAGAAAATTTTGGCCATGTTTTTCAAATCCATAGTTCAAGTGTAGTTCGATCCATTTCATATTTTTAATCCTGATAAAGGTAAGATTATTGAAGTTCTTCGATCAAATGTTTCATTTTAGGCTCCTATTGGATTGAGATGTAGATTTGATTAAGTGTTTCTCTTTCGAGTATGATGAATTAATTTTCTGATTGAATAAAGCTTGTTGATGAATCCTTGCTCCTTGAGAGTAGATTGCCCCCAGTTTGATATTAATTTGATTTGTGGGACTTAGGAAAATTTTTTTATTAGGTGACCAAAATCATAAGGTACTTGCAAATGTAACTATGGGGTTTTATTATGCAATATATACAAATGCTGGTGAATGCAATATTTACAGGGTGACCTTCTAAGCATGCAACTGACTTGGAATTTCAATCGTGCCTATTTACCAGGTTCTCGCCGATTGAGTGGATCAAGCTCTTTTTTCTATTTTTAAGCTTTTTCTCTTTTTTTGCTACCAAGGTGCCTATTTGCTAGGTTTTCACCAAGGCACTTTTCTTCTTTTTGATTTTTTTGTATTTTTCCATTTTTCAATTTTTTTCTTTTTTTCAGGATCATATTTGAATGTTTTTTCTTTCTTCATGCTCAATTTTCCATTTTTTTTTATTTTTAATATTTTCAAATTTTTTTGGCATTTTCAAGATCTCTTTTGAACTATGTACAATAAATATGATGCTCTCCATCTGATACTCTTTATACTCTTTCAGCTACCTCATGTATAGAACCTCTTGAGATGTATGCTATTTATGGGTTCTTGTAGTTCTTCCCCATCACAATTTGATAACTTGTATGTGTCGGTTCCAAAATCTTCAACAATGAGAAATGGTCCTAACTAGTTGGCTTCCCAATTTCCTTTCTTCTCCCTTTCTACTTGGTTCTTGGGATTTTCTCTCAACACTAGATCACCTATTTGGAATGTCCTTGGATTGAAGTGCTTATTGTAGGATCTTGACATTCTATTTTGGTACACCTTTAAGTGATCAAAGGCTTCTTTCTATTTTTCATCCAATAATTCTAGTTCTTGTAGCCTAGCAACCCTATAATCTTCTTCATTTATCAAACCATGCATAGATATCCTCAAGGATGGAAGTTCTACCTCCAAAGGAAAAATTGCTTCTGTTCCAATGAATAAGGAGAAGGGTGTAGCCCCTGTTGGCATCCTTATGCTTGTTCTATAAGCCCACAAGGTTGGGTTTATCTTGATATGCCAATCTCTACCAGAATTATCCACCATTCTCTTCAAGATTTTCAATATGTTTTTATTTGTTGCTTCGGCTTGTCCATTACCTTGAGGGTAATAGATTGAAGATGAATGATGTATCATGTGGAATTTGGTGCACAATTTTTTTATATCTTTATTCTTGAAATGCCTTGCATTATCCGTTATGATGGCATTAGGTACGCCATATCTACAAATTATATGATTTAGGATAAACAAGGATATCTATTTGCCTATTGAAGTTGATAGGGGTACAGCTTCCACCCACTTAGTAAAATATTCCATGGTAGTTATGATGAATGTATGCCCATTTGAAGATGGTGGATGAATCATCCCTATTAGGTCTAGACCCCACTGATAGAATGGCCAAGGTGTGGTCATTGGATGAAGTTCTTGCACCGGCACATGTATCAAATTTCTATGAAATTGACATTTCTTACAAGTTTTTGCAAAGTTACAAGAGTCTTTTTCCATGGTAGGCCAAAAATATCCTATCCTAAGAAGTTCTTAGCTAAAGACAATCCGTTTGAGTGTGATCCACAAATTCCTTCATGAATTTCTCATAAGGTTAAGTTTGATTCTTCTTCTTCTAAACACCTAAGGAGCATTCCGTCAAGACTTTTTTGATACAATGTGTCAGAAATTATAGTGTATTTGGAGGCTTTTTGAATGAAGCTTTTCTTTTGGTTTCTTGTTTGGTTGATAGGAAGGATTTGGTCCATACCAAGGTGATTCGGTTGTAGTAAGTAGGCAAATGGTATAAGGATGGGTGGGATCATGCATGGGTTGAGTTGCTTCTTCTACCAAGAACTCATATCTAGCACTTTGATTAGGCATCTACAAAAGTGAGGCCAAAGTTGCCATAGCATCCGTTGCTTTGTTCTTTTCCCTCTACACTTGTTCTAATGTGATGATAATGAAATAATTCTTGAGGTTATCCACCATTGTTTTGTAAGGTACAAATTTGTCATCTTTAGTATTATATTCTTCATTGACTTGATTTATGACTAATTGTGAGTCTCCATATACCTTTAGTTTTGTTACTTTCCACTCTAATGCCAACTTGATTCCAATGACCAAGGCTTCATATTCTGCTATGTTTTTTGTGCATGGAAATAGAAATTTGTATGACTTAGGTGTTAGGAATCAATGCTAAAGCCTTTGGTAGTCATTCTGTAGTAGTGGTTGTTGCATTCATGGCTATGATTGTCATTGATGTCAACACAGTGTTATTCTGGAGATTAGCAGAGTAGCAGACACAATTTTGTTTTGCACACATGGGATATTGTAGTTGGGATTATGCACAATTGATGGTATGTTCTTTGGTATATTATTAACCTATGGTTAAGAGTGCAAAAAGAAATTCATTCATTTATGAAAGTTATAAGCATTTTGGTGGAAGCAATATTCTGGCAGTGTTCTTGAGTAGCGGTTTTTGGTAATCGGAGGATATCTCCTAATCGGGATGGAATCTAATTCTATACAATTAAATGGAAGTTTGAGACTCATTTTTTGTGATGTGGTTCATATTGCAAACTTTGAGGTCACACGATTGGAAAGTTATTGTATCTGGAAGCCGACAATTTTATGTAATTTTTGTGTAACGTGTTGAAATTATTATTTTGTATTTGCATGTCGACTCATTTGTAATTATTTCAGTGTGGTATAAAGGAAGGAATTTTTTCCTTTTTGTTAATGGGATTGTAATAGTTTTGACATAAAATTGTGAAAGTTGTGATGCGAATGTATGCATGAGGTGAAGAAAAGAGCTAATTCAGTGGTGAAGGAAGACTTGTAAAGTACAAAGATCTAGATTTGTGATCTTGTGTAGCAGAGAGTGTAGTTTTGGCATAGTATGAAGGAGGTAACATATTTCATATTATTCTATTGAATAATCCTAAGATCTATTCGATAGTGAGTTCAGAGATCTTGCCTTGAAGCTATTTGGGCAGTGGGTCCTTCTGTCTTCCATAACTCTTAACCAGGTTAGAATCTTTTAATAGGGATTCAAAATCTCCTAATAGGGATTCATATGTACTGAATGTATTTCATAAGACTCCTAACAGGGTCCATCATTTCACAAGGAACTTTCATATTAGTGCATCATTTTTTGAGCATCATTCCCACTAGGGTTTACTCTTTGATCAAGAGGTTCCCTAGTTAACATATCTTATGTTATTGTGTCATTGTGTATGATTATCTTTCTATGGTTGGTTACTGCATTGATTATATGGTTTAAAGCTATTGAAGTTGATACTGAAGTTGATAAATGGTTTAATTATCAGATAACTGATTCACCCCCCCTCTCAGTTATCTTGGGGATCGTTGCTTTCTAACAATTGGTATCAGAGCAGCAGGTTCTTAAAAGAGAAGTTTAACAACTTAAGGAGATCTATGGTGAATTTCAAGAAATAAATCCCTAAGTTTGATGGAGTAAATTTTGATAGCTGGAAAGAAAAGATGAAGACACATCTACTTTGTTTAGGACCAGGTTATTGGTTCATTACAAAGAATGATAGAACTATCATTGAGGAAGACATACTTGAGACTTGTTCTAATGATGAGAGAGACACCTTCATGTGTAACATACTTGCAAGAGAAGCACTTTATCAGCACTTCTGGAGAATGAATACAGTCAGGTAAAAATTTTAACTAGATCTTATAATATTTGGAAAGCTTTACATTCTACTTTTGAAGGTGATGAACATGCAAAGAAAGCTAGGTTACATAATTGGATTTGTGCATTTGAAGACATAAGAATGATGGAAGTTGAATCTATTAGAAGCTATATTGGTAGGATGTTAGAAGTTGTTGCAGGAATAAAGTCTTATGGAGGTGAAAAGATAGAGAATGAAGTAATATGGAAGATTTTGAGAACATTGACACTGGTATTTAGGCAGACTACACAAATGATTGAACAAGTGATACCTTGTACACCAAAATTTTAAAGAGAGACTCTTCTTGGAAGATTGGAAGCAACAAAGATTAATTTGAGATTATCAAGAGAACTACCTAGAATGGAGACAGCATTCAGTGCTCTTAGCATTAGACCTACTTTGTCAAGAAGTACAAGTGTGAGTGGAGATTATGCTAGCAGTAGCAAATCCAAATCTGATGAAGATAAGAAGATTGAAGAAGGTATTGCCTTGCTTGTGAAAAGAGAACTAGATGGTAAGAAAATCTTTAAATGTTGGACATGTCAAGAATATGGTCATTTTGCATCTAAGTGTCCTAAGAGAGTTAAGAAGTATAGAAACAATTTCAAGCCTAGAAGACCTAAAGAATGTTATTATGCAAATGATGATGAAATTGAAGTAGAAATTGAAAGACATTTGAGTGACAGTGATAATGATAACCTTGATGACATAGGATTTGTAGCTATTAAAGAAGAAATTTTGAATCTGATATTAAAGAAGAAAAATCCTTAGTTTCCCAAGTTGAAAAGAAAGGTGATTGGATTATAGATAGTGGTTGTTCACATCATATGATTGGTGATAAAGGAAAGTTCATAAAGTTTAACAATCATGATGGAGGAGTTGTTAGAGTTGGTAACAATGCACCTTGTTTAATTAAAGGTATAGGATCTATTACTCTTGATGGAAAGACTAATACCAATGATGTTTACTTTGTGGATGGATTGAATCATAATCTATTGAGTGTTAGAAAGTTAGTTGATAAGGGATATCAAGTTTTGTTTGCTGAGAAAACTTGTATGATTAAGGATAAAGATGGAAATTTGATTGGAATAGGAACTAGAGCCAGAGGTAATGTATTTCAGTTGAACCCTACTGAGATGACATTTTTTATGACTAAGATTGATGACAGTTGGTTATGGCATAGAAGGTTTTGTCATATAAACTTTGATAATATTTTGAAAGTGAGTTCTACACTTGCAGTAAGAGATTTACCTAAGATTATGAAGCCTACTAACATGATTTGCAAGGAATGTGTGATGGCTATACAAAAAAGGAGTTCATTTCCTAGCAAGAAGTTCACATCTATAGAAAAGTTGGAGATTGTTCATACAGACTTGAGCGGTCCTACTAGGACTAGAGGATTCTATGGAGAAAAGTATTTTATGATTCTTGTTGATGATTTTACAAGAATGATGTGGATTGTATTTCTAAAAGAAAAATTTGAAGCATTTGATAAGTTTAAAGTGATTAAGAATAAAGTTGAGAATGAATCAGGAATGAGGATTAAATGTTTGAGATCTGATAGAGGAGGAGAATTTACTTATAAAGAGTTTAACACCTTTTGTGAAGTGAATGACATTAAGAAATAGTTTTCAGCCCCTAGAACACCTAAACAAAATGGTATTGTAGAAAGGAGGAACAGATCAGTGACTGAAGCAGCAAGAGCTATGTTGTTTGAGAGTGATTTGGAAAAGAAATTTTGGAGAGAAGCAGTGAATACAATAGTATATACAATGAATAGTGTACAAATCAGAGCAGACACAGACAAGACACCTTATGAATTGTGGTTTGGACATGCAGCGAACAATTGTAACCAGATAATTTGGATGAAGCAAATGTTGAAGGATATTGGAATTAAGTTTGATGAGCCTATTGTCATACATTGTGACAATACCAGTACAGTTAGTATGTCTAAGAATCCTGTATTACATTCTAAGACTAAGCATATAGAGATCAAGTATCATGTTGTAAGAGAGAAAGTTGTAGATAAAGAAGTTAGATTGGAGTACATTAGCAAAAAGGAATAGATAGCAGACATATTTACTAAGCCCTTGCTGAAGGATACATTTGAGTATCTAAGAGGTATGCTTGGGGTTATGCCCCAACCTACTCTTGAGTAAAGATTCAGATGGTTGCATCCGTCCAGTGGTTTATGCACCTATCTTTCTTCTGGACTGGATGTTGGTACTTCCTCTATGGGGGAGTATGTATATCTGAGCTGAGTCATTGAGGACTCTAGTGAATATTTATTTTATTAAAAGTGTATTTTGACATTGAGCTATTGTTTGACATAGTGATGGAATTTCTATCATTGAAGTCAATGGGGGAGAGAATCATGAAAAACATTAAGGAACTACATTTGTTGGAGAGACTGAATAGGAAAATGAAGCAAGATTTGATTGATCAAGAGCAACATAGCAGTTAAGCAGGAGTGATTGGATTTTTGGAACACTAGATGTTTTTCATCTATGTTTCCATCAATGCCAATGGGGAAAATTGTTAGGAATGAATGCTAAATCCTTTGGCAGTCATTCTATAGTAGTGGTTGTTGCATTCATGGTCATGATTGTCATTGATGTCAACACAGTGTTATTCTAGAGATTAGCAGAGTAGCAGACACAATTTTGTTTTGTGCACATGGGATATTGTAGTTGGTATTATGCGCAATTGATGATATGTTCTTTGGTGTGTTATTAACCTATGGTTAAGAGCGCAAAAATAAATTCATTCATTCATGAAAGTTATAAGCATTTTGGTGGAAGCAGTATTCTGGCAGTGTTCCTCAGTAGCGGTTTTTGGTAATCAGAGGATATCTCCTAATCAGGATGGAATCTAATTCTACATAGTTAAAGGGAAGTTTGAGACTCATTTTTGGTGACGTGGTTCATAGTGCAAACTTCGAGGTCACACGATTGGAAAGTTATTGTGTCTGGAAGCTGACAGTTTTATGTAATTTTGGTGTAGCGTGTTGAAATTATTATTTTGTATTTGCATGCCAACTCATTTATAATTATTTGAGTGTGGTATAAAGGAAGGAATTTTTTCCTTGTTTTTAATGGGATTTTAATAGTTGTGAAATAAAATTGTGAAAGTTGTGATGTGAATGTATGCATGAGGTGAAGAAAAAAGCTAATTCAGTGGTGAAGGAAGACTTGTGAAGTATAGAGATCTGGATTTGTGATCTTGTGTAGCAGAGAGTGTGGTTTTGGCACAATATGAAGGAGGTAACATATTTCATGTTATTCTTTTGAATAATCCTAAGATCTATTGGATAGTGAGTTCAAAGATCTTGCCTTGAAGCTGTTTGGGTAGTGGATCCTTCTGTCTTCCATAACTCTTAACCGGGTTAGAATCTTTTAATAGGGATTCAAAATCTCCTAACAATGATTCATATGTATTGAATGTATTTCATAAGACTCCTAACAGGGTCCATCCTTTCACAAGGAACTTTCATATTAGTGCATCATTTTGTGGGCATCATTCCCACCGGGGTTTACTCTTTGATCAAGAGGTTCCCTAGTTAACATATCTTATGTTATTGTGTCATTGTGTATGATTATCTTTCTATGGTTGGTTACTACATTGATTATATGGTTTAAAGTTGTTAAAGTTGATACTGAAGTTGATAAATGGTTTAATTATTAGATAACTGATTCACCCCCCCCCCCTCTTAGTTATCTTGGGGATCTTTTCCTTCTAACATTAGGGATGGTGGAGACTTGAGGCATGATTAGAAGTATGCCTACTCTTGAGCCATGGTGAGTGTAAGAACCATCAAAATAAAGCTACCAAGTTTTTGCCTCAACATTCACAATCTCTGAATCTAGGAATTCAACTTGTATAGGATGATCATCATGAAGTGGTGCTTCTACTAACTGGTTTGCAATGACTTGTCCTTTAATTAATTTTTTTTCCACATATTCTATATCAAATTCACTTAGGATCATCACCCACTTTGCCAATCTTCTATTTAATGTTGTCTTGCTGAATAGATATTTCAAAGGGTCAATTTTAGCAATGAGCCTTATCTTGTGGGCTAGCATATAATGGCATAATTTTTGTGAAGAAAAAACTACAGCTAAGCATGCCCGTTCCATGAAGGTATAATTCAGCTCATATTTGACTAAGGTTCTACTAATGTAGTAGATTGCTTATTCTTTTCCATTTTCATCCTCTTGTGCTAGGAGTGCCCCCAATGAATTTTCTGTTGCTGAAATGTACAAGATTAAAGGCTTGCTTCTAATAGGCAGCATCAATATTGGTGGATTCATAAGGTATTTCTTTAATAGATTGAAATCCTCTTCACACTTGGTATCCCATTTGAAGATTGTGTCTTTATGCAAGAGTTGATTGAAATTGTGGCATTTTTCTACTAATTGAGAGATGAATCTTCTGATGGATTGTATCCTTCCTTGTAAAGACCTCATCTAACTAATAGTTTTAGGTGCTTCCATTTCCATTATGGCCTTCACTTTAGCAGGGTCAACCTCTATTCCTTTTGCTAACACAATGTAACCTAAGAGTTTTCCGGATTGGACTCCAAAAGCACATTTCTTTGGGTTAAGTCTTACTTTGAATTCCTCTAACCTTTCAAAGATTTTTTCCAAAATGGGAAGATGTTCTTTTCTTGAATGTGACTTAGCTAGTATGTCATCCACATAATCCTCCATGAACTTATGCATCATATCATGGAATATTGTAGTCATTGCTCTTTGATAGGTTGCTCCAGCATTTTTCAAGCCAAAAGGCATGACATTCCAACAAAATGTGCCCCGTGCACATGTAAAGGTAGTTTTGTTTTGGTCTTCGGGTGCTATTTTGATCTAATTATAGCCACTAAATCCATCCATAAGTGAAAACATGGAGTGTCCCATTGTTAGGTCTACAATTGCATCAATGCTTGGTAGTGGGAAATCATCTTTAAGACATGCCAAGTTTAAATCCCTAAAATCCATACAAATTCTGATGGACTTATCTGCTTTAGATACTGGCACTATATTGGAGATCCATTGTGCATAATCAATGGCTCTTATGAACCCTACCTTTAATAGATTCTCTAGCTCCACTTTGATAAGTAGGGTTATATGAGGGTGCATTTTCCTTAGTTTTTGCTTGATCGGTTTGGCTCCTTCCTTTATATTGAGATGGTGCATTATCAAATTTGGGTCTAAACCCAACATATCATCATAAGACCATGCGAAGTTAACTTGCTTTTCTTCAAAGAAATTGATGAATTCTATTCTTTCTTCGCTTGATAGGGATGATGCTAAATGAATGATCTTTGGTTCTATTTTTGATCCAATGTTTATCTTTTCTGTTGGCTCAGTTAGAATTGAAGACCTTTCCTCATAGTCATCTAGAAAAACATCCAAACTCCCTTCTATAGGTGCCTCAGTTGGGTTTTCACGTTTAGAAACATCCTTTATTTCTTTTTTTCTTTGTTTTGGATCTAATGTTGCCACAAAGTGGTTTTCAACACTCGATTCTTTTCCTTTTCTATTTTTTTTTATTTTTTCATTTTTTCTCAGATTAAGAGTTTGGATGCTCCCTTTTATCATTTCTTCTTGATAGTCCTTGGTAGAAGAAGGTTCAACCATGTTGAGGTATTGGGACAGTGTGTTGTCATTCAAGAAAGTTGGCAAGGTATCAAGTTCAATGGCATCCCATTCGATTAGGTCTGGCCGAATGAGAGTTAATGGGTCAACACTTGGATTTGTCTCAATTGGGTTTAAAGTGTTTATCTCATTATTGGAAGGTTCATACATTGTATCTTGAAGATCTTAGACATGGGCTTCCTCTAAATGTTCTAAAGAAGAAGGATCAAAATCCTACTCACTAGACTCCACTATGGATTTTGTTGGATAAAAATCATACAAATTAAACCTAGCATTTGATTATTCCATAGTAGGTCTCAATGAAGGAATTTATGGCTCACCTACCCATTGATTTATTTCAATTTCTATGCTTGGAACATCATTTTGAATCACTTGACTAGAACTAGATGCTTGATTTGGAGTTGATTCTGTCATTAGTCCTTTATGTTTATTACAAGTATAGGTGTGAATAACATCAATGCCTTTATCTTGGCATGACTCATTAGATAGAGTCTCCCATTCCCATTCATTAGAATCCTCATCACTATGAGATTCCAATTGTAATATTTGATTATATAATTTGGGATAATGTTTTTGTATATATCCTTCTTCAAGATATCCTAAACCTATTTTCTTCTTGGAATCTCGCCATGTGGATTCTAGGGGTTCAATTAGCCCTTCATTTCTTGTGCCTAAAGGTCCTTGACCTTCATAACCCATCTTTTGCATGATTGCAAATCCTTTTCCATATTGATGTGTGGGAATGATTGGATTTTGGATATGTTTGCCATGGGTACTTGATTCTTCATCCTTATATAGCCAATTCAAAATTTCATTGTCCTCTTCATCCATGGTAGATGATGTACTTATTCTCACAAAGTTATCATTATAACTATGAGGCATATTTAGAAGTTTTCCAAAGGACTTTGGTGATAAGGGTAAGTCCATCATAGATAAGGAGTATTCACCTACTCCTTGTTGTTTAATCTTGCATTTCTTATCAAAGTTTTTCATCATTTTATCCATCTTTTGATAATGGGATTCTTTGGTATATCATTGAACATCTTTGGTAGAGTCTTCTTTTTCTTCTTGGGTTTCTTTAAGATATTTTGAGACAGCCTTGGTAGATTCTTCTTTTTCTTCTTCACTAAAAATGTTACTCTCATTAACCTTCTCTTTTCCTTTAGTCGATGTAGTTTGGTTAATGAGTTTTGGAGTTTCTCTAACAACAATTTCTTCTTCCATCTTCTCTTTTGCTTTCAACAAAGGGATGTCTTTAGAAATTTTGCCTTGTTCCATTTGATTGGGTATAGACCCTTCAGCATTGTGTGGAACTAGTGAGTCATTTATAGGCTTGATGTTATTACAATATTGGAAGGGATTGAGGTCTCCACTTACCATTACTTCTTGTCCTTGATATTTAAATTTTAAGCATTGATGATAAGTTGATGAGATAGCCTACATTTCATGTATCCATGGCCTTCCTAACAAAATATTGTAAGTCAATTTTAGGTCCAATACTTGACATATGGTCTCTTTTTGCATAGGACCAACTCTTATGGGAAAGACTATGACTCCTCTTGACACTCTTTCTTCATCATCATAGGCTTTTATGGTTATCTTTTTCTTTGGGTCAATAGCCTCCTCAAAAAAACCTAAGGCTTTTACCAAACTAAGGGTACAAATATTTAGGCCAGCACCTCCATCTATAAGGACTCTTTTCACCCTATGCTTGTGAATTAATACCTGTATGTGTAAGGGCAAAATTTGAGGATGATTAAGAGACATGTCATCTTGTTCAAAGAATGATAGGCAATGAGGTGAAATTAGGTGTCCCACCATGTTCTAGAATTTTTCCACCTCCAGATTTAGAGGCACATTTGTCTCCAACAAGGCTTTTTCCAAGATATCCTTATGGATTGGTGATAGTTTGAGTAGCTCAAGAATAAAAATTTGAGCGGGAGTTCTTTGCAATTGGTCAACCAAGTTGTATTGTTTGGATGATGATGCGGAAGCTTGGTTTGATATCACCACTCTTGGAGCATTATTAGGTATGTCAATTTTTTATGCTTGCCCCCTAGTGACTACATTTGTTGATTCTTCCCTTGACTTGCCTTTTATTATGATAGCATTTATGCTTTGATCTTCTTCACTTAGAGTATTTATAGTATTATCATAAGTATGAGCGAAGTTTACTTTCTCATTACCCTTCTTTTGATTTTGATTCGTATTGGATGACTCACCCTTTTCATGATTCAAAAAGGGGTTCTTGTACGTCGTGTGATCCCCATTGTTTTGAGGTCCTTCAATTTTGATGGTGTTATTATCAATTAAATCTTGCACTAAGTGCTTCAATTTCATGCATTCATTGGTTGGATGACCTCTTTTTTGATGGTATTCACAATGATGAGATTCATTCCACCAATATGGATTGACTTGATTTTCATAACTTGATACCTCGGGTAACATGATGACTTGACCAGCCAACAAGGTTCTTAGTACATTCTCCAAAGGTTCACCAAGTAGGTGAATTTTGTCTTATTATAATTGGAATTTGATTTTGATTTATCCCAAGTCTTATTGTTGGAAGAATTGGAATTGTTGTTATTAGAATTGTTGGAATTATATGGAGCATTGCTTGCTTGATTAACATTGTTTGAGGAATTTTCTCCATAGGGTATAATAAAAGGGGTAGACTTCAAGTTGTGTGACTCCACAACCCCATCATTCACAAGGTTTTTATTGTTATTTTTATTCCATGATTTTGATTTATCATTGTGATTGTTGGACCCTTGATTATTGAAATATTTAGGAACATAATTATTGTTATTTCCATTGTTGTTGTTGTTGTTGTTATTGTTGGATTTATTATCTTTAAATAATTTAATCTCACCTCTTTTAACCAAAACATCTTCAATCTTAACTCCATTTTCAATAAGTTTTTCAAATGTTGGAGGATATTGAAGCTGTATTTGATAATTCATTTCAATAGTCAAGTTATTGGTGAAGATCTCCATCTTCTCTTTCTCGGGAATAGTTCATGGATACGTTGCGAAAACAACCCTCCACCTTTGTAAGAATCCTAAAAAGGACTCCATCTTTTTGTTTGGTATCACATAGCTTGAGCATCGTGATCTCATGCTCAATATTGTAAGAGTAATGGGTTATAAACTTTGAGGCCAACTCCTCAAAAGTCTTGATGCCTTGTGGTAGTTTTGAAAACCACTCTATTGTGGGTTCTCCTAAGCTTCTAGAAAAGAGTCTCATTAGATAAGTATCATTGTGGAAGAACTCTATAATTAGGGTGCAAAACTCTCTTAGGTGATCATGTGGGTCTATTTTACCCATGTACTTATCATATTTAGGAAACACGGTATTGAAAGGAAAGGACACCATAGCTAAGCTTTTGTCAAAATGGAAAGGACACAAAGCTTCAATGGAGAAGGCCTTAGGTTCAGCCACCTTCTTTAGGGTATCAATTTTCTTTTGGAAGGCCTTAATCTGCCTAGTCATAGCATTCATAGGGTCATCTTGCTACTGGTCTTTCTTAAGTTGATCTATGTCAAAGTCATGAGGGAGCTTTACTCCCTTTTGGGCTAAGTTTAGGAAAAAAGTTCTCCCTGTCCCTATCTATCAACTTCTCCATAATCTCTAGAAAATCTAGGTCTTGGGCAGCCCTCTCAACTCTTTCTTCCATTGTCTCCTTAGGATCATGGTTGGCATGATTGGTATTATGGTTTTGGTAATTTGAATTTCTATCTGCCATATCTTCAAGTCTTGTTTCAAAAAAATTTGTGAAGATTTCCTCTTGATTCAGGTCTTGGAAATTACTTTGGTACTCAACTTCTTGTCTTTGGTTTACAAAAAGAGTGCTATCACCTGGTAATACAGCTCTATATGTGTGAGATCTCGTGGAAACCGGCATCCAACAAAGGTTCATTTTGGAATCAATCCTTGATATGAGAGTTTTTTTTTATTATTGAAGAGATTTAAAAATATAAGATGATTTTCAATGGATATCTCTCACTTTTTTATGTATTTGAAAACACAACAACCACACATTCACTTGTCTCTTTTAACCCTTTAAACACAAAATGTTTGATTTGTAGAACATTATCACGGGTTTTTCACAAGAAGACACTTCAAGCACCTACCTTATCTCAAAATTTGGTTTGTAAACATGGCTCTACAAGGTGGTCTTTACTACTTTATCAAAGTTTTAATACATATTCCATTCAAATAGACTTTAATCTGTCATCCCCCAAGTATGTTAAGGGGCTTCCCACACGCACTGAGGTATAATTTTGTGCAATTCATGAGGACTACTAGAGGAAGTTTGAAAGAATTAAAATCCATTTGTCACACACCCCATTAAGGATGTATGCATTTTATTTTATAGTGGGTTGGATTCTCACGGTAAAAGCAAGTGTGTCCCACTTGGGCTGTCCCTATCACCAGCCTTGCTAAGGAAAACTCAAGAGGTGAGCCCACTAAATTTCTAGCATGTTCATGGAAAGAAAGAAAGGAACTTAGTAGGGCAGGTTTGGGAGTTTGATTCACTTAAAAAGTGAAGAGCATATCCCTATTGCCTTTCTTTGTTCTAAACACTTCAAACACAAAATGGTTATTTCCCAATCTCTTGACAAGAAGATTATTAAAAATTGAAGTGTTTAAGTTTGTTTCCCATTTTAATTACTAGATTTAAAAAGCACCAAATGCCACAAGCTAAGGAAGAATTGACTAGTTTAGGCTTACCTCATTCATAGCTAACCAAAGTAAGGGGCATTTTTTAGTGTTTTTCATTGTATTTTACTCACCTTAGCAATAGCTCCTTCCTATGTGCTTGTCCTCCAACAAGTTAGTCAGCACAAACACTCAAAATGAGGGAAACCAAAATTGAAATTGACAACACAATGATTTAAGTAATGAACTTGAGCACTCTAATTGCAAATTTCCAAACAAAAACTTGAAATCAAGGACTGAAAATCCAATTTAAAGAGATATATTTCTATTTGTAAGCCTCAATCACAGCAAGGTATTTTTGGTATGCCTGATTATCTTCTTCTTATGTTGATTCAAGGATAGCTTTGATATGTGCTTGTTTCTCCCTTTTGTTCCTTTTAGCAAGTGTCTTCTCCTCTTGGTTAAATCTTCATTCTGGCTTCTGTACCTTCTAATGTCTATTCATTTACTATCAAAATAGAGAAACAAAGAGTTAGATAAATGAATTTATTAATCTGAAATTGAATTAAGACAGAAAACCTTAAGTGACATTATCTAGCAAATATGTGATAGTAAATTTCTCTTAAGCATGACTTTAATGTTAGCAGGTGACACTTAACTGTGTACTAGGCAACACAGAAAATTTATAAGGCATAAGACAATTACTGTAAAGCGTGATTAAGAATAGTCAAAGAGACAATGAATTAACTCAAAGTGATAATGAATAAATCAAAAGCATAAGATAAAAGATAGTAAACATGAGTGATTTATCCAATTACGGAGCAAAGCTTGATGCCAAGCAATAACAGATTGTCGATCTGTGACACTTCTCAACTCGCAAGCATGACTATTTTGTGAAAAGGCTGGTAATCTTTATCGTAGAGGTGTGAACACTTTTCCTCTAGGAGACAATAGAGAGTTTAAGACAGCAGTCCAAAGTATCAACCAGACATGAATAATCAGCAAATAGGGGGTGATACAGAGCTTGTAGGCATCATCAAATTTATTGCAAGTGTGACTGAATGTTCTGTAGGTGACACTTCACCTATTTCTTGCAAAAATTCCATGGAAAATAGCAAATACAAGCATATAAAAATTGATCTAAATGATAAAATTGATGAAATGAGGCTTACTGCCCCACGGTGGGTGCCATTTTGTATACAAATAAATGTATCTTCATAGAATTAGTGTTAATCATCAATAATAAGTGAAATAATAACTAAATACAACCACAATTAAGAAACTATTTAACAATATCAATGACTAATTGAGCATCCTATGGCTCTCTAACTAGAATGAATACTGAAGAAGCTCTCAGCAAGCTCTCACTAATGAGAGTCCTAGTATGAGAATGATGATGATAAAACAATGCTAATGCTAAAGCTCACAAATATCAAGATAAAATGCCAAATTTCTCTTAAAATGCTTTCTAAATTCAAATTGCAAGAGGTTTGATGCAATTCTTAGATAGGTGGTTGATGAATTATGAAGGATTTTAGCCTTCCTTTTATAGATTTTCCCAATGTGAGGGGGTGTAGTTGCATTTGATCATGGTTGAGTTGGGGTTAAGCCTTTGAAGACAAAGCAAAGTTTGTGTCCTCAAAGCCTGGGACAAGTAGACAAGATGGATGGCTAAGATTCTCTTTCACTTTGAGTGATTGAGATTAAATTTGGCTTGATCCATGTGAGTGTCTTTCTTTTAATCTCATTGGCTAATTGATTTTCCTCTCTTTTGGTTTGTTGAGAGTAATTGATTTTATTGATTTATTTTAGCCATGTACCCCTTGAATGGGTTGAATTTAATTTAATCCAAGACTATACAATTAATTGAATTAATTGTATTTTGATTTGATTGTGTTTGATTAAAATGCTCTCAAGTTTGATTTATCTTGAATTAGGATTTGATTTTAATTTTGATTGGCTAATTATGCATTATGATCCAATTGATTCAATTATGTCCTTGATTTTCTTTGATTTGACTTAATTTTCTTTGATTTATCGTTAAATTGTATTTGTCAATTTTTAGGTGATTACAACTAGAAAAATAAAAAGTATCTCACAAAATATTTTGCCATAGGGAGAATGATGAATGATGACTGATTTGATTGGTCTGATATGAGGAAGGATACATCCTATGAAGACCGATGATGGATTGATAGATTAGGATTCTTATGACAAGAGACAAGCGGGAAACTCAAACCTCAAAAGGAACTAAGGGATGGTTGCTGAAGCACTTATCTAGAAAGGGACAAAGGTCATGATGACACAAGGACTAACTGACATAAAGGATGGGACCTAAAGAAACATATGTACAGATGGGCCTATGTGGGGACATGACTGATGTTGAGACACTAGAATAGGATGTACAAGGGATCTAGGGATGAAGCTGATGCTGCAGAGATATGTGAGATGATGCCCCAGATGGGCTAGAAAGCCAAGATGGATTGATGGTGGGTAGGGTGATGATGGATTGGGAAGGATGCATCCTAATGATGATGATTGGATTGAGATTAAGGCTTGCAACAAGAAAATAAGGATGTGATTGGATGGTTTGATTGATGTTTGAGCTTGGATAGCTTAGAGGATATGGATAGGATTTGCATATGATGGTAGATTGCTAGTAGCATTATGATATGAATGGATGATATTGGATTGCATGGGGGGGTAGCCTAGAGCTACATACCAATGATAAGGGAAGTACCAGGTGATGTAAAGAAGGAGGAAAAGTTGATAGATAGGGATGGAGGAACCGCTGAGGGATTTGGTATAGAGGACTGCTTGGGGATGTGGATAGAGGAATTGCTGAGGGATGTATGTTTTGGAAGGATTGGAGGAAAATGCTTAGGGATGGGTGTTGGAGGGACTACTAAGGGATTTGGATGGGAGGATTGGAGGAAGATAAGGATTTTGTATTGGAGGAAGATATGGATTTGGAGGATAAAGATGAGAAGATATGAAAGGATAGGGAGATGAAAGGAATACAGATGTGATAAGGTCTCCAAGGAATATGTCACCAAGGAATAAGATTCCCTTGCTTATGATAGTTCATGTATTCAGAGGCACTAGGAGGGGGTATGATAGGATGGAAGATAAGATGATAGGAGGGTGAGGAAGGTAGATGGAATCTTGGGAATAGTAGGTGGATAAGGGGAATGGATGGAAGGAAATGGATGGGAGATAAGCTGATAGGAAGGATGGATGAGTAGAGGATAGGTGTGCCAAAAGCATGTATACTTGGTGGTTTTTTTTGTTGTATCAAGATCTGAAGGGGGGTGGAGGAGGTGAGAGACAAATGGGATGGAATAGATGCTAGATAGGATGTGTTGGAAGGAAGATTGCCCCTAGTATTGGAGTGGATCTAGATGGAGGGACTACACGTGATGCCTATTTGCTAGGTTTTCATCATGGTACTTGTCCAAGGTGCTTGAATTGCCAATTTTTCACCATTGGATGAATGCTTTTCTCTTTCTTTTCTTTTTTTTTTATAATATTTTTCTTAATTTTTCCAATTTTTATAGATTTTCTAATTTTTCTATTGACTTTCTTTGACTTTTTGATTTGTCGCTGACTTTCTGATTTGTCAGGATGTTGGTATAGCTTTATTAGGATTGGTGGATTATGCAAAGGCATGGATGAGATTGGTAAGATGGGGGATATGGATGGGATGAGAGAGATGGTGGTAGAAAGAGTTTGGATGGAACAATGGTAAGTGATTAGGATAGGAGGATGTTGTCAAGACCAACATTGGCACATGTTGTGAGATGGGTGGATGAAGTGCATGGGTTGCAGAAGATAGATGCAAATAGGACAAAGGTTTTGTGTTAGGATATTTTGGGATATAGGGACCCAAAATGGATTTGGGAGATAGAGGAGAAGACTAAGTAGCTGGTGGATTAGCAATGTTGGATGCCATTATGGATATTGTTGTTAGATGCATTGCATCCTTTTTCTTTGGGATCCACATCATCTTTGCTTTAGCTTTGGTGGGCATTTGTGGCCATTGGGATGTATTGGATTTCACTTTTTCTTTGATGGGCCTTTGTGTCCATTGGGATGTTGTGGATTACTTGATTGGTTTTTGCTTTGCTTGGTCATGTCATTTAGAGTGGACAAGGAAATCCTTATATTTTTGTGGATAGTTTCCTTTATGCATTTTTGAGTTGGCATCCAAATTATGAGGAGCATTGGAAAGAATATGTGGAGGTGGATGGGATGGATAAGATATGGATGGAGAGATGGAAGGAGATTGGAAGATATCAGATGTTGGGTTGTGCCTTTGTTTATCCTGGCTAGGAATGTATGGGATGAGACCTTTATGGTGGATGAAGGATTGAGTAGGATAAGATGGGGGATGATATTTTGGGATGTAAGGCCCCAAAATGGATTTGGTATGTGGAGGACATGTAATGGTAGATTTTGGGACATAGGGACCCAAAATGGATTTGGAAGATGAAGGAGGAATGTGATAGGTTGTTTTGGGTTGTAATGATGGGGGAGGAGGAATGGTGTTGTGGGCTTTGGGAGGATGATGGGAAGATGCAGTGTTTCTTTTGGAAGGATGTTTGAATTTGGATTTAGTTGTACCAACATTTCTAGAGGAAGTGCCTTCTTCAGATGTAAGACCAATACCACATGATTTTGGATGTTTCTTGTCCTGTATGGGCTCTAGATTTCCTTGTTCATGAGCACCAAGGCCTTTACCTTGGTAATTCCATTTCTTGAGCATTTTATCCAAGCAAGGATCCTTCTGACTTGGGGAATAAGATAAAATTCTAGTATTATGTGTCATGGTGGAAGATATGAAACTTATTTATTCTTCTTCAAGTGGGCTACCATTGACAAACATAAGTGGACCAAGGGGATAGAGTGATGGTGGTGGGATAGTTGTTACAGGATCATGAAGTGGAAGGGATGGGATGATATTATCTTGACTAGGATTAGGGGATGGTAATGGATCTTGAGATGGAGGAGTGGATGGGAGAAATGGATCATGTAATGGAGGAAGTGAAGGGATTGGATCTTGACTTAGTTCAATGGATGATTCAACATGCTTTTGGACAAGATCTTCACTAGATTGGATGGGTGTGAGTAGAGTGATGGGGGATGTATGGATGCACTCTTCAGATGGTATGGATGAAAGGGTGGGAGATTTTGCAATTGTGATGGTGGGAAGAGGGGTGAAATCATGAGGCTCATTGGACATGGCTTGCATAATGTTTGAAGGAGGAGAAGTGGATGGGGACTAGGTAGACTCAAGGCATGGGAATGACTCAATGATGTTAGGAGATGGAAGAGGATCAATAAGTGGGGTATATGGAGGAAGGATAGTTGATGGGAGAGGTGGATGGGCTCCATCAATGATGGATTCACATGAAGGATTGAGATGACATGACTCTTCATCTTTAGGAGATGGATTTTTTGTTGGCTTCCTTGTGAAAATCCTTGGAGACTTTCATGATGGAGGTTGAGGTGAAGGATTAGACTGTGTAGAAGATGGATAGCTAGGATGGTCCACACATGTAGGTGGGGTAGTAGATTGTGAGCTTGGTTGAGGGGATGATTGTGTAGAAAAGGAGGTGGAGGATGACATGACTAGATAGTTCACATAAGTGGGCATGGAGGAAGCTTGTGAACTAGATTGACTAACTGGTGAGGTGGGGGTGATGGATCGATGCATGGGATATGAAGTGGATGGAGGGATGCATATTTCTTGTAGAAGGGGATTTGTGGTAATGTAGGTAGGAATGGAAGATGGTAGATTGAGATAGGATGGAGGAGATGGAGGAGAAAGATAGGATAGATTAGATGGTGGATTAGCAATAGTATGGGGAATATGGTGTTGGATTGGAAGACTAGGAACTTGATTTTGAAAATGGGTTAGAGGATAAGGAGATGGAGGATTTGGATTAGGATGTGGGGGATAAGTGGGTACAATATAGGAAGAAGGTGTGGATAATGGATTTCCCTTGTCAAAGGTATGATAAGGAGTACTAGTTTATATGTATGGAGAACTGGTGGGGTAGTTTGGAGGGATGATTGGATTCTAAGGGATTTTTAGAGCAAGCTTGCTAAGGTTTTCAAATTATTCATTGTGATCAACAAGACTATCATCATCATTAGAATAGGATAAAGTGGGAGAAAATGTGGGATGACCGAAATCATCATAAAGGAATTGGGACATGATGATTTGCAGATGAGTTAGATGGGGATGAAGGATGAGGATGGAAGGAAAGCTAAAGCTTAGATTAGGATGGTCAATAAGCTGAGATTGAGATTTGGATCAAGCTCAAGATAGGGGGAAATATTGACTCTAAAGAGGATGCAAGGGGGATGAGGGATGACCAAGATGACTTTGCTAGCCTAGGATATGGGGAGGAAAGGAGGACAATACTGGATGGAAAGGATGTGGGGTGACATGAAGACCATGATTAGGAGACTAGGATGATAGGATTTTGGAGGCTTGGGTGACTTCTAGATTGGAGGATTAGACTGACATGGAAAATGATTTGTTTGTAGAACTTTTTGATTGTGTATGTTCAACAGATGTTTTCACTAGTTTTGTAACTTCAAGAACACGCACAAGCAATTTCTACCTACAAGATAGGCTAGTATCACAACCTTTGCCCACAACTTGATATCCCAAAAGAGGAATACATATGGTGAGTAATCTTCAAGTGACTCAGGAAACCACTTGGGTTGGTCCTTGCACAAAGATTATGATACTTTCAGGAGTAGATCGAGTGGGCTTCTGATTAATGGCTTCTAGTAAGATCTGTGGCATCCCCCCAATCAGTTTGTATGTGTGTGACTCACTTAAGAGCCTAGTTGACCATGCCAAAATCATAGGGATATTCACCTACCTCAGGCTACCATCAACATGACTCACCTAAGCTTGCAGGGATAAGATGAGAGTTTTCTCAACACCTTATTTATATACCGGCCAGGGAATTACCGGTTTGAGGTCATTCTCTAAAGAGGAAGGGCTTCTCTCTAGACAGGCCTCACTAGAAGTGTTGTCAATCGAACTTGATCTTTCTCTCCACCCAAGATCTGTGAAGGCAAGGGGAGAGGATAAGGATACAAGTGGATTGCTTCCACGTCACTTTAACAAGGTTTATGCAAAAATAAAAAAGCTCCAAGGAAGTGTTGAAAAACACTCCTTCAAAAATGCCAAGAAGTATTCATCTCCAAATTGAACCTAGTTTAGGCTAAGTGTTCTCTATTCTAGAACATCAAACACTCATTTTTAACATGCAAGGTTCTTTGAAAAATAAATGACAATGCTTGAAAATGAAAATTGCTTTGTGAAAATGAGGAAAGTTTTACTCCCTTTAGCATTCAAGATTGAATTTTCTTGTTTTTAGAATCCAAAATGAAGTTGTTTGATTACTTTGTTTATTCTGATTATGCACTCAAGATTTGATTGTTTAGAGCCCAATTTGATTAGAACAAACAACTAAATGATGAAAAAAACTACTTTTAAATTTATGCCCCCTTGCAAAAGGCATAACTTTATGCTCACAGCTTGAAATGACGCATTGTTTACACTGTTGGAAAGATAATCCAATCATAGCCCAGAAATGCTCCGAAGATCTCCAAAAATGCAATTTACTAAAACATCTAAAAAATATAGATTTTTTTTAAATTATTTTTCTTAGGCATTCGAGATTGAGTTTTGTTGATTTTAAGCACCAAAATGAAGTGTGATGTTTTCCTTGTTCAATTTTAACCTTTATTTTAAACCCAAATCGAAATGATTAAGTGTTGTGTAGGCATACATTGTTCATTTTAATGCACCAAAATGAAATGAGTTAATTCTATTTTAAAAATTTTAACCAGCATTCCTGCAAAGACCTGCAAACTTGCAACAAAAAAATTGCTTTCCTACAAAGGCCATACCAGCATTCCCGCGGACTATCAGATAGAAAGAAAAATGACAAAATAATAAATGCAGATAGATTTTGATACTTGCGGACATGTTCCTATAGTCAAATAGCATTCCCGCAAGTCAACTGACAATCCCATGTTATGGGAATGAAGGTAGAAACCTCAGAAAAATGATAGGGTTGTACGACTTACAAAGGGTGAACAGTCAATCCCGCCAAGTCAAATAGTGTTCCCGCAATAGTCAAACCATGATCTCTCACATTGTGGGAATGATGGTAGAAAAATAAAAACAATAGTAAATGTCGTACGGCTTACAAAAAGTACACAGGGAATCCCGCTTGGTTAATGCGCATTCCTATGTTACAGGAATGCGATCCTACAAAAAGGGTACAGTTAATTACTGGTAAAGTCAAGACAAAGAGAAAAAAAAGATAGGAAAAATAGAAGTTTCATTGCGGGAATGTGTTCCCACAATCTGTACAAGCGTTCCCATGGTGAAATTAGTGTTCCCGTGTCCATACAAGCGTTCCTGCAAAACTATGAATTTTTCAGATGTTGATGTGTAAAATCTAAAGGCGAGAATGTTTGTGTAAATGTGTCTTCTTCGGCCTTGAACCTGCAAAATACTTAAGAAAACCTTGTAGCACACTCAAACAACAAAAAACCTTAGTATTTGGGTTAGTTTTGCAAAGGAAAATAAGAAAGATGAAGAGAAATGACCCTTGAAGTGGGTCCCACTGAGCGTGCCAACATGTAAGTACCTAAAATACAATGTAAGGAATGTAAAGAAAGCTAAACATTCAACAAAACAAGATAGATAAACACTTAGATTAGACTAAAAGAAAGCCCCAAAACAAAGAATGAAAACCTGAAAGAAACACTCCAAAATCCTTCTTGCTCTTTAGATGTAGTCCAAAGATTTGGATGTGTACTCAATGCTATGCTCAAGCTTCAAATGATGGATCTTGGAGGGATTTTGGCATAATAGGGATTCTTTTGGATGATTTTGGCTCTCAAATGGGCATAATAACTTTGTTCAAATGGTGGATGAAAATGAAGGAGGAAGAGGCTCAATATAAAGGAAAATGGAGGATGAATGGATGGTCAAGATGAAAACTTGAGGAAGGGCAGAGATGCATCCAAGGGAGAGCACATGGATTGTTCTTTCTCAAATGCATAGCATTGTGACAAGTGTCACAATGGGGGAGGATGAGAGGAGAGGCCAAAACCTTGAGGAATGTGACCTCTTTGAAAGGTGTGAAGGGGGACAAGTGTGTAAGAGATGTGTAAGAGACTTTATGATTTGGCATTGGAGGATGTGGTGATGTTGACATGAGGGTTGACTTGAGAAGGTTTAGCATTTCTTAATCTTGGATTATGATTGTGCAAATGTTTAAGGGGTGATTAGGCTTGGATTAGAGGGTATGTGGAGGATTAGGGAGATGTGATAGGAGGAGAGAGATTGAGTGGAGGGTTAGATTAGCTAAGCATGGATTATTAGCTAATGGAGGAGAATTAGGATTTTTAGAATTAAATATTCTATTTAATTCGAAGTGGGAGGAAAAGGGGGTTTATGAATTAATTTATTCAGATAAGTATATCCATTTAAATTAATAGAGGAATAGGGATTTAATTAATTATCAGACTATAGGTTTTTCATTTAGATAATTAATTGGACTATATTTAATTAATTAAATTAATTAATTAGGGGATGACATTTAGCAATTAAATAATGCATGATTATTTAATCAATAATGTGATTAAGATGACTAAATTTAATTAAAATCATTAATCAAATTTAGGTGTCTACAGAAGGTTCGTGAGTCAGACCACGAGGCAATACTTGAGATAATCAAGGGTAGGGTAGATCCAATTGGTTCATTAGACTAAATGGATATGAAAAATATTGTAATGTCAAATCTATTTGAATACATGTGCATGTAACATGTATATTCATATAGCACTCTAAATTTCTCATGCATTATCCGCTATGTATAACGGAAAGTTTGTAAGATTTAATGACAACCTTTCTCTTCTATTTTTTGGGCAATACCTAAGGTTTCCTCTACTCATCTCTTTCCTCCTGATGCTCCTAATGAGCTGATTTGTAAAAATATTTCTCATTATGTCAATGACTTGCAAGCACATACTACTTGGAAGGCCATGGAAGATCCTTAAGGAATCAACTCAACTTTAGGATTCTACAAGTGTCTTGAAACTCACTCAAGGAGTTTGATGTAGAGGTTGTGTGTAAGACTCTTTAAGCCCATACCCTAATTCAAATTAGTGTTCAATCAGTCAGAAAGTGAGACAACTTCTCACATCAAACATCCATTCAAGGATGCACTATCTAGGCTTCTCCCAATGCACCTAGAGCCTCCAAGTTATCAAATCTCCAAAAAATACTTTTAGCCTTGTTCTAACACATTAGAATGCCTTAACATGGTCAATGTACCATATTTCACCTACCCACCAAGTCTAGTTAAGTGTTCTCCAACACAATCCACTCCAACAACCCTTTATGCTAGTAGCCTTCACTAGTCACAAATCAGCCTTTTTATCTCAAACTTTCCAAACAACTCAGAAAAATCTTGATTGTTTAAGATACCCTTTTGGGTTCTCTAAATCCTACCCAAGTCTTAGGGTACACTCTCTTGGACCATATAAAAGATCCAATAACCTAGCAACCCTAAACTAGGTGTAATTCACCCTCATTTACAAAACAACTTATAAATGTACTTACTCCCTTGACCCCAAAGCAAGAAATAGTCTTCTATAAGGTTTCAAAACAAAAGATTCTCAAATTTTTAAGGTCAAAACCCCTTTTTATCTCTATTTGAGCATTAAGTGTTGTCATTAATATCAAGGTAGACTAGTCGATTATCTATGTTGATCAGTTGGTAAAAGGAAGAACTAAAAGCTACACATGCTAGTCAGTAAATTACACAAGCCTTCATACCAAGTAGTCACAAGGTAGTACCAAGAACTAAAAGGAAATAAGTTTAACCAAGCACCATAGCAGTATTACCAAGCATCAATGTATACCAATACCGAGTGTTAGTAAACACCGCTCACCAAGCACACCAAGCACCAGTGTATTCACTGAGTAGTATTGATAGTGTTTACAAAGAAATCTAGGAAATGGCATAGTAATCAGTTCTATCACATTTATCTATGCAAATGGTTACAATAGAATCAAAATTTTTTTTACCAAGATTGAGGATCTTTTATTGTAGATGTAATCATTAAATGTGATGATGATCTCTATGTAATAGTTAGATCTAGGTTATTTTTGTATATCGTAGATCTTAGGGTTTTCCTAAGATGATGTAAACCTAATTATGTCATGAAGGTTAGGTGGTCATAGTAGTATGCTATATATTTTTAATTCATGTCATTTCGACATATGTATGCGAAGGACAAGAAGGAGATCTTGAAGAAAGAAGCCATCTTCAAGACATCAGTTTTTAGACAAGGTTGAACAAAAATTAGAGATATTTAGAATATTCAAAATCAATCAAGGCTACTGATCAGTTTAGAGGCAAGATATCCACACATTGAGGTGATATATATTTGATACTTCATAGATATAATTCAAACAAAGTTAAGTTATCATTTATAGATAATTTTTTGTATTCTCTAATCATTGTAACAGAGTTAGCAAAATCTCTTAACAGAGTAGACCTAATAGTCTTAGTGTAAATCTCTTAATTGAGTACACACTTAAGTAGTGTTGTTAAAATCCTTTAACTAGGTAGATCTAGCTGATCTTATTGTTACTTCTAACAGGGTAAGATCATCAGAAGTGATCACAACTTGTAGCCTTAACCGACAAACTTTATTATCTGTAGTAGTGAAGAATTTGTGGGTGTCATCCCCACCTCAATTTTTACCTTCTAACAAGGGTTTCTGCGTAGCCAAAATACTTGTGTTATGTGATTGAATTATTGTTTTTTTTCATGCAATTTACATTTACAAGATTATTGAATTAATTTTGCATACAATGGATTCAGTTGGGTAGACTAGTTTACTACTGTTTATTGATTAAGTTTGAGGTTAAAAGTTTTTTAGGGCATTGATTCACCCCTCCCCTCTCAGTGCCCTATCTCTCCATTCCAACAATTGGTATTGGAGCTCAAATATATTATTGGATAGTTTAACACTAAAGAGTAAAGATCTAATCATGGAGAGATACAAGTTGGACAAAATAATAGAGAATCAAAAGATTCAGATGTAGATTTTTATTGAGAAATACAAACAAGCTAAGGATGAATTGAAAAAGTTACTAGTGTAGAGAGAGAACATGGCTATCAGGGATTATGATACTAACTACCATGAAGAAGAGATTGATGATCCATTTGAGAATTTAGGATCTAGTTTAGGTAGTATTTTTGACAGTTCTGAAGGTACAATATATTATTTATCTAAGAAAAATATTCACTCGACTAAACAAGTGAAAGCCCTGCAAATCGGTCAAGAGACACAAATGGTGAGAATGATTGATGTAATGAACAATTCTAGACAAGCTAAACAAGAAAGGAATTTGGTTTTTGAAGACAGAAGATAAATGATTGAACAACTACAAGTGAAAGAAACTAAGATATAGAGACTTACCAAACATCACTTTGAAATATCCAATCAGATGATTATTGTAAGTCAGGAGATCAACCAAGTACATGGTGAGTTGACAAGAAAACTAGAAGATATTGGAGTACTCAGGGAAGAGAATGAAAAACTAAGAAATGAAGTAAAGATGTAGTAACAACACAATGAGATGATGAAAAAGGTTGAAGACAGTTCTAAGAAAATTGATGATTTCCTGATTAATCAAAGAGGACTTGGAAGCACCACATGATTAGGCTACACCAGGCAAGGAGAATCATCCAAGAAAGCTAAACAAATGAATAAAAATCATAATTAGAGACCTAAGACACTGATATGCTACCACTGTGGCAAACCAAGACACACTTCAAATGTTTACAGGAGTAAAGCACAAGGTAAACCTAAAACCACTCCTAAGTTCAATGGTCACTGTTATAATTGTAATAAGTTTTTACATCAAGCATGTGAGTGTAGATCTAAGTTGAATAGGACTCCTAACAAACCCCACATGGAGAAACTCTATTATACTTGCAACAAGCATGGAGACACTTTAGAAGAATGTAAAACAAAGATGAAGCAAGTCTGGATACCGAAAGGAAAAAACAAATCCTATCAACCAAGAAGACAAGGTAATGCTTACACTTGGGATTATAACACATGGGTTAACTGCACAGTATGTGGAAGGTATGGACATATTGTAGCTAATTGTATGAGGAAAAGATGGGCTAGAAAATCACGAAGCTGGAGAGGTACTAGTATGGCATGTTTACATTGTCACAAAGTCAGTCACCTACGTAAGGATTGCAGAGACCGAGCACCAAAAGAACAAACATTTGAGAATGGAAACATAATTTTAGATATCATGAGGATTAGAAACACTATGTGGAGAAAGGCATCAAATGATAATGTTGAGTCAAGAAATGCAGTCGGTGAAACCTCGTCCATTGGATTGGTTGACATATGCACGTCCACATAAGGTGAAAAAGGTATGTATGGAGCTGATATTCCAAATTGATCTTATTTTACATACATCTCCTTATATTTGATGAGCACATACCAAATCTACATGAATTGAGATGCATTATGGTTTAAACATTTTGAGCATTCAAAGTTGCACAGTAGATAAATGCAAGACCGGGTAATAAATTACCCGTCAGTGACTATCATGAAAGGTTAATCGAGTATCAGTATTAACCGAGTGAAAAGGTTATGTGTTAACCGAGCTGTTGATATTTTGTGGTAATCACCAAGTTGATAGTTTTTGTCGAGTTGTAAGTAGGTTGAGCATTTATTACACATGATTTGAGCAAGAATTTGAAAAAGTTATAAATAGATGGAGAACTTAGTTCATTTCTTCACCAAGCAATTTCAAAGACCGAGAACTTCTAGAGAGTGATTTAAGAGAAAAATATTTTTAGGAGAATTCAAGAGAAGTTTCAATCTTCTAAGTGATTTCATTATTCTTTTTGAGTAAGTATAGTTACTACCAAGCTGATTCATACTACTTATCAAAATCCTAAATTAAGAAAACTGGCATCCATGTCAAAGATAAATAAATCAAAGTTTGTAGAGGAGGAGGAAGTAAATTTGATAGTGTCTACAACCTATAACGAACCCTGATACAAACTTCACCCTGAAGTTACATCCAAAATTGATCAAGCGGGAGCTTTTTCAAGCATACCCTCTAGGGTTCTATTAGTCAAAGATGTAAGATCATACATTCACTGCAAGATTGGTGAAGTAGGATATTTTGAAATGTATGAAACTTATCAAAATCTTTGTAGAGAAGATGGAAGACTAAAAACCAAACACAAACAACTAGAAATAATAGGTTTGATGAATGCCCTAAATTTTTTGAGGGAATTTAAGAGCGAATGGATTAGGGTTATTCTCAGTCAGTTTCATGATGGAAGTTTATGGTTGGATGAGCCAGTAGAGATTACCAAGAAGATGATTCTTGTGATTGCCGAGTATCCTACCATAGATAAAGTCAAGGCAATTTGTAGTGCACCAAGAATAGATATTGAGAAGAAAACTAGAGCCGAGTAGGATAGACAAGCATTGAAGATCAGCACAATCAAAGACCTAGAGGTGAAATAGGCAGTGCATGTCATTGGCTATAAAATCTATCAGTTGAGTAGACAAAATAGTATGCCTTGTGGAGCCACTGACATTACTTACCGAATGGTTAAGAAAGGTTATCAGTTGGACCTAGCTGAGCTTCTGTTGAAGCAAGTTGAAGAGAACATGAACACAATCTGGTCAGTGAAGTCCAACACATGTAAGTTTGGATCCCTACTAGTTTTCATATTTTTCCCTTCTATCGGTAATATAGAGTGGTCAACCAACAAGCTAGTGATATCACAAATTTTAGATTTGATTAAGGGCTTGGGAAATAATCTTAATAATGTCTTAGATAATTACTTTGAACAATTCAAGAGTAGAATGAATTCTCAGAGTAGAATTCCCAGTCAAGTAGTAGAAGATTATGAGTAGGAGATATGTTTTCTTATGGATATAAACTACACATTGATAAAGGTTGTGGATCCTAGGACTAAATGGCTATCCCCCATGGGTTATGAGATAGACATTGATTTTTCTTCTAAATCAATTAAGGCTCTATTGGCTACACCCAAGGATGTTAATGCCAAAAGCTTTGGAACCTATGAAGAGGCCAAGACAAGAATAAAAATAGGCCTGGTTATCGATAAGATAAAAAAGAAATCAATGAAAATGGTGAAGACTCTTGTACAGAAGTTTGGAGATGATACTAGATCATTTGATAGTACACCGGTTGAAGCAGCAATCGAAGGTCAGTTAATGCTAACTGGCAAGCCTCATGACAGTGAATAAACCAAGTTAGATAAAGACATAGACTCTACACCAGTTTCCCCTTCACCAACTCCAAAGAAGAAGTGGTTAGATGTGCAAAAAAGGGCACGCACAAGGTCTACAACTGCAGCCTCACCTCCACTAAAGGAAGGAGTTGTGAAGTTTTCAAGACCAAAGGTAGCAACACTACACAAAAAGAGGTACTAAAACTACTATTGATTCCCTAAGGAAAAGAAGAAAGTTGATTAGGGGTAAGGATGATTTAGATGATGAAGAAGACAAAAATGATCAATTAAAAGTTGTTATTAAAAGGGAGTAGATCGATTGATGAAGTAGCAAAAGAAATAATTGAGAATGGTGAACTTAGTGATACTGAAATTAGTTGGTTTGAACACCTATCAACCGAGGATTAGAATAAACTTGAAGAGGCAGTCATCCAGATGATGATTCAATTCAAATGAGTTCCCATTGAATTTTCCAAACATCTACCTAAGGCATTAGAGGAAATAATTTCACAAAAATGGTCATATGCCTTAGATACTAAGAAGACAATGAGGGAATAATCCATAGTTTTGGCAATACCTCAATTGACTATCCCTGAAATTGAGGAATACATGAGTAAACACTCAAAGAAGTTTAGAGTGAAGAACTAGACACTGTAGATACTTGATGAAAATCTAGCAAACATAGATGAGAATAGTCAACTCTTCTAGACTTCAATAGTTTAAGCCTAAGAGCAAGCAAAAAACATGGCATTAGCCATAATTCCCAAAAAGAAGCTAAAGACAAAAGGAAAGGGACTTCACATTGATGATGTAGACCTGGCACTGAAACAAGACAAGATTGATATATTAGATACTTAGGTACCTGATACTACAATTTCTACTAAAGATTTGAGCTTCACACGGGATGCATCAGATCAAGCTAAGATCCAAATCATAGACAACGCTGCACTTGAAGTACTCATTGAGGACATCAAAAATGGTGATCCTGATGACCAAGCTGATGATGAGGATGTTACTATTGTTGGAGAAAAAAAACAAGAAGAGGGACACCTCACCGAGCTAGCAATAACATCTTTACCAGATGAACTTCCTATTCTGATGGAAGCAGTTGAAATAGTCTCTAAGGAGAAACCCAAAGGCTCAAACCTTTAGTAAACAAAGGACACATCAAAGGAACAAGGAAAAAATGCACCTGCAGAAACAAATGAGCCTAAAGAAAAAGAGGTAGAAACACAAGGCCAAGATGACCCTAAGATGACTGAGGCAACCCCACTAGAAACTACATCAGAAGCTCCATCTTAGTTAACTGACACACAGGTTACCAAGGAGTAGAAAAAGGAAGATAATGTGTCAATCGAGCATGAAATGCAAAATTTTGAGGAAAAAGCTATAGTTCCATTTGTTAAGAGCTCACCTCAAGAGCCAAAGAAGAACAAGAAGAATCATGGAAAAGGGTCAGTCACATTTGAAGAAGTCATTGTTATACCAAATGTGACCTGAGGGCCCTAGACCCTCAAGAATTCAGAAAATATGGGGAGCTTTGTACATGGAAAGTGGCTTAGGAGAAGCTAAGAAAGGAATGTGAGAGCAAGGAAATTTTGGAGAATGTAAGAGACATCTTACAACGGGTTGTACCCAAGGTACAAATCAATGAAGATACACCAATCATGGACCAACTTTCTACACTTGCACAAGAAATCAATGCCCCAGACATCGAAGTAGAAAAGAGAATTGAAGAGAGGGAAGAATCCAAAATTCAGAACAAATTAGTAGAAAAGATCAACCAGGAAGTGGCAATCAATAAAGTAAAGTTATCTGAGGTACTAACTGAAGTCCAATCTATTACTCAGACAATAATTCAAATGTTAGTAAAAATTTTCACTATGGAGAACTTCACTACTGAGATCAGTGAGAACATAAAATAGATGGATACTAAAATCCAAGCCAATGCACAAGCAGCCTTAATTGAGCCAACTGCTTATTATATGCCAAATTGTGTAATCATATGATAAGTATACTACACATATACTAGTAGCATGCACCAAGGGGGAGAAAATTTGTATAGGAAAGTTATCTATGTATATATGGAGAAGTTAGAACATTTTTGAGATATCACATCTATATACATTACAAGTTTTGATACTAATGCCAAAGGGGGAGATTATTATCTCTATTTGAGCATTAAGTGTTGTCATTAGTATCAAGGTAGACCAGTCGATTATCTATGTTGATCAGTCGGTAAAAGGAAGAACTAAAAGCTACATATGCTATTCAGTTAATTATACAAGCCTTCATACCAAGTAGTCACAAGGTAGTACTGAGAACTAAAAGGAAATAGGTTTAACTAAGCATCATAGCAGTATTACTGAGCATCAGTGTATATCAATACTAAGCATCAATAAACACCGAGTACACTAGACACCAAGCACCAGTGTATTCACTGAGCTGTATTGATAGTGTTTAATGAGCAATCAAGGAAATGACACAATAATTAGTTTTGGCACATTTATCTATGCAAACGGTTACAATAGAATCACAATTTTTTTTACCAAGATCAAGGATCTTTTATTGTAGATGTAATCATTAAATGTGATGATGATCTCTATGTAATTGTTAGATCTAGTTTTTTTTGCATGCCATAGATCGTAGGGTTTTCCTAAGATGATGTAAACCTAATTAGGTCATGAAGGTTAGGTGGTCATAGCAATATGCTATATGTTTGTAATTCATGTCATTTTTTCATATGTATGCGAAGGACAAGTAGGAGATCTTGAGGCAAGAAACCATCTTCAAGACATCAATTTTTAGACAAGGTGTAGTAAAAATCAAACATATTCAAATTATTCAGAATTGGTCAAGGTTACCAAGCAGTTTAGAGGAAAGATATCCACACATTGAGGTGATATATATTTGATACTTCATAGATCTAAATCTGAAAAATTTAAGTTGTCATTTACAGATACTTTCTGTTATTCTCTAATTATTGTAATAGGGTTAGCAAAATCTCTTAACATAGTAGACCTAACATTCTTAGTGTAAATCTCTTAACTGAGTACACACTCAAGTAGTATTGTTAAAATCCTTTAACCAAGTAGATCTATTTGATCTTATTGTTACTCCTAATAGGGTAAGATTATCAGAAGTGATCACAACTTGTAGCCTTTACCGGCATACTTTATTATCTATAGTAGTGAAGAATTTTTGAGTGTCATCCCCACCATAGTTTTTACCTTCTAAAAAGGGTTTCTGCGTAACCAAAATAATTATGTTATGTGATTTAATTATTGTTTGTTTCTCATACAATTTACATTTACAAGATTATTGAATGAATGTTGCATACAATGGATTCAGTTGGATAGACTAGTTTACTACTGTTTGTTGATTAAGTTTAAAGGTAAAAGCTTTTTAGGGCATTGATTCACCCCTCCCCTCTCAGTACCCTATCTCTCCATTCCAACACCCCTACCTATTCTTCTAGTCATCAAACCCTTACTTCTAGGGTCATTTATCTAGGGCCTACACAAAACCCAGTCTCTATCAAGAAGACCAGTTAATTACTCTACCTTATTAAAAACTAAAATACTAATACAATTGCATGGAAAGGTAAATAAAAACCAAGGCAATGTGATGCAGAGCCCTCTACTATTCCCCAAAGGAACCCAACTCAACTTGAGGATTCTACAAGTGTCTTGGAACTCACTCAAGGAGTTAGTCTCACTCAAGGGTCAAATAGAGTGCTTTGACTTTAGACAACCAACAGCTTAGACATTTTAAACAATTTCACTTCCTTTGATCTCTTATTCCAACTTATCTTGACACCACACACAAGGACCCCAACCTAGGCTTCCCAATGTACCTAGAGCCTCCATTATGTCAAAACTTCAAATAGGGTTTCCACCTTGATTCTAACACCATATAACATCTTAACATGGTCCATATACCATGTTTAACCAACCCACCAAGTCTGGTCAACTCATCTTGCACCAATCCACTCCAATAGCCCTTTAGGCTTGTAGAATTCACCACTCACAAATTATCTTTTTTCTTCAAATTTTCCCAAACAACTCCAGAAACTAATCATTGATTTAGATACCCTTTTGGGTTCTCTAATGATGTACAGTAAGGATGGAGGATCCAATAATGGATAGTCCAAACCTACACTAGCACTTACAACAACAAAAACCATAGTGAAATACTACAATATAAGGCTTCAAAATAGAATTTCATTCAACATGCCTGGTTGTGAGGCCTTCCAGGTTTCGGCCTTATACAATGAATTAAAAAAGTATTTATGCAATCTCCTAGATATTCCAGATCTAAAACACATCATAACTAATGGAAACACTAAGGCAGATCTAAACTTGAGCTCGCAAGCCTCCAAGCAATCTCCTTCTCTCAAAGCAAGAAAATCACTAGCTCTGCTATTACAATATCAGATAAAACATCTTATCTTCAAGATCTTGTAGGATCCAATTTTTCTTCCACTCTACTCTTATCTACTACTCTCCCATCTATCCCTACCCCTATATCAACCAAGGCTCTCAATATATAGCCAGCTAAGCCACAAGTCGGCCAGTCAAGCATTAATAACATTATAGGTCTAGCCTAAGGAGAGATACCAAAACTAAAGATAGAATTTTTTAAAAATGATGAAAATATATATTTAGGTCCACACAAGATCCAAGAACATATCACTAACTACACAAGCTCCAATTTCCCTACATGGAACCGTACAAGGTGAAATATCACATGTTTCATGCGAAACTAGCGGAAAATTGATACCTGAGGAAAATGAAGATAACTCCCAGATCCAAATGTATAAGGATGTGTTCCCTTAGGATAATGATCACAATTAAGGCCACTACTCTACATTAACTTCACAAGGTAAGAAACCAACAGAAGCAACGGGTACTAAACAAACATCAGACAGGTAAAGGAACAGAAAATGTTTTTGGCGATGCAAGATTGCTCAAGACCCAAGATGCTCCTGCATCAGACACCCCAGGTAAATAAAAAGAATGTTCTCATGAACATCTTAAGGGAATTAGGATAGGTATACCATATCTATTCTTAACCCATATATCCTATGTTCCTTCATTCCATGTTGTCTTCACTTTATCCATTGTTATACCTAGTAAATCATCTTCTCCTGCTCTTTTCTCATCTTTTCTTTTTGCAACTGACAAAAACTTACTCTGACCTTCTTTTCCACTATCGATTACACCAACACTTTGGTGAATCACATCTTCTCTAGAATTACTAATCAACTCGGCACCATCTGCATCCTTCTGTATCACTAGTGCCATCATTTGTTACACTATCTTTTTCAGAAAGACCATCTGCTTCCTAACCTCTATAAATTCCTTAGCCATGTCATGCTCTCTTTCTTTCAAACCCAGCTTCCTTTCATCCATAGGAATAGGTTCATCAACCTTTTACTCCTAATTTTTGTCACTGTCATGTGGACAACATCTAATAACTCCATATCCACTAGCCCCAACTTCCTGCAAAGGTAATAACTTATGCCTAGATCCACCATGCCTTACCACATATGTATTTGCATGACCATCAATCAAAACATGCCTATCAAATTTCCAAGGTCTCCCGAGAAATAGATGACAAGCATCCATAGGCAATACATCACACAATATTTCATCATGATAAGATCCAATCTAAAAATTAACCAAGCATTGCTCTTCAATCCTAACCTTAGACACATCTTGTATCTAACTAATCTGATAAGGATTAGGATGTTTCTTTCTTTCCAAATTCAATTTACTAACCATCTCTTCTGAAACAAAGTTTTCAAAACTATCTGTTGGTTCCTGGATAGGATTTTACACTCCATGAGATACCAATATGCTTATGATGGATGTTAAGGAATGGTTAGCTCCAAATATGGGCAATCTATAAGCAACTAGACCAACTATAGGGATAAGACTACCCTCTTCTTCTTTTGGCTCTATAAAACCAAGGTGGGTGCACTTGATCTAATAGATGTTAACTCTGACTGATAGTTCTAACTCTACCCCTTATTTCTTTATTGGATCTTTCAACAGATGATAACAGTCAGAAAGTACTAAACAACAACCTATTGTTCATTGACTCTCCATCATTGGGTAGGACAATACATAAATGTAAATAAAAGTAAAGACTGGTAGTGATGTGAATGATTTGGGATTACAAAGTTTGAATCACTCTTCTCAACACAAAGATAGGAGAATACAGGCCAGTGCCTTATCCATTGGGCAAAACATCAAGGAAAAGGATGAATAAAATGGTGTCTAAAATTGGTCTTTAGACATAAACACAAATACTTCAAGTCTTTCCTACTTATGAGAATCCTTCAAATAAATTCCAAGAACACATATTCCACTTTGAGCAATATTTAATATAACCCTAGGTTGGAACTCAAAGCATCAATACATTCATATAAACCTTATGAAAAGATTTAAAGATTCAAGGAATAGAGCAAAGGAGAGCAAAGATCTGAGGTTTGTATTAAGTGTAACCTTTCACCATGTGCATACAGTATCCTGAATAGAAAGCTTACAAGATGAAGATAACCTGTACTTCTTCTCTATTGTTTGATAAAATGATGTCAAAAATTGCAATCCTTGACTGGAAAGCTAGGGTTTCATAAATTCTATCTTTTTAACACCTAAACTTCCAATCTTTTAGAATGATCATGAAAAATCCCTTTATACAAGGAGATGCAACAAGCAACCGATCATTCTAGGGTTACAAAATTAACCTAAAAAACCTTTACAACAACCCCAAAGGGTTTACAATATCTACACTACTGAAATGGGTGAGATATTTTTTAGATGAGCCATCTATATTTTAAGTCTTTAATTCCATCCTCGGCTCTTTTCAATAAATATGATCTTATACCTCATTGTCCATCTGCAATGAATGCCCTTATGCAATTCATTCAACCCTAAGACTCAACTGGCATGGCATCATCAGAAACAAAATCGGATTCTCACTGCAATTCAAACATTCCACATCCTTCACCAACTGCAAATTGTCCTGAAACAATAAATTCTCAGCCACCACTTCATTTTACAACTTTCTACATCAAAACCCTAGCAAAACCCTACAAGATATTTGAATTTAAATAAAAACGGTAACTAGATGGAGTTTAAAACATGACCATTGATGCATTTTATTCCCGACAGATTAGGTGGCTCATAGAATCTCACAACAGTCAACAAAAACCTTTTAAAAAATTCTTTCCACATTATTAAACCTTCGAACTAATGAAAATAGAGCACGTCAGCGATGAATCGGCATACTGGACCCACTTCTTCATAAGCTTCTAAATGAACGGCTATTGTAAGTTTTCATAGCCTCAAAAGATTCTATGTGAACATCAGACAGCCATTAGATCCTTCATCTTGGCATCCCTTAGAATCTCTCAGGCCCACTGACGTGTCTGCATCCCTTTCCAGCTTGGCCAATCACAATAAAACACCTCGGCAACACCTGGCAAAAATGGTCCCACAATTCTCAGCTAACCCTTAACCCTTGACCATTGGGTGAATACGCAACTGTAAGAAAATCCAAGTCGCAAGATACATTTCTTAACTACAGTTAAGTCAAACAATTCAGCGAACAAAGCTTTTTGCTGAATCGCTAAGTCATGTCTTAACCCCGAGTTACATTTTGCGAATACAAAAAACCTTCATTTGCTCATTCGCTAGATCTTTGACTTAACCCTTCATTAGGAAACTAGGCTTATTTTTGGTGAATCAACGACCAAAGACAATCGCGTGTTCACTGAGAAATTTAGAGCTTCACCAATTTATTTGGAGATTTGGTGAATAGACATTCGCGTATTTGCTAAAAGATTTAGAACTTCAACATATTATTTCGCGAATGAGCGAAAACACAAAAAACTTTAGCAGTCCTGCTAAACATTTTGTCTAAGCCACCAGATTAATTTAAATATTTGATAAGCCTAGGCCCACCTGAAAATTATCACATGTCAACACATGATTCATTGTTTTTTCCCAGTCACCTCTGATACAGGACCCACTCTTCCTTCAGCATCTAATCGGACGGCGGACGCAAAGTCGCATGGAGGAAGAATATTCCATGTGATCACGTGCCGACCGTTGGTAAAAAATTTGACACAAACCCTCTAAAAAACTCCAACTGATCATCATGTGGACCAATGAGAAGCTGCCAATTAAGTACTCATAGCAGTGGACCTGCCGAAAGAAAAGGTTACGTCACACAAAAGAATCAATGGTTGTCTTATAATCTCATGCATCTGACACATCCCTTGCAAAGACATGCCCACCATTGATCTCTAAAAATGTTAGAACCCTCTGACATGCTGACAAATAGGACCCACAACCCTTGCCAAATCACCGATAGGTGGACCAATCACAGACTGCCACCTATGCAAACCTGTCGGACGGTCCCACTTCTTTGAAACACTGTGTCATTTAGAAGAATGAATGGCTGGTGTAAGACCGCAAGCCTCTGACACATCCCTTGTGCAGACACACCCATCATTGATCAAGATGATGTCAGAGCCAGGCCTAGGAAAAACTTAAGCTGGAAACATTAGGAAATATTAAAGTGCTTAGACTTAGGAAAAATTACACCGACGGACTTAGGAAAATATTAAAGCTGGGCGCTGAAGACTTAGGAAAATAAAGGCCATCGGGTGAAAAATATTTAACGCACATGCCTTCTAAATCTTTTAAGTGACCTAAAAGTAACATGAAACTAGAACAAGGCTAGGGCACACTTAGGGTTTTTCTTGCAAACGGCTAGATTTTTGAAATTTTGCCAAGGGTTTTAGCCAAAAATAAGAACAACAATTGCAGAGGCCTGGAAAATAATACTGCAACCATGGAATTTTTACTTGTGCTAACACTATCACCATCAACTATAACATTACATACCTTATTCTTGCACTTACATCTAGTTCTAAACAAATTTCTTCTTTGCACCAATTCCTTAGCACATGTACCCAACCTCCTAGTGATAAGAAATTCACCTTTTTCTGCAAAATTCTCTATGTCCCCTTCGGCAATTAGTGAAAATATTTTTCTAGTATATTGAAAACTTCTATGATCCTCTTCACCACACTGAAAACAAGTACCACTGAACTTATTTCTCCATCTGCCTCTTTGTCCATTATTATAGTTCTTAGTGAGTTGACCAATTCCAGATCCTTCATCAATCTTCTTAGGATTTTCTACTAGTACATTACCTCCAGCAATTGTTTCACTAGTCTTACCACCTCTGTTCCTATTATTTTGTCTTCCTTCAAACCTCTTTTTCAGCTTCTCTGAGAAATATTCAATGCCATCTGATAAGAATCTCCTATAGTTGTCATCCGAATAGTAAGTAACTCTTCTTGAATACTAGGTCTCAAGTCATAAACATACTTAGCAACCTTCTCTTTATTAGCTTCAGAATGACCAGACCTAATCACAATTCTATAAAACTCCTCAGTATACTCTTGCACTAATTTGTTGTTCTACTTCAAGGCTTGCATCTTCTTAAACATCTCTAACTCATAATCCACCAGGATGAATTGCTTTTTCAACTTGTCAACCATTCAATTCCATCTAGTGATCTTTTTCTTTTCCTCTCCTACTTATTTCCAATTGAACTTCACTCCACCAAATATTTGCATGACCCTTCAACTTAGTATTTGCAAATTGAAATCTATCAAGATCTTCTATTTCTTCAAACTCAAAGTATTCATCTATCTCATTAATCCAATCAATCAACTCTTCTAGCCTAAGGCTTCCAACAAATGTATAAACTTCAATCTTAGGTATTTTCCCAATTTTAGACATAGCCTTCAGGATTATAATCTCTTTTGGATTCTTGGCTTCTTCTATAGCTTCTTCAAAATGATCTTCTTCCTCAAACTCATCATCACTATCTTCTTTCAATGTAGTCTTATTTCTCAATTCCTCTTTTAGATCTTGCACTTGTTTCTTGAAATCCCTAAAATTATCAAGACTGAATTCTCCAGTATGTTCTTCCTCTGAGTTCTCACAAGATCTCCTTAGAGGCATCTTCAATCCAAGGTCCTGGTGCAAATTGCCTCACCTTCAGCAATCTAACCACACACTCAGAATCTTCAAGCTTTGATACAACTTAATGCAGGGTAGGGATGGAGGATCCAATAATGGATAGTCCAAACCTACACCAGCACTTACAACAACAACAACCAAAGTGGAATACTATAATATAAGGCTTCAAAATAGAATTTCTTTCAACATATTTGGCTATGAGACCTTCTAGGTTTCAGCCTTATACAATAAAATAGAAAAGTATTTCTTCAATCTCCTAGCTAGTCCAGCTCTAAAACACATCAGAACTGATGGAAACACTAAGGAAGATCTAAAATTGAGCTCACAAGCCTCCAAGCAATCTCCTTGTCTCCAAGCATGCAAACCACTAGCTCTACTATTACAATATCAGATAAAACATCTGATCTTCAAGATCTCGTAGGATCCAATTGTGCTTCCAATCTACTCTTATCTACTACTCTCCCATCTATCCCTACCCCTACATCAACCAAGGCTCTCAATCTATAGCCAGCTAAGCTACAAGTCAGCTAGTTAGGCATTAATTACATTATAGGTCTAGCCTAAGGAGAGATACCAAAACTAAAAATATAAATAACCAAACATGATGCGAAGTAATATTTAGGTCTACACAGGATCCAAGAACATATCCCTAACTTCACAAGCTCCAATTTCCTCACACAAAACTGCTTAAAGTGAAATACCACACGTTTCATGTGAAACTAGTAGAAAAGCAATACCCAAGGAAAATGAAGATAACTCCTAGATCCAAATGAATTAGGACATGCGTCCTTAGGAGAATACTCGCAATTAGGTCCACTACATGGCATTAACTTTGCAAGGAAAGAAACCAACAACAACAATGGCTACTAAACAAACATTAGATAGGTATATGAACAGAAAATGTTTTTGACAATGCAAGATTGCTCAAGACCCAAGATTCTCCTGCATCATTCCTCCCCAAGTCTCAGGGTAGACTCCTTTGGACCATATGTTAGATCCAATAACCTAACACCCACCAAATAGGCCTAATCCACCCTCATTTTCAAAGAAACTCGCAAAGATACTCATCCCATTAACTCCAAACCAAGGAATAGTCTTTACTAAGGTTTTAAAACAAAAGATTCTCAAGGTTTTAAGGCTTCATCCCTCACCTACACTTCTATCCACCAAACCCTTACTTCTAGGGTCACATAGCTAGGGTCTATTCAAAAAGACCTTCAACACTATCTATAGATCAAACCAATGGTTCCAACACATCATTTTTATCCCATAAAACAATAATCCATCATGAAATGTATCTATTTTTAAGAGCCTTCACTCTCCATGTAACCAGTACAAGACCAACAACCTTCCATCAGAAAACTACCACCTCTATGTGGCTTTCAAACACATCATCTCCATATCCCTACATAAACACACTATGATACAAGGACAAAAATAGATATTTAAAACTCTCCCACCAATCACAATAGCCACAAGAGTGGGAGAGTTACTTCATTATGAAGTGTTCAAACCCAAAACACTGACTATACCCTCTAAAGCCCAATCACAATCAGACACCAGTCAATTCCTTAACTATTCCAGAGGCAGATTTATTGTTGTAGAGAATTTGATTGTTTTAATTGATTCAAAATTATTACATGGGTTCTTATTCACACCATAGTCCACCATTTCATGTCCACTGATGTGGATCTCCAATAAAATAGACTCCTATAGTCCAAGAACCGAGTGCAACCATTCCTAACTACCCAAAAAACTATCTAAAAACTATTTGTCAACCAAAATATGATTAAATATTGTTGTCAAGTCGACAAACAATGTTGTCAACTTGACAACATGATTCTAATGCCCCTCTTATAACCTTTAAAAGGTTTAAAACAAACTTATTCTCTACAAAATAGAATTCTACTCCTAGAAATGAAATATTAACTATATTTAGCTATTAAATGAATCTAAATACAACACAATGAAGATTACAAAGGATTTAAATGAAATAGAAAAAAGAAACTTTTACCTCCACTTATCCATGTAGCTTGTCTCTATTGTCCTCCTAGCCTTTATTTCTTGATTGTGGTAACCTCTTAGATTTTCAAATGATGCTCCTTGGCCCAAGATATTCCCAAAGTGTGGAGATTTGATGATGTTTATGCAAAACTAGCTTAAACCTTGATTATGTAACTATGGTGGATGAAATTCTATGCAAATGGCTTATAATGAAATTAGGATGTTTGAATGATTAATGATTACTTGGATGCTTGATTACTTTATTGCTTGAAAATGACTATTTCTATTAGGCTCTCAAAGGAAGAGGAAGGCTACTTTTATAAGTTTTTGGAGGACTTAAGCTAAGGTGACAAGATCCTAGGGTGGAGATTGAAAGGTGGAGGATCCTAGGGTTGAAATTAGCTTGGTTGAAGGGGTTGAGAGAAAAGGGGATGTATTTAAAATGTGAGAGGAGGAATAGTAAGAATGTTCCTCCTACATTGACAAGGAAGAGTGGAAGGTGGAAGGGAAAGACACATGTCAAGTGTCTCACAAAGACCATTGATAACAAGGAGGAAAGACATTTTCCCCATAAGGACTCTTAGTAAAAGTGTCCCATGAGTCATCTTTGACTCTTTGAGGTGTCTTAAGAAGGTCCTTAGGAATAGGGAATGTGTTTTGACCTAGTGTAGGAGAAGACATGTGGTCATGAGACCAAGTCTTATGAGGTCACATAGCCCTTAAAAATAAGGCATTTATTTGTGAGGATAAATGACTTATTAATAATTAATAAAAATTAATTATATTCCCCTAGGTGATGTGTTAGGTGACTAGGTCTATGAGATGGACTAGGGGACTTAGTCATATAGTGATTGTATAAATTGGTTAATTCATTAAATCACTTTAATAAGACTAATTTAGAAGACTTAGGATAAGAAGAATAGGATAAAGTGAATATATTAAATAAATTAAGTAATGTATTTAACAATAGAGGAAATAAATATTAATTAAATAGTAAATATTTAATTAATTTTATGAAGCCAATATTAATTAAATAATAAATATTTAATTTATTTATTAAGTCATTTTTAAGTGTATACATTTTTCCCCTCTTTGAAATAATATGTTGGTCGCATTGTTTCAAAGAAAAATCAAGCATTTTGCCCTAGCCCCAGACGATGTCCTAGATAGAAGCAACCCATGCATGCCCCCTCAAGAGATTGATCAACAAATTTTGTTATTTGTTTTTTTCTTTATTTTAGGTTGATGATCAATCTCATGAAAAGATTTAGAAGAAGCGAGGGTGATGTTAGTGATTTTTCTTGCAAGAATCCTGTTACAAGCCTTAAATGCTTCAATTGAACTCTGTGATTCCTAAACTCCTGATTTTGAGCAAGAAAAGACTAATTGACAAGGAGAAACTCCTTCTACACTTCGGGCTCCACAGACCCAGGCGGGTGTACCTAATACATATTAAATCTGCATACACAACACTTTCTCACTAAACCCTTTATGCAAACATGAAAAATAGTGGATTACGACAAGGATATTCACCCTTCTTCTATTTGAACCCAAAGGCTCAAGCAGACTAACCTATTAGATTCACTTCTACAAGGAATCACCAACAATGTGTGCACTATTCAATACAGATTCTGAACATTTATACATTCAAATAGGAAATGTAAAATGATTTGAATTAATGGTTTGATGATGAAACTACAGGACAAGCAAAGACCAGTGCCATATCTAATGGGAAACAAAGTCATACAAATGTACATCAATAGAAATCACTTAATAGGAACACAAACAAAATGCCTTACAATCTACGTGAAAATTAGATAGAATGCCTTACAGACTATGTTTTCATTCCCAAATAATTGTATCAAATCCTTATACAAATGCTTATCCCTCTGAAATTACTCATGAGACTGACTCCTTCCTTGAAGGAAACTCATAGCTGATTGCATAGTTACCTTGTAACTAGTATATTCAGAGTGCCTTACAAACTAAACATGCAAGAGCATCAACAAATTACAAAGAGACAACAATAATTTGGAACAGGAATTGCACTATGTTTTATTAAGATCTTCATGCTTCCATACATCTAGAATAACAAAGAAACTCAGAAAAACATGACCCTCGAACCAGAAAGCTACCTTTCAGCATTAATTTCACCTTCCCTTTACAATTGAGAAGAAAACTGAGATATAGTAGAATTGAATCAGTTGGAAGCTAACTTATAGCTATCCATCTTGCATAAAATATCTTTAGCCTTACTCTTCTCTGATTCTGCAACTGATTCCCAAAATTGATCCACATCTGCAATCATGTTTGATTTGATTTGATTCTGATCCAGACTCCTAGATTTTTAAACCCAAACTGCTCTCATCCACTGCACTAAAACTGAAAAATATTACCGCCATTAGATTCCTCGTTCTGAGACCTTTCCAGCGATATATAACACTTCATATTTTGGATAAAAAATAAATTTCTGGGCCATTAATCTATGAATTGGTTTGGTCATTTAAATTTTCAAAATTTAACCTATAGTTCAAACTATATCATTATTTAAATTCTTTTCAAAGCCTACAATTTTAAATCATTTTCTGCATATACCCACAGAATGCACCAGAAAGTGCCACTTGTCACCATTTCATTGCATGCTCAGACAAACCTCAAGTTAACCCACTGATTGGGAGAACTGGTGAATGACATGTATCTCCAAGTCTTTGAATCTTTCTTTGACCATGGTTAACATTTGGAGAATGGGTGACTAAACCCATTCTCCAATTCTCTAAATATTATGGACTAACCGCCAAGGATTTGGAGAACTAGAGACTAAGCATTCTCCAATTCTCTGAATGTTTATCACTAACTGCCAGCCATTTGGAGAACTAGAGACTAAGAATTCTCCAATTCTCTGAATGTTTATCACTAATTGTCAACCATTTGGAGAACTAGAGACTAAGCATTCTCTAGTTCTTTGAATGTTATCTCCTTAACCATTTGTATTTGGAGAACTAGCGACCAAGGCATTCTCTAGTTCTCTGAATGTTATCTCCTTAACCATTTGTATTTGGAGAACTAGTGACCAAGGCATTCTCTAGTTCTCTAAATGTTATCTCCTTAACCATTTGTATTTAGAGAACTAGAGACTAACTGTCAGGGATTGTGAGAACTCGTGACCAAGTGTATTCTCCAATTCTCTGAATGTTTATGACTTAACCATTTGCATTTGGAGAACTGGAGACTAAGCATTCTCTAGTTCTTTGAATGTTATCTCCTTAACCGTTTATATTTGGAGAACTAGCGACCAAGGCATTCTCTAGTTCTCTGAATGTTATCTCCTTAACCATTTATATTTGGAGAACTAGAGACTAACTGTCAGGGATTGGGAGAACTCGCGACCAAGTGTATTCTCCAATTCTCTGAATGTTTATGACTTAACCATTAGCATTTTTTGCCAATTTTCTGCAAAATTTAGTGCTTTATGGTCAATGGCATGCATCCCAATGCACTATTTGTGCACACTCTTGAGAGCCTTCTTCTCTTTATTCATTTCATTATGTGAGTGGTTTATCTTTTAAACACTTGAAATGGTCATTTCTTGAGCAATGTGGGACTAAACTTTTGGAAGCAATGCTGATTTTTTATTTCTGCCAGTACTCAGAGGACTATAACTTTTGATTTTCCAATTGATTTTTTCTAAAAAATTTGCTATAGAATGCACACATAGTCGTCTCAAACGTATGTAAAATTTAGCCCGACCCAGTTTGTATTTTTTGAGTTATGATAAAAAAACGTGACTAGCTGTGCATTCACACTTTTTTTTTTATTCCACTGGCTCTTGCCTTCAACCCTTTTTTTTCTCTTTTTCTTCTCCACATGCTTTGAATTTGTCTATGATATTTGGCATCACAACATTACTTTGCTTTGATTTTCTCAAAATCTAAGACAAGACCTTGATGCATTGCCCTCTAGAAACCAACAATGATAAAGGAGCACCAGTAATACTAGCCATTTCTACGTACACAAATATCCTGTGCCCAATCTTAGTGATAACTCATGCTGGCGAAACACTCTTTTTCTCTCACATATCATGGCATTATCTTGTCTGGGCCATTTAAATACTTTCTTTTAAATTTCCTGGCGACAATTTGATACCATTATTGTTGTCTTTTATATTGAAGATTTTCATTACCACTTTATGCGATGTGCTCATAAACTACCTTCTTTCTCTCCCCTCCTTGAAGATGTACTGATGTAGTTAAGGAGGTGCACATCTTCTACTTGCAATCCAAGATTTCAAACAATTTGTCAGCTTGAAAAGCAACAAATAATAACAGTGTGAGATGGAACATTGGGAGTGATGCATAAGTTATATGTGTCAATCCATAGTCCTTACACTTGACACATCAATTTAAAATGTTACCCCAACCATTGAAAACATTAAAGCTCATTGTGACACATTCCTTGCCATATATTTCACTTTTATCCTTTGCAAAGATTGCCAAATAACATTAGCTGGCATCCGGGAGCGGCCTTAAAAACTGACAAAATGCCATCATAGGATCACACCATCGGGAATACACACTGACCCCCAACAAACAATCATGCCCTCCAAAGAAGAAATCTTGAAGAGACCCGAGCCAAAAGATAAGACTAATCAAAGTTGGCCACTTAGAAACGTTGTCTGTCCGCACTGCCAGAATCACTAAAGTTGCTTCCGGAACTAGCTTTGAAAACTGACCTACTCAAACTTTCAGGAACCAGAATCACAGGCACTGATTAACCCTCACACAAGAAGTATGAATCCACAATTAAGTCTCATGATGAGTAACATTGTGCATTTGGCAATCAGGTAAAGATAGGCTCTTAGAATTGCAAACTGGGAAACATAGTAAAATAGTGATTTGTGCATATGGAATGACCCTGGGAAAGTATGCTAAAAGATTCATCAAGACTTCTAACTTGGCATACTTGTAGTATTTTTAGAGTAGAACACAGTGGTGTAACCCATTCAAGATCATCAATCACTAATCAAAAGTTATAACATCCTGAACAAGGGTACAAATGAATCTACACATTTCACAACTCGTAAAACAACAAAAGTTGTATTTGGATTCACATTTGCAAACTAAGAAAATGGATTCGTCAAGACTTCAAACTTGAAACATAGGAAGTAATTGACCCCTAAAATATGATGCAAAAAAAATTTTCTCAATAGGGTCAATTGGGTCAAAGATATGACTAGTCAAACAGGCCCTTCCAGAATTCTGAACAATTACACAAGTGCATGACAACAACAAACAACCAACTTTGAGAGGTTCCAAACCTAATCAAAAAGATTCGAAAAGACTTGAAAATTGGAACATAGGCTCTTTGATATGCATACTAAATATCTTCAAAGTGGTGGGTCATGAAACATTTTTGGACACAAGATATTCAAAGGCAAACTTGGCTACTGTACTTTGTTTGACACTTGGGCAGATTTGTAAATTTTGACTAGTGCTCAAAATGGGACTTCATCGAATGATTCGGGATGATAAAATGACATCATAGAATGCATGCATATACTAAATGGAGTGTGTTAAACACCTGTAACACCTCATAGGCTTCAAAATGATAGTCGAGTACATATGCATGACAAGCATTTCAAGGGCTTCAAACTGCAAAATTTTAACATGGTACTCAAAAATCCACATTGCATTTTTAGTCCCAATAGTGGCTCTAACTATGGACGCATGCCCCATGCAGGCATGTAGAGAACCTCAGAATCTCATGGTAGAAGCAGACCACCCCAAAAATAGGAATCAAACTCTTCACTTTTATTTTGCTCTCTCTTTTCCTTATTCTCTTCTCAAACTGGGAATCCTTTTATTGAAAGCAAAGAAGACACACAACTAAAAGGAAAGAAAATAACTATACAAAAATAAAACTTATTTACAAAGGCACAAAACCAGAAAACTGAAATCAATCTTTACCCCGGTCAAATAGATAATTCTCATCTCCATACAGCGGAGGCAAACTGAGATCATATGTTTCATCCAACTGGTTAGAAACATCATGATTCACTTTCAGCCTATCATAAGAAAAGTGATCAATACACTCACCACTATCCGGCAAAGGAAAACTATCAGGATGCCATGAGTACTGATCATTTTGTAATGTCAAAGCATCACATTCTTCATTGTCACTGTCATGCTGAAAATTGAAACATTCCAACTCAACATCATGGCTGGAAACATTATCATTCAGATTATTAGCTTGTAAGAAAGAATACCACACTTCCAATTCATCACTTTACAAACCAACATAACACTTCTCAAAACAAATTTTTGATTGCATAAATTCGGGAACATTTTGCTGACCACAAACTACATCAGCATCATTTGGACAGGAACAAGCTCCGTCAGTGAGTGACTCATTAGTCATTAACAAATCTAAGAATACACTTTTAGATTTACCATATTCTTCAGCATCAAGATGTAAAGTTGAACCACAGTCAGCAAATTCTTGCAAATCTGAACACTCACTCACACATTCATCATTGTAACTATCAAATATAACATTATCAACATTATCACAATGAAATGCACTTGAATCTTGTTGATTTAAAATAGGAGAAGAGACATCAAGATATGTTTCACTCATCATGCCATTATCTGAATCACTTTCATCAAAATTTATATTTACCGGGCATGGAATTCTGAAAACAAACTTAGTACCATACCTCTAAAAATCAGCATCCAAGAGATTTGAAATCTGCTCACAACTTAGCAAGCACTGAACATCACATTTTGTCTCTTCATTCTCACTATTGATGCTACAAATCTCTTCTCCATCTGAAACAGGGACTGAATTTACTTGTCTCTGATTACCTTGTGTGAAGTAACCACTGCAGGAACTATCATCCGCATTATAGCCATGTTCTTCATGTTCACACAAAACACCATTAAGTTGAGACAAGGAAACATTAGCATCATGCTGAGAAAAGGGGAAATCTACAAGCTCAAGGAAATCATTATCAACTAAAAATTCATCTTCCACTCCTTGACACTCATAAACTTCATCATCATCACAATAACCAACACAGGACTCAGCATCTCCAAATGAACTAGACTCAGCATCACTGAATTCAACATTTGTAAAAGAGTCTATCCATTCCTTAAGATTTTCTAGTGCTTCATTTTTTAAGGATGCAGTCCAACTGACTGATTTAGGCATTGAAAGTTCTAAGAACATCTCAGCATACTGGGATTCATGAAAATCTAAACCCGCGGGAAGCTCACTACATGCAATAATAAATTTATTGTAATATGACAATGTAGATTCTTCATTTCTTCCTCCTATTGCATATCTTAACATCAGTATGCAATTATGCTGAATTTTATGATTTATCAAATGAAGTTCAACATTATAACTTTCTAGATCTGATTGAAAACTTTCAGATCCAGAAACATTCTCTTGACCTATCATGGCTGGGAACTCCATTTCAACACACTAACAAAATAAATAAGCTTATTCTTATGATAATATTTCTATCCAAGCTTATGCAATCACTGACTTCATTTAACATCAACATATTTCTAATACTCTTTAGAAACGGAATCTTCTATCCATAAATATGGCATGAACTTTCAAATTAAATTTCCCTTTTCTTAGTGACTGATTCAATTATTTAGGGACTATTTATACTTTGATAAAGGATTACCTGGAAGTATTGTTGCTGGTGTAAAATAATGATCTGAAACCTCCTTCTAAATCTTTGTAGAGCTGCCACCTCTTTGCAGAGGACCAAATCTAGAACCAACTGAGAACCTTTTCTCAAATCTGAACCATCTTTATCAGCAAACAAAAAACAACTTCACAGGATGCACTGTTTGTCAAGATAAAAATACATTACAATCTCTTTACAAAACACTGATCAAATAGAGATTTAGAGTCACCACTCACATTCAGTGAGAACATATAACAATTTGAAAAGAATAGACTCTATATCCAAACTGGACCAGACCCTGGGATGATTCAGCAAAGCAAGGAATTCAACATCTTCAACTTGCTGTCATTTATTGCGTCCCTAGTAGAGTCACCAATTTGTTAGTGATTTTTCTTACAGGAATCCTAATACAAGCCTTGAGTTCTTAAATTGAACTCTGTGATTCCTAAACTCCTAATTTCAAGCAAGAAAAGACTAATTGACAAGGAGAAACTCCTTCTACACTTCGGGCTCCACAGACCCAGGCAGGTGTACCTAGTACATATTAAATCTGCATACACAATACTTTCTCACTAAACCCTTTATGCAAACATGAAAAATAGTGGATTATGACAAGGATATTCACCCTTCTTCTATTCAAACCCAGAGGCTCAAGCAGGCTAACCTATCAGATTCACTTCTACAAGGAATCAACAACAATGTCTGTACTATTCAATATAGATTCTGAACATTTATACATTCAAACAAGAAATGTAAAATTATTTGAATTAATGGTTTGATGATGAAACTACAGGACAAGCAAAGACCAGTGCCATATCCAATGGGCAACAGAGTCATACAAATGTACATCAATAGAAATCACTTAATAGGAACACAAACAGAATGCCTTACAATCTACGTGCAACTCAGATAGAATGCCTTACAAACTATCTTTTCATTTCCAAATAATTGTATCAAATCCTCATACAAATGCTTATCCCTCTAAAATTACACATGAGATTAACTCCTTCCTTGAAGGAAACTCACAAGTGATTGCATAGTTACCTTGTAATTAGTATATTCAGAGTGCCTTACAAACTAAACATACAAGAGCATCAACAAATTACAAAGAGACAACAATAATTTGGAACAGGAATTGCACTGTGTTTTATTAAGATTTTCATGCTTCCATACATCCAAAATAACAAAGAAACTCAGAAAAACATGACCCTCGAACCATAAAGCTGCCTTGCAACATTAATTTCACCATCCCTTTACAATTGAGAAAAAAACTGAGATATAGCAGAATTGAATCAGTTGGAAGCCAACTGACAGCTGTCCATCTTGCATAAAATATCTTCAGCCTTCCTCTTCTCTGATTCTGCAACTGATTCCCAAAACTGATCCACATCTACAATCATGTTTGATCTGATCTGATTCTTATCCAGACTCCCAAATTTTCAAACCCAAACTACTCTCATCCACTACATTAAAACTGAAAAATATTACCGCCATTGGATTCTTCGTTCCAAAACCTTTCCGGCAATATATAACACTTCATATTTTGGATAAAAAATGAATTTCTAGGCCATTAATCTGTGAACCGGTTTGGTCATTTAAATTTTTGAAATTTAACCTATAGTTCAAACTATATCATTATTTAAATTCTTTTCAAAGCCTACAATTTTAAATCATTTTCTACATATACCCACAGAATGCACCAGAAAATGCCACTTGTCACCATTTCATTGCATGCTCAGACAAACCTCAAGTTAACCCACTAATTGGGAGAACTGGCGAATGGCATGTATCTCCAAATCTCTGAATCTTTCTTTGACCATGGTTATCATTTGGAGAATGGGTGACTAAACCCATTCTCCAATTCTCTAAATGTTATGGACTAACCGCCAAGGATTTGGAGAACTAGAGACTAAGCATTCTCCAATTCTCTGAATGTTTATCACTAACTACCAGCCATTTGGAGAACTAGAGACTGAGCATTCTCCAATTCTCTGAATGTTTATCACTAACTACCAACCATTTGGAGAACTAGAGACTAAGCATTCTCTAGTTCTCTGAAAGTTATCTCCTTAACCATTTGTATTTGGAGAACTAGCGACCAAGGCATTCTCTAGTTCTCTGAATGTTATCTACTTAACCATTTGTATTTGGAGAACTAGCAACCAAGGCATTCTCTACTTCTTTGAATGTTATCTCCTTAACCATTTGTATTTGGAGAACTAGCAACCAAGGCATTCTCTAGTTCTTTGAATGTTATCTCCTTAACCATTTGTATTTTGAGAACTGTAGATTAACTATCAGGGATTAGGAGAACTCGTGACCAAGTGTATTCTCCAATTCTCTGAATGTTTATGACTTAACCATTTGCATTTGGAGAACTGGACTAAGCATTCTCTAGTTCTCTGAATGTTATCTCCTTAACCATTTGTATTTGGAGAACTAGCGACCAAGGCATTCTCTAGTTCTCTGAATGTTATCTCCTTAACCATTTATATTTGGAGAACTAGAGACTAACTATCAGGGATTGGGAGAACTCGCGACCAAGTGTATTCTCCAATTCTCTGAATGTTTATGACTTAACCATTAGCATTTTTCGCCAGCATTTTTCTGCAAAATTTAGTGCTTTATGGTCAATGGCATGCATCCCAATGCACTATTTGTGCACACTCTTAAGAGCCTTCTTCTCTTTATTCATTTCATTATGTGAGTGGTTTATCTTTTAAACACTTGAAATGGTCATTTCTTGAGCAATGTGGGACTAAACTTTTGGAAGCAATGCTGATTTTTTATTTCTACCAGTACTCAGAGGACTATAACTTTTGATTTTCCAACTGAGTTTTTCTAAAAAAATTTCTGTAGAATTCACACATAGTTGTCTCAAACATATGTAAAATTTAGCTCTACCCAGTTTGTATTTTTTGAGTTATGATAAAAAACATGACTGGCTATGCATTCACACTTCTTTTTTAATTCCACTAGCTCTTGCCTTCAACCCTTTTTTTTATCTTCTTCTTCTCCACATGCTTTTCATTTTTCTATGATATTTGGCATCACAACATTACTTTGCTTTGATTTTCTAAAAATCTGAGACAAGACCTTGACGCATTGCCCTTTAGAAACCAACAATGATAAAGGAGCACCAGTAATACTAGCCATTTCTACGTACACAAATATATTGTGCCCAATCTTAGTGATAACTCATGCTGGCGACACACTCCTTTTCTCTCACATATCATGGCATTATCTTGTCTAGGCCATTTAAATACTTTCTTTTAAATTTTCTGGCGATAATTTGATACCATTATTGTTGTCTTTTATATTGAAGATTTTCATTACCACTTTATGCGATGTGCTCATAAATTGCCTTCTCTCTCTCCCCTCCTTGAAGATGTACTGATGTAGTTAAGGAGGTGCACATCTTCTGCTTGCAATCCAAGATTTCAAACAATTTGTCAGCTTGAAAAGCAACAAATAATAACAGTGTGAGATGGAACATTGGGAGTGATGCATAAGTTATTTGTGTCAATCCATAGTCCTTACACTTGACACATCAATTTATAATGTTACCCCAACCATTGAAAACATTAAAGCTCACTGTGACACATTCTTTGTCATATATTTCACTTTTATCCTTTGCAAAGATTGCCAAATAACATTAGCTGGCATTCGAGAGGGGCCTTAAAAACTGACAAAATGCCATCATAGGATCACACCATCGGGAACAGACATTGACCCCCAACAAGAAATCATGCCCTCCAAAGAATAAATCTCGAAGAGACCCGAGCCAAAAGATAAGACTAATCAAAGTTGGCCACTTAGAAACGTTGTCTATCCGCACTACCTGAATCACTAAAGTTGCTTCCAAAACTGGCTTTGAAAACTGACCTACTCAAACTTTCAGGAACCGAAATCACAGGCATTGATTAAACCTCACACAAGGAGTATGAATCCACAATTAAGTCTCATGATGAGTAACAGTGTGCATTTGGCAATCAGGTAAAGATAGGCTCTTAGAATTGCAAACTGGGAAATATAGTAAAATAGTGATTTGTGCATATGGAATGACCCTGGGAAAGTATGCTAAAAGATTCATCAAGACTTCTAACTTGGCATACTTGTAGTATTTTGAGAGTAGAACATAGTGGTGTAACCCATTCAAGCTCATCAATCACTAATCAAAAGTTATAACATCCCGAACAAGGGTACAAATGAATCTACACATTTCACAACTTGTAAAACAACAGAAGTTGTATTTGGAATCACATTTGCAAACTGAGCAAACGGATTCGTCATGACTTCAAACTTGAAACATAGGAAGTAATTGACCCCTGGAATATGATACAAAATAAAATTTCTCAATAGGATCAACTGGGTCAAAGATATGACTAGTCAAACAAGCCCTTCCAGAATTCTGAACAATTACACAAGCGCATGAGAACAACAAACAACCAACTTTGAGAGGTTCGAAACCTAATCAAACGGATTCAAAAAGACTTGAAAATTGGAACATAGGCTCTTTGATATGCATATTAAATATCCTCAAAGTGGCAGGTCATGAAACATTTCTGGATGCAAGATATTCAAAGGCAAACTAGGCTACTGTACTCTATTTGACACTTGGGCAGATTTGCAGATTTTGACAAGTGCTCAAAATGGGACTTCACCGAATGATTCGGGATGATAAAATGACATCATAGAATGCATGCATATACTGAATGGAGTGTGTTAAACACCTGTAACATGTCATAGGCTTCAAAATGATAGTCGGGTACATATGCATGACAAGCATTTCAAGGGCTTCAAACTGCAAAATTTTAACATGGTACTCAAAAATCCACGTTGCATTTTCAGTTCCAATAGGTGAAAATGGAGGTGACAGGAAAATTTTGATAGTTAGGGTCCACACACCAAGAAAAATAGGTCCATAGGCTATATATAGGTTCAAAGGGTCCACTACAGGGTCATTGTTACATGTGGTATTGAGAGATTGGAGCTTGTGGAGAGAAGAGAGTAGAGTTGGTCGAGATGTTGTTTCGGCTGCTAGACCAATGTTTCAAGCGCATCTTCCAATTCCAGAGGCCGCCTAAATCAGGAGATTTGGTAGGTGATCTAATCCTCTTTGTGTTTTGATGGTTTTACTTGATTTGCAGTAGGATTTAGAATGTTATAGGGTAGATTCAACCTAGGACTAGGTTAGGAAATTTTTTGTTATAGGACAGAAAATAAATGCGCAGTTGTGGTGCATGTATGCACAGAAACATGCCACATTTGCGTAGTAAACTAGTAGTTTTGTGCATATATTTTGGGTACCTATGCATTTAGTTTAGGAAAGGTCATGGATGTGAAAATATGAGATAAATGTGTGCATTCGTAGTTCTGTGCATTTATCTTAATTAGATGCACATTCATTTAGGGTAGGTGTGCATATGTTAAATCTACACAAATAGGAGTTACTTTGCAAGCATTTTTCTGTGTTGCGCATTTGTTTTAGGTGATAGAATTTTGAAAATGATGAGGTCAATTAGGTCAAACTAGATATTGAAAGGATGATGTGATCTTTCAACTAGGTGTTTAGATCAATTTTGGTCTAGGTAGGCTACATCATAGCATGGTCACTAGTTAACCTTCTTGATTAGATAATTGATAGAATTATTTATTTGGACATGTGATAAACATGTGTTTGATTAATAGAATAGGATAGATAGATACATAAAATCTTGATCAAAACCTAATAGTTTGGTTTTGTGGTTGATTGTGATAGGAGGAAATTCCTGATATTCTGATGTCATGTGAGACATATCCCGTCACACAGAATCTGAGATCGGTGCTATCTGAGATAGAAAGACTATTGATAGGGGCCACTAGTCTATATCATATCATCTATACACCTAAGATTTAGGATAATCTAGGGATGATGATAGTGTTGGCAGAGCAGTGGAACTCAAAGAATGACTGTGACACTAGAGGGTGTATATTGCATCTTGTAGATACCGATCACAGGGGAGTCGGTGCAATATAATAGGCACGGTGGCTTGGATGAGAGTAGAGTGGTATTTGGTGATGATGGCATTGACGAAGCAAAGATCAGCTCAGAGGAGATGGTAGATTTATATGAGCTTCTCCTAGTTGTATTGGCTGGGGCTATTGGGGGATTTGTATGTCTAGACCATCAATCACATGGATTTACAATTGCATAGAGTCAGACTCTACAGAGGATGATGGATGATATGACCCATTTTGTATGGGTTGTATGTTTATTAGCACATCTATACCATGATCTCCACCAGGTGGTATACCACAAAGGGGCATCTTTATTAGCTGGAGTGACATTTCTTCATGTATGGGTGTGGGAGCATATTGCTATTACATGACCCACTACTTTGAGATTCCAAGGCACAAGACAGCCTTACATTTTCCTATATTCTTCCATTCAGTCTCAGCATAAGCTGGGATGGATAGAGTTTTGGAAACATGCTTTTTATACTATGGATGCAGTGATATGGAGATCATATCTTAGTTATGAGTCATGGGAGGATGAATGACAATTGGGATATTTTCTTGAGTTGTGGTGGCTTATCGGGAGGACCTCTTACATTATTAAGAGACAACTAGTCAGTCAGGTTTAGCGACAGTTTGGCAAGATCCAAAGTATGCCTCAGGGCATGACATAGTTCACCCAGACACACCAAGAGAGGCAAGATTGGGGCTAATGGTATTCTTCAAGATAGCAAGGAAGGAGTTCCTAGACATGCCATTTCAGGCATAGTCTATGAGATAGAGGTTGTAGACCTAGGGATGATGGTTGACTATGAGAGATATCTAAGGGATCATTTGTTCCCTAGATTGATAGATCTAGTATAGAGGCCACCCTAGAGAGATGTAGGAGAGGAACATGAAGATAGGGGATGGAGGAGAGATAGGAGAGGTCATGGGAGAGATGGTAGTGGTGATGGTGGTGACAACAGAGATGATGGTAGTAGAGGAGATAGAGGTGGGCCTCATATGAGAGGCAAAAGAGTGTGACTGCAAGGATTGATGCCACCCCCTGTGAGACAAGTTCTTAGGAATCCATCAGTACAGATACATGTAGGTGCCCCTACACAAGCTAATCTTGCACCATAGGTATAGGTACAGGTACCAACACAGATACCAGTAGGATAACAGGTACTAGTGCATGTTGATGTAGAGGAGAGATAGGTGCACAGAGGAGTGCTACAAGATGACCCTTTACAAGATGAGAATATGCTTGATATAGCAGGGGAGGATTCACATATGTTGAACATAGGTGCATAAGAGGAGAAGGTGTCCATGGATGTTAGAGGCCAGGATCCATATTTGCATAGGGATGGAGAGGAGAAGGATGTAAACATTGATGCATTTCTAGTTAGACTAGCAATGACACAAGTACAGGAAGACCGTGTCCCTAGGCTAGAGTAGTGGATAGAGAGGCTAGAGGTGGAGCTAGCTCAACTTAGGCAGGAGTGGGATGTCTCCATAGAGTGACTAGGAGTGATAGACTCATTTTTGTATGAGTTGGAGTCTACATAGGAACTAGGGCCACATGCTAATAGTTTACATATGATGATGAGAGCCGGTAGGGATATTACCTACTAGAAGGAGGCATACAGATAGGTCATGCCGAGAGACTAATGGATTGGGAGCTTTAGAGAGATCTCATATATAGTGTGAATAGTTGTACATAGACAAGGATCTGGTGGTAGTGGAGGTACCTCTTCATGTCTTCTAAGATCACCTACCAGCTTAGGAGATCCATTTATAGTGGGCCATCGATTGCAACCCAGAGATAGAGACATACTGAGTCAAGGGGCAGTGGATCATAGACTTTGTACACACTTTTGCATTTGTATCATTATTGTATCATGATGTATTGATAGACTTGATGGACACATTGGACACATTATTATTTATGAGATATCATTAGACATTTGGATAGTTTATTGTTTTTATGGATTCAATATGATAGACTTACTATGATGAACTTTTTATGCATGATGCAGTTCCATTATGATATCTTTATGATGTATTTATATGATGATATATACATGTGAGTACTGACATATGCATGATGTGATGATTTCATTTTATATACATATTACTAATGATTGATAATGTGATGATTTATGTTTATATGGATGCATAATGGGTTATGATTTATCATGTGATTATGATGTTACTTAGAAATGATTACTATGTTATATGAATGAATTTCTAAATGGTGGTTTATTTAATGCTATTTTATCTAATGCAACATAAGTGATGATGTAAAAATATGTTATTGACTATAATGTGAATGAACATGATGTAAATAATGATAATGAATATGAGGTAAATAATAGTAATGAATATGATGATTTAAGACATGGTAATAAATGAAATGGTGTAAATAATGATAATGAACATGATGATGTAAGAAATAATAATAAATGAACATACATTTGTGTGTAATGAATGAAATATAGGAAATAATATACTTATGAGAAAAGAGTCTAACAAATTCTAAATATTATATAATAAGATGCAATTTAATGACCTATACAATGAATAAATATGATATGTAAAATGTGATGAGGATGATAAAAACAAGGTAAAATAAGACAAGAAGATAATAATGATCTAATGATGTAAATTGGTTATATACAATTGAAAAATGAATAAGCTAAGAAGATAAAATGATGATGGTGGAACATATACACAAAAGAATAATGCATAACTAATCATGATACCTTAAATGAGGAAGGTGAAATAAGAAAAATTAATAAAGGAATCAGAAACCTATATTTTTTATGCCAAATGTCCTCAACTTTAATAACAATGTGTCCGACATGAGAAGAATGAACATGGAAAATAAATGAACTTATAAGCAATAATATCTACAAAACCCTATAAAAGGAGCATTTATATGCAAGAGGAGCTTTAAATGAAATGAAATATGAAATATGAAATGAACATCTCTGCAAGTTCATGAAACATCTTAGATCATGGTAACTGGGATTTGTTTATCATCATTGAGCTCGTTATGTTGCAAGAAAATACAAGCATCTTGGTATAATTAAACCAACGACTTGAGCACTTCTTACATGGATTTGAATATAGTAAGCTTGAAAATCATCTAGGTATAATTAAACCGAGATAACCTGAGTTTTGTTGGCATAACAAATAAGGAATATTCCCCCCTCCATCGGGGAACAAATATTTGGAGTCGAGGTATGTGTGGCACTTCACTATTAATAGAATTCACATAAAAACATAAGTTGTATGATTTAATTCTTATTAAATTAATGAAGGCGCTTATTCATAGACACCCCAATTACTTTTTCCTTTGACTTCATCATAAAATACCCCACAAACAGTAATCAAAAAGAAATATCATGCCCCATTCTGGACATTCTAATCAATGACATATTGGAGTTTTAAACTCATGTCAAGGATATCCTAGAATAGCATAGGAAACATGATAACAATGAAATAAATATATGAATGCATAATCTATAAAACTATTTCTAACATGCTTTCCATGAATATACATTTCTTTGCCAAAAGATATCGTTAGATTTATTGATCGGTGTTGGTGATGTGTAGCTGTTCAAAATGTATAGATAAGTGTTGAGATTTTTAAAAGATAAATCATATGTTATGAGTCATTATGAGGATATCATTGTGAAAGGACATTTGACTGTATTTTCTTGTTTGGTGAAATACTCCATTTTGTCCTCTAGGAGTCGTGATTATGGATATGTACATAGGGCGAGATTCTATGGAATAGCCATTTGATTGTAGATATATACAATAGGATGATATGATATAAGAATCCTAATAGAGAGAGGAGCTAACTTGTCACAAATGGCACCTATTTCCAGGTTTTTGCCACATGTTTTTATTGCAGTTTTCTTTTCATTGATTTTTTAATTTTTTAATTTTTTTGTTTTTTGTTTTTTTTGTATTTTGATTTTTAAGTTTTAAATATATACATACTCCTTGTACTAGGATTTTAAGCATAGGACTTCTTGAGGTGCATACTATTTAGAGGCTCATCCAAGAGATCACCCTTAGATGTTGATAACTGATAATCACTTGATCCATAAACCATTGTAATCACAAAAGGTCCTAACCAATTGGGTTCAAACTTGCCCTTCTTCTCACGATGCTACTGATTTTGGGATTTTCTTGAAGGACCAGATCACCCACCTGAAATTCTCTGGGCTTCACTTTAGTTTTATATTGGTGAGACATCCTCTATTGATAGACCTTCAAATAATCAAAGGCCCTTTGTCAATGCTCATCTAGAAATTCTAATTCGGTTAAGCACACAACTCTATACTCTTCATTTGGAATCAAGTCTCTTAGGGACACTCGTAAAGAAGGTAACTCAACCTCGAGGGGTAGAACAACTTCAGAACAAGATACAAGGGAGTATGGTGTGGCTATAGTGGGAGTATGGATGGATGTTCAATAAGCCCATAAGGTAGGACTCAATTGGATATGTCAGTCACAAACAACATCATTGACAGTCTTTTGAAGTATTTTAAATGGTTTTATTAGATGCCTCAACTTGGCCATTTCCTTGGGGGTAGTAAATGGTGTAATAGTGATGTGTGATGTGGAATTTATCACATAGTTCATCCATGTCCTAATTTTGGAATTGCTCTACGTGAGCAGTAATGAGATGCATAGGGATACCATATCTACAAATGATATAATTTAGGATAAACATAGATATTTGTTTTCTAGTGGCAGTGATCAGTGGAACATCTTTAATCCATTTGGTAAAATACTTAGTTTTAGTGATAATAAACTTATGGTCATTGGAAGATGGAGAGTGGATTGCACCCACAAGGTTGAGTCCCCACTGATTGAATGGTAGTGTGGTTGTGAAAGGATGGAGCTCCTGTGCTGGGGCATGAATAAGATTCCCATGAATCTGACATTTCTTACATTTTCTAGAAAAGTGAAAGGAATTTATCTCCATAGTAGGCCAGTAGTAACCTATACACATGAGCTTCTTAGCCAAGGAAGGATCACTCAAATGTGTCCCACAAATATGCTCCTAAACATCCCATAGGGCATTTTGTGCTTCATCATGTTCAAGACATCGTAAGAGAGTAGCGCTAAGACCTCGCCGATATAGGGTGTCAGGTACTAAGATATAATAGGAGGCTTGGCGGAGAAAGGTTCATTTTTGGTTTTTGGATAGTTCAGGTGGAATGGTATTGTCTTTAAGGTAGGCATATATTTTTCCATAAGTTGGGGATTCTTTCCCAATGATATAAAATATGATACTTGTATCAGGATCATCATACACGGGATACGTCAAATATTCCACCAAGAACTCAAAATAGGCTTTTGTATCTTCCACATCAAATAGAGAAGAAATTGTAGCCATAGCATCTGCAGCCTTGTTATCATGTCTTGGAACTTTCTTAAAGGTGATTATTTAAAAATATTGCTTGAAGTCATCTACCATATGTTTATATGGAAACAACTTGTCATCCTTGGTCTGATATTCATCATTCACTTGATTGATAATCAACTGAGAATCCCCATAGATATTTAGTTTTGTAACCTTCCATTGCAAAGCTATCTTCAATCTGGTCATCAACACTTCATACTCAGCCACATTATTTGTACAAGGAAAGAGAAACTTGTAATACTTTGGTATTGTATACCCTTGTGGTGTAACAAACAGTGCTCTAGCTCCTGAACCATGTTGAGTATATGATCCATAAAAATATAACTTCCATGTCTATATAGATAATGTCAAAGTGTCTGCATCCAAAAATTCTATATGTATAGGATGATCATCAATCAGTGGTGCCTCAACTAATTGATCTACAATTACTTGTTCTTTAATGGCCTTCCTTTCCATGTACTCAATATCAAATTCACTAAGCAACATAACCCACTTATCCAATCTTCCTATGAATGTCATCTTGCTCAAAAAATATTTTAAAGGATCGATCTTTGCAATAATCTTGATGGAATGAGATAACATGTAATGTCACCATTTCTATGAAGCAAAGACCAAAGCCAAACATGCTTGTTCAATTGGAGAATAATTAAGCTCATATCCCATGAGAGTGTGACTGATGTAGTATCTAGCCTTTTCTTTACCTTCTAGGCCTTGTTGTGTCAGAAGAGCACCTACGGAGACTTTTGTAGCTGAAAATATAGAGAAAGAGTGGCTTGCTTGGAATCAGTGACATAAGAGTAGGTAGATTTGTCAAATATTGTTTGATCTTGTCAAAGGACTCTTTACACTTATCATCCCACTTAAATGAGATGTCTTTATGTAACAGGTGCTAGAAAGGATGACTTATGTCTTCTAGTTGTGAAACAAATCTTTTGATTGATTGGAGTGATCCTTGTAAAGAACTTAACTGACTAATATTTTTAGGGGAAGACATCTCCATGATTTCTTTGAATTTCCCTAGATTAACTTATATACCTTTAGCTGAGACAATATACCCTAATAACTTTCCTGATGTAACCCCAAATGTACACTTCTTTAGATTGAGTTTAATATGTCATTTTTCCATCTGGGTGAATATCCTAACTAGAACTCTCAAATGACCATCTCTAGTTTTAGATTTTGCTAGGATATCATCTACATAATCTTCCATTATAGTATGCATCATGTCATGGAAGATTGTGGTCATGGCCTACTAATAAGTTGCTCTAGAATTCTTAAACCTAAAAGGCATAACATTCTAATAGTATATTCCCCAAGGACATATGGAAGTAGTTTTCTCCTAGTCTTCTGGTGCAATCTTGATCTAGTTGTAGTCATAAAAACCATCCATTACGGATAACATCTCATGTCTAGCTATCAAATCATCTATGATATCAATGTTAGGCAATGGAAAGTCATCTTTAGGACAAGCATTGTTGAGATCTAAAAAATATATACAAATCCAAATAGACTTTTTTGGCTTTGATACTGGTACAATGTTTGAAATCCACTCGGCATAGTCAATGGCTCAAATGAATACAACATCTAGGAGATTCTTCAATTCTTCTTTTACTAGGAGTGCAATATGAGGATGCACTTTTCTGAGTTTATTCTTGACTGGTTTAATCTCTAGTGTAATAGACAAGTGATGCATAATAAGATTAGAATCCAGTCTTGGTATGTCAGCATAAGACCAAGAAAATTTGACTTGTCTTTCCTTAAAATTTTGAGAAAAATCTTCCCTTTTTTACTCTGTTAAAGATGCTTCTACTCGAAGAATACATTGGGACTCCTTTGTTCTAATGTTGAGAGGCAATGTTGGTTCAATAAGTATTGCAAATTTCTCTTGATACATATAATTGGGGAGAGTGTCAATCCTTCCATCTTCAGGTGCCTTAGAAAGGTTTTCACCCTCAGATGTGTCTTTTCTTTTTACTTTTTTTCGGATCTAATACTACCACTGAGTGGCTTTCACCATTAGATCAATTTATGATTTTTATATTTTTATGACTGAAAGGATTGGCACGCTCTCCAAAATAAGCCATGTCATTGATTTCTATTGGAAATCCTCATTTATGATCTCCTGGTGGTATATAATCTATGATTCCAAGATAATCAATAATTGCATCATCAGTATGGAAAACATCAAGCTCTGGATTATTTGGAGAGTCCCAATCTATAAGCTCAGGATGAACAAGGGGTAACGGATCATTTGGGTTGATTTCAAAGGCTGTAATGGTATTTATAGAGAAGTTGTCAAGGTTTATAATTTTATCAACAAGATCTATTTCCATACTCTCATCTAAATTATCTATCACAAGATCATTCTCACTTTCCTCACAATCATCAAGAGTAGTATTATGTGGAACTTAGCCTAGTGATTCAGTCCTTTGACTCTCCCCTTCATGGTAATTGTCACTATAGGTATGAACAAAATCAACTCCTATTTCTTCAATATTGTCAGATAGTGAATCCCATTCATAATCATTAGATTCATTATCATCATCTTGTCCTTGATTATCCCTAAGTCTATTAATGATTTATGTTTCTATCTTCTGCTTTTCTTTATCCACGTACTTGTTGTCCTTTCAGAACTCTAATTCAGGAGCCTTAGACACCTTATTGAAATATGTGATCTTCTCTTTACCTTTAGGTTCCTTTGGTCCATTGCCTTTATACCCTAACCATGTTGTGTCTCTTTGTTAATTTGGATTTTTTAGAATTGGTTTTATGACACCTTCTCTCTGCAATCCTACAGGTCCACTGCCCTGATATCCCATTTTTGTATTAAAGTATATCATTTACCATATACATCAGGTGATATATATTCATGTCTCACTTCTTCCTCATCCTTTTATTGTGTAAGAAAATTATTAGCATTACACTCAGTTGCTTCTTTTGATATAGTGCCCCCACTTATGAATTTTCCATAAACAATTGTCGAAGGAGCTTCTGATTGCTATTTGATAATAAAGGACTTCCCATATGACTTGGGAGATAGGGAAAATTCTATGATACAAAATGTTTGACCTAAAGTGTATTCTTCCATACTTTGTTCTTTTATGTCTATTTTGATCCCACTGGATTTAGATGTTGATGCCACATTGCTTGGATCAATGGGTGTTGTTGTAGAAGATCCAACACGATTGTAAGGGACCAGAGACTCGGGTGCTATTTTCATAGTGTTGCAATATTGAAAAGGATTTGGATATCCTTTGATAGTTATTTCTTGAACATTGTAGGGAAATCTCAATCATTGATGATAAGTCGAGGGTACAGCTTGCATATAATGAATCCAAGGTCTTCCCAAAAGAATGTTATATTCAAGTTCCATATCAAGAACTTGGAAAAGAACATCTTTGACTACAGGACCTACCTTGATAGGGAGGACCACAAATCCCTTGGATGACCTCTCTTCCTCATCATAAGCTTTGATTGTGATTTTCTTCTTTGGATATACAATGTTTTTAGAAAATCCCAATGCAAGGACTAGTTTCAAAGTGCATATATTCAAACCAGCTCCTCCATCTATTAGAACTCTTTTGATTTTGTGATTTTGAACAAAGACTTCTATATGGAGTGGAGAATTGTGTGGTTTATTTATGGCTAGATCATCATGTTCTGTAAAAGATGAATAATGTGGACTTGTCAAATGTCCCACCATAGCTTGGAATTGAGCTTGATCTAGATTTGTAGGGACATGATTTTCTAGGAAAGCTTTCTCAAGAATATCCTTATGAGATGGTGACAAATGCAAAAGCTCGAGTATAGATATTTGGGCTGGTGTTTTCTTCAACTGATCCAAAAGATTGTATTGATTGGCAATATTTAGTGTAGACTTTGGAACATAGATAGACTTGTTCTGCAAGGGAATAGGTTTGGATGGGACACCTTTCAAAGCAACCTTGCATTGGGCTTGAGTGGTGACATTAATTGGTTGACTCTCAAACTTCTCTTTTATAGTGATCACATTGGCATAATATTGAGAAGGATGACATTTTGAGATTTGATTAACATACTTATAGGATGTGGTATTGTAGTTGGTTTGATTATCACCCTTATTATTGGAAGAACTTCCTTTATCATGTTCGGGAAGTGGATATTTGAAAATTGTATGTGACTCATTTGAGGTATGTCCATCAATACTTATTTCACCACTTTCTATGAAGTCTTGTATCACATGTTTAAGTATTTGGAAATTGTTAGTTTTGTGACCTTTCCCTCTATGATATTCACAATAATCATTGTCATTACTGTTGGAAATATTTAGGGATTGACCGAGTTACTGAGAGGGGAGGGGTGAATCAGTAACTTCAAATTTTCTTACAATTACAGATGTATTAGCATATAGTTCACTTTTTCATTATGCATATAGAAAGCATGAAACTTAGAAGCATTCACAACAATGACACATAGATTTGGTTACCCAGAAACCTTCCAAAAAGAAAGTAAAATTGGGGTGGGGATGAAACCCACAAAGCTTTAGTACTGCAGAATAAAGTTGGCCGGTTAAGGCTTACAATTTGATCACTTCTGATGATCTGCCCTGTTAGGAGCAATAAGGATTGCTAAATCCACCTTGTTAAAGGATTTACAAACATACAATGAAGTATGCACTCGATAAAGAGATTTTACAACAGACTGTTAAGTCTACCTGGTTAAAGGATTTTAGTACTGATTCACCTATTAAGGATGAAACAGTAGATCTCTTGCTTTGCAACTAAATTGCTGATTGAGGTTCGCTGAATGTACTGATCACCTTCTATGATGAATTTGTCTTTGTTGTTCCCTATACTGCTGTAGCCCTTTGTAATTCGCTTATCTCTGCCTTTCCTTTTTATTCACATATATACTCATATAATTACATCTTGACATCTTTACAACATTGTTTATATACAAGTCTAAACAATTAATTACAATTACAAAGTCGGCTTGACAAATAAACATAAGTGCCACTAAGTCGGCCCAAGTATGGTTACACGGTTCCTGCAAACTAACTCGGTGACTTTCTGATACTCGGTGTTCACTGCATTACTCAGCATCGTCATGCACTCGGTAGAAGTGAAGGCACGGTTCATACTAACCACTCCGTAGGTTTTGAACTCGGTAAATACTAGTGACTCGGTAGACATAATGTTACTCGGTTTACACTGTCCTGCTCGGTTTGCATTATCTTGATCGGTTTGCACTGTCTTGCTCGGTTTTCTCTATTCTGCTCGATTTGCATTGTTCTACTCGGTTTGCACTGTTCTGCTCGGTTTGCACTGTTCTGCTCAGTTTGCACTATTCTGCTTGGTTTGCACTGTTCTGTTCAGTTTTTACTGTTCTGCTCGGTTTGCACTGTTTTGCTCAGTTTGCACTGTTCTGCTCGGTTTGTACTGTTCTGCTCGGTTTGCACTATTTTGCTCAGTTTGCACTGTTCTACTCGGTTTGTACTCAGAATGCAAATAAGTGTTGTCACTAGTGGCAATTCTGCTTAATGCCAACAATCTCCCCCTTTGGCATTAGTGACAAAAACACTTATTGCTCAAAACTTATATACACTTATTGATTTTTTTTGTCATAGAGCTTTATACATTATCTCCCCCTTTTAATGTGCTAACTTTTTCTATATACAAATCTCCTTCTATACATATCTCCTTATGTATACATATCTCCCCCTTTTTGACGATAATGCCAAAGGTGTATATACAAGTAATTTACAGAGAGAATCCAAAATTTGATAGAAAGTCAGAATGTACCTTCATGATTAGTGCCAGGGTTCTATCCCAATTTTCTTGCAGAATCTTGCATGTTTGGATTGCAATTTGGACTTCTACAGAGAGTTCAATCATGTGATCTGCTATAGAGAATTGATTGTCATGAATCAATGTTTTGGAATGTTCAATGTGCTTATACATTGTATTCATGATGGGAAGGATCATGTTCTAGATGTCTAGCAGTATGGACCGAATCCTTGTGTCTTCTTTTAGTAGATCTGACTGCATATTTGATAGGTATGAGACTTTCATGTGATGAGTAGAGCTTGAACTTGGTTCAAGTTGTAGCTTTTGTATGCTGATCTTCATATCCTCATCCATTTTATTCATTTTATCCTTAACATCCTTTGTGAACTCGGCAATATTGCACAGTCTGGCAAAAAGAGAGGTGATATTTGAATAGGTAGATTCAATATTTGACAAATCTGAAGACAATTCCACTTGATTAATAGCTATGTGCTAAGCAATGTGCTCAAGCACTTTATTGTTGAATCTCTTCTCGGCTCTTTCAACTAACTTTTCTATCCCAGATGAATCCTCATTGTATTTATTTACTGCTTCAGCTAATTGTAGCAAAACATGTTGAGAGGAGTCTACTTTAATGCCTAATGCATCAGACAAAATGTCTTTAGCATCCTTAATGATTTGATATTCCTTGTCTCTTTCCTCTTTAAGCTTCTTTTGCTTTGCTTTCCTTTGGAGGATTTCACCTATATTTTGCATTTGGTCCGTTGATAGATTTGCAAAATCTAATGTTGGAATCTCTATTTCTTCATCTAGGTCTATATCCTCTACTATATTCTTACCCAAAAATTTTATACTCGGTAGAGCCTTAGGCTTATCTGTACTTAATGCCTTAGTAGTAGTGACAATAGACATAGTTGGACTGGCTATAGAGACTGGCACACTGTCTACTGGAGAACTTAAAATATTTACACTTGTAGAATCAAAAACTGGAATACTTACTGCTGGAAAACTTGATGAAATGGGAGACTGCAACTCGGTAGAAGAAATGGTGGTTTCTTCTGTTGTTGCTATAGGTGATTGGACAAAAGTTGAAGTTGTCACAACCATGCTTGAAGGTGTCTCCGGGCTAGATGTAGAAACTTTTACTGGAGAGGTAGGAAGGGATGCAATGACTTCTGCTGCTATCCTCACAGTATCATCTACCTCAGTGGCTTCTTCTTGTTCATCACTGTCATCTTCAATATCTTTTATTATTACTATTTCAATACTCGGTTGGTGAAGATGGTATATGTTCTTCCATGTAGCATTTGCAGCCTTCACAACTGATTCAATATTGTTGATCAGAATCAAACAAGTATTGAACCTTAGTGTCATCTTATTTTCATTTTCTCTTAATGCCTTCTTTACTTCATCATTTTTCAAGCTCGGCATTAACTGTCTCAGGTTTTGATCAAATATGTCTATCACAGTTTGCTTTGCATTGCTCCATCTCATTTTTATTGGATTTAATAAGACAGCTAGAACTTGTGGGGCTATTTCATCAGGAGAGTATTTCCACTGTCCCATTTTTTCAATAACAGCATCTTCTATTTCCTTCTATTCTATTTCCGATCTGGTTTCATATTTGAAAGATTTTATGTTACTTACTCCAGATCCTGATCCGTCTCTAAAAAGTTTGATCCTCTCTTGAAAGTTTAGAGGAGGCCTTTTGAATACTATGTCTTTGTCTGCCTTATCTTTATCTGCCTTACCTCTTGCACTTCTCCTTGTAAATACAGCAGTGGGAGGCTTAGGTGCCTTAGTGATAAAAACCTTTCCTTTCTTCTTTGCAGGTTCTGGTTCCTCTGTTTTCTCATCATTTTCCTTTTCTTCTTCATCGTTATCTTCTTTGTCCTCGGTTAGCATTTGCATTTTGGCTATCCTCTTCTTTCCTTTGTTTACCGCCTGTGGAATTTTTATGCTTAATTCAATTCTTACCTTTGCTTCATCATATGTTCCAAAATATGGAGCTTTGGGATTAACAGGTTGATTAAGAAGGGCTTCAATGATATTCTTGGTTTCATCAATATTTACCTCATAAGGAAGAGGTTTTACATATACAATCCTCGGTTTAGCTGCTTGAATATATACATTGTCACAGTCTACCATGAAACAAATGTCATCCTTGTAATCCTCCACCAACTTCTGTGGAATCCGAAATCTGTCATTCATTTTCTCTTTGAAAGACTCAAAATAACTGTCCATTATACTTTCAAAATTTTCACCCATTTCTGAGATGTATTCATTTATCTCATAAAGGACTGGCACATCTTTTCTCCATACAACTTTTCCTTTGGAAGGGAAGAACTTTTGAACATAGAAGAATAAACAGACTAGTAGGGATCCAAACTTACATAAATTGTTTTTGGAAGTTTGAATGCTTTCCATGTTCTTGTTAAACTGTTTTAACAATAAATCTACAAGATCAAATGATAAGTTGTTCTTGACCACTTTGTATGCTAGGTCAATAGCTTCACAGGAGACACTATTCTGTCGACTTGAACTGTATATCTTATGGGCAATAATGTGTATACCAAACTTTAGTTCAGTGTTGGTAATGCTGCTAACTTTCATGCCTCTACCGTCCCACTCGGCTAGGGTTTTCTTTTCCAGTTCTGACCGACCTAGGGTTTTGGTAGTTTTTGCTTTGTTCAACATGGGAAGACCGGTGATTTGATGAATCATCTTCTTGGTGATCTCTATGGGTTGCTCAAGCCAAATCTTGCCATCATGTATACGGCTGAGAATGTATCTAACCCATTTATCCCGAAAGTTTTGAGGTAAATGTGCAATGTGAACTAATCCCTTATCTTCCAGATGTTTGTGCTCGGGTTTCAGAATACCATCCACACATAGTTCTTCATGCACAGTATCTAGTTCTAGGTTTCCCATTTCATGAATTGCACAGTTGAAATGATTGCGAATATCGTTAATAAGTAGTACCTTAGGAGGAATCTGAGATTGAGCTCCGTTTGGGTCTAGGGCTGCTGCAATTGTAGGCACGATCTTGAAATCTGGTGCTTTCCATTCCCCTTGGACTAACATATCAGATCCTTTCTTCACTGAAGTGCTGGATGATGCCATGGTAGCTCACAAAAAATTCTTTTCGCAAAAGGTATTTGAGTCGCTAGATTGCTCTTGAAGTTTTCTGCTCTCAAAGTGCTAAAATTCACGGTGAGAAATGAGTTCGATTTCTTGCCTTTTGTTTACAACTCTGTCATTAATGCTTAGTATAAATTAGGGTATGAATTCTGACAGACTGTCACCCACTAAGAATTAATTTCTCGTTGAAGACTTCGCAACTCGGTGAACTCGGGAATTCATATTGCTCTGACCTCGCTCGGTAAAGACTAATACCGACCTTCCTGTGATCTTACTGCATCTTGTATGCTGATTTAGATCTTTCTTTTAATTCATTTCTGGAACTGTTTGAAGTTTGTCTAGGAGAATACAGTTCCAGTGCTTTCTTGGAAATTTAGTTTGAGTCGGTAGAGCCACCCATTCCATTACTTGGACTGGTTTACTCCGTAGATTTAGGAATCCACTTTTGTCTCACCTGTTTCCTGACCTTAGTTGATTCATTCTTCTTTCCATCTTCAACTTCACTAGCATTCATGTAGTTTCTGGCTATGTGACCGAGTTTAGTGCATTTGAAGCATCTTACGGTAGTATCTCTTTTCCTTAGATGATGTTTTATGCAGTTCATGCCAATGTGTCCATATTCTCCACAGTAATGACATCTACACCAGGTGTTGTAGTCCCATCCAAACATTGCTTTCATAATTTGTTCTGCTGGATTGAATGTCTTGGATCTGCACTCGGATGCTTTGTGACCTTGTTTGTTGCACTTGTGACAATTACCTCTGAATCTTGGTTTTTCCCTGTATTCATTTGCTTTGTGACCATGTTGATTGCAGTTGTAGCATTTTCCATTGAATTCTGCTTTTTCATTGTTCCAACATTTATTTGAAGTATGTCCTATTTTACCACAATGATTACAAGTAGGTTTTTGATTTCTTTGAGTACCTTGCTTAGAAGCTTCACCTTCTCCTTTGTATCCAAGTCCTGCTTTTCCTTTCTGCCTATGCAGATTTCGCTCATACAGCTGAGTCAAGTCTTCTTGGCTTTTCAGCATTCCTTCATTGATTTGTTTTTTGGCGTTTAGGTCATCCACCAATCTTAGATTGATTTCCTTTTCAGATCTTAGTTCTTCTCTTGTGTTTTCTATTTCTAATCTTAGATTCAGAATTTCCTCATTTGTATGGGAGATCTGATCATTTAGGTTTTCTAGCTGAAGGGTTTTATTTTGAACTTCATTGTTCCTTCCATCTAATTCATCTTTTAACTTTTTTCTTTGTTCTAAGATCTCACAAAATCTTGTTGAGTGTAGCTCTTGTTCTCTTTTTAATTTTCTCACTTCTTCCTGCAGAGACCCATTCTTTTCTAGGAGTTCTTTGATAGCATTGTTTGCTTCATCTGAGCTATTTGAGGGAAAAAGATCTTCAACCTTTTCTTCAATGTAATTCTGATCATTCATCTGATTTGCAAGTTCCTTCCTTCTTCTTAGGGATTGGGAAAGATGTTCTTTTGCTTCCTTGAGTTTAGCTATGGCCATTTCCAGATCTAGCTTTTCATTTTCAATCACCTTGTTCAGTTTGAATACCTCCATTGTCCTGGATCTTTGCTCAAGCTAGTTAAGCTTTATCTTGAGAACCAACAAAGCTCTGATACCAATTGTTGGAAATATTCAGGGATTGACCGAGTTACTGAGAGGGGAGGGGTGAATCAGTAACTTCAAATTTTCTTACAATTACAGATGTATTAGCATATAGTTCACTTTTTCATTATGCATATAGAAAGCATGAAACTTAGAAGCATTCACAACAATGATACATAGATTTGGTTACCCAGAAACCTTCCAAAAAGAAAGTAAAACTGGGGTGGGGATGAAACCCACAAAGCTTTAGTACTACAAAATAAAGTTGGCTAGTTAAGGCTTACAATTTGATCACTTCTGATGATCTGCCCTGTTAGGAGCAATAAGGATTGCTAAATCCACCTTGTTAAAGGATTTACAAACATACAATGAAGTATGCACTCGGTAAAGAGATTTTACAATAGACTGTTAAGTCTACCTGGTTAAAGGATTTTAGTACTGATTCACCTGTTAGGATGAAACAGTAGATCTCTTGCTTTGCAACTGAATTGCTGATTGAGATTCGCTGAATGTACTGATCACCTTCTGTGATGAATTTGTCTTTGATGTTCCCTATACTGTTGTAGCCCTTTGTAATTCACTTATCTCTGCCTTTCCTTTTTATTCACATATATACTCATATAATTACATCTTGACATCTTTACAACATTGTTTATATACAAGTCTAAACAATTAATTACAATTACAAAGTCGGCTTGACAAATAAACATAAGTGCCACTAAGTCAGCACAAGTATGGTTACACGGTTCCTGCAAACTAACTCGGTGACTTTCTAATACTCAGCGTTCACTACATTACTCGGCATTGTCATGCACTCGGTAGAAGTGAGGGCACGGTTCATACTAACCACTCGGTAGGTTTTGAACTCAGTAAATACTGGTGACTCGGTAGACATAATGTTACTCAGTTTACACTGTCCTGCTCGATTTGCATTATCTTGATCGGTTTGCACTGTCTTGCTTGGTTTGCTCTGTTCTGCTCGGTTTGCACTGTTCTGCTCAGTTTGCACTGTTCTGCTTAGTTTGCACTGTTCTGTTCAGTTTGCACTGTTCTACTCGGTTTGCACTGTTCTGCTCGGTTTGCACTATTCTATTCGGTTTGCACTGTTCTGCTCGGTTTGCACTATTTTGCTCAGTTTGCACTATTCTGCTCGGTTTGTACTGTTCTGCTCAGTTTGCACTATTTTGCTCGGTTTGTACTGTTCTGCTCAGTTTGTACTCAGAATGCAAATAAGTGTTGTCACTAGTGGCAATTCTGCTTAATGCCAACAATTACTGTTGGTGTAATTAATTATTCCTAATTACACTTTACTTAATCTTACTTAGGTTAATGCATTGTAGTAGTTTTTTATTGAGACACCTAGGAGTGTGCACATCTATTAAGCACATGGTGTAGGAGAAATTCCACTTTTTTGTGATAGTTGTCTTCACATACCTCATTGTGTGTGAGATCCACCTTTCACGCTCTTATCACATTATCATCCTAATCCAATGCACATACTTTATTGCATATTGGAGGATGATCCACATTTGGTGGACATGTGATTACACCTAGCATAGGTGATAGCTTATCAGCTCCTTATCATTCTCTCATATCGCCTTTCCTATATAAGGAGGCCTATTATGTAATCATTTCATCAATTGGTGAGTATCATTAATTCATTGGATCTATTCAATCCATCCTTGCATTCATATTTTCTCTCTTGTGCTTTTCTTCAACCTCTTGATCTTGGTTCAATATTTGCTATTTGCAAATTCTTACATGGTATCAGAGCCATTGGAGCGTTCTTGATCAGCCGATTTGAAAAGAGCTTGATGCAAGTTTGAAGTTCCAAATCTCAAATTTGGCAACCAGTGTGCGATAGAGGCATCTTGGAGAAGATCTGACCTCACCATTGTGTTTGGGAGGCTATTTCGGTGAAAATCAACTATAAACTCACCTATATCCGGTGAAAGTCAAATCCGAGGCAAATTTTTTTGCAAATCGGACCATACGGCCCGATCTGCACCTCTACAGTATGATTTTGTAAGAAAAAAATATATATTTTTTCTAATTATTTTTCAGATTTTTTTCTGCAAAAATTTATTTTTTTTCGGGGGTTGGTATGCCCCTATTTTTGTTTCAAAAAAAAAATAAATAAATAAAATATTTAAAAGGCATCAAAGCCTTTGGCAGTCTTCATTCACCGTTGCACACATCAACAAACCAGCTAGTCTGTGGTCTCCAGCTTCCTCTGGTAGTCTCTAGCTTCCTCTGCACTCTCCGGCAACCTCTGGTTTCCTCTGGCAGTTTCCTCAGTCGAAACTGCCTGCACATCCTCCGGTGGTTTCTTCCAGCGGTTTCCACAGCCGAAACCGCCCGCTTCTTCCAGCAGTCTGAACACCCCACCACCCGAGTGGCCACATCATATGCATGGCACCCAGCAGACCTGCCCCATCACATCAGCGTAGACCCCATTTCTCTACCACAACATTGGTCCCTCAGCGGCCACGCGGTGATTATCCACAGGCCCTCTGCCCTGTCAACAGGCCCTGTCAGCGATAGAGTCAACCACCCAACTGAACCTACCACTTCACCTACAACCAGTGCCCCATCACTACCACATCCTATATGGACATGTACGGACAGACACGTCAACAACCACGTCAGCTGAGGGACCCACTTTTTTGCTTGCGTCACCATTCTGCGATGTTAAATTTGACGGCCGTCTAGCTGTCACAGCATAGCAAAATTGGGCTTTTTTGACGGTCATCCAGCCATAAAATTTAACCCCCTAACCTGTTGACATCAGCAGGGTTTGCAAATTTCCCAGGGTTCACCATTGGAGTTTTCATTTTGACAGTCTAACTTTGAGAGGCCATAACTTGGTCATCTGGGCTCCAAATCGGGTGCAATTTTTTTTAAAATTAGGTAGAATTTCCTAAATTTTCTAGTGATGGTGTTGATTTTGCATTTTGGTGTCCTCATTTGTCATAAATTTCAGTTTTTGGTGACTATTCCTGTCTGTTCCTAATTTTTGCAACTTCCAGGGCTTCGTTTGGGTACATACGGTAACATTTTGGGGTGAATTTTTTTTTGAAAGTGCATGATTTTTCATCTACTTTCCAGATCTACAATCAGATTTGAGTGATTTGGGGTAGAAATATCACTTTCAGTAATAGGCTATTTTGGGGCTATAATTGCACTTGGTTAATTCTTGGATTTTAGTTTTTTGATTTGCATCAGTAATTTGAAGAAGTTATCAGTAGTTATTAGTCATTATTTGGTGTTAATATGGATAATTCAAAGGTTAAAATCCTCACTCCATTTAACTACCATGAATGGAAAGTATCCTTAAGTGATCATTTGTTGAGTCTTGGATTGCTTAGAATGACTCTTGGGCAGGATCAAGAACCTCAAACAAGTGCTATAGAAAGGAGAAAATGGTTTGATAGAGGAGATAAAGCACTTGGCTCTCTTAGATCATCCATCTCTCACGACATGCTCTTTCATATTGAATCTTGCACACATCCTCATGATGCTTGGATCACATTGGAAGGACTCTTTGGTAAACCTGATAGAATGAGGAAATTCAGATTAGAGAATGATCTCATAGGTCTCAATCCTAGGGATTTTGACAATATTCAAGATTTTTTCTCTTAGTTCAATACTATTAGATTGGAGCTTTCTTCATGTGGCATTGTTAAAGGGGATGAACAATTGATCTTTTCTATTCTTTCCAAGCTTGGTCCTAAATATTCTATCTTTGTTTCTACATTCTATGCTACTATGGATGCTCTTGGTAGTGCATACAAATTTCCCTCTCTTGATGAATTTGCAACGTAGCTCACAAGGGAACAAGCAAAATTGGCACACATGGGTCAGTTGAAGCCTTCCACACATCAAGCATTGATTGCAAGTGAGTCTACTTAAAAGGATTCTAATGGCAAAGGAAAGAAACACAATAAGGATCCTAAGTCTCATGACAAAGGTAATAAATCTTCTTCACCAAAAAGTATTGAGTCCAAGTCCTCTTCAAGAGAGGAATCATCTAGAAGAAAGAGAGATAAATGTGCATATTGTCAAAAGTTAGGACATGATGAGCATAAGTGTTTTCAAAAGAAGATTGATGAGCTAACTCACATTATTTAGAAACACAACATTAAGTTTCCCTCATCAGTGTCTACTCCTTCTACACAATCGGTAGCTTCTACATCTTCATCATCATCCAAAGATAAAGGTAAAGGACAAGCACTCATGGCTTCCACACATCCTGAGAAAGGTAAATGGCTTCTTGATTCAGGTGCATCACATCATATGCCATCTTCTATGGATATTTTTTCTACTTTTGAGCCTTGTAATTCTCCTAATATTTTGATGGGTAACAACACATTCATGAGATTTTGTGGGAAAGGTTCTATTCCTATGGGAGAAGGGACATTTAATGATGTTCTTTGTGTACCATCCTTGACCACTAATCTTCTCTCTATTTACCAAATCACACATGGGGCACAAGGTAAAATTGTTGAGTTCACTCCTAATTATGTCTACATTAGGGACATGGAGACTAGAGATGTCATAGCTATGGGAGTTGTTGATCATACATCACGCTTGTATTCTTTTTCCACTTTTGTTGATAATGATGATGATATATATGATGTACCCATCCCTTTGCCAAGGGATAATTATGAGGAGAATTTTGGGCACTTGAATCATTTTTTTGTTGAGACAAGTGTTGATCTTCCTACTCCTCCACCTCCTACTTCTTCAGACATGGGCTCTACTATTCAGCAGGATTATCATAGTGTTTCAGATCTTGTAGAATGTGATGACTATTTGGATGCATCTTCAGCATTTGTTGATTCTCATGATGCAGATTTGGAAGACATACATGAGGGGGTTTCTCTTTCCCTTGATGACAGTTTCATCATAGATGGGGACACTTCTTCACCTTCTTTGGAGATTGGTGTACTTGATTCTTCTCCTTCTTCACTTGATTTGTCACATGAAGTGATAGATTCCTTGAGCTTGGAGATTCCTAATTAGTCTTCAGAGATTCATTCATGGAGACCTTCATCTTCTTCCTCATTCCATTTGCACATGGATTGGCTTCTTCATCATTTGATGTATCTATTTCTTCCTAAGGGGAGACATGTTTCTTGTAAGCATTGGCTTATCTATTGTTTGCAGGTACTCTTCATCAACATGGGAGCTTCTACATTATGGGGGGATATCATGTCTCCAACTATCCTTCTTATGGGGGGATACTTCTTTGTATATACATGATGTATGTAGTTCTTGGGGGGTCTTGAGTACTCCATCCATCCATGCATCTTATTTTCTTCTCTCTTTTTGGGGGAGGGTTTTTCCCATGAGGTTTTCCCTCTTTCTCCACTTTATGAGAGTTTTGCATTTCATGTATCTTGTACATGGGTACCTAACATGGCCTAGTAGCTGGGACCCATCTTGCATTGTGAGTTTAAGTGCATTCCCCTAAGTTGCACTTAAGGGGGGGTGTTGGTGTAATTAATTATTCCTAATTACACTTTACTTAATCTTACTTAGGTTAATGCATTGTAGTAGTTTGTGATTGAGACACCTAGGAGTGTGCACATCTATTAAGCACATGGTGTAGGAGAAATTCCACTTTTGGTGTGATAGTTGTCTTCACATACCTCGTTGTGTGTGAGATCCACCTTTCATGCTCTTATCACATTATCATCCTAATCCAATGCACATACTTTATTGCATATTGGAGGATGATCCACATTTGGTGGACATGTGATTACACCTAGCATAGGTGATAGCTTATCAGCTCCTTATCATTCTCTCATATCATCTTTCCTATATAAGGAGGCCTATTATGTAATCATTTCATCAATTGGTGAATATCATTAATTCATTGGATCTATTCAATCCATCCTTGCATTCATATTTTCTCTCTTGTGTTTTTCTTCAACCTCTTGATCTTGGTTCAATATTTGCTATTTGCAAATTCTTACAATTACACCGAGAAGGTTTCACCCTAGGTTCAAAATCTCTTATTTCAAGAAGTACAATGAGTTTCTTCGTGATCAATTTCCTTAATGCAGATTCAAGAGATTCACCTAAAGGAGTAAAAGTTCTTATGCGTGGCATAAAAGGTAATCTTGAATTGGATGAGTTATTGTTGGTATTTTGTGTTGTGGTTTGATTTCGTTGAGTAGGGTGAGTAGAATTGGATTTTCTTATGAGATTTACAAGAGGTTGTGTTGGTTTAACATGTCGATTATCAACAATCCCATCATTGATAATGTTCTTATTTTTGTTCCAAAACTTGGATTTGTTGCTATTATTGTTATTAGGATTAGATCTTGAGGATCCAACATTATTCTTAGTGTAAAGTTTAATCTCACCTTTTCTAACCATAGCTTCCTCCATTTTTACTCCATTTTCAATGAGTTTGTTAAAATTTTGAGGACATTGCAATTGTAACCTATAACTCATCTCTTGTGTAAGGTTATGCACAAATATATCCATATTTTCTTGCTCGAGAATTGTTCATGGATATTTGGCAAATAATTGACACCATCTTTGCAAAAAAGTAAGGAAAGGCTCTCCATTATTTTAGTGTGCATTGCAAAGATCAAGCATAGTGACCTCATGTTTGATGTTATATGAATAATGAGTCACAAACTTGTTAATAAGTTTATTGAAAGATTTTATGCCTAGGGGTAATTTGGAGAACCATTCCATGGCTTGTCCTCCTAAACTACATGGAAATAGTTGCATAAGATAACTATCACTGTGAGTGACTTCAATACAATCAGCACAAAACTCATATATGTGGTCTTGTGGATCCGAATTCCCTTTGTATTTGTCAAATTTAGGCACCTCAAAATGAGGAGGGAATAGAATCATTACTAAATGCTTGCCAAAAGGATAAGGACATATATCATCTAAAGAATATTTTTTGCTTAAAGATCTAGTTTGAATGTCATGAATTTTTTGTTGAAGCATCTGGATTTGTTGTAAAATAGGGTCCAAAGATAATGTAGATCCTTGAGTGTTATGGGAAGTACTATGTTATTTGTCTTCCATAGCTCCATGACCATGTGTCTCTTGAGAACCTATAGGAATTTCCTGATCATTTTTCATGGGTGGCTCTTTAAGATTATAGACATCAAAATTGGTTGGTAATTTTTCTCCTTGTTGAGAAAGCATGAGGAAATATCTTTCTTTGTCCAAGTCTAGGAGTCTTTCCATGACTTTGTGGAACCTAGGATCTTGCATGGATTCTCTCAATTATTTGTATGTTAGTTCTTCCTCAAGTGTGTTTTTGGCAGAGAATCTGGACCAAGGGTTCTCATCACTACTACCTCCTACCATTTTGTCTAAAGATTCTAGATTAACTGGTTGTTTAAGTTTTTGAGATCACATTTGAACCATAAAAAGGGGGAAGATGATTATGGGATGAAGGTTTTGATGAATCAAATAGATATGTTTTGGAAAGATAGATTTAGAAAAGAACCCTAAAGTGTTGAGATAAGTGTAATAACTTGATAATCTAAGTCTATAGGAGGTATAGATCTCACTATGATATGACAAAGATAATCAAATGACAAAATCTAAGTAATTTCTTAGTTGAGGATGATAAATCTTGATATAAAACTCACAAAGGTCAATCTAGTATTCAAAATGGTAAGTGTCAACAATAAATGGTGATTTTGAGGATTTTGGGTGAATGAAATAAGATAGATTTTTAGAAAAATGGTCAAACTAGGTATCAAGGTTCTGTATAGATTGGATATTTTTCCAGTTTGACAAAGAAGACAAAAATGGGTAACTAAAAAAGTGAGTGTGAAAATGTTAGGGTCCATACAAAAGGTTTGTATGATGAATGCGAAAAAACAAATGTGCAGGACAATGTTATTTATGCGTAGCTAAAGATAACAAATGTGCAGCAAAAATTAGTATATGTGCACTAGCAATGAAAAATGCGAGGGACAGTTGATCAAATGTGCAATAGAATATGATAAATGTGAAGGTCTGGTTTTCTTACAGTTTCACTTGGAAATTTCAAGAAAATTTTGGTTTTTGGACTACTGTTGTTGATGAATTTTTGGAAAAAATAAAATTGCATATACACACACACGCAAAAAAGGAATGATTTCTTGCTAATTTAATCTAAACTAAATGCATGGACAAGCTTACAAATCCTAAGGTTGGAAAGGACAATATCTGTTGAATACCCACTTGGATAAAATCCAGCCACACATATCCAAAGTGGATAGCCTAAGATCTTGGAGGAATGGGCTCCTCCTTATAGTGCACTCACTTCTCTTGCACACCAAGTTTTGAATTCAATGGGTCATTACTTCCCAAAGAACCATTATCTCTACTATGAACCATGAGTAATGTGGGGTGCCTTCACAGGCTTGGGTGACCGCTTGAGCTAGAAAATAGAAGGTTTTTGGAAACTATACAAAAGATTTTAGTCAAGACATACGTTGAAGTGGTTATGATCATTCCATATTCCCAATTAAGGGGACTCTCCCAATCCTTCCAAAGTAATATTTTTACCTTGGCAATGTAGGGACTTTAGCGCACCACATGAGTACTGGACGAGATTTTGGTTTCCATGACAAATTCACACTTTTCCACTATGATACTAATCACAATGGCATTTTTTATATACTGGTTTGGAAGGGCTTGGCTTTATCCTAATACCGGTTGGTTCATTCCTTGGGGTGAGTAACTCTTTTCCCACCAAAGACCACCCTCTAAAAATTATAACAATTTCTCTTACACCCAAGATCATTGAATGGCGAGAGGAGAGGATATGTTGTTATAATTTTGGGATTTATTGAAGTGCTTTAAAACAAAAAACACATCAAACAGATATTCTAAGTGAAAGAAGACCCACAAAATTGAAAAACATGTAGTATTTTTAAAGCCTAAACAAGGTTATGGTTTGTTTTACAAATCCCCTTTTTGGTCTTCAAATGAACTTGTAAAGAAATTAATCATTAATTAGAAGGCGTCTTCAAAAACATCTTGCAAAAATAGCCTAAAAGTCTATAATAATGAACAAAAAATTGTTAAATGGTTAAGTAAAAAGAAAAACAAATGATAAATGGCATTTAACATCTAAAAGAACAAATATGCAGCTACAGAGTATGAATGCGTAGGAACAGAGAGTTAATGCACAAAAATGATGAACGTGCAGCTTCAGATTACAAATGCGTAGTGAGATAGTATGGATGCACAGCCAAAAAAAATGCACAATAGAAATATACAGAAGTGTGAGAGAAAATGATAGATGCGTAGAAATACAGAAAAGATAGAATTGATGATTTTGACTATTGTGAGAAAAATGGATGTGCGAGAAGAGTTCATGTATGTGCAAGAATCGGGTATGGATGTGTAGGAAAAACTTGTAGATGTTGCACATGGAAAACTAAAAAATAAAATATTAAATTTCATGGATAGGCCCCACAGTGCTTGCCAAAAATATTTTCAAAATAGAATTCTACTCCTAGAAATGAAATATTAACTATATTTAGCTATTAAATCAATCTAAATGAAACACAATGAAGATTACAAAGGATTTAAATGAAATAGAACAAAGAAAATTTTATCTCCACTTACCCATGTAGCTTGTCTCCATTGTCCTCCTAGCCTTGATTTCTTGGTTTTGGTGAGCTCTTAGATTTCCAAATGATGCTCCTTTGCCCAAGATGTTCCCAAAGTGTGGAGATTTGATGATTTTTATTGAAAACTAGCTTAAACCTTGATTATATAACTATAGTGGATGAAATGCTATGCAAATGACTTACAATGATATTAGGATGCTTGAATGCTTGATTTCTTGGATGCTTGATTACTTGATTTCTTTAAAATGACTATTTCTATTCGGCTCTCAAAGGAAGAGGAAGGCTCCTTTTATAGGTTTTTCGAGGACTCAAGCCTAGGTGGCAAGATCCTAGGGTGGAGATTGAAAGGTGGAGGATCCTAGGGTTGAAATTGACTTGGTTGAAGGGGTTGAGAGAAAATGGGATGTAGTTGAAATGTGAGAGGAGGAATAGGAAGAATGTTCCTCCTACATTAACAAGGAAGAGTGGAAGGTAGAAGGGAAAGACACATGTCAAGTGTCTCACAAAGACCATTGAGAAGAAGGATGAAAGACCTTTTCCCCATAAGGACTCTTGGTACAAGTGTCCCATGAGTCATCTTTGACTCTTTGAGGTGTCTTGAGAAGGTCCTTAGGAATAGGGAATGTGTTTTGACCTAGTGTAGGAGAAGACATGTAGTCATGAGACCAAGTCTTATGAGGCCACATAGCCCTTAGGAATAGGACATGTGTTTGTGAAGATAAATGACTTATTAATAATTAATAAAAATTGATTATTTTTCCCAAGGAGATGTGTTAGGTGACTAGGTCTATGAGATGGACTAGGGGACTTACTCATATCATGATTGTATAGATTGGTTAATTCATTAAATCACTTTAATAAGACTAATTTAGAAGACTTAGAATAAGAAGAATAGGATAAAGCGAATATATTAAATAAATTGAATAATTTATTTAATAATAGAGAAAATAAATATTAATTAAATAATAAATATTTAATTAATTTCATCAAGCCATTATTAATTAAATAATGAATATTTAATTAATTTATTAAGTCATTTTTAAGTGTATACACTTATTAATCCATACATGCAACTTTACATCTTTTTAGCATCTTTTGCACTTTTGAGTGCATTTACATGTTTCGATGGCATTAATAGCCATATAAAAATCTTAGATATCCCTATAGGTCCTTGACCCTTACATTTGATCATGGATCCATTAAGTGATCCTAAGGTTACATAGTTAACCCTCATGTCATTAAATGGCTTACATACCATTAAATGGACAGTACACAGTTTTCCATATCAAAACCCTAGATGACCTTATAGGTTATTAACCTTCACATAATTCCATGGATCACTTAAGTGACCCCAATGTTACATATTTATCCCTCATTTCATTTAATGGCTTACATGACATTATTGGTGATCCCATTAACCAATTATAACAATCTAGGCCTTCTCCCAATGCACCTAGAGCCTCTAATATGTCAAATATTCCAACAAGTCTTCCACCTTAGTTATAACTTCTTAGAAAACCTTAACATGGTCCATATTCCATGTTACACCAGCCCTCCAACTCTATTCAAGTGATCTTCAACCCAATCCACTCCATTAGCCTTGTAGGCTAGTAGCCCTCATGGTGCAGGGCACCCTAATGAAGGTAGGAGGGTCACTGGGGTGACTAATTAATTTGAAGAAGATAAAATACCTATAAGGTCTTTGAAATGTTGTAACATGGTTATTAAGCCATTTGATGTAATAATTTGATCCTTTAAGGATATAAAACATGTGATAATGCACTTGGTGCAAATAATGATGTAATTGCCAAATCTTGGCATAGTGGGCCTAGGGGATAAAGATAGGTATTAAGAAGATTTTAATGGTTTTAAAATGTTATTTGGATCATAAAATAACAACATCAAAATTTATAGAGTATTAGGAGTTAATTTAAATAAGTTTTAAAATTCAAAAATTTGAATGTAATGGCTAGTTGCCTAGAGGAGGGAAAAGCCTAAAATAAGGTTAGTTTGTGTTGTTAGGAGTTCCAACTGATTTGATCAGTTGAGGAGGTTTATAGGACTTTATTTAAGTGTTCAAAGGTCTGATAATTCATAATGGTATAGACTGAAGGCAAGAGTTGTACGGACTATCTTTTTTGAGCAATAAAATTCAGATTTCTTGTAATTTCTCATAGTTTTTTGATGTATCATTGAAATCAATACTTGTGCATGGTTGAGATACATTGTAAACATCTCTTTTGAATCATTTTTATATGTTTTTTCATTGATTTGGTGCATTTCTTTTTGACTGGTCTGAAATAGTGTTGGGAATTGTCTTGTTTTAAGATGTAAATGGAATGATCCATCCCCTTTTTGTAATTACTATCACTTGGGGATGGATCCAATCATTGTATTATAGAATAATAATAATTTTAATGCAAGAGTGAGGAGGATTTTGCTTGTGGTCATTGATTAGAGGAGTTTTTTGGGGTTGAGGAGTGACCAAGGGTCATTGAATTGAGTCAAGGGTATAGCAGCGGGAAATCTAGCCCTTGGAAGTGGTCATTTTATGATTTAATCTATCTGAGGATGGTATAAGAATGGTGAAATAAATTTAATTTGTTTGGTATGGTGTGAGAGGTCATACATTGAGAGAGCCCTAGTTTATAGGGGTTTTTAAGACCAATTTGGGGCTTTCATATCTAGAAGTTTCATAGAGTCAAATTGATTGCATTTTCTTCTAATTAGATCCATTTCATAGGACTTTTGAAGAGGTAAAGTTATGGGAGATGACCCATGATAGGGTTCCTCTGATTGGTGAATTAGGCCTTTCTAGCAAAATAGAATCAGAAATTTTAGAGTGGTTAGTCTCAAAACACGTTGGGTTGATTTTGGGATATGTTTTAAAAAATTCCAAAAGGGTATCCAAATCCTTGATTAGTTTTTGAAGTCTTTTGGGAAGATGTGGATAAAAATGCTATTTTATGACTGGTGAAGGCTACTAGGAGCAGTCCTAAAATGACAGTTTGATAGTTTGGAGCAAACCAATGCAAGTTGAGAGTTTAGGTGAAGTAAATAAGTTATTTGTAAGGTCTTGAGAACCTTAGGAATATTGAGAACACCTTGCAAAGGTGTTGAGGCAAATATAATGCCTTTTTGGGTACAACCATGGGGTTGGAATGCTAATTGAAAACTTGGATGTGAAGGGTATGAGAGAAGGATTTCATGTTGTGGAGTCCAAGATGGTAAATGAGGATTGACTTGACCTCTTATAGGTCTATGGTAAGTGGTATGGTCCTTGGAATGATCCTTGAGTGGACGATAAACCTTAGATAACCCTTCTAGACCAAAATTGCATGAATGAAATTTCACATCATCTTTTGGTATCTTTGCACTTTTGAGTGCATTTAGATATTTTAATGGCATTAATGGCCATATAAAAAACATAGGTATCCTTCTAGGTCCTTTACCTTTACATATATCCTTGGATCAACCAAGTGACCCCAAGGTTACATTGTTAAAACCCTATGACATTCAATGGCTTACATTACATCTTTTGTGACCATATCACCAAATGATCAACATCATTACAAAATATGATCAACACAGCATAACATGACCAATCATGGTTCATTACAATATCAAATGACCTTAAATGGTCTTGTCCCATCACCCAAGAATCAATAATGACCCTGGTGTACTTCCATTGCTCTAGAGTTGACCTTGGTGCTCCTGCACCAATAACCTATCTCAATTTTTAGAGATTCAAGTTCATTTATATTTGGCACCACATTCTCAGTAGATGTCAAAACTCAAACTGTTCCTCAATTGAAATGAGAAACATTGTGTATCTTTCAAACCGTCGGTCATAGCATCGAAGCGTCTATGCCAATAGCTCTGAATGGTTGGGTAAACACTGGTGGTTACCTCATTTGGCACACAGAGTCACTCAAATGCTGCCAACCACTCCAGGTTGAACTGTCCCTCAAGGTGCACTCAACATAAAATTGGTGATCTTTATAGGTTCATATTTTAGAACTCGTGTAAGGTAGCATCAAACCATTAGGTTCTATAGGACCGGGTTGCTAAAGTCAATAATAACCTATCTCAATTTTTAGAGATTCAAGTTTATTTATATTTAGCACCACATTCTCAGTTGATGTCAAAACTTGAAGTGTTCCTTAGTTGAAATGAGAAACATTGTGTATCTTTCAAACCGTTGGTCATAGCATTGAACAGTTTGCACAAATAGCTCTGAATGGATAGGTAAATGCTATTGGCAACTCATTTGGCACACAAAGTCACTCGAACATTGCTGATCACTCTAGGCCAAAGTGTCCCTCAAGGTGCACTCAGCATGAAATCGGTGATCTTTATGGGGTTATATCTCAAAGCTCATCCAAGGTAGCATTGAACCTTTAGGTGCTACAGGACCATTTTGTCAAGTCCTATAATAACCTATCTTAGTTTTCAGAGATTCAAGTTCATTTATATTTGGCACCACATTCTCAGTTGATGTATATACTTAAAGTGTTCCTCAGTTGAAATGGGAAACATTGCATATCTTTAAAACCATCAGTCATAGCATTGAACCATCTACTCCAACAACTCCAAATGGTTAGGTAAATTCTAGTGGAAACCTCATTTGGCACATAGAGTTGCTCAAACACTACAGACCACTCTAGGCCAAAGTGTCCCTCAAGGTGCACTCAGCATAAAATCGGTGATATTTATGAGGTCATATCTCAGAGCTCATGCAAGGTAGCATCAAACTGCTAGGTTTTGCAGAATGTGTTTCCAAGGCCTACAATAACCTATCTCATTTTTTTAGAGATTCAATTTAGTTTATATTTGGAAACACATTCTCAGTTGATGTCAAAACTTGAAGTATTCCTCAGTTGAAATGAGAAACAATGTGTATCTTTCAAACCATCGGTCATAGCATCGAAGCATCTATTCCAACAAATTTGAATGGTAGGGAAAATGCTATTAGAAACCCCATTTGCACACAAATTTTCTTGAATGTTGCTGACCATTCTGAGACAAAGTGTCTCTCAAGGTCCCTTCAACATGAAATTAGTGATCTTTATAGGATCATATCTCAGAGATCGTGTGAGGTAGCATCAAACCGTTAGGTGCTATAGGACCATGTTGCCAAGGCCTACAATAACCTATCTCAATTGTTAAAGATTCAAGTTCATTTATATTTTGTACCCCATTCTTGGTTGATGTCAAAACTCATAGTGTTCCTTAGTTGAAATGAGAAACGTTGTGTATCTTTCAAACCGTCGATCGTAACATCAAACCATTTGTTCCAACAGCTCTGAATGGCTTGGTAAATTCTACTAGCCACCTCATTTGGCATGCAGAGTCACTCAAATGCTGCTGACCACTCTGGGCCAAAGTGTCCCTCAAGGTGCACTCAACATGAAATTGGTGATCTTTACGGGGTCATATCTCAAAGCTCATGTGAGGTAGCATCAAGTTGTTAGGTGCTACATGACCATGTTTCCAAGGCCTACAATAACCTATCTCAATTTTTAGAGATTCAAGTTTTTTTTATATTTGGCACCACATTCTCAGTTGATGTCAAAAGCTAAAGTGTTCCTTAGTTGAAATGGGAAACATTACGTATCTTTCAAACCGTCAGTCATAGCGTCAAACCCTTTGTCCCAAAATCTCCAAATAGTCAAGTAAACACTAGTGGCAACTTCTTTTGGAACACAAAGTTGCTCGAATGTTCTCGACCACTCCGCGGTGAAGTGTCCCTCAAGGTCCCTTCTACATGAAATTGGTGATATTTATGGGGTCATATCTCAGAGCTCATATGAGGTAGCATCAAACTATTAGGTGCTACAAGACCATGTTACCAAGGCCTATAATAACCTATCTCAATTTTTAGAGATTCAAGTTTGTTTAAATTTGGCACCGCATTCTCGGTTGATGTCAAAACTTAGAGTGTTCCTCGGTTGAAATGAGAAACATTGTGTATCTTTCAAAGTTTTGGTCATAGAATCAAACCATCTATTATAAGAGCTCTAAATGGTTAGGTAAATTCTACTAGCAACCTTGTTTAGAACACAGAATCACTCAAACACTGTTGACCACTCTGGGCCGAAGTGTCCATCAAGGTGCACTCAACATGAAATTGGTGATCTTTACAGGGTCATATCTCAAAGCTTGTGCAAGGTATAATCAAATCATTAAATGATAAATGACCATGTTGCTGAGACCTATAATAACCTATCTTGGTTTTTAGAGATTCAATTTTTTTTATATTTGGCACCACATTCTCAGTTGATGTCAAAACTTGAAGTGTTCCTCAATTGAAATGAGCAACATTGTGTATCTTTCAAATCATCGATCGTAGCATCGAACCGTCTATTCCAATAGATCTAAATGGTCAAATGCTAGTGGTAACCTCATTTGGCACACACAATCACTTGAACATTGTCGACCACTGTGGGTGAAAGTGTCCCTCAAGGTCCCTTCAACATGAAATCAAAAATCTTTACGAGGTCATATCTTGGAGCTTGTGCAAGGTAGCATCAAACCATCAGGTGCTAGAGAACCATGTTGCTAAGGCCTACAATAACCTATCTTAGTGTTCAGAGATTCAAGTTTTTTTATATTTGGAAACACATTCTTGGTTGATGTCAAAACTCACAGTGTAAGGAAAGAGTATTGTAATGGTTTTTAATCAATAAAACAATTATTATTTGCATATTGTTACACTATCCCATGGGTACAGTCACTATAATAGTGAATTCAAATTCTTATGGAATCTTGATCTTGATTGGATAGTGATGTAAATACATTGATTTGGTTTTCATTTACATATTCCATGCATTAGTTTCAGTATTCTTATTGTTCTTAAGGCAAAGTAATTGACTCTTTTTTTTGGACTATGGCCAGTTTAGAAGGGTACAGTCAGCGTTTAGAAGTTGAAGTAACCAAAATAAAGTGACTCTTCCACCCTTGTGGCCACTGTGATTTGTGGGAGAGTGCAAAAATGTATTATATCCTTGTTTTTTAGTTTGTTCATGCAGGGATGTAGGTTGATGTTGTTTGAAGATCATTGAATGAAGGAGCTTGTTGTGTGAGAAAGTGCCCTGTCTTACACCAGTCATTATGGTGGATGAATACCCTAAAGAGTGGATATATTTTATGGTAGATTATTGATGTGGGGATCAATTTTGATGTTTTATATCAACTAGACTGATCTGGAAGAGATTGTAAAGTTATTTTTAAATAGACCCTCGTTGTGTGACCCTAAGAACAAGGGTTTCATGGCTAGAAGATTCAGTAGGTGTTGAGACCTTAAAATGTTGAAAATATTTTTCTTTTAGACCTTAGAAAAAAAAATTTCTTGGTTGGGAGGAAGGGGAGTGAATATCTTTATGATTTTCTTTGTAATGAGGATAGAATTTGGCCTAGTTGGTGGGTGCTAGGGTATTGGATCTATTATAGGGTCCAAAAGAGTCTACCCTGAGACTTGGGGAGGATTTAGGGAATCCAAAAGGGTATCTGAAACACTAATTGGTTTTTAGATTATTTTGAGAAGATTGGGAAAGAGAGGCAATTTTGTGACTAGTGAAGGCTACAAGCCTAAAGGGCTAATGGTGTGGTTTGTGTGGAAGAACTGTTGACCAAACTTGGTGGATTGGTGAAACATGGAATATAGACCATGTTAAGATGTTCTAAGGATTTAGAAAAAAGGAGAAAGTCCTATTTGAGGTTTTGACATAATGGAGGCTCTAGGTGCATTGGGTGAAGCCTAGACAGTGGATCCTTATGAAGGATGTTTGGTGTGAGAAGATTGTCTCACTTGTTATTGATTGTTCTTGTCTTTCTATAAGGGTATGGGTTCAAAGTGTCTTACACACCACCTCTACATCACATTCATATTCTAATAAAGTATAAATCATACAATAACAATATACATCAATAAACATACAAACATAACTATAAGGCATGGGAAATTTTTTTAAAATAAGACATCCACATAAACATAAATTAGTATACATCAATACACCAAACACATGAATTGCATACCTAAAACATTAAAAAAAAATATTTGTAGGGCATGAAGCCAAATATATATGTCCAATAATGTCATACATCGAATATATCCAATACAGTTAAATTGGCTTCCTCAAAGCCACATGGATGTACAACATGTCACTTATACAATATACAAAAAATATATCCACTATTGCCATATAGGCATACAATCTATATCCCTAATATAGTCCTTTCCCGCTAGGGAAAGAAAACAAATCCCGAGTTGTTTTCAATCATCATGTCAATGGAGATGCAGTGGATGTTGTAGTCTTTCAAGTGCACTCACTAGTCCTCCTGTCTAGACTCTTATGCAGCTCGAGCTAATAAAAAAAAAATTAAGCATCAATAACTAATATACATCAAAATTGAATTATACAATGACATAAAATAGAATATTCATTTACCGCTAGCAAATAGTCACTATGTACATCCACCGAAGGTGCATGCTAATGATCTAGAGTAATAAGTCCCTACAAAAATGATCAAAATAATAATTAAAATACATACATGAATATCATTATAAAATTTAATACAAACTATTAAAATAATAATTAAAATTAAGTGATCTCTTTCATACCTTAGTCAATGCTTCAAAACTAGCTACTGTTGCAGCTACTCCACGATCCAAAGTATCACAAATAGAAGGAGGTGTCTCTGATGTCAATAAATGAAAATGAAACAACAAATGAATAAATGGTACCTCCGTGAAGGTTCCACCGTATCCTTCTATGTGCGATGTCGATGTCAAAGCTCCAATATTAAACTAGTGCACATATACATGGAAATTTATAAGACAACCATTCATATAAGAATGTACTAATGACATGTTAATTATAATGTATTATTACATATATACTTGTGGACTCAATGATGACATCACAAAGCCACGTGAATGAATGTGATCACCGCAATGACCACTTTGCCTCTAGATTTTGATCATAATTTGTCTAGTAATTTAGTTATTCATTCATTTATTAATTAAATATAATCAAGTAAATCAAATTAACATGCAAATAAAGATACCTCAAGGAAAGTGGCATGATGCCCTTCGCTATCTATTGTGAATGTTGATGATCCACCAATGAGCTAATGCACATGCACAATAAGTTATGATACAATCATTCATATAACTACATAATAATCAAATATATTAATTAAAATTCCTTATTCAATACATACTTGTGGATTTGACAACAATGTGTAGAAGGGGACTGGAGGATCATTGCCACTACCACTGACACTCTTGCCCTAAATTTTGAACATAATCAATAGATACTAAATTAATTAGTTATTCTTTTATAAATGAAATATGATCAAATAAATTTAATGAGCTTGTAAATATTTACTTGTGTGTCAATGCAAAATGTCACATTTAGAAAATCATCAGTCATAATTCCATGATCCTCTTCCTCTCTCTCAGCAGTACCAAATGCGCACAAGGATCCACATGACCAACAAATATGCCCCCTCAAAGATTGAGCATGGTGACACTCAACTAAAGGAGTGGCACACTGATTGAGAGTCTCTGTTAGAGCAATAATCATGCCTAGTGTGTCCACCTCTACATGTTCCTTCAGAACAAAAGGAATACTAACATGATCTACCTGTGGCTTGCCAATAGTAACCCTAGGTGCGTTACAGTCATGATGTGCCCCCACTCTATCAAATGATGACCTCCCTCCTCTACCTTGAGAATCTAGAAAGTCAAAATAATTTGGCATCTCCTTGAGTACAAACTCACAATAGAGTTTCCTCAAGAAATATATAGGAACCTCATGATTGTTACAGGGAGGGGAATCAAAGACCATCCACCATCTCTCCCAAAAGTTGTTTTTTATGTCTTCATTCAAGAACCAATGAATTGGGAACCTCCTTGTTGTAGTTCTAAGAGTATCAGCATCCCCTGGTTTTTTAAAGAGTTTGCAAATGTCATCTTTTGTGATTTTTTTCTTTTTTATGTCCTCATATGATAATTTATTTGCATAATATCTTTTTTGTTCTTCTCTTTTATCATGCCATAAATTAATTTTCCCACTAACTAAGCCTACGTAGGTCAAGATTGATTCCAAAGATTTTGCAAGACTTTCCCTTCCAAGATTTGTAGCAAGAGAATATTTTAACCTCCTAATTAAAGATTCTAATTCCTTTTTCCCTCTTTCAATTTGGTTCATCAAATTTTTCTATGTTCCAGGAGGAGTTTTCTCGATTGGTGGAGGTGGTTGAGGTTCATTTTCTTGGTTATTTTCTTCATTCACTTGTTCATGAGGAGAAAATGGAGGGTTTGGTTGAGGGTTTTGTTCAAGGAGATCATTTCTTCCTAGAAATTTAAAAAAATCAATTTTAAAATCTTAATTACACTTAAAATCTAAGAGAAGAAATTTTAACAAAACAAATTGCTTCAAAACTAAAATTTAAATACAAATAAGAGGCATGGGCTACAAAAATACTTACCTCTTCTTTCGATTTGAACTTGACGACGTTGTGGAGCTATTCTTTATCAAATTTAATGAATGGAACAACCAAAATTTCTTTGTGCACGCGCTTTGGGAAGCCCTCTTTCACTACAAATGTGGGTTTGTGGCATGAAAATGAGACTTTGAAAGGCAGCCAAAAAATTTTATAGTTTTTTCATAGCGTGTGTGCCATATAGTGCACAGGCGCTATGTTTTGAATTTCCCAAGCCTAAGGCTTGGTCAACCCAAGTCATAGTGTGTGTGCACTATAGGGTGCACATGCTTTAGTGTGTATGCACTATGGCCATTGGGGGGCCAAAAAGGAATGTGGCACCTTTTTGGTCCCCTATCTTTGTGCATATACTCATATTTCATACCAAGATCAGGGATCCTATTTCAATCCATATAAAGTTTATGTAGTTTGCAGACCATCTTCTTATTTCTTTGGTCAAAAAATCCATCACGTTGTTCAATGTAGACTTATTCTTTAAGAATTCTATTCAAAAATACATATTTAACATCCATTTGATAAACTTTAAATCCTTTGTAAGTAGCATACACAAGCAATATCCTTACTCCTTCTAATCTAGCAACATGGGAAAAAGTTTCACCATAATCAATACCTTCTTCTTATGCATACCCTTTTCAGACTAATCTAGCTTTATTTCTTATCACATCTACTTTTCATTGAGTTTATTTCTGAAAATCCACTTTTTCTTATCACATTCTTATCCTTAGGTCTTGGTACCAATGACCATGTGTTATTCTTTTCAATTTGATCAATTTCTTCTTTCATTTCATTCATCCAATATTTGTTTTCTAGTACATCCTTTACTAATTTAGGCACAAATTTAGAAATCAAACATGTGTTTTCTCTTAACTTACTTCTTGTCATGAATCTTGCATTCTTTTCTCCAATAATTCTACTCAGTGAGTGGTGTCTCCTCACATAATTTTCTAACACAGGTTCGGTAGAATGTTCTTCAGTGTTTTCATGTCTCGGTGGAGGTTCATTTTGTTCATCGGTTCCTTCTGGTTGTTGCTCGGTTGTATCAACTGAATTACCATTTTGTACATAGACAAATTTGTTATAACCCTCAGGTTCCTTTTTGTTGTCCTCTTCATTCTTTTCTACAAATTCATCAACTCTAACATTTTCACTTTCAACTATTTTGTTAGAATCCTTGATTAGAAATTGATATGCTTTTCTCTTTGATGAGTAACCAATAAATATTCCTTCATCACCTTTAGAATCAAACTTTCCATTTTTAGAATCTTTCAGTATATAACACCTACTTCAAAATATTTTGAAATAACTTACATTCGGTGTGCGTCCAAACCATAGTTTATAGGGTTTCTTATTTGTACCTTTCTTCAACTATATTCGGTTGAGAGTGTAAAATGCAATACTTATAGCTTCTCTCCAGAATGTTTGTGCAATATTTTTATCAATCAATAAATTTCTAACAAAGTCAACAATAGATATGTTTCTTCTCTCATGTATCCCATTATTTTGTGGAGTCCTCAATGTAGACACTTGTCTTTTAATTCCATGCTCATTACAAAAGATAGTAAATTCATTAGAGATAAATTCACCTCCTCTATTAGATCTCAAACACTTCATTTGTTTACCTATTTCCTTCTCAACTCTATCCTTATACCACTTAAACATTTGAAATGCATCAGATTTTTCTTTTAGAAACATAACTAACATCATTCTTGAGTAATCATCAACAAACAAAATTAAGTATCGATCTCCATAGTAGCTTTGAACTTTCATAGGACCACAAAGGTCAATGTGAACCAATTCCAAAATACCATTTGTAGAATAAGACTTTTTTAGAAAATTTGACTTGGTCATCTTACCAACTTGACATTATTTACACATAGCTTTATATGGTTTTCTTAATCTCAGTAGTTCTCTAACTCTACTCTTCTTACTCACTTTGATCAAATTATCTCTTATGTCATAACCATACATATTTTATTTTAGAAAATAAACAACTATTTGCATCAATATCAAGATAAAATAAATTACCTCTTGATTGCCCTCTGATTCCAATTAGATCTCTATCAACACCATAGATCTTTAACTTTTTTGTTCTGAAATTCTAGTCAGTGGTCAGTATTATTTAGTTGTGCAACACTTAAAAGATTATAGTTCAGTCCTCTAACCCAATATGCATCATTACATTTCATCTTTTCATTGAAAACAATAGATCCCTTACTTTTCACAAGGCATGGAGCATCATTGCCAAATCTGACAAATACTCCATCATATTCTTCTAGGTTCTCAAATTTATCAATATCACAAGTCATATGACGTGAACAACCACTTTCAATAATCTAAGGGTTTGGTTTACTTACATGAGAAACAAGTTCTTTTTCATCTTCAAACTTTTCCTCATGTGATTCTTCTTTTACTGCAACAAAGACAACTTCATATCCTTCCTCAGTGTCATCAGATTCATTATCAGTTACACCTTCCTTACCTAGGTAGAAATACTTCTTTCCTTTACCCTTAAAATATCTAAATCTTCAGTGTTAGTTGTCTCGTTTATTATTCTTATCATTACTATCATTGTTAGGATATCTAGATGCAATATGTCCAATCTTATTGTAATTGAAACATTTCAATGGTAACTTACCCTTATACTTTCCTTTACCTCTAGGTAGTCAGTTATCCAATAGTGCTTCAAATTCCTCTTGCTCTTTCTCTTCGGTCAGGATACTGTCATACTCATTTCCATATAAATTACTATGACTTTCTCTTTATTTTTTTGATGTTCCAATGCTCACAGATGACTTGAAGCTTGTCTCAATAGTCAATAGACTATTATCATAATTACTTAACTCAAATGTAGTCAATTTACCGATTAGTGCTTCAAGAGTAAAAGTATTATTCGCTATAGATCTCAATTCCTAAATTTCAGATACTCTAATATAAGACTTAGAAGATAGAGTTCTCAAGATTTTACTTACCACCCCTTCATTAGTCAACAATCCACCAACACCTCTGATGGAACTAACAACTTCCTTCATTCAGCTGTTGTATTGTGTGATGTTCTCTTCATCTTTCATCCTCATCTCATCATATTTTCCTCTCAAGCTATCAACCTTAACTATTTGTACATGGTGATCTCCTCCATAGATAAGTGTGAGCCTATCCCACATCTCTTTTGAATTAACACAATTCTTAATATCATTAAATTTAGCATCAAAGAGGGAAGAAGCAATCTCTATCATAACTGCATTTTGTTCCTGCCTTTCTCTCATTTGATCAACTATCAAAGGTCTAGTAGGTGGTGGTGTGTATTCATTATCAATCAGGTGTAGTGCTAAATCTCCAATTATATCAACAATCATATGTTAGGTAAAAAACAATTATATCAACACAATCAAATCATTGTCTAATCTATATGAGTTTCCCATTTAAGTTCTACAACTTCTTAACTTCTCATTTCTTCTTCTCCTTAACTCATTCATCTTATATCATTACCAAAGGATATGGAAACATAATATAAATCAAAAATCAATTTCTTGACATCAATGAAAAGATTGTAACTGATCTAAACCTTCTACTATCATCATGTATACCTATGATCTTGGTTGGTCTTCATCATCAGCTCCATTAGATAATAAAGCATCAACATAGTTATCAATTACGGTAACAAAAACATACATGATAAGATACATCAAATAATCAATAATCACTATACATAGTTATTAGTTATCATTTATGGTACCCACAAACCTCCTTGTTGCAATAATTTATCCAAGTTGATAGTTTCTATGTGTGTTCACAATGAAAAAAGAATTCTCTAATGTTCTCAAACATCAAGTATGGAGAGTGATTATGGCATTACAAATTTGGCATGAAAGTGGATTATAGAATAATTTTTGCATAAGGGTGATACAATGATAGAGGATTCCCAAATTGAGATATGAGGCCTCAATTTATAGAGTTGGAAAGGAAGGAATAAATGGTTAAGATTGATATCTCAACAAGGGTTGAGATTCAATTAGATTGGAAGACATGGATTGTGATTCCTCACACTTCATGGGGACTTGAGAAGGGATAACTTTTAAGATCATGAGAGGACATCAGAGTTGGGAAATATTTTCACTATAAAGAGATTTCTCACCTCAACACTCGAAAAAGAATGTTGGAGAATGCGATAAGAATAAAATATTCTTTGTAGGGTGTACGATAGGAAAAATGAAGCAATGAAAAAGGGCAGATTTCTCCTCCTTTTCAAATTTTCACATTTAGAAGGAAGATTTTCTAATAGGATCAAGAAGTTCCTAACCACTAAATGGAATTTTATGGTATCTCACTAAAATATATGTGAATCAAGAAATTGGTAGAGATAATGAGGTAAGAAACATATAGAATATTTAATTGTACCTATAATCAAAATAGGAGATATATTTCTTAAGGTCTAGATTTTGATAGACAGAATCCTATAAATGCTTGTAGCTATTGATCTCAGACCCTAAAGATGACACTTATTTGCAAGTTAAATTTAAGATAATTTTGGGAGGTCTAAAACATTTAAAATACTCTATACCCATGAATAGAATGTTTGAATTTTTTTATTCCATAGATTCATGCCCAAAACTTGTAGGGTGTTAGGATTATGGAGCACTGAGAGGGGGGGAGGTGAATCAGTGCAACAATATTCTTCAATTTCTTCAACCAAGACCACAACTCAATATAAAAAGTAAATGCAAGTAGGCCAAATAAGATACACAACATGAAAATGATAACACCATGATTTATTATTGAGGATAACCTAGTTAAGGGAAAAAGCCCAATGGAGATGATACTCATAAATATCTTAGTACTATAATAATATGTGCCCAATTAAAGGCATAAGTACAAAGAGAGGAATGCACTTGCATTTAGGATTATATCCTAGAGACCACTGCTCAATTAACAGTGTAATAGATCAAATCATAATTAACAGTGTAATAGATCAGATCACCTACTGTTACATATTTAACCATTGTACATAGTCAAATATCTTAACCAAGTGGACTAAGAAAGTCTTATTATGTATCATTCATAGAATGAACATTGTTATCCTATCAACCCCATAGTGAATGTTGGTTGGACGATAACGGTTGGTCTAAAATCCTCTAACAAGGTCACACCTAATAGTGTGTTTGTAAACCTTTAATAGGTTTGGGTCTTCACTGACCTCACTTTAGAAGAGTGAATATTTTTGGGTTGCCAGTCCCAGGTGGTTTTTCCCTTCATAGGGTTTCCATGTTAAATCTCTTGTGTTATGTGTTGATTGTGATATTTGTTTGTTATCATACTTTGCATATTACATGTTAGATTTGATCGGTAACTACTATATGTTTTAGACTGACAATCCGTAAAAGCACAGACAGTGAATGTATTTTATGTTTACTGAGTAGCATAAGTTGATGTATTTGTTTTGGATTATACATTTTGATTTGGGACAGTGATTAACTGATTCACCCCCCCTCTTAGTTATTCTAACAATTGGTATAAGAGATGTGGTTGCTTAGAACAGAGTTTTAAGGACTTCAGCACAAAGGTCTCAAGATGTATAAGAGGAAAGTGCCAAGACTGAACAAAGAGAACTTTGTAGTATGGCAAAGCCGGATGAAGTTGCACATATCTGAAATTGGGAATTTTGCACTAGAACTGATGGAGAATGGCTACATTCAACCAACCACTGGTCCCTTGACCCTTGATCAACTAAGAGACAAGCATGAACACAATATTACTATGATGGAGTTTGTTGCTTCCTATACTGATGCCAAATTTGAAGATATTAAGGGATGTACTACTGCCAAAGCCATGTGGGACAAACTATCTTTAATTTATAGTGGGGATTTGAATTTTAAAAGAGCCCGAGTTGAAAGCCTAAGAGGCAGATTCAATGATATGAAGATGAAGGAAGGTGAGAACTTTGTACAGTACATAAATAGACTAAAAGAGGTAGTACATGCTATTAGAGCATTAGATGGATTTATTGATGATGAAACAGTGATAAGAAAGATTCTCAAAACTTTACTGCCAGTTTATGCAATCAGGATCTCTGTAATTCATGAAACAAGGGTTGCATCCAACCTTACTCTTGACACTCTGATTGGTAAGCTCACAATCTTTAAACTAAATAAATATGATAATAGTATTGTACCAACTATTGAGTCTACTTTCATGTCTTCTCTAAAGATTGATAAGTCTAGTAGCAGGAATAATAAGAATGATGATAGTGATAGCAATACCAATGATGAGCTTGATGAACTTGAAGCTCTTATGGCCAGAAGATTACCTAAAGGAAAAGGAAGATATAGAGGTAAGCTACCTTTAGCATGCTTTAACTATAAAGAGGTTGGCCACATTGTTGCTAGATGTCTACATAAGAAAGATGATGAAAGATCCAGAGACCGATCTAAAGGAAGCTATGGCAGGAGAGTCAACAAGAGCTACCAATACAACAACAGAGACAATCGAGACAATAATGACAAAGGGAAAAAGGTATGTTACATAGTTGAAGATAATGAATCTAAATCTGATTCTAATGATGATGTAGAAGTTGTATGTGTTGCTATGAAAGATGACTCTGAGGAAGAAGAAAAACATGTTGAAATGGCACTGATCTCTAAAGTTAACAAAAATAATACATGGATCATAGACAGTGGTTGTACACATCACATGACTGGTGATGAAGAGAAATTTGATCAACTTGAAGAATACAATGGAGGATTAGTTAAGATGGGTAATGATACACCCTGTATGGTAAGAGGTAAAGGATCCTTGATGATAAATGATAGGATAAAATGTGATAATGCTTATTGGGTAGATGGACTAAACTATAACTTGTTAAGTGTGGCACAGCTGAACAATTCTAGTCACCGAGTTGCTTTTGAGAGCAAGAAAGTGACAATCTTTGATGATGGAGGAAGACTAGTTGGAACTGGTGCACAATCAAGAGGTAATCTATTTTATCTTGATACTGATGAGTCTTTTTGCTTGATGATGAAAGCTAAAGATGCTTGGTTGTGGCATACAAGGTTATGCCATGTGAATTTTGATAACATGATTAAGATCAGTAAAAGGAAAAGAGTTAGAGGTCTACCTAACTTGTCAAAACCTAATCATGTTATGTGTCATGAATGTTAAAAAGGTAAAATGACTAAATCTAGTTTCAAAAGCAAGGATTATTCAACAGAGGAGATACTTGAGTTAGTTCATACTGACCTATGTGGTCCTATGAGAACTCAAAGTTAGTATGGTGATAGATACTTTATTCTTTTTTTTGATGACTATACTAGATTGATGACTGTTATGTTTCTAAAAGAAAAATGTGAAGCATTCAAGATGTTTAAGTGGTATAAGGAAAAAGTAGAAAAAGAGACTGGTAAAGAATTGAAATTCTTAAGATTTGATAGAGGACATGAATTTATCTCTGATGAATTTACTAAGTTCTATAATGAGCATGGTATTAAAAGATAGGTCTCTGCACTGAGGACACCCCAACAAAATGGCATTGCTAAAAGAAGGAATAGGTCAATAGTTGACTATGCTAGGACACTGATGTTACAAAAGAATGTTGCCCAAACATATTGGAGAGAAGTTGTCAGCACTATAGTCTATGTTCTTAACCAAGTACAACTAAAGAAGGACACCAACTGGACACCCTTTGAGTTATGGTTTAGACACAAACCTACTATAAGTTATTTTAGGATTTTTGGAAGTAAATGCTTTATTTTGAAAGATGAGAGAAATGGTAAATTTGATTCAAAAGGTGATGAAGGGATATTTTTGGGATATTCCACTAAAATTAAAGCATATAAATGTCTGAATAAGGTTACAAATAAAATGATTGAAAGTACTAATGTCGGAGTTGATGAGTTTGATGACAAGAACATAGAGGAAAGTAGAAAGGAACTGAAAGACTATGGTAGATTCACTTACAATAAACAACTAGAGTATCTACTGAAGCCGCAACCTATGATAACCGGTCAACAGGAAAACAATACTGAACAATAGGAAAGAGAAATCGATGAGTAGGATGGACCTACCGAGCAAGAAAATGAACCTGAATAGGATGAACAAGAAAGAAGAGACTGAGTTCTAGCAAGATTTTTTAGGAGACATCATCCTGAGACACAAATTATTGGAGACAGACAAGCTGGAATGCAAACAAGGAGAAAAGAAAGACAAGGTACATGTCTAGTTTGTGAATTTGAACCAAAGAATGTAAAAGTTGCATTGGATAATGATGAATGGATTAATGCAATGAAAGAGTAAATAGAACAAATAGAGAAGAAAAAAACTTGGAGTTTAGTACCCAAACCTAAGGACAAGAATGTTATCGATACTAAATGGATTTTTAGAAACAAGCTGAATGAAAATGGTGAGGTAACAAGAAATAAAGCTAAATTGGTATGCAAGGGATATGCACAGGAGGAAGGCATTGATTATGGTGAAACATTTTCACCTGTTGCTAGATTAGAAGGTGTTAGAATGCTACTTGCATATGTTGCACACAAGAAATTCAAATTTTATCAAATGGATGTGAAGTCAACATTTTTGAATGGTATACTTGAAGAAGAGGTCTACATAGAACAACCATAAGGGTTCATTGATCCAGACAAAAAAGACATGGTATGTAGACTACATAAAGCTTTATATGGTTTGAAGCAAGCACCGAGAGCCTGGTATGAAAGGCTGCATACTTACTTGTTAAATTGGATTTGTTAGAACTAGTGAGAACAACAATTTATATATGAAAGGAGATAATGATGATACTTTTCTTATTGCTGAGATATTTGTGGATGATATTATTTTTGGAGGTTAACATCACATATGTAAAGCCTTTTCTAATGAGATGAGACAATAATTTGAAATGTCTATGTTTGGAGAGATTAAGTTCTTTCTAGGCTTACAAGTGATTCAGCAGAGTGATGGGATATTCATCATACAATCTAAATACATAAAGGAAGTACTAAAGACATTTGGCATGGAAGATGCTAAATCTATGGGAACACCGATGGCTATTGGATGTAAATTGACAAAGGAAGATGAAACTATAGAGGTAAATCAGACACTTTACCGATCCATAATTGGTAAGTTAATGTATGTAGTTCATAGTAAACCAGATATAGCACATGTGGGAATTGTTGCTAGATTTTCTGCTAACCCTAGAGAATCACACATGATTGCTACTAAAAGAATCTTAAGATACCTGAAAAAGATGGAGGATTATGGATTATGGTATCCTAAGGAATTCAAGTTTGAATTGAAGGTATACACCGATGTTGATTGGGTTGGAAATGTGGATGATAGAAAAAGCACCATCGAAGGAGCATTTTTCTTTGGTGAAAGACTTGTAACCTGGACAAGTAAAAAGTAGGCTTGTATTTCTCAATCTATAGCCAAAGTAGAGTATGTTACTACTGTTACTAATTGCTCAAACATTGCATACATTAAGCAAGTGTTGGAAGGAATGAATGAGGTAATTACTGACCTAGTGATTATATACTGTGACAACACTAGTGCCATTAACATTTCAAAGAATCCAGTGATGCACTCTAAGACAAAGCATATATCTATTAAGTATCACTACTTGAGAGAACAAGTACAGGAGGAGCAAGTGAAGTTAGAATTTTTTACATCTAAAGAACAACTTGCAGACATATTTACGAAGCCTCTACCAAAGGATAAATTTGAATACTTTAGGACTAGACTTGGGGTCTGTCCCCTGTCTACCGGTCACTGATGTGATCTAGATGTTTAATCAGCCTAATCTTATCAGAAGATCACACATGTTGATGTAGCATAGTTCACACTTTGGATCATGTCTAAAGCTATGAAAATTATTGGAACAGACTGGAATATCAGTATACAGAGATATAGAGAATGTACCGGACAACAAAGCTCTTCAGTTGTATACAAACTAATCAAACAGACAAAGAAACTATTTGTTTATTTGTTTCTTTGGCATTGTTGTCAAAGGGAGAGATAAACAATATGAAACAATATACACTGATGAGAACTATCTAAGGGAGAGATAATCTAAAAGAAACGGAGAGCATTAAAGATCAGTTACTGAGAACAGAAGCAGGAACATGAGAGCTAAAAAGAGCATATATGCAGAATGTCAAAGCTGTATTTAATAATGTTGCTTAGTAACATAGTAATTAAACATATTAAGCTAGGGAGATCTTGTACAAAATTTGATCACAGAGTTGTAGAATACATGTTTGGTATGTGTATGGTATATTTCATATTACTTGAGTTGCCATCAATGCCAAAGGGAGAGATTGATGAACTACAACTAATTTAGAACCTAATTGAAGAATCTGTGAGTAAAAGATCACCGAGCTGATTAGATATGTAAGATGATTAAATCAATATTATGTTGTCATTAATGTTAACTAGTTTGAAAACACTTATCTTGTAAGTTACTATACCAAAACATCTGGAGAAAGGAGTGAAAGAGATGAAGAACATAAATATCTACATGAGGAAGATGGATATGACATATGAGGATAAGGAATACATTCAATAAATTTTTAATGAGTCTATGACCTTATGATATTGACTTGATTATGTTTCCTTCATCTATAATGAGGAAAAAATCCTAAAGACACAAAGCAATGTTGTCAGTTAATGAAGCATTTCAATATACACCAACGGAGTGTATTGTATACTGAGCATAGTGTAAACCAAGCTTATGTTCACCAACACAATTCTTTGTTAACTCAATTCTTGGTATCACTGTCCCAATTCAAAATGTAACTATGTACAATGGTTAAATATGTAACAGTAGGTGATTTGATCTATTATTGCAGATATACAGATCAATATTCAGCTCATACAAATCTTTATGATCAATGTAACACTTTTGATTCAACAATATATCAACTTACTATCCATCGATAATTACTCTTTGTTGCTCGGTAATGCTCTGCAGTTGGGTTCTCCTTAACTAGTATGATCAAAATGCATGAAAACTTGTTCACGTGATAATTCTACAATTACCTTTTCTTCCGGCAACTTTCATGGTGAAATCAACAATCTCTTATATAGACATGTAAATTTTTTTCTTCTTGTCCATCAAATTTTGCCACTTAATCTCATCCATTGATTTTTCCACTTTATCCTTCCTCGGCTGATGTGTCAATAACACATTTCAATCTGCTCCATTAGATCTTCCTTGAATTTTGTTAGCCATCGATCAACATAACAAACATTATCTGTTACCTCAAAATCATACACTTTCCAGCTCATCAATTCTATCGGCTAAACTGATCATTTAATTCATTCTGTTCTACTCGGTTAACAAAGAAATGCATTAGTGAACACAAGCTCAGTTTACACTATGCTCAATATACACTACACTCTATCGGTGTATACTAAAAAAAAAGGAAACTAATAATTTCATGTCTATATAAGAGACTGATGATTTCACGATGAAAGTTTTCAGAAGAAAAGGAACTATAGAATTATCACATGAACAAGTTTTCATGCATTATGATCATACTAGTTAAGGAGAACCCAATTGCAGAGCATTACCGAGTGATAGAGAGTAATTACTGATGGATAGTAAGTTGATATATTGTTGAATCAGAAGTGTTACATTTATTAGAAAGATTTGTATGAGCTGAATATTGATTTGTATCTATATATCTACAATTGAAGTTGTAATAGATTAGATCACTTACTGTTACATATTTAACCATTGTACACAGTCAAATCTCTTAACTAAGTAGACTAAGAAAGTCTTATTATGTATCATTCATAGAATGAACATTGTCATCCTATCAACCCCATAGTGAATGCTGGTTGGATGATAACGGTTGGTCTAAAATCCTCTAACAAGGTCACACCTAACAGTGTGTTTGTAAACCTTTAACAGGGTTGGGTCTTACTGACCTCACTTCAGAAGAGTGAATATTTTTGGGTTGCCAGTCTCAGGTGGTTTTTCCCTTCACAGGGTTTCCACATTAAATCTCTTGTGTTATGTGTTGATTGTGATATCTATTTTTATCATACTTTGCATATTAATAGGTTATTACACTAGAGTTATCTTAGGTTATTAAATCTCTTGTTTTATGTGTTGATTGTGATATTTTTTTGTTATCATACTTTTCATATTAACAGGTTATTACCTAACAGTGTGTTTGTAAACCTTTAACAGGGTTGGGTCTTCACCGACCTCACTTTAGAAGAGTGAATATTTTTTGGGTTTCCGGTCCCAAGTGGTTTTTCCCTTCACAGGGTTTCCATGTTAAATCTCTTGTGTTATGTGTTGATTGTGATATTTTTTTGTTATCATACTTTGCATATTACATGTTAGATTTGATCGGTAACTACTATATGTTTTAGACTGATAATCAGTAAAAGCATAGATAATGAAAGTATTTTTGTTACAGAGTAATAAAATTTGAAGTATTTATTTTGGATTATAAATTTTTAATTGGGATAGTGATTAACTGATTCACCCCCCTCTCAGTTATTCTAACAAATTACACAATGAAAGTACATCAAGGATTATGACCAATTATATAAAACAATGGACTTACAGTGCTATACCGAGCTGACTGGTAGCATTAGCAATGCCTATACAGTTCCAATGAAGCTCCAAACATATATTTGCACATCCAATAGATTATTTTCTTACTACCTTTCTATATCATCATAATCACACTCCTTCACAATAAAAACTTGATCTTAAATATAAGATCATAAGCTCAAAAACTCAAACTTTGTTGACCCAAATAAAGTAATGAAATGTGTAGAAGTCTTTGCACCAAAATAAGATCGAAATATAAAATAAAATGTTGTTAACCAAACCAAGTATCCTCTAATGTTGGATCTATCATAAAAAATCACCAAACCATTAACAAAAGTTGATTTACCAAGTGTACCAACTTGATTTCTTCAAACTGTCATGTTCTTCCTAAAGACTATGTGAACCTGATATTCCTTAGTGAATATCTCATGCATCTAATGACTTCAAAATCTACGATGACAAATGGTTTAGACACAATAGTATGTCTACATTCATACCTTAAAATTGCATCCACTAACATTCCAAAACTTGTCCAAACCATATTGATCTATCTATCTGGTCTCTATCCTTCTTTCGGTAGTTAGACAAATATAATCATCAAATCCTCCAGTAAACTATCTTATCTACAACATGGTCAAGAGTAATGATAGTATTTTCCATCAATGAAAAAATACCATGCATTATATAGTGACTCTTTCCAACATAGGGATGTTGTGATAGTTCACGATCAACCTAAAAAGTTCTAGTAGCTCAATAACCTATTTCAACAAATAAAAGAATTAGAAAAAAAGTTGGATAAAGGGGCTTACCTTAGTCAATCCCCTATTTTAGAAATCAACTTTGAAATGAAATGAAATAAAGGAAAACATTTTTTCATGTAGCAAATTTTATATCTAAGAAATGAAGTATATCATACCTTTTGCAACGTGGATATTTCTTTGAATATAATCAAATATAAATTGTAGTATAACTTTGAATTCACGCCAAAAACCAAAATGAAATCATTAAAGAAAAATCTCATGTAATGGATGTTATAATTCACCTCAATGTTTGATTGAGAGATAGGGAGTGAAGAAGAAGACTTGGATGACAAGATAAGTGTATCTCCCTTCCTTGATAGAAAAATAATTTTCTTGGGCCTTTAATGATGGAAATAAGCTATATCTATGGAGAAATAAATATTGAATGCTTGAGAAGAAGACTTGATTACTAAAAATTGAACTTGACTTACTATCTTCCATAGATAGCTTGATTATGAAGGCTTGATCTTGAATGTGGTTGATAATTGATACCACAATGAGGAGAGATAGGGTGTTTATATACTTTTCACAAAATCTTGGGGGTTAAAACTCAAGCAGGATGACCATATGACATAATTTCCCACCAAAACCCCAACACAAAGATCTAGCTCATTTGTGCACCATTTTAGGAAGAAATATAGCACTTGAACATTATGTTCTTGGGTACATCATGTTTTAAATATTTTGTACCTAGGAAAAATTGTCAAAAATTGGACTGGATGTTAGGATAAGAGGGTAGATAGAGGATTATCAATTAAAACTATTTATGAGTTCAAGACAGAACATAAGGGTCAAAAATAGTGATATAGAGCCTAGGTAATAAAATGAATTATTGGATTGGAGGAAAAGTAGATAAGAACAATTAGAAATTTAAGGGCTTACCTTTATATTGAATAAGATTGGAATACAAGAGGATCCATATTTAAATTGAAGTGTCTATTAAGTGTCATATAATATCTTGTTAGAGAAACTAAACTAAGGTGGGTGTTAAATAGTCCTTAAATTATACACTAATTAGGTTCTTACATTTTAGGATTGTGAATTTATCCCCCACTTTAGTAGGAGTATGAGACAATATCACATGGTAAAGGAAATGAGAGAGGAAAGAAAAAGAGATGAATGACACAGAGATGATCATAGACAAAACACAGGGAGATAAGACATTACTATGTTCAATGACACAAGCCCCCAAATGAAGGATCTCAACTTAGATATCCATGCATAAGGGTATGCAAAACTAAACAAAAGGAAAATAATAAATAAAGAGGTTAGTACTAAAAATACTCCAAATCAACTAGTCAAAGTGACCTTGATTTAGATATATCTCAGCCACTAGCATCATTTTCAAAAATATATTACAAGGGTAAGTGCACCAAGATGGTGCACAAAAAGGGGGTATAAGTGGCCATTTTTTATGAAATCAAGGAAACCTGAACTTCAAAGAGAAATTTGAGGGTCATTCACTCAAAACTAGGAGTTGTGAAAAGAATAAGAATTGTAGTACTCTAAATCTATTTTTTGAACTACTAAAGTTTTTTAAAAGTGGATACAATTAAGAGGGTCAAACCTCTCATGCATGAAAAACTATTCCTCATTCTTTTATAAAAACATAACATAGCTTTTTTTTTTGTGCGTCACAAAATATATAGTTAGATTTAGTATTTTAAAAAACCCTTTGGTAAGATGATAGGTAAGAGTGAGATCTAGAAGTTGTGTATATTTTTATAATTTTTCATCAAGTATTTCTTTTATATGATTTTTTGAAGTGATCGCATCCTGAAAGTATAGTACCTATTTGTGCATTGGGCATAACTTGCATCAAAATAATAAAAAATGCAAACTTTTTTTTTAAAGTATATAGAATCTAGTGTAGAATAGTAATATTTAATTTATTTTTGGTTTAGTCAATTAGATCAAAATTTATTAAAAAAATATTCTACATACATATGTTTGTGAGGACTGTCAAGGCACTGGTAAAGAAAATTAAAGTTTACTATGCTAATGTTGTCAGAAAGATGAGAAGACATGTGAGATTATGGTGGTAATTTAGAGATACCCAATTGATCATTTGTAATCTTGATGAAGACAATATTAAGGAACCATCTTGGAAGATGAAAAAATGTGTTAATGGACAAATATGGAGGGAAAATTGGTTTGCAAGCCTTAGGGTATTTTTCCAACCTCTTACCAAGCCAAAAACTGTACGAGTTTTGATGTGCACAGTAACCTGTTCAAATTTTTAAAAACAAAAAGTAGCATTCAAATTTTACATAACCTATGTGGGTTATGTAGAACTAAAACCATCATTTTGAGTTTTACAAAACCCATACGGGTTATCAAGACATAAAAATGTATGCTTGTAAACATAGCATTTACTACATATATGTATAGACATACATATATAATATGTATTTATGTATGTATATATGAATATCTATTGTTATATTTATATAGAGTTATATAGATATATTTATATATGTTTTTATACATGCATGTATCTCCTCATTTACTCTCTCTCATCTTCCTTTCTACATCACCGTCTTTGTCTATTGTGAGCCCTAATTATCCTCTTTGAGCTATCTCTCTCTCTCTCTCTCTCTCTCTCTCTCTCTCTCTCCCCCTCCCCCCCCCCCCCCTAGTTCTACATAACCCACATGTGGGTTATGTAGAACTAAAAGATTACGTAATTTTTAGTTCTATAGAACCCAAATGGGTTATGAGGAATAAAAAGATTGCATAATTTTTAGTTCTTCATAACTCATGTGGGTTATGAAGAATTATTTTCAGCTCTTCATAAACCGCATGGGTTATGAAGATTTTTTTTAGTTCTTCATAACCTACATGGGTTATGAAGAAATTTGTTTAGTTCTTCATAACCCACATGGATTATAAAGATGTTTAAACTTTTTAAAAAAAAATTAAGGCTCGACATGGCTCATTTTTTGCAAGCCAAAATATTTTGAATTTCAAATAACCCACATGAGTTTTGTTAAATTTTGAGGTTTTTTTTCATGTGGCCACTTTTCTGACCAACAACTTGGTGCACTTACCTACAAGAGCATAAATAATCACATGGAAAGAGAAAGAGAATCCAAAAATTACACCACTCCATGAAAAACTAATCCTTGAGGGAGATTCTAAGTTAATAATGGACTACGAGTATACTATTTGAGATAGAAAATGACTAGTTAGAGTTCTTCTAGGGTTTCATGCTCGTGTTGCTTCCTTTAACCTCCCAATTATAAAATCACTCATGGAGTTTCCTATTGGAGACCCATCTCTAGTCTTCCATATTCCCTACCCAAAGCCTACGGTCTTAATACCTTTGGGGTCATCCTCAAGTTCCCTTGAGGCTTCTTCTCCCCAAATGGTGTTAGTGTCTGGTACTTTGAACTCTGTTGAAAAGTCTACTAGTTTTGAATCTGATACTTTTACCTTTGTTGAGGTTCCTTCTTGGTTTGGAGATTTCTTATTTAGGAAGGAATATTTGTCCTCATTTTTGGATAAATTGCTAGGTGTTAAATCATCCTCCATGAAGACTAACATCAAAAAGAAAGGGTACAAAGATGCATGCAAGATTAGTGGCATGATAGTTTAGGCAATAGATGAAATTATCAAGGAGTCTATTAAGAATTTGGAGCTATATTTGGTAGTTAAGTTCTTATATTTTTGGCCTTCTATTAATCAACTAAATAAGTGGGTTGTTTCCCATTGGATTCTTAAGGGGAGTATGAAAATTAATGTTATGGATCATAGTATGCTTTTGTTTATCTTTGTGAATAAATAGGACTTACTTTTTGTTGTAACTAATGGCCTCTGGACACATGGTATTAATCAAAGAAATATCTTAGCCCTTCAAAAATGGAAGCTTGGCCTAGATCCCCAAAGTAATATTGGTGCTCTATCCCCTACTTGGGTGTGTCTTCCTAGCCTACCCTTGGAGTTTTGGAACATTGAAGTTTTTAGAGGTATTCTTGAATCCTTCATATAGCTCCCAGTAGTAGATTAGGTTACTCAATAGAGATCTTGTCTTTTATTTTCTAGAATTTGGATTAATGTGGAGGTGAATACGGTTTTACCCACATACATAACGCTCCAATAAAAATATGGTTCTTGGGTTCAACACCTAGAATATGAGAATACTATTATGTTTTTCTAGATCTATAAGAAGGAAAGATATCTAAGTAATGTTTATAGATTTCATAATCTAATAGGCATAAACAACCTAAAACATGTAGGGTGAATCTTCTTTACCTGATACAAAGGACTCAGATAAGGTTCCCCCTTATAATGAGGCTAGGTTGGATTCCCTTATATTTAATAAGGTCAACTTTGTGGATCAAAGTGCATCAACCTCTAGCACTCTTGATCCTAATATTCTCTAGAATTCCCAGGATACAATTTCTACTGTTACCCACCCCAACTCCTTAAAATTTTATAAGGAGAACACTAGTTAGAATGAAGAGATTATTAAAGAGAACGTTATGATGGATGTTGGGTGTATGGATGGGTCTTCCTTTATCCTTTACACTATCCAAGAGGTGGTTTTGGATGAAATATTGGTCCAACTAAATATCTTGAAAACTAATGAAGTGTTATAGATGAATTCCCTTACCAGGAGCACCATAAGGCCACTTCCCATAATCTTCAACTAGAAATGATTGTGTCTAGAGGTTTAATCTCTAAAAATGATTCCAAAAACAATAAAGATAACAATGACCCTATTGTGGATCCTAAGTCAACAAGTTGTTTATCTAGTGGATCCTCCAATCATAATGGGTAGCTTTTGTTGTTAGGGTTTTCCTCCACACCTCCCTAAAGAGGGCACAAATTGTTAGAAGAGGATGATGGTACTAAATTTATCTAGAATGTGGTAGAAGGGAAAGGTAAAATAAATAAAAATTTATATGTGGGTAATGATTCTAAACAAGGAAGACCAACACAAAATGAGAGAAGAGAAAGAGAAATAGTGAATGAGGTAGAAAGTGGAAAATAGAGAACTATGGATGGTTTCTCTAATGTTAAGAAGAAAAAGAAATGAGAGCTCCACTCCTTTTTGGAGTGGTTGAGAAACTCACATGGTGGTTTTTTGGTTTTAGATTTTGTTATGAAGATTTTATCCTAGAATATGAGGGGCTTTAATATCCATAACAAACAAGACATGTTGAAATGTGCAATTCAAGAGAATAAAGTTGATATCTTGATCCTACAAGAAACTTGTTAGAGTAATAAATTATTTTCTTATTAATTAAATCATATTTGATTTAATTATTAAGTCACTTACTATCTATTTCTACTTAAGCTAAACTTTAGACATATAATAGCTAATTTCTTTATTAATCATTATCATGCAACCTAGGTTTGTTCACCCTTTTAGGGTTTCAAATTTCCCTTATAAGGATTGATCTCCTCTTTTTTTCATAACATAATTGAGAAAAATTCATTTTATTGAATTTCAACTTTTATTTTTGCACATCAAGAATGTCTCCTCTTTCATGGATCCATGTGTTCAAGCCTCTCTAGCTTCTTGCTTCTCTCTCTTTCTATGATAGGTGTTTGTGTATAGGTGTTCTTGGTAGTTGTGGGTTGTTTAATTATCAAATCCAATATGGTATTAGAGCTTCAGATATGTTTTCCCCTGTCCTCTTCTTGGGAGATTTAGCCGTGTTCATCAAATCTGTAGTTTTAGAGGGTTTTTTTGTTGGATCTAGGGGGACCTCTCTTTTTAGTCATCTTGGCCTCAAATAGATCTCACCATTGTGTTCAGAGCACCCAAGAACCCCTAGATCCATATAAATTTTGTCTATTTTGGACAAAGTTGGAATCTATGGCAAAAAAAAATTAAAATCGGCCTCGACACAGATCCCAAGGTGGTCACTGGTATTTGGAGTATTTTTTGCTCAAATAGGCCTCACTATTGAGCTTGTAATGGCTAGGGATCCCCATTTCCATATAAGGCACATCCAATTTGGGCGACATTGCATTCTAAGCCAAAAAAAATTTGCATACCAGGGTCGTACGGCCTTGGCACGCATCCCCAAGTGCACATGCAATTTTTTCAAGAAGAAAGTTTTTTTTTGTTAGTTTAGCCATTTGGCCATCAAATTTAATCTACTAGCAGATGCAGCCTCAGCTCCTGGTCATATGGTGACCAGGGGCCTAGTTTTTTTAAGCCTCAAGGGCCTATTGGGCTTTTTCAGTGATGGGCAGACAAACGTCAAATTTAGGCCCTTATTCTACTGATGTCATCATTGCATCAGCCCTTTTTTTTCATGCACCCTTTTGGGCCGTTCGACGCATCTACTCATTTTTTTCTCACAACTTGAGCATACGGTATAAAAATTGGGCAAACGAGATATCATCAAAATACTGGTTTTGAGCTCTATTCAGATCTAGAGATTTGAATTTCTGATTTTTCTTTTTTATGGTATTTTTTATATCAAAGTCAGATGTTTAGTTTTGCACTTTGGAAGCTCTATCTTGCGCATCTAGACTCTATTTTGGGAAAATGATATATCATTGGAAAGCTTGTTCTAAGACCTTTCTAGTGTTGTGAGTCATTTTTTATATTTTGATCCAAGTATATTTTGTTCAGTTTCTTGCATTTTTGTACTTTGGTGGATATCTTAGATGTTACAAGTCCTGGAACCTTTATCTTTTGTCTAATGGCTCGTATTTGGTTATTCCTTTGTTTCACCAACCTTCTCTCTTCTTTGAGCAGTGTATACTTCACTTTTGTAGCATTCTTCTATGCACATGCACGGAGATAAAGTGTCATTCTATTGCATGTATGGGATCTTGCACATGTTTGTGCTTTATTTATTTGCACTCCATTATAAAGTGCCAAGGGGTTTTGATGTCTACCTTTGTTTTCCATCTAATTTTTTCATGTGAGAATTCCTCCATCGACATTAGCCTCAGGTATCTCTATTTGCGTTTGTACTCTCTTTGTACCTTCGATGTTTCAAGTTCTTCTTCATCATGCAATTCATATTGGATGTTCTTTTCAGTGTACTTTTCATTACTCCCTTGTCAACATTATGGGGGGGTTTCTGTTGTTGGTTCTACTTCTTCCTTGGCTTGATAGTGTGAGCTATGCATTTAGTATTTGATTCTATGTACTAGGTGGATGCAGTGGCTGGGTACCTATGCATTCTGGTGAGATAGATCATTTTCCCTATGGACACTCTTTTCTTTCCTTATTTTTGAAGTACTCTTCCATCTTTGATTGATCATCTCTTCAGAATTTTGGTGTTTTTATGCCATCTATATTTTCAAGTTCAGGTGTTTGCCTTTGTTTTCCTCCTAATTCAAGTAGTATCATTTGATGGCACTCGTGCAAATTACAATATTATGTATCTTTGACTTTAGTTATTTGCCTTTGTTTTCCTCCTGATTCAAGTAGTGTCATTTGAGGGCACTCATGAAGATTACAATCTTCTCTACCTGGTCATATTACGATGGAGGATCTTCAAATCATCAGTTACTTCTTGACAAAGTTTACAGCTTCTTGCTTCATTGATGTTCTACATGTTCATCCTTGTTCCTATTTTTTGGAACATTCCTATTTTTAGAGGCTTCTTCAATCCTTCAGACTAGTCTTCATCTCTTTTTGGAGTAGATTTTTTCCCATGTGGTTTTCTCTGTTTCTCCAATTTTACAGAGACTCTCTTTTGTACTTGGGTACCTAATCAAGCCTTTTGTTTCTGGGACCCATTTGTTTTTAGTAGTTCTTTCTAAGTTTTTAGCTTCTCCCAAAGTTCATCTTAAGGGGGGGTGTAAGAGTAATAAAGTGTTTTCTTATTAATTAAATCAAGTTTGATTTAATTATTAAGTTACTTATTATCTCTTTCTACTTAAGCTAAAATTTAGGCATAAAATAATTTATTTATTTATTAATTATTATCATGAAACTTAGGTTTGTTCACCCTTTTAGAGTTTTAGATATCCTTTATAAGGATTGATCTCCTCTTGTTCTCATAACAGAATTGAGAAACATTCATTTTATTAAATTTCAACTTTTGTTTTTGCACATCAAGAAAGTCTCCTCTTTCATGGATCCATGCGTTCAGGCCTCTCTAGCTTCTTGCTTCTCTCTCTTTTGTGACAGGTGTTTGCGTGCAGGTGTTCTTGGGAGTTGTGGATTGTTTACTCATCAACTCCAATAAAACCAAAATGAATAGGAAAGATTTTAAGAATATTGTTATTAATATTGGGTGTGGTGCTGAGTGGGAAACTTGTGACTCTATTGGTTCCTTTGAAGTGATAGCTATGCTATGAAATCCTAGTAAGGTGGAGGGCTCATTGTTTCATTCCTCTAACAATATTTTGATTGTCTCATTTAAAAATATTGTTCTAGGAACTTGATTAATGTCTATGCTCCTAATGTCAGGTATCAAAGGAGATATTTTTGGGACTCTCTAGATGCTCTAATTTTTGTAAATAACTCTATTAAATAGATTATGGGGGGTTATTTCAACTCACCCCTCTTTCCCTTGGAGAATTTTGGTGGTACTGAAGACTTTAGTGAAAGCGTGTTGCATCTAGGGGACTTTTTTACTTCCATGGGAATCATGGATATTTTTCTCCATAATATACATTTCACATGGTCTAATATAAGATAGGAGAATAATCTTATACATGTTAGATTAGACAGATTCATCCTTTCCTCGAATTGATCAAATCTTGTAGATTTTTATCTCATTGCTCACCCTAGAACTAGATCTGATCATAGTGCCTTTCTCTTGAATTAGATGGATGATAAAAGGAAATTTTCCTCACTTTTAAGGTTTTAAATAATGTGGATTGCTCACCTAAAATTTTGAATATTAGTTGATCACTGGTGGAATACTATTTTTGTTGGCTCCCCGATGATCCAAGTTTGCAAAAAACTTAAAATCATCATTGAAGATAAAGTCAGAGGATGGAACCAATCTTCATTTTACAACATTTTCTCTAGGAAAAAATGATTTACAACTAAATTCAATTATATTCAAGGGAGAATAGATAAGGGAGAAAATTATTTGTACATTTTTTAACAAGAGAGAGTCCTACGAGAACAATGGGTCAAACTTAACAAGGAGGAAATATTTTGGAATAAAAAATCTAGGATTCAATGGCTCACAAAAGGAGATCAAAACAAAAAATTATTTCATCAATCCACCCTAAAACATAGAAGTATAAATAGAATCATAAATTGGCTACTTCCAAATGGAAATTTTGTGGAAGATGAAGAGGATATTGTTGATGAAGTAGTGAATTTTTTTGCTAATACCCAAGGTAATGTACCCTGATGGTTTTCTTGAGGAAATCCCCTATCTGATTGATGAGGAGGATAAAAAAAATCTTTCCAAAAATGTTTCCATGGAAGAAGATAGGAGTGCTTTTATCTCTTTTTGTGGCTTTAAATCTCCTAGACCTAATGGATTTCCTTTGGCTTTCTTCCAAAAGCTCTAGGATATAATAGGAGAAGATATTTTTAAAGATGGGAGAGATTTTTTTAGAACTGGGAGGGTGGTTAAACAAATAAACTCTACTTACATTGTGCTCATTCCCAAGGTGACCCTCAGACTATGTCAAGCTATAGACCTATTAGCCTCTACAATACTCTATATAAAATTATTTCTAAGGTGGTGGTCAATAGACTTAAGAAGGTTTTGAAAGTTTTTTTCAAAATGTAGAGTTCAGTGTCCGTTCAGGCAAAAAAGTGTAACCCACTATTGTGGGTTCACCCATAACTATGGCACCTATGCAGAGAACTATATTTATTGGAGTGAAGGTAAAGCTAATTGGAAATATTTAATATGACATCTACAAAAAGGTCATGATATATTTACATATATCATCAATCAACTTCTAGAAAATCTGAGATCTCTATCTTTTTCTCACTAGATTGTGCTCTCTTTTCCCAATCTTGTGATGATAGATGAATTTGGAGGTACAAATCATTAGGGTCCTTCTCTATTAGTTCTTCTTATTGGGTAATGCAAAGGATGGAAGATAATGAATAATTATGGAGGTCTATCTAGATTCCCAATCTTATCCCAAAAATCATTTTTTTTGGTGGGTTGTTGCTCATGGGAGGATTCTCACCATGGAAAGTCTTAATAGGAATGGTTTTTATTTTTTTATTAGATGTATTCTTTTTCAAGGTGATAATTAATCCATTTATCATATCTTTATTCATTTCCCCTTCACTATTAAAGTTTGGCACCTTGTCCTCTCTTCCCTCAATGTGGTCTGGATAATGCCCAGTACTATGAGTTTTTCAATTGATCAATGGAGTTTCACTCCTCTCAATCACCCTATTCTCAATAAATTATGGGCACAAATTCTCCCATTCATGACCTAGAATGTTTTGGAAGGAGATAAATAATAGAATTTTTTAGGGATCAAGATAGAACTAGCTTTACTTTGTTTCAGATCATAAAGAAGAAAGTAATTGAAAACATTAATGTTGCTTCTTTTAGAAAAGGGAAAGTGCTCCCCACTTTGCATGACTTGAGAATCAAAAAAATTGGAATATTCACTAGGACCTTTTTGATATTGATTGGATTAATATTTGGAAAAGAAGGTTAACCGATTGGATTCCTTGAGAGATATGTTGGGTGAAATGTAATGTTGATGGATGTGCTAAAGGAAATATGGAGATCTCTTCTACTGGAGGAGTTATAAGGGATTAGAATGGGGCTTTCATTTAAGGATTTGGTAAAAATCTTGGAATGGGGCTTTCATTTAAGGATTTGGTAAAAATATTGGAATGGGGACTAATAACCATGTTGAAGCTATGGCTTCTTGGAAAGGATTAAAACATGTGAAAGATATAAACTATGACAAAGTTATCTTATAGGAGGATTTTAAAATGATCATGGATCACTTGAAGGGTAAAGATGGTTTCTCATGCTACATCTCTAGTCTAATGGATGATTGTAAAAAAATACTCTCTACTTTCATTAATTTAGGCTCCTCCATACTCTTAGGGAGGGTAATAGTGCCATGGGGCTGCAATTCTTGTGATAGGGGCTATATTACCTTTGAAAAATGTCATCAAAGGTTGAAAGAGATTCTTGCCAATGAAAGAAAAAAGTATTAGATTTTGTATGCTCCAAATTTGGTGGAAGATGTGTATTTTTATTGGATGTCTAATGATCATACATGAAAATTTTCCTTTGAATAACAAAGTTAAGGTACAAATCATGGGGGATTAGTTGATTTTCCCATCAATGTGTTATGAGAAAGCCCTAGGTTTTAAATGATTCCAAAGAAAGAATCATGTTCAAAATAATTATGTTAAACGTGGGAAGAAGGTTTTCACTATTTTAATGAATAAAGGATATCCAAAAGCGATTACTAATATGGTTATTAAACATCAAAGGTGGATCATGAGGCATTCATGTGATAAAGAGAAGATGATGACTAAGGAGGTGGAATTTTCTTGTAAGGGTCATCAATGGTATTGCAATTGGATCAAGTTGAGTTGGAAAAAAAATGGAGTTATAAGGAACTTTGATATTGATATTAATTATGTGGACACATCTTTTATTGATAAAGCTTATGAAATGGATGATTATAATGCTTTCTTCCTCTTCACAAGAGGAAAATGCCATTTGAAATCTCTAAAAGATTATTTCTTTAGTAATCTGGACACTTGTATCATTGTTAGAGGTGATACCAGAAATCACATTGGTTTAATTCGAAGTGGACATATTTCATTCTTCAAGAAGCTTCCACATTTTTATAGAAAGAGATGAAGAAAGTATTTCCTATATTATTTATTTTTTAGTTACAGAGGTCCTATTAGAATGACAATGAAAGAGACCCAAGTCAGCTTCAAGGAAGTCAGAATCATCGGTGGGCCTTTAAAGAAGGTGGAGTTGAGGGACTGTAAGTAGTTAATGTAGAATGGTGAACTATGGGATGAGTATAGTAAAGATGGACTAACTAATTACATTCAAGATGTGAAGGGATTTAATAGTACCCTCACCATGAAATGTATTAATTCATGGCATTAGGGAAATGTGGCTATCATAAGTGTTAAATTATGTGTTATGCCAGAGCTAATTGTTGAGGCTATAGGGATCAAGTGTGAAGGGAAAAATGTAGAGAAAAAGACAACTGGAGATTATAAGAGCTATATGAATAAATTCTTTGAGAAGGGCAAGAAACTAGTGATTGTGGCAAATTGTAGTGGGTATGATCACTCTTCCCTTCCCCTTCATATGCTCTGGTCTATCCTTATGTGATGAAATACTTAATGTTAGAGGGATATTTCACTACTTTCCATGGTTACCATTTTTCAATTTTGAATCATATAAGACATGAGGATAAAACTAATGTTCCTTATTTTATATTCTCTTCATTGAGTAATAGAATTTCTAAGGGTGAGTCCCCTCTCGTGCACCTGAAATTGATCTATGTTTTGTGTTGGGATAGGAAAGATATAGTACTAAGAGGGGAGGGGTGAATCGGTACCCTCAAAATGTTTTCTAAATCAACAATCTGCAATAGTAGTGTCTATCTAACCAACTAATTCCATTGTTTGCAACATACATTCAAATAACTTTGTAAATGTAAAGTGCATGAAAAACAAAAAATAAATTATTCATGAAATGTAACACATGACACAATTATTTTGTTTACGCAGAAACCCTTGTTAGAAGGTAAAAATTATGGTGGGGATGACACCCACAAATTCTTCACTGCTGCAGTAAATAAAGTATGTCGATTAAGGCTACAAGTGTGATGGTGATCTTACCTTGTTAGGAGTAATAATGAGATTGATTAAATCTACCTCATGAAAGGATTTTAGCAACACCAAATAAGTGTGCACTCAGTTAAGAGATTTACAATAGACTGTTAAGTCTACTCTGTTAAGAGATTTATAATCCTGTTATAATGGTTAGAAGATAACGGAAAATATTTGTACATGACAACTTCAACTTGTTTGAATCAGATCTATGAAGTACTGAATAGATTTCACCTTGATGTGTAATGTATTTCTCTTTGTCCTGCTCGGTAGCCTTGTATGTTTATGATAAACTGAATATTATTTCTGATAACTGCTCATTCATGTAAACCTTTGTCTGAATTCTAATGTCATGTAGGTTGCTACTTCTTCATGATCTCTTGTTATGTCAAAATGACATCAATTACAATTATATAGAAAATTGGTTTTACCTAATTAGGATTACAACATCTTATAAAACCTAAGATCTACGGTGTACAAAAATAACCTAGATTTAACAATTACATAGGAATCATCATAATAATGAATGATTACATCCATAATAAATGTGTCTCAATCTTGGTAAAATGTTTATAGATCTGTGTAAACCATTTTCATAGAGATATGTGCCTTTACTAATTACTATATTATTTCTTGAACAACTCGGTAATTACTGCATTCTCTGTTTGGTGAATAAACTGATGCTTGGTGTTTACTGACTCGGTGCTCGGTATACTCTGATTCTCGGTAAGCATACTCAGTTAAACCTATATCCATTTAAATTTTGGTTCTTCCTTGTGACTTCTCAGTATGAAGACTTTGTAAGTTCAACCGACTAGCTTCTATAGCTTCTTAATCCATCCTTTACTGACTGATCTTAGTTGATACTAATGACAACATCTAATGCTCAAATAGAGATAATAGTTTTGTATCAATTTGTAATTGGTAATTATGCTCTAAACAATCAGTGTATTACCTATCCCCAACTAGAAGGCCAATAATTTGAGGAACCCCCTTACAGTACATTCAAAATAAAAATCTTAGGTAGCAACCCTCTCCCTGAAAGTTCAAACCCTAAGCCGAAGAACAAGAAGATTATTAAATCTCCTCCTTGGTCTATTCCTCAAGTCTCTTTTGAAGAAGCCCTCCTTGATACTACCCCAAACAATAAACCTAACCCTCCTAAGGTTAGGAAAACTAATTATGGAGCTAAAAAGAACATCATTGTTGTGAATAAAGAGGATAAAAAAGAGGGTACTAATTCTCAGCAAGGCCAAAAGATAGATAGATATGGGGAAAAGAAGTAAACCATGAGTTTTGGGGAACATAGGTTTTCTCCCTTAAGGAATATAAAATATACTAAGGGGAAAAATCTTGAAGAAGAGGTGGTCCCTAAAATCAACCTTGAGTATGAACCTGATGAAAGTGAAGACACATGCATCTCAAAGGATTAGGATTATGAAAAAGAAACTGAAGAGGTGGAAGATACTAAAGAAGAGAAATCCCTATATATCACTGTGAATCTTGATGACTTAGAGGAAATAGTGAATATGGCTTGTACTTCCCTTCTTATACCTGAAGAAGGCTACAAGATGAAAAAATCCCCTAACCCTAACTTGGATTGGGAATAGGATCATGAGACGTTGGAATAGATTTAAAAGACCTCCAAAAAAGAATGATTTCTTTGGAAAATTCTATTATCCCTACTATTCCTAAACGGGATTTCAATGCTACTTTCTCTACAATCTATCTATTGGTGAGCAAAATAATGAAGAAGACTATATTTGGAGTGGCTATGAGAAAAATTAGGATGAGGAAAAGTGATAAGAAGAAGAAGAAGAAGTCTGATAAGAAGGACGAATAGGAACCTAAAGGAGCTTGTAAGAATTTTGATATCACTCTGATACCATGTAAGAATTTGCCTAAGGCAAAGAATAGATGCCAAGATCTAGAAGCTCAAGAGATAGCACAAGAGAGACAAAATGTGATATGATCAAATGATCAAATAATGAATAATAGATTGATTGATTGATTATACAATGTAAGAGTGCCTAAATATATAGGCAAAGCAAGATATCTAGAAAATATGCAAGTGATAAGATCACAACTAGACATGGTGGAATCACATGTCCACCAAAGGTGGATCATCCTCCATTGTACATGAAAGTATGTGCAACATGTGCAACAATGAGAGGATGATAATGTGATAAGATCACTAAAGGTGGATCTCACACACAAAGAGGTATGAGAAGACAACTATGACCACCTAAAGTGGAGATTCTCCTAACCATGTGCTAAAAAGAAATGCAAACTCCTAGGTGTCTCAAAGACAACTAATTATGCAAATGCATTATCCTAAGTAAACTCAAGTAAAGTGTAATTAGTAAATACTTAATTACACCAACACCCCCCCTTAAGTGCAACTTAGGGGAATGCACTTAATCTCACAATGCAAGATGGGTCTCGGCTTCTAGGCCATGTAAGGTACCCATGTACAATAAGAACAATGCAATCTCTCATAAAGCGGAGAAAGAGGGAAAACCTCATGGGAAAAACCCTCCCCCAAAAGAGATATGAATACAAGATGCATGTATGGATGGAGTAATCAAGACCCCCCTATTATGACATACATCATGCATATACAATAAAGAATCCCCCCAAAGGAAGGAAATAGGGAAGAGAGACAAAGTAGCCCCCACTCAATGTTGAATCTCCTACAAAGATTGATGCAGGAGCATCCTGGGTGTAAGAGCAATCTTGCATCACCCAAAAATATTTATGTTTTAATATTCAATAAGGGTTATTTTGTGCAGAGCTGCTATTTATGGAAAGTTACTATTTTTGGTAATTTTTGTATGTGCTCAGAATGATCTGATTTCTTTCTTGGAGGTTCATTTTGGTCATACAAGTCTGCCAGTAAAGTTTCATTGCCAGATCAAGTGTATATTGGAAGATATTGAAGATTTTCGGTATTGGCAGCAGGGGACAGAAACTTTGAACTCAGTTTTGAAGGCTTTAGAGGCCCCGGATGAGGTCGAATTTTGGGCTTAATAAAGCTTGCTTAATTCAAGTGTTGTAGAGCTCCTCGCGCCCTTTCCGAAATGGGGTTACAATAGTCAATCGGGTCAACTGGTGATGACTTATGGTCTTCGGAAGTTGGGTCACTTGAAATGGCGGAAAATGATTTTTCTTCAAAATTTCTGTTCGGGTTTCAAAATTTATTTTGAGCCGACTATGATGTAATGAAATGTAAAATAAAAATAATTCTAAGTTTGGTCGGCCTTATTGGCTAAAATTCTGGAACCTTCCCAGGCGGTGAAAAATTGCCTATATAAGGAAGGCTGTATTATTGTCTTAGGCAGTTCAGAATAGTTCTGGTAGTAGATCTGGGTAATAGTTCGAGGCTTTGTCCTACAGAATATTGTAAGGGAATGCCCATGTGGCTTTGCATATTGTAATTCTGAAAGTTTGTAATTCCACATTTGTGGAGATAATAAGAAGCCAATTTTCTGTTCTTGCATATTATTGTTGTTGTTTCTCTATATCTGTTATGTGTTTGTGGTATTAAGGGGAGCACCCTTCATCAAGTGGTATCAGAGCAGGAGTTCTTGAGTGTGTAAACAGATCGCCGACTGTGAGGCAGTTTGCACCAGGACCGTGGCTAGGGTTTCAGCGCGCATCGCGAAAATGCCTCCACGAAGAGAACGTGGCGGAAGACCTGGTGTTGTGACACCCGAGGTTAGAGAGTTGCAGAGACAAGTGCGAGCATTGCAAGAAGAGATTCGTAGAGGAATGAATCTTAATGTCAGAGACGAAAGCGAGGATGAAGCCGAAGAAGAATATCAAGAAGGAAAAATTGAAATTGTGAACCAGGAGGAAGAAAGATTTTTTCGGGCGATTTCCAAGATTGGGAAAAGACCTAAGATTGAGGTTCCTACATTTTCTGGAAATCTTAACCCAGAGGAATTGATCGACTAGATCAATGAATGTGAAGAATATTTTGAGTATGAAGATGTTGAGGATCCTGATAGGGTCAAATTTGCGAAAGCCAGATTGAAAGGTCATGCGAAGATCTGGTGGCAAGAAATTCAATTAGAGCGAAATAGAAGAGGGAAAGATAAAATCACAAGATGGGATCGGATGGTGGATAAATTGAAGCGACAGTTCATTCCTGTTGATTATGAGCTTGACCTACTGAAGAAAATGCAGAGTTTGAAGCAAGCAGGAAGATCTGTTCAGGAGTATACAGAGGAGTTCTATCGACTTCTCATCAAAACAGGCCATGCAGAAGCTGATAAGGAGAAAGTTGCCCGATACCTTAATGGGTTAAGGCCAAGCATTTAGGAGGAGCTGAATCTGGTTTGAATGAACAGTATTGAGGAGGCATACCAATTTGCCCTAAAAGTAGAGGAAAAGCTGAACAAGAAGTTCGAGAGCAGACAAAATGGAAGAGGTCGCGGTGGACGATCTGGTGGACGGTCATATGGTGGTCGAAATGAAGATCTGAAAAAGAATGATGAGGCCAGTACCAGTCAGAATCAGCGTGGAAATAATTCCAATCGCTTCCAGGATCAGAATAATAGAGATCAGAGGGGAAGAGGAAGAGGACAAGGATCTGGACGAGGAGGCTTCCGTGGAACATGTTTTCACTGTGGAGAAGAAGGTCATAGGGCATTTGAATGTCCTCAGCACCAAGGCAGAATAGACAGGAGAAATGAAGGCCAGGCCAGAGTTGCACATGTAGATGAAGATGCCAGATCATCAAATTCTGAAGATGCTGAAAGAGGAGAAACGTTGATTAACAGAAGAGTCCTGTTGAGTGGTGAGAATGAACCTGAGCAAAGGAGAAGCCTGTTTCGCACCAGGTGCAAGTGTGAAGGTAAATGTTGTGATGTGATTATTGATAGTGGAAGCACTGACAATTTGGTGTCAGAAGAGATGGTGACAAAGTTGAAACTCAAGAGATAGAAACACCCACATCCATATCGGATTGCCTGGGTACAGGATGACCACAAGGTCATGGTCAATGAACAATGCCTAGTGAAGTTCAAGATTGGCGGGTACCAAGATGAGGTACTATGTGATATCATCTCTATGGATGCATGTCATATGTTATTGGGTAGACCGTGGCAGTTTGACAGATGTGCTGTACACGATGGTCGTGCGAATACCTATTCCCTGACAAAGGATGGAGTGCGACATAAGCTAAAGCCATTGAAGGAGACCGAAGAAAAGGTATGTGGTAATGCAAGAATAACATTTGTTGATGGAAGGAAATTCCTAGATGATATGAGGCATGAGCATGTATGTTTTGCTTTAATTCCAAAAGCTGGTAAAGAGGAAGTAGAAGACGTTCCTGTAGAAGTTGCAGATTTGTTGAATGAGTTTCAGGATATTGTATCCGATAACGTGCCTGATGGATTACCACCAGTCAGGAAGATCAGTCATCAGATGGACTTGATCCCAGGAGCGAGTTTGCCGAATAAGGCAGCACACAGAATGACACCTGCAGAAAGTGAGGAGTTGAACAGACAAGTGCATGAACTGTTACAGAAAGGATTGATTCGAGAGAGTCTGAGTCCCTGTGCTGTACCAGCGGTATTAGCACCAAAGAAGAATGGAGAATGGAGGATGTGTACAGATTCTAGGGAAATAAACAAGATCACAATCAAGTACAGGTTTCCATTGCCACGAATGGATGATATTATGGACTGTTTGAGTGGAGCTGTGTATTTCTCAAAGATAGATCTGAAAAGTGGATATCATCAGATTCGGATCAGAGAAGGAGATGAATGGAAGACTGCCTTCAAGACAAAGGAAGGACTGTATGAGTGGTTGGTCATGCCTTTTGGGCTAACCAATGCACCGAGCACTTTCATGCGGCTCATGAACGAGGTTCTGAAAGAATTTCTGGGTAAGTTTGCCATTGTTTACCTAGATGATATTTTGATCTTTAGTAAGACATTGGATGAGCATATGATGCATATTCGTATGGTATTTGAGAAGTTGAGAGAAGAGAAATTGTTGATTAATTTGAAGAAGTGCAGTTTTGTGAAAAAAGAGTTAGTGTATTTGGGATTTGTAGTTTCAGTAGAAGGTCTAAAAATGGACCCAGAGAAGGTACAGGCTATCCTTGAATGGCCTACTCCAAGAAGTGCTACTGAGGTAAGATGTTTTCATGGTTTAGCTAGTTTTTACAGAAAGTTTATCAGAAATTTTAGCAGTATTTGTGGACCCTTGACTGAAACAATGAGAGGGGATAGAAAAGAGTTTAAGTGGACTAATGGGGCAGAAAGGAGTTTTCAATTATTGAAACAAAAAGTTACAGAACAACCTGTTTTAGCACTTCCAGATTTTAATAAGGTGTTTCAAGTAGATTGTGATGCTAGTGGTACTGCAATAAGAGCTGCTATGAGCCAAGAAGGTAAACCTGTTGCTTATTTCAGTGAGAAGTTAAATGATGCCAAGAGGAAATATTCTGTTTATGATCAGGAATTTTATGCTATAGTTCAGGCATTAAAGAAGTGGAGACATTATCTGCTTCCTAAGGAGTTTGTTTTGTACACTGATCACCAAGCTTTGCAATATTTGAACATCCATGAAGAGGTGAGGAAGCATATTACCAAGATGAACGCACAGTATAAGGCTAAGGCAGATGAGAAAAGGAGGTATAAGGAATTTCAGGTTGGTGATGAAGTCATGGTTCATTTGCGGAAGGAGCGGTTTCCAGTTGGTACATATAACAAGCTGAAAATGAAGAAGTTTGGACCATGTAGGATACTGAAGAAACATGATTCAGGAAATGCATATGAGGTAGAATTACCTACTGAGCTAAATATTTCGCCAGTGTTTAACATTTCAGACCTGACAGAGTATCATGAGGGAGGTGTTGAAGATGAGATCATAGCGGCACAGTGGAGTATTCCAGCAACTAGTTTAGACACTAAGGAGATTGAAGATATACTGGATAGTCGTGTTGGCAGAAGCACAAGGAACAGGACATATGAAGAATATCTGGTCAAGTGGAAAGGACGACCTGTTGAAGATTCATCATGGCTAACAAAGGAGGAGGTTAACCGTCTTGGTTTTCCTCTGCACACCTGAGTCGTGACAGGGTCACTTCTCAAATTACCTCGGGTGTCTGATGCAGGAGCATCCTGGGTGTAAGAGCAATCTTGCATCACCCAAAAATATTTATGTTTTTATATTCAATAAGGGTTATTTTGTGCAGAGCTGCTATTTATGGAAAGTTACTATTTTTGGTAATTTTCGTATGTGCTCAGAATGATCTGATTTCTTTCTTGGAGGTTCATTTTGGTCATACAAGTCTGCCAGTAAAGTTTCATTGCCAGATCAAGTGTATATTGGAAGATATTAAAGATTTTCGGTATTGGCAGCAGGGGACAGAAACTTTGAACTCAGTTTTGAAGGCTTTAGAGGCCCCGGATGAGGTCGAATTTTGGGCTGAATGAAGCTTGCTTGATTCAGGCGTTGTAGAGCTCCTCGCGCCCTTTCCGAAATGGGGTTACAATAGTCAATCGGGTCAACTGGTGATGACTTATGGTCTTCGGAAGTTGGGTCACTTGAAATGGCGGAAAATGATTTTTCTTCAAAATTTCTGTTCGGGTTTCAAAATTTATTTTGAGCCGACTATGATGTAATGAAATGTAAAATAAAAATAATTCTAAGTTTGGTCGGCCTTATTGGCTAAAATTCTGGAACCTTCCCAGGCGGTGAAAAATTGCCTATATAAGGAAGGCTGTATTATTGTCTTAGGCAGTTCAGAATAGTTCTGGTAGTAGATCTGGGTAATAGTTCGAGGCTTTGTCCTACAGAATATTGTAAGGGAATGCCCATGTGGCTTTGCATATTGTAATTCTGAAAGTTTGTAATTCCACATTTGTGGAGATAATAAGAAGCCAATTTTCTGTTCTTGCATATTATTGTTGTTGTTTCTCTATATCTGTTATGTGTTTGTGGTATTAAGGGGAGCACCCTTCATCAAGTGGTATCAGAGCAGGAGTTCTTGAGTGTGTAAACAGATCGCCGACTGTGAGGTAGTTTGCACCAGGACCGTGGCTAGGGTTTCAGCGCGCATCGCGAAAATGCCTCCACGAAGAGAACGTGGCGGAAGACCTGGTGTTGTGACACCCGAGGTTAGAGAGTTGCAGAGACAAGTGCGAGTATTGCAAGAAGAGATTCGTAGAGGAATGAATCTTAATGTCAGAGACGAAAGTGAGGATGAAGCCGAAGAAGAATATCAAGAAGGAGAAATTGAAATTGTGAACCAGGAGGAAGAAAGACTTTTTCGGGCGATTTCCAAAATTGGGAAAAGACCTAAGATTGAGGTTCCTACATTTTCTGGAAATCTTAACCCAGAAGAATTGATCGACTGGATCAATGAATGTGAAGAATATTTTGAGTATGAAGATGTTGAGGATCCTGATAGGGTCAAATTTGCGAAAGCTAGATTGAAAGGTCATGCGAAGATCTGGTGGCAAGAAATTCAATTAGAGCGAAATAGAAGAGGGAAAGATAAAATCACAAGATGGGATCGGATGGTGGATAAATTGAAGCGACAGTTCATTCCTGTTGATTATGAGCTTGACCTACTGAAGAAAATGCAGAGTTTGAAGCAAGCAGGAAGATCTGTTCAGGAGTATACAGAGGAGTTCTATCGACTTCTCATCAGAACAGGCCATGCAGAAGCTGATAAGGAGAAAGTTGCCCGATACCTTAATGGGTTAAGGCCAAGCATTCAGGAGGAGCTGAATCTGGTTCGAATGAACAGTATTGAGGAGGCATACCAATTTGCCCTAAAAGTAGAGGAAAAGCTGAACAAGAAGTTCGAGAGCAGACAAAATGGAAGAGGTCGCCGTGGACGATCTGGTGGACGGTCATATGGTGGTCGAAATGAAGATCTGAAAAAGAAGGATGAGGCCAGTAGCAGTCAGAATCAGCGTGGAAATAATTTCAATCGCTTCCAGGATCAGAATAATAGAGATCAGAGGGGAAGAGGAAGAGGACAAGGATCTGGACGAGGAGGCTTCCGTGGAACATGTTTTCACTGTGGAGAAGAAGGTCATAGGGCATTTGAATGTCCTCAGCACCAAGGCAGAATAGACAGGAGAAATGAAGGCCAGGCCAGAGTTGCACATGTAGATGAAGATGCCAGATCATCAAATTCTGAAGATGCTGAAAGAGGAGAAACGTTGATTAACAGAAGAGTCCTGTTGAGTGGTGAGAATGAACCTGAGCAAAGGAGAAGCCTGTTTCGCACCAGGTGCAAGTGTGAAGGTAAATGTTGTGATGTGATTATTGATAGTGGAAGCACTGACAATTTGGTGTCAGAAGAGATGGTGACAAAGTTGAAACTCAAGAGACAGAAACACCCACATCCATATCGGATTGCCTGGGTACAGGATGACCACAAGGTCATGGTCAATGAACAATGCCTAGTGAAGTTCAAGATCGGCGGGTACCAAGATGAGGTACTATGTGATATCATCTCTATGGATGCATGTCATATGTTATTGGGTAGACCGTGGCAGTTTGACAGATGTGCTGTACACGATGGTCGTGCGAATACCTATTCCCTGACAAAGGATGGAGTGCGACATAAGCTAAAGCTATTGAAGGAGACCGAAGAAAAGGTATGTGGTAATGCAAGAATAACATTTGTTGATGGAAGGAAATTCCTAGATGATATGAGGCATGAGCATGTATGTTTTGCTTTAATTCCAAAAGCTGGTAAAGAGGAAGTAGAAGACGTTCCTGTAGAAGTTGCAGATTTGTTGAATGAGTTTCAGGATATTGTATCCGATAACGTGCCTGATGGATTACCACCAGTCAGGAAGATCAGTCATCAGATGGACTTGATCCCAGGAGCGAGTTTGCCGAATAAGGCAGCACACAGAATGACACCTGCAGAATGTGAGGAGTTGAACAGACAAGTGCATGAACTGTTACAGAAAGGATTGATTCGAGAGAGTCTGAGTCCCTGTGCTGTACCAGCGGTATTAGCACCAAAGAAGAATGGAGAATGGAGGATGTGTACAGATTCTAGGGAAATAAACAAGATCACAATCAAGTACAGGTTTCCATTGCCACGAATGGATGATATTATGGACTGTTTGAGTGGAGCTGTGTATTTCTCAAAGATAGATCTGAAAAGTGGATATCATCAGATTCGGATCAGAGAAGGAGATGAATGGAAGACTGCCTTCAAGACAAAGGAAGGACTGTATGAGTGGTTGGTCATGCCTTTTGGGCTAACCAATGCACCGAGCACTTTCATGCGGCTCATGAACGAGGTTCTGAAAGAATTTCTGGGTAAGTTTGCCATTGTTTACCTAGATGATATTTTGATCTTTAGTAAGACATTGGATGAGCATATGATGCATATTCGTATGGTATTTGAGAAGTTGAGAGAAGAGAAATTGTTGATTAATTTGAAGAAGTGCAGTTTTGTGAAGAAAGAGTTAGTGTATTTGGGATTTGTAGTTTCAGCAGAAGGTCTAAAAATAGACCCAGAGAAGGTACAGGCTATCCTTGAATGGCCTACTCCAAGAAGTGCTACTGAGGTAAGATCTTTTCATGGTTTAGCTAGTTTTTACAGAAAGTTTATCAGAAATTTTAGCAGTATTTGTGGACCCTTGACTGAAACAATGAGAGGGGATAGAAAAGAGTTTAAGTGGACTAATGGGGCAGAAAGGAGTTTTCAATTATTGAAACAAAAAGTTACAAAACAACCTGTTTTAGCACTTCCAGATTTTAATAAGGTGTTTCAAGTAGATTGTGATGCTAGTGGTACTGCAATAAGAGCTGCTATGAGCCAAGAAGGTAAACCTGTTGCTTATTTCAGTGAGAAGTTAAATGATGCCAAGAGGAAATATTCTGTTTATGATCAGGAATTTTATGCTATAGTTCAGGCATTAAAGAAGTGGAGACATTATCTGCTTCCTAAGGAGTTTGTTTTGTACACTGATCACCAAGCTTTGCAATATTTGAACATCCATGAAGAGGTGAGGAAGCATATTACCAAGATGAACGCACAGTATAAGGCTAAGGCAGATGAGAAAAGGAGGTATAAGGAATTTCAGGTTGGTGATGAAGTCATGGTTCATTTGCGGAAGGAGCGGTTTCCAGTTGGTACATATAACAACCTGAAAATGAAGAAGTTTGGACCATGTAGGATACTGAAGAAACATGATTCACGAAACGCATATGAGGTAGAATTACCTACTGAGCTAAATATTTCGCCAGTGTTTAACATTTCAGACCTGACAGAGTATCATGAGGGAGGTGTTGAAGATGAGATCACAGCGGCACAGTGGAGTATTCCAGCAACTAGTTTAGACACTAAGGAGATTGAAGATATACTGGATAGTCGTGTTGGCAGAAGCACAAGGAACAGGACATATGAAGAATATCTGGTCAAGTGGAAAGGACGACCTGTTGAAGATTCATCATGGCTAACAAAGGAGTTGGTTAACCGTCTTAGTTTTCCTCTGCACACCTGAGTCGTGACAGGGTCACTTCTCAAATTACCCCGGGTGTCTGATGCAGGAGCATCCTGGGTGTAAGAGCAATCTTGCATCACCCAAAAATATTTATATTTTTATATTCAATAAGGGTTATTTTGTGCAGAGCTGCTATTTATGGAAAGTTACTATTTTTGGTAATTTTCGTATGTGCTCAGAATGATCTGATTTCTTTCTTGGAGGTTCATTTTGGTCATACAAGTCTGCCAGTAAAGTTTCATTGCCAGATCAAGTGTATATTGGAAGATATTGAAGATTTTTGGTATTAGCAGCAGGGGACAGAAACTTTGAACTCAGTTTTGAAGGCTTTAGAGGCCCCAGATGAGGTCGAATTTTGGGCTGAATGAAGCTTGCCTGATTCAGGCGTTGTAGAGCTCCTCGCGCCCTTTCCGAAATGGGGTTACAATAGTCAATCGGGTCAACTAGTGATGACTTATGGTCTTCGGAAGTTGGGTCACTTGAAATGGCGGAAAATGATTTTTTTTCAAAATTTTTGTTCGGGTTTCAAAATTTATTTTGAGCCGACTATGATGTAATGAAATGTAAAATAAAAATAATTCTAAGTTTGGTGGGCCTTATTGGCTAAACTTCTGGAACCTTCCCAAGCGGTGAAAAATTGCCTATATAAGGAAGGCTGTATTATTGTCTTAGGCAGTTCAGAATAGTTCTGGTAGTAGATCTGGGTAATAGTTCGAGGCTTTGTCCTACAGAATATTGTAAGGGAATGCCCATGTGGCTTTGCATATTGTAATTCTGAAAGTTTGTAATTCCACATTTGTGGAGATAATAAGAAGCCAATTTTCTGTTCTTGCATATTATTGTTGTTCTTTCTCTATATCTGTTATGTGTTTGTGGTATTAAGGGGAGCACCCTTCATCAAGTGGTATCAGAGCAGGAGTTCTTGAGTGTGTAAACAGATCGCTGACTGTTAGGCAGTTTGCACCAGGACCGTGGCTAGGGTTTCAGCGCGCATCGCGAAAATGCCTCCACGAAGAGAACGTGGCGGAAGACCTGGTGTTGTGACACCCGAGGTTAGAGAGTTGCAGAGACAAGTGCGAGCATTGCAAGAAGAGATTCGTAGAGGAATGAATCTTAATGTCAGAGACGAAAGCGAGGATGAAGCCGAAGAAGAATATCAAGAAGGAGAAATTGAAATTGTGAACCAGGAGGAAGAAAGACTTTTTCGGGCGATTTCCAAGATTGGGAAAAGACCTAAGATTGAGGTTCCTACATTTTCTGGAAATCTTAACCCAGAGGAATTGATCGACTGGATCAATGAATGTGAAGAATATTTTGAGTATGAAGATGTTGAGGATCCTGATAGGGTCAAATTTGCAAAAGCCAGATTGAAAGGTCATGCGAAGATCTGGTGGCAAGAAATTCAATTAGAGCGAAATAGAAGAGGGAAAGATAAAATCACAAGATGGGATCGGATGGTGGATAAATTGAAGCGACAGTTCATTCCTGTTGATTATGAGCTTGACCTACTGAAGAAAATGCAGAGTTTGAAGCAAGCAGGAAGATCTGTTCAGGAGTATACAGAGGAGTTCTATCGACTTCTCATCAGAACAGGCCATGCAGAAGCTGATAAGGAGAAAGTTGCCTGATACCTTAATGGGTTAAGGCCAAGCATTCAGGAGGAGCTGAATCTGGTTCGAATGAACAGTATTGAGGAGGCATACCAATTTGCCCTAAAAGTAGAGGAAAAGCTGAACAAGAAGTTCGAGAGCAGACAAAATGGAAGAGGTCATGGTGGACGATCTGGTGGACGGTCATATGGTGGTCGAAATGAAGATCTGAAAAAGAAGGATGAGGCCAATAGCAGTCAGAATCAGCGTGGAAATGATTCCAATCGCTTCCAGGATCAGAATAATAGAGATCAGAGGGGAAGAGGAAGAGGATAAGGATCTGGACGAGGAGGCTTCCGTGGAACATGTTTTCACTGTGGAGAAGAAGGTCATAGGGCATTTGAATGTCCTCAGCACCAAGGCAGAATAGACAGGAGAAATGAAGGCCAGGCCAGAGTTGCACATGTAGATGAAGATGCCAAATCATCAAATTCTGAAGATGCTGAAAGAGGAGAAACGTTGATTAACAGAAGAGTCCTGTTGAGTGGTGAGAATGAACCTGAGCAAAGGAGAAGCCTGTTTCGCACCAGGTGCAAGTGTGAAGGTAAATGTTGTGATGTGATTATTGATAGTGGAAGCACTGACAATTTGGTGTCAGAAGAGATGGTGACAAAGTTGAAACTCAAGAGACAGAAACACCCACATCCATATCGGATTGCCTGGGTACAGGATGACCACAAGGTCATGGTCAATGAACAATGCCTAGTGAAGTTCAAAATCGACGGGTACCAAGATGAGGTGCTATGTGATATCATCTCTATGGATGCATGTCATATGTTATTGGGTAGACCGTGGCAGTTTGACATATGTGCTGTACACGATGGTCATGCGAATACCTATTCCCTGACAAAGGATGGAGTGCGACATAAGCTAAAGCCATTGAAGGAGACCGAAGAAAAGGTATGTGGTAATGCAAGAATAACATTTGTTGATGGAAGGAAATTCCTAGATGATATGAGGCATGAGCATGTATGTTTTGCTTTAATTCCAAAAGCTGGTAAAGAGGAAGTAGAAGACGTTCATGTAGAAGTTGCAGATTTGTTGAATGAGTTTCAGGATATTGTATCCGATAACGTGCCTGATGGATTACCACCAGTCAGGAAGATCAGTCATCAGATGGACTTGATCCCAGGAGCGAGTTTTCCGAATAAGGCAGCACACAGAATGACACATGCAGAAAGTGAGGAGTTGAACAGACAAGTGCATGAACTGTTACAGAAAAGATTGATTCGAGAGAGTCTGAGTCCCTGTGCTGTACCAGCGGTATTAGCACCAAAGAAGAATGGAGAATGGAGGATGTGTACAGATTCTAGGGCAATAAACAAGATCACAATCAAGTACAGGTTTCCATTGCCACGAATGGATGATATTATAGACTGTTTGAGTGGAGCTGTGTATTTCTCAAAGATAGATCTGAAAAGTGGATATCATCAGATTCGGATCAGAGAAGGAGATGAATGGAAGACTGCCTTCAAGACAAAGGAAGGACTGTATGAGTGGTTGGTCATGCCTTTTGGGCTAACCAATGCACCGAGCACTTTCATGTGGCTCATGAACGAGGTTCTGAAAGAATTTCTGGGTAAGTTTGCCATTGTTTACCTAGATGATATTTTGATCTTTAGTAAGACATTGGATGAGCATATGATGCATATTCGTATGGTATTTGAGAAGTTGAGAGAAGAGAAATTGTTGATTAATTTGAAGAAGTGCAGTTTTGTGAAGAAAGAGTTAGTGTATTTGGGATTTGTAGTTTCAGCAGAAGGTCTAAAAATGGACCCAGAGAAGGTACAGGCTATCCTTGAATGGCCTACTCCAAGAAGTGCTACTGAGGTAAGATGTTTTCATGGTTTAGCTAGTTTTTACAGAAAGTTTATCAGAAATTTTAGCAGTATTTGTGGACCCTTCACTGAAACAATGAGAGGGGATAGAAAAGAGTTCAAGTGGACTAATGGGGCACAAAAGAGTTTTCAATTATTGAAACAAAAAGTTACAGAACAACCTGTTTTAGCACTTCCAGATTTTAATAAGGTGTTTCAAGTAGATTGTGATGCTAGTGGTACTGCAATAGGAGCTGCTATGAGCCAAGAAGGTAAACCTGTTGCTTATTTCAGTGAGAAGTTAAATGATGCCAAGAGGAAATATTCTGTTTATGATCAGGAATTTTATGCTATAGTTCAGGAATTAAAGAAGTGGAGACATTATCTGCTTCCTAAGGAGTTTGTTTTGTACACTGATCACCAAGCTTTGCAATATTTGAACATCCATGAAGAGGTGAGGAAGCATATTACCAAGATGAACGCACAGTATAAGGCTAAGGTAGATGAGAAAAGGAGGTATAAGGAATTTCAGGTTGGTGATGAAGTCATGGTTCATTTGCGGAAGGAGCGGTTTCCAGTTGGTACATATAACAACCTGAAAATGAAGAAGTTTGGACCATGTAGGATACTGAAGAAACATGATTCAGGAAACGCATATGAGGTAGAATTACCTACTGAGCTAAATATTTCGCCAGTGTTTAACATTTCAGACCTGACAGAGTATCATGAGGGAGGTGTTGAAGATGAGATCACAGCGGCACAGTGGAGTATTCCAGCAACTAGTTTAGACACTAAGGAGATTGAAGATATACTGGATAGTCGTGTTGGCAGAAGCACAAGGAACATGACATATGAAGAATATCTGGTCAAGTGGAAAGGACGACCTGTTGAAGATTCATCATGGCTAACAAAGGAGGAGGTTAACCATCTTGGTTTTCCTCTGCACACCTGAGTCGTGACAGGGTCACTTCTCAAATTACCCCGGGTGTCTGATGCAGGAGCATCCTGGGTGTAAGAGCAATCTTGCATCACCCAAAAATATTTATGTTTTTATATTCAATAAGGGTTATTTTGTGCAGAGCTGCTATTTATGGAAAGTTACTATTTTTGGTAATTTTCGTATGTGCTCAGAATGATCTGATTTCTTTCTTGGAGGTTCATTTTGGTCATACAAGTCTGCCAGTAAAGTTTCATTGCCAGATCAAGTGTATATTGGAAGATATTGAAGATTTTCGGTATTGGCAGCAGGGGACAGAAACTTTGAACTCAGTTTTGAAGGCTTTAGAGGCCCCGGATGAGGTCGAATTTTGGGCTGAATGAAGCTTGCTTGATTCAAGCGTTGTAGAGCTCCTCGCGCCCTTTCCGAAATGGGGTTACAATAGTCAATCGGGTCAACTGGTGATGACTTATGGTCTTCGGAAGTTGGGTCACTTGAAATGGCGGAAAATGATATTTCTTCAAAATTTCTGTTCGGGTTTCAAAATTTATTTTGAGCCGACTATGATGTAATGAAATGTAAAATAAAAATAATTCTAAGTTTGGTCGGCCTTATTGGCTAAAATTCTGGAACCTTCCCAGGCGGTGAAAAATTGCCTATATAAGGAAGGCTGTATTATTGTCTTAGGCAGTTCAGAATAGTTCTGGTAGTAGATCTGGGTAATAGTTCGAGGCTTTGTCCTACAGAATATTGTAAGGGAATGCCCATGTGGCTTTGCATATTGTAATTCGGAAAGTTTGTAATTCCACATTTGTGGAGATAATAAGAAGCCAATTTTCTGTTCTTGCATATTATTGTTGTTGTTTCTCTATATCTGTTATGTGTTTGTGGTATTCAGGGGAGCACCCTTCATCAAGTGGTATCAGAGCAGGAGTTCTTGAGTGTGTAAACAGATCGCCGACTGTGAGGCAGTTTGCACCAGGACCGTGGCTAGGGTTTCAGCGCGCATCGTGAAAATACCTCCACGAAGAGAATGTGGCGGAAGACCTAGTGTTGTGACACCCAAGGTTAGAGAGTTGCAGAGACAAGTGCGAGCATTGCAAGAAGAGATTCATAGAAGAATGAATCTTAATGTCAGAGACGAAAGCGAGGATGAAGCCGAAGAAGAATATCAAGAAGGAGAAATTGAAATTGTGAACCAAGAGGAAGAAAGACTTTTTCGGGCGATTTCCAAGATTGGGAAAAGACCTAAGATTGAGGTTCCTACATTTTCTGGAAATCTTAACCCAGAGGAATTGATCGACTGGATCAATGAATGTGAAGAATATTTTGAATATGAAGATGTTGAGGATCCTGATAGGGTCAAATTTGCGAAAGCCAGATTGAAAGGTCATGCGAAGATCTGGTGGCAAGAAATTCAATTAGAGCGAAATAGAAGAGGGAAAGATAAAATCACAAGATGGGATCGGATGGTGGATAAATTGAAGCGACAGTTCATTCCTGTTGATTATGAGCTTGACCTACTGAAGAAAATGCAGAGTTTGAAGCAAGCTGGAAGATCTGTTCAGGAGTATACAGAGGAGTTCTATCGACTTCTCATCAGAACAGGCCATGCAGAAGCTGATAAGGAGAAAGTTGCCCGATACCTTAATGGGTTAAGGCCAAGCATTCAGGAGGAGCTGAATCTGGTTCGAATGAACAGTATTGAGGAGGCATACCAATTTGCCCTAAAAGTAGAGGAAAAGCTGAACAAGAAGTTCGAGAGCAGACAAAATGGAAGAGGTCGCGGTGGACGATCTGGTGGACGGTCATATGGTGGTCGAAATGAAGATCTGAAAAAGAAGGATGAGGCCAGTAGCAGTCAGAATCAGCGTGGAAATAATTCCAATCGCTTCCAGAATCAGAATAATAGAGATCAGAGGGGAAGAGGAAGAGGACAAGGATCTGGACGAGGAGGCTTCCATGGAACATGTTTTCACTGTGGAGAAGAAGGTCATAGGGCATTTGAATGTCCTCAGCACCAAGGCAGAATAGACAGGAGAAATGAAGGCCAGGCCAGAGTTGCACATGTAGATGAAGATGCTAGATCATCAAATTCTGAAGATGCTGAAAGAGGAGAAATGTTGATTAACAGAAGAGTCCTGTTGAGTGGTGAGAATGAACCTGAGCAAAGGAGAAGCCTGTTTCGCACCAGGTGCAAGTGTGAAGGTAAATGTTGTGATGTGATTATTGATAGTGGAAGCACTGACAATTTGGTGTCAGAAGAGATGGTGACAAAGTTGAAACTCAAGAGACAGAAACACCCACATCCATATCGGATTGCCTGGGTACAGGATGACCACAAGGTCATGGTCAATGAACAATGCCTAGTGAAGTTCAAGATCGGCGGGTACCAAGATGATGTACTATGTGATATCATCTCTATGGATGCATGTCATATGTTATTGGGTAGACCGTGGCAGTTTGACAGATGTGCTGTACACGATGGTCGTGCGAATACCTATTCCCTGACAAAGGATGGAGTGTGACATAAGCTAAAGCCATTGAAGGAGACCGAAGAAAAGGTATGTGGTAATGCAAGAATAACATTTGTTGATGGAAGGAAATTCCTAGATGATATGAGGCATGAGCATGTATGTTTTGCTTTAATTCCAAAAGCTGGTAAAGAGGAAGTAGAAGACGTTCCTGTAGAAGTTGCAGATTTGTTGAATGAGTTTCAGGATATTGTATCCGATAACGTGCCTGATGGATTACCACCAGTCAGGAAGATCAATCATCAGATGGACTTGATCCCAAGAGCGAGTTTGCCGAATAAGGCAGCACACAGAATGACACCTGCAGAAAGTGAGGAGTTGAACAGACAAGTGCATGAACTGTTACAGAAAGGATTGATTCGAGAGAGTCTGAGTCCCTGTGCTGTACCAGTGGTATTAGCACCAGAGAAGAATGGAGAATGGAAGATGTGTACAGATTCTAGGGCAATAAACAAGATCATAATCAAGTACAGGTTTCCATTGCCACGAATGGATGATATTATGGACTGTTTGAGTGGAGCTGTGTATTTCTCAAAGATAGATCTGAAAAGTGGATATCATCAGATTCGGATCAGAGAAGGAGATGAATGGAAGACTGCCTTCAAGACAAAGCAAGGACTGTATGAGTGGTTGGTCATGCCTTTTGGGCTAACCAATGCACCGAGCACTTTCATGCGGCCCATGAATGAGGTTCTGAAAGAATTTCTGGGTAAGTTTGCCATTGTTTACCTAGATGATATTTTGATCTTTAGTAAGACATTGGATGAGCATATGATGCATATTCGTATGGTATTTGAGAAGTTGAGAGAAGAGAAATTGTTGATTAATTTGAAGAAGTGTAGTTTTGTGAAGAAAGAGTTAGTGTATTTGGGATTTGTAGTTTTAGCAGAAGGTCTAAAAATGGACCCAGAGAAGGTACAGGCTATCCTTGAATGGCCTACTCCAAGAAGTGCTACTGAGGTAAGATCTTTTCATGGTTTAGCTAGTTTTTACAGAAAGTTTATCAGAAATTTTAGCAGTATTTGTGGACCCTTGACTGAAACAATGAGAGGGGATAGAAAAGAGTTTAAGTGGACTAATGGGGTAGAAAGGAGTTTTCAATTATTGAAACAAAAAGTTACAGAACAACCTGTTTTAGCACTTCCAGATTTTAATAAGGTGTTTCAAGTAGATTGTGATGCTAGTGGTACTGCAATAGGAGCTGCTATGAGCCAAGAAGGTAAACCTGTTGCTTATTTCAGTGAGAAGTTAAATGATGCCAAGAGGAAATATTCTGTTTATGATCAGGAATTTTATGCTATAGTTCAGGCATTAAAGAAGTGGAGACATTATCTGCTTCCTAAGGAGTTTGTTTTGTACACTGATCACCAAGCTTTGCAATATTTGAACATCCATGAAGAGGTGAGGAAGCATATTACCAAGATGAGCGGACAGTATAAGGCTAAGGCAGATGAGAAAAGGAGGTATAAGAAATTTCAGGTTGGTGATGAAGTCATGGTTCATTTGCGGAAGGAGCTGTTTTCAGTTGGTACATATAACAAGCTGAAAATGAAGAAGTTTGGACCATGTAGGATACTGAAGAAACATGATTCACGAAACGCATATGAGGTAGAATTACCTACTGAGCTAAATATTTCGCCAGTGTTTAACATTTCAGACCTGACAGAGTATCATGAGGGAGGTGTTGAAGATGAGATCACAGCGGCACAGTGGAGTATTCCAGCAACTAGTTTAGACACTAAGGAGATTGAAGATATACTGGATAGTCGTGTTGGCAGAAGCACAAAGAACAGGACATATGAAGAATATTTGGTCAAGTGGAAAGGACGACCTGTTGAAGATTCATCATGGCTAACAAAGGAGGAGGTTAACCATCTTGGTTTTCCTCTGCACACCTGAGTCGTGACAGGGTCACTTCTCAAATTACCCCGGGTGTCTGATGCAGGAGCATCCTGGGTGTAAGAGCAATCTTGCATCACCCAAAAATATTTATGTTTTTATATTCAATAAGGGTTATTTTGTGCAGAGCTGCTATTTATGGAAAGTTACTATTTTTGGTAATTTTCGTATGTGCTCAGAATGATCTGATTTCTTTCTTGGAGGTTCATTTTGGTCATACAAGTCTGCCAGTAAAGTTTCATTGCCAGATCAAGTGTATATTGGAAGATATTGAAGATTTTCGGTATTGGCAGCAGGGGACAGAAACTTTGAACTCAGTTTTGAAAGCTTTAGAGGCCCCGGATGAGGTCAAATTTTGGGCTGAATGAAGCTTGCTTGATTCAGGCGTTGTAGAGCTCCTCGCGCCCTTTCCGAAATGGGGTTACAATAGTCAATCGGGTCAACTAGTGATGACTTATGGTCTTCGGAAGTTGGGTCACTTGAAATGGCGGAAAATGATTTTTCTTCAAAATTTCTGTTCGGGTTTCAAAATTTATTTTGAGCCAACTATGATGTAATGAAATGTAAAATAAAAATAATTCTAAGTTTGGTCGGCCTTATTGGCTAAAATTCTGGAACCTTCCCAGGCGGTGAAAAATTGCATATATAAGGAAGGCTATATTATTGTCTTAGGCAGTTCAGAATAGTTCTGGTAGTAGATCTGGGTAATAGTTCGAGGCTTTGTCCTACAGAATATTGTAAGGGAATGCCCATGTGGCTTTGCATATTGTAATTCGGAAAGTTTGTAATTCCACATTTGTGGAGATAATAAGAAGCCAATTTTCTGTTCTTGCATATTATTGTTGTTGTTTCTCTATATCTGTTATGTGTTTGTGGTATTAAGGGGAGCACCCTTCATCAAGTGGTATCAGAGCAGGAGTTCTTGAGTGTGTAAACAGATCGCCGACTGTGAGGCAGTTTGCACCAGGACCGTGGCTAGCGTTTCAGCGCGCATCGCGAAAATGCCTCCACGAAGAGAACGTGGCGGAAGACCTGGTGTTGTGACACCCGAGGTTAGAGAGTTGCAGAGACAAGTGCGAGCATTGCAAGAAGAGATTCGTAGAGGAATGAATCTTAATGTCAGAGACGAAAGCGAGGATGAAGCCGAAGAAGAATATCAAGAAGGAGAAATTGAAATTGTGAACCAGGAGGAAGAAAGACTTTTTCGGGCGATTTCCAAGATTGGGAAAAGACCTAAGATTGAGGTTCCTACATTTTCTAGAAATCTTAACCCAGAGGAATTGATCGACTGGATCAATGAATGTGAAGAATATTTTGAGTATGAAGATGTTGAGGATCCTGATAGGGTCAAATTTGCGAAAGCCAGATTGAAAGGTCATGCGAAGATCTGGTGGCAAGAAATTCAATTAGAGCGAAATAGAAGAGGGAAAGATAAAATCACAAGATGGGATCGGATGGTGGATAAATTGAAGCGACAGTTCATTCCTGTTGATTATGAGCTTGACCTACTGAAGAAAATGCAGAGTTTGAAGCAAGCAGGAAGATCTGTTCAGGAGTATACAGAGGAGTTCTATCGACTTCTCATCAGAACAGGCCATGCAGAAGCTGATAAGGAGAAAGTTGCCCGATACCTTAATGGGTTAAGGCCAAGCATTCAGGAGGAGCTGAATCTGGTTCGAATGAACAGTATTGAGGAGGCATACCAATTTTCCCTAAAAGTAGAGGAAAAGATGAACAAGAAGTTCGAGAGCGGACAAAATGGAAGAGGTCGCGGTGGACGATCTGGTGGACGGTCATATGGTGGTCGAAATGAAGATCTGAAAAAGAAGGATGAGGCCACTAGCAGTCAGAATCAGCGTGGAAATAATTCCAATCACTTCCAGGATCAGAATAATAGAGATCAGAGGGGAAGAGGAAGAGGACAAGGATCTGGACGAGGAGGCTTCCGTGGAACATGTTTTCACTGTGGAGAAGAAGGTCATAGGGCATTTGAATGTCCTCAGCACCAAGGCAGAATAGACAGGAGAAATGAAGGCCAGGCCAGAGTTGCACATATAGATGAAGATGCCAGATCATCAAATTCTGAAGATGCTGAAAGAGGAGAAACGTTGATTAACAGAAGAGTCCTGTTGAGTGGTGAGAATGAACCTGAGCAAAGGAGAAGCCTGTTTCGCACCAGGTGCAAGTGTGAAGGTAAATGTTGTGATGTGATTATTGATAGTGGAAGCACTGACAATTTGGTGTCAGAAGAGATGGTGACAAAGTTGAAACTCAAGAGACAGAAACACCCACATCCATATCGGATTGCCTGGGTACAGGATGACCACAAGGTCATGGTCAATGAACAATGGCTAGTGAAGTTCAAGATCGGCGAGTACCAAGATGAGGTACTATGTGATATCATCTCTATGGATGCATGTCATATGTTATTGGGTAGACCGTGGCAGTTTGACAGATGTGCTGTACACGATGGTCGTGCGAATACCTATTCCCTGACAAAGGATGGAGTGCGACATAAGCTAAAGCCATTGAAGGAGACCGAAGAAAAGGTATGTGGTAATGCAAGAATAACATTTGTTGATGGAAGGAAATTCCTAGATGATATGAGGCATGAGCATGTATGTTTTGCTTTAATTCCAAAAGCTGGTAAAGAGGAAGTAGAAGACGTTCCTGTAGAAGTTGCAGATTTGTTGAATGAGTTTCAGGATATTGTATCCGATAACGTGCCTGATGGATTACCACCAGTCAGGAAGATCAGTCGTCAGATGGACTTGATCCCAAGAGCGAGTTTGCCGAATAAGGCAGCACACAGAATGACACCTGCAGAAAGTGAGGAGTTGAACAGACAAGTGCATGAACTGTTACAGAAAGGATTGATTCGAGAGAGTCTGAGTCCCTGTGCTGTACCAGCGGTATTAGCACCAAAGAAGAATGGAGAATGGAGGATGTGTACAGATTCTAGGGCAATAAACAAGATCACAATCAAGTACAGGTTTCCATTGCCACGAATGGATGATATTATGGACTATTTGAGTGGAGCTGTGTATTTCTCAAAGATAGATCTGAAAAGTGGATATCATCAGATTCGGATCAGAGAAGGAGATGAATGGAAGACTGCCTTCAAGACAAAGGAAGGACTGTATGAGTGGTTGGTCATGCCTTTTGGGCTAACCAATGCACCGAGCACTTTCATGCGGCTCATGAACGAGGTTCTGAAAGAATTTCTGGGTAAGTTTGTCATTGTTTACCTAGATGATATTTTGATCTTTAGTAAGACATTGGATGAGCATATGATGCATATTCGTATGGTATTTGAGAAGTTGAGAGAAGAGAAATTGTTGATTAATTTGAAGAAGTGCAGTTTTGTGAAGAAAGAGTTAGTGTATTTGGGATTTGTAGTTTCAGCAGATGGTCTAAAAATGGACCCAGAGAAGGTACAGGCTATCCTTGAATGGCCTACTCCAAGAAGTGCTACTGAGGTAAGATCTTTTCATGGTTTAGCTAGTTTTTACAGAAAGTTTATCAGAAATTTTAGCAGTATTTGTGGACCCTTGACTGAAACAATGAGAGGGGATAGAAAAGAGTTTAAGTGGACTAATGGGGCAGAAAGGAGTTTTCAATTATTGAAACAAAAAGTTACAGAACAACCTGTTTTAGCACTTCCAGATTTTAATAAGGTGTTTCAAGTAGATTGTGATGCTAGTGGTACTGCAATAGGAGCTGCTATGAGCCAAGAAGGTAAACCTGTTGCTTATTTCAGTGAGAAGTTAAATGATGCCAAGAGGAAATATTCTGTTTATGATCAGGAATTTTATGCTATAGTTCAGGCATTAAAAAAGTGGAGACATTATCTGCTTCCTAAGGAGTTTGTTTTGTACACTGATCACCAAGCTTTGCAATATTTGAACATCCATGAAGAGGTGAGGAAGCATATTACCAAGATGAACGCACAGTATAAGGCTAAGGCAGATGAGAAAAGGAGGTATAAGGAATTTCAGGTTGGTGATGAAGTCATGGTTCATTTGCGGAAGGAGCGGTTTCCAGTTGGTACATATAACAAGCTGAAAATGAAGAAGTTTGGACCATGTAGGATACTGAAGAAACATGATTCAGGAAACGCATATGAGGTAGAATTACCTACTGAGCTAAATATTTCGCTAGTGTTTAACATTTCAGACCTGACAGAGTATCATGAGGGAGGTGTTGAAGATGAGATCACAGCGGCACAGTGGAGTATTCCAGCAACTAGTTTAGACACTAAGGAGATTGAAGATATACTGGATAGTCGTGTTGGCAGAAGCACAAGGAACAGGACATATGAAGAATATCTGGTCAAGTGGAAAGGACGACCTGTTGAAGATTCATCATGGCTAACAAAGGAGGAGGTTAACCGTCTTGGTTTTCCTCTGCACACCTGAGTCGTTACAGGGTCACTTCTCAAATTACCCCGGGTGTCTGATGCAGGAGCATCCTGGGTGTAAGAGCAATCTTGCATCACCCAAAAATATTTATGTTTTTATATTCAATAAGGGTTATTTTGTGCAGAGCTGCTATTTATGGAAAGTTACTATTTTTGGTAATTTTCGTATGTGCTCAGAATGATCTGATTTCTTTCTTGGAGGTTCATTTTGGTCATACAAGTCTGCCAGTAAAGTTTCATTGCCAGATCAAGTGTATATTGGAAGATATTGAAGATTTTCGGTATTGGCAGCAGGGGACAGAAACTTTGAACTCAGTTTTGAAGGCTTTAGAGGCCCCGGATGAGGTCGAATTTTGGGCTGAATGAAGCTTGCTTGATTCAAGCGTTGTAGAGCTCCTCGCGCCCTTTCCGAAATGGGGTTACAATAGTCAATCGGGTCAACTGGTGATGACTTATGGTCTTCGGAAGTTGGGTCACTTGAAATGGCGGAAAATGATTTTTCTTCAAAATTTCTGTTCGGGTTTCAAAATTTATTTTGAGCCGACTATGATGTAATGAAATGTAAAATAAAAATAATTCTAAGTTTGGTCGGCCTTATTGGCTAAAATTCTGGAACCTTCCCAGGCGGTGAAAAATTGCCTATATAAGGAAGGCTATATTATTGTCTTAGGCAGTTCAGAATAGTTCTGGTAGTAGATTTGGGTACTAGTTCGAGGCTTTGTCCTACAGAATATTGTAAGGGAATGCCCATGTGGCTTTGCATATTGTAATTCTGAAAGTTTGTAATTCCACATTTGTGGAGATAATAAGAAGCCAATTTTCTGTTCTTGCATATTATTGTTGTTGTTTCTCTATATCTGTTATGTGTTTGTGGTATTAAGGGGAGCACCCTTCATCAAGTGGTATCAGAGCAGGAGTTCTTGAGTGTGTAAACAGATCGCCGACTGTGAGGCAGTTTGCACCAGGACCGAGGCTAGGGTTTCAGCGCGCATCGCGAAAATGCCTCCACGAAGAGAACGTGGCGGAAGACCTGGTGTTGTGACACCCGAGGTTAGAGAGTTGCAGAGACAAGTGCGAGCATTGCAAGAAGAGATTCGTAGAGGAATGAATCTTAATGTCAGAGACGAAAGCGAGGATGAAGCCGAAGAAGAATATCAAGAAGGAGAAATTGAAATTGTGAACCAGGAGGAAGAAAGACTTTTTCGGGCGATTTCCAAGATTGGGAAAAGACCTAAGATTGAGGTTCCTACATTTTCTAGAAATCTTAACCCAGAGGAATTGATCGACTGGATCAATGAATGTGAAGAATATTTTGAGTATGAAGATGTTGAGGATCCTGATAGGGTCAAATTTGCGAAAGCCAGATTGAAAGGTCATGCGAAGATCTGGTGGCAAGAAATTCAATTAGAGCGAAATAGAAGAGGGAAAGATAAAATCACAAGATGGGATCGGATGGTGGATAAATTGAAGCGACAGTTCATTCCTGTTGATTATGAGCTTGACCTACTGAAGAAAATGCAGAGTTTGAAGCAAGCAGGAAGATCTGTTCAGGAGTATACAGAGGAGTTCTATCGACTTCTCATCAGAACAGGCCATGCAGAAGCTGATAAGGAGAAAGTTGCCCGATACCTTAATGGGTTAAGGCCAAGCATTCAGGAGGAGCTGAATCTGGTTCGAATGAACAGTATTGAGGAGGCATACCAATTTGCCCTAAAAGTAGAGGAAAAGCTGAACAAGAAGTTCGAGAGCAGACAAAATGGAAGAGGTCGCGGTGGACGATCTGGTGGACGGTCATATTGTGGTCGAAATGAAGATCTGAAAAAGAAGGATGAGGCCAGTAGCAGTCAGAATCAGCGTGGAAATAATTCCAATCGCTTCCAGAATCAGAATAATAGAGATCAGAGGGGAAGAGGAAGAGGACAAGGATCTGGACGAGGAGGCTTCCGTGGAACATGTTTTCACTGTGGAGAAGAAGGTCATAGGGCATTTGAATGTCCTCAGCACCAAGGCAGAATAGACAGGAGAAATGAAGGCCAGGCCAGAGTTGCACATGTAGATGAAGATGCTAGATCATCAAATTTTGAAGATGCTGAAAGAGGAGAAACGTTGATTAACAGAAGAGTCCTGTTGAGTGGTGAGAATGAACCTGAGCAAAGGAGAAGCCTGTTTCGCACCAGGTGCAAGTGTGAAGGTAAATGTTGTGATGTGATTATTGATAGTGGAAGCACTGACAATTTGGTGTCAGAAGAGATGGTGACAAAGTTGAAACTCAAGAGACAGAAACACCCACATCCATATCGGATTGCCTGGGTACAGGATGACCACAAGGTCATGGTCAATGAACAATGCCTAGTGAAGTTCAAGATCGGCGGGTACCAAGATGAGGTACTATGTGATATCATCTCTATGGATGCATGTCATATGTTATTGGGTAGACCGTGGCAGTTTGACAGATGTGCTGTACACGATGGTCGTGCAAATACCTATTCCCTGACAAAGGATGGAGTGCGACATAAGCTAAAGCCATTGAAGGAGACCGAAGAAAAGGTATGTGGTAATGCAAGAATAACATTTGTTGATGGAAGGAAATTCCTAGATGATATGAGGCATGAGCATGTATGTTTTGCTTTAATTCCAAAAGCTGGTAAAGAGGAAGTAGAAGACGTTCCTGTAGAAGTTGCAGATTTGTTGAATGAGTTTCAGGATATTGTATCCGATAACGTGCCTGATGGATTACCACCAGTCAGGAAGATCAGTCATCAGATGGACTTGATCCCAGGAGCGAGTTTGCCGAATAAGGCAGCACACAGAATGACACCTGCAGAAAGTGAGGAGTTGAACAGACAAGTGCATGAACTGTTACAGAAAGGATTGATTCGAGAGAGTCTGAGTCCCTGTGCTGTACCAGCGGTATTAGCACCAAAGAAGAATGGAGAATGGAGGATGTGTACAGATTCTAGGGCAATAAACAAGATCACAATCAAGTACAGGTTTCCATTGCCACGAATGGATGATATTATGGACTGTTTGAGTGGAGCTGTGTATTTCTCAAAGATAGATCTGAAAAGTGGATATCATCAGATTTGGATCAGAAAAGGAGATGAATGGAAGACTGCCTTCAAGACAAAGGAAGGACTGTATGAGTGGTTGGTCATGCCTTTTGGGCTAACCAATGCACCGAGCACTTTCATGCGGCTCATGAACGAGGTTCTGAAAGAATTTCTGGGTAAATTTGTCATTGTTTACCTAGATGATATTTTGATCTTTAGTAAGACATTGGATGAGCATATGATGCATATTCGTATGGTATTTGAGAAGTTGAGAGAAGAGAAATTGTTGATTAATTTGAAGAAGTGCAGTTTTGTGAAGAAAGAGTTAGTGTATTTGGGATTTGTAGTTTCAGCAGAAGGTCTAAAAATGGACCCATAGAAGGTACAGGCTATCCTTGAATGGCCTACTCCAAGAAGTGCTACTGAGGTAAGATCTTTTCATGGTTTAGCTAGTTTTTACAGAAAGTTTATCAGAAATTTTAGCAGTATTTGTGGACCCTTGACTGAAACAATGAGAGGGGATAGAAAAGAGTTTAAGTGGACTAATGGGGCAGAAAGGAGTTTTCAATTATTGAAACAAAAAGTTACAGAACAACCTGTTTTAGCACTTCCAAATTTTAATAAGGTGTTTCAAGTAGATTGTGATGCTAGTGGTACTGCAATAGGAGCTGCTATGAGCCAAGAAGGTAAACCTGTTGCTTATTTCAGTGAGAAGTTAAATGATGCCAAGAGGAAATATTCTGTTTATGATCAGGAATTTTATGCTATAGTTCAGGCATTAAAGAAGTGGAGACATTATCTGCTTCCTAAGGAGTTTGTTTTGTACACTGATCACCAAGCTTTGCAATATTTGAACATCCATGAAGAGGTGAGGAAGCATATTACCAAGATGAACGCACAGTATAAGGCTAAGGCAGATGAGAAAAGGAGGTATAAGGAATTTCAGGTTGGTGATGAAGTCATGGTTCATTTGCGGAAGGAGCGGTTTCCAGTTGGTACATATAACAAGCTGAAAATGAAGAAGTTTGGACCATGTAGGATACTGAAGAAACATGATTCAGGAAACGCATATGAGGTAGAATTACCTACTGAGCTAAATATTTCGCTAGTGTTTAACATTTCAGACCTGACAGAGTATCATGAGGGAGGTGTTGAAGATGAGATCACAGCGGCACAGTGGAGTATTCCAGCAACTAGTTTAGACACTAAGGAGATTGAAGATATACTGGATAGTCGTGTTGGCAGAAGCACAAGGAACAGGACATATGAAGAATATCTGGTCAAGTGGAAAGGACGACCTGTTGAAGATTCATCATGGCTAACAAAGGAGGAGGTTAACCGTCTTGGTTTTCCTCTGCACACCTGAGTCGTGACAGGGTCACTTCTCAAATTACCCTGAGTGTCTGATGCAGGAGCATCCTGGGTGTAAGAGCAATCTTGCATCACCCAAAAATATTTATGTTTTTATATTCAATAAGGGTTATTTTGTGCAGAGCTGCTATTTATGGAAAGTTACTATTTTTGGTAATTTTCGTATGTGCTCAGAATGATCTGATTTCTTTCTTGGAGGTTCATTTTGGTCATACAAGTCTGCCAGTAAAGTTTCATTGCCAGATCAAGTGTATATTGGAAGATATTGAAGATTTTCGGTATTGGCAGCAGGGGACAGAAACTTTGAACTCAGTTTTGAAGGCTTTAAAGGCCCCGGATGAGGTCGAATTTTGGGCTGAATGAAGCTTGCTTGATTCAGGCGTTGTAGAGCTCCTCGCGCCCTTTCCGAAATGGGGTTACAATAGTCAATCGGGTCAACTGGTGATGACTTATGGTCTTCGGAAGTTGGGTCACTTGAAATGGCGGAAAATGATTTTTCTTCAAAATTTCTGTTCGGGTTTCAAAATTTATTTTGAGCCGACTATGATGTAATGAAATGTAAAATAAAAATAATTCTAAGTTTGGTCGGCCTTATTGGCTAAAATTCTGGAACCTTCCCAGGCGGTGAAAAATTGCCTATATAAGGAAGGCTGTATTATTGTCTTAGGCAGTTCAGAATAGTTCTGGTAGTAGATCTGGGTAATAGTTCAAGGCTTTGTCCTACAGAATATTGTAAGGGAATGCCCATGTGGCTTTGCATATTGTAATTCTGAAAGTTTGTAATTCCACATTTGTGGAGATAATAAGAAGCTAATTTTCTGTTCTTGCATATTATTGTTGTTATTTCTCTATATCTGTTATGTGTTTGTGGTAATAAGGGGAGCACCCTTCATCAAGTGGTATCAGAGTAGGAGTTCTTGAGTGTGTAAACAGATCGCCGACTGTGAGGCAGTTTGCACCAGGACCGTGGCTAGGGTTTCAGCGCGCATCGCGAAAATGCCTCCACGAAGAGAACGTGAAGGAAGACCTGGTGTTGTGACACCCGAGGTTAGAGAGTTGCAGAGACAAGTGCGAGCATTGCAAGAAGAGATTCGTAGAGGAATGAATCTTAATGTCAGAGACGAAAGCGAGGATGAAGCCGAAGAAGAATATCAAGAAAGAGAAATTGAAATTGTGAACCAGGAGGAAGAAAGACTTTTTCGGGCGATTTCCAAGATTGGGAAAAGACCTAAGATTGAGGTTCCTACATTTTCTGGAAATCTTAACCCAGAGGAATTGATCGACTGGATCAATGAATGTGAAGAATATTTTGAGTATGAAGATGTTGAGGATCCTGATAGGGTCAAATTTGCGAAAGCCAGATTGAAAGGTCATGCGAAGATCTGGTGGCAAGAAATTCAATTAGAGCGAAATAGAAGAGGGAAAGATAAAATCACAAGATGAGATCGGATGGTGGATAAATTGAAGCGACAGTTCATTCCTGTTGATTATGATCTTGACCTACTGAAGAAAATGCAGAGTTTGAAGCAAGCAGGAAGATCTGTTCAGGAGTATACAGAGGAGTTCTATCGACTTCTCATCAGAACAGGCCATGCAGAAGCTGATAAGGAGAAAGTTGCCCGATACCTTAATGGGTTAAGGCCAAGCATTCAGGAGGAGCTGAATCTGGTTCGAATGAACAGTATTGAGGAGGCATACCAATTTGCCCTAAAAGTAGAGGAAAAGCTGAACAAGAAGTTCGAGAGCAGACAAAATGGAAGAGGTCGCGGTGGACGATCTGGTGGACGGTCATATGGTGGTCGAAATGAAGATCTGAAAAAGAAGGATGAGGCCAGTAGAAGTCAGAATCAGCGTGGAAATAATTCCAATCGCTTCCAAGATCAGAATAATAGAGATCAGAGGGGAAGAGGAAGAGGACAAGGATCTGGACGAGGAGGCTTCCGTGGAACATGTTTTCACTGTGGAGAAGAAGGTCATAGGGCATTTGAATGTCCTCAGCACCAAGGCAGAATAGACAGGAGAAATGAAGGCCAGGCCAGAGTTGCACATGTAGATGAAGATGCTAGATCATCAAATTCTGAAGATGCTGAAAGAGGAGAAACGTTGATTAACAGAAGAGTCCTCTTGAGTGGTGAGAATGAACCTGAGCAAAGGAGAAGCCTGTTTCGCACCAGGTGCAAGTGTGAAGGTAAATGTTGTGATGTGATTATTGATAGTGGAAGCACTGACAATTTGGTGTCAGAAGAGATGGTGACAAAGTTGAAACTCAAGAGACAGAAACACCCACATCCATATCGGATTGCCTGGGTACAGGATGACCACAAGGTCATGGTCAATGAACAATGCCTAGTGAAGTTCAAGATCGGCGGGTACCAAGATGAGGTACTATGTGATATCATCTCTATGGATGCATGTCATATGTTATTGGGTAGACCGTGGCAGTTTGACAGATGTGCTGTACACGATGGTCGTGCGAATACCTATTCCCTGACAAAGGATGGAGTGCGACATAAGCTAAAGCCATTGAAGGAGACCGAAGAAAAGGTATGTGGTAATGCAAGAATAACATTTGTTGATGGAAGGAAATTCCTAGATGATTTGAAGCATGAGCATGTATGTTTTGCTTTAATTTCAAAAGCTGGTAAAGAGGAAGTAGAAGACGTTCCTGTAGAAGTTGCAGATTTGTTGAATGAGTTTCAGGATATTGTATCCGATAACGTGCCTGATGGATTACCACCAGTCAGGAAGATCAGTCATCAGATGGACTTGATCCCAGGAGCGAGTTTGCCGAATAAGGCAGCACACAGAATGACACCTGCAGAAAGTGAGGAGTTGAACAGACAAGTGCATGAACTGTTACAGAAAGGATTGATTCGAAAGAGTCTGAGTCCCTGTGCTGTACCAGCGGTATTAGCACCAGAGAAGAATGGAGAATGGAGGATGTGTACAGATTCTAGGGAAATAAACAAGATCACAATCAAGTACAGGTTTCCATTGCCACGAATGGATGATATTATGGACTATTTGAGTGGAGCTGTGTATTTCTCAAAGATAGATCTGAAAAGTGGATATCACCAGATTCGGATCAGAGAAGGAGATGAATGGAAGACTGCCTTCAAGACAAAGGAAGGACTGTATGAGTGGTTGGTCATGCCTTTTGGGCTAACCAATGTACCGAGCACTTTCATGCGGCTCATGAAGGAGGTTCTGAAAGAATTTCTGGGTAAGTTTGCCATTGTTTACCTAGATGATATTTTGATCTTTAGTAAGACATTGGATGAGCATATGATGCATATTCGTATGGTATTTGAGAAGTTGAGAGAAGAGAAATTGTTGATTAATTTGAAGAAGTGCAGCTTTGTGAAGAAAGAGTTAGTGTATTTGGGATTTGTAGTTTCAGCAGAAGGTCTAAAAATGGACCCAGAGAAGATACAGGCTATCCTTGAATGGCCTACTCCAAGAAGTGCTACTGAGGTAAGATCTTTTCATGGTTTAGCTATTTTTTACAGAAAGTTTATCAGAAATTTTAGCAGTACTTGTGGACCCTTGACTGAAACAATGAGAGGGGATAGAAAAGAGTTTAAGTGGACTAATGGGGCAGAAAGGAGTTTTCAATTATTGAAACAAAAAGTTACAGAACAACCTGTTTTAGCACTTCCAGATTTTAATAAGGTGTTTCAAGTAGATTGTGATGCTAGTGGTACTGCAATAGGAGCTGCTATGAGCCAAGAAGGTAAACCTGTTGCTTATTTCAGTGAGAAGTTAAATGATGCCAAGAGGAAATATTCTATTTATGATCAGGAATTTTATGCTATAGTTCAGGCATTAAAGAAGTGGAGACATTATCTGCTTCCTAAGGAGTTTGTTTTGTACACTGATCACCAAGCTTTGCAATATTTGAACATCCATGAAGAGGTGAGGAAGCATATTACCAAGATGAACGCACAGTATAAGGCTAAGGCAGATTAGAAAAGGAGGTATAAGGAATTTCAGGTTGGTGATGAAGTCATGGTTCATTTGCGGAAGGAGCGGTTTCCAGTTGGTACATATAACAAGCTGAAAATGAAGAAGTTTGGACCATGTAGGATACTGAAGAAACATGATTCAGGAAACGCATATGAGGTAGAATTACCTACTGAGCTAAATATTTCGCCAGTGTTTAACATTTCAGACCTGACAGAGTATCATGAGGGAGGTGTTGAAGATGAGATCACAGCGGCACAGTGGAGTATTCCAGCAACTAGTTTAGACACTAAGGAGATTGAAGATATACTGGATAGTCGTGTTGGCAGAAGCACAAGGAACAGAACATATGAAGAATATCTGGTCAAGTGGAAAGGACGACCTGTTGAAGATTCATCATGGCTAACAAAAGAGGAGGTTAACCGTCTTGGTTTTCCTCTGCACACCTGAGTCGTGACAGGGTCACTTCTCAAATTACCCCGGGTGTCTGATGCAGGAGCATCCTGGGTGTAAGAGCAATCTTGCATCACCCAAAAATATTTATGTTTTTATATTCAATAAGGGTTATTTTGTGCAGAGCTGCTATTTATGGAAAGTTACTATTTTTGGTAATTTTCGTATGTGCTCAGAATGATCTGATTTCTTTCTTGGAGGTTCATTTTGGTCATACAAGTCTGCCAGTAAAGTTTCATTGCCAGATCAAGTGTATATTGGAAGATATTGAAGATTTTCGGTATTGGCAGCAGGGGCCAGAAACTTTGAACTCAGTTTTGAAGGCTTTAGAGGCCCCGGATGAGGTCGAATTTTGGGCTGAATGAAGCTTGCTTGATTCAAGCGTTGTAGAGCTCCTCGCGCCCTTTCCGAAATGGGGTTACAATAGTCAATCGGGTCAACTGGTGATGACTTATGGTCTTCAGAAGTTGGGTCACTTGAAATGGCGGAAAATGATTTTTCTTCAAAATTTCTGTTCGGGTTTCAAAATTTATTTTGAGCCGACTATGATGTAATGAAATGTAAAATAAAAATAATTCTAAGTTTGGTCGGCCTTATTGGCTAAAATTCTGGAACCTTCCTAGGCGGTGAAAAATTGCCTATATAAGGAAGGCTGTATTATTGTCTTAGGCAGTTCAGAATAGTTCTGGTAGTAGATCTGGGTAATAGTTCCAGGCTTTGTCCTACAGAATATTGTAAGGGAATGCCCATGTGGCTTTGCATATTGTAATTCTGAAAGTTTGTAATTCCACATTTGTGAAGATAATAAGAAGCCAATTTTCTGTTCTTGCATATTATTGTTGTTGTTTCTCTATATCTGTTATGTGTTTGTGGTATTAAGGGGAGCACCCTTCATCAAGTGGTATCAGAGCAGGAGTTCTTGAGTGTGTAAACAGATCGCCGACTGTGAGGCAGTTTGCACCGGACCGTGGCTAGGGTTTCAGCGCGCATCGCGAAAATGTCTCCACGAAGAGAACGTGGCGGAAGACCTGGTGTTGTGACACCCGAGGTTAGAGAGTTGCAGAGACAAGTGCGAGCATTGCAAGAAGAGATTCGTAGAGGAATGAATCTTAATGTCAGAGACGAAAGCGAGGATGAAGCCGAAGAAGAATATCAAGAAGGAGAAATTGAAATTGTGAACCAGGAGGAAGAAAGACTTTTTCGGGCGATTTCCAAGATTGGGAAAAGACCTAAGATTGAGGTTCCTACATTTTCTGGAAATCTTAACCCAGAGGAATTGATCGACTGGATCAATGAATGTGAAGAATATTTTGAGTATGAAGATGTTGAGGATCCTGATAGGGTCAAATTTGCGAAAGCCAGATTGAAAGGTCATGCGAAGATCTGGTGGCAAGAAATTCAATTAGAGCGAAATAGAAGAGGGAAAGATAAAATCACAAGATGGGATCGGATGGTGGATAAATTGAAGCGACAGTTCATTCCTGTTGATTATGAGCTTGACCTACTGAAGAAAATGCAGAGTTTGAAGCAAGCAGGAAGATCTGTTCAGGAGTATACAGATGAGTTCTATCGACTTCTCATCAGAACAGGCCATGCAGAAGCTGATAAGGAGAAAGTTGCCCGATACCTTAATGGGTTAAGGCCAAGCATTCAGGAGGAGCTGAATCTGGTTTGAATGAATAGTATTGAGGAGGCATACCAATTTGCCCTAAAAGTAGAGGAAAAGCTGAACAAGAAGTTCGAGAGTAGACAAAATGGAAGAGGTCGCGGTGGAGGATCTGGTGGACGGTCATATGGTGGTCGAAATGAAGATCTGAAAAAGAAGGATGAGGCCAGTAGCAGTCAGAATCAGCGTGGAAATAATTCCAATCGCTTCCAGGATCAGAATAATAGAGATCAGAGGGGAAGAGGAAGAGGACAAGGATCTGGACAAGGAGGCTTCCGTGGAACATGTTTTCACTGTGGAGAAGAAGGTCATAGGGCATTTGAATGTCCTCAGCACCAAGGCAAAATAGACAGGAGAAATGAAGGCCAGGCCAGAGTTGCACATGTAGATGAAGATGCCAGATCATCAAATTCTGAAGATGCTGAAAGAGGAGAAACGTTGATTAACAGAAGAGTCCTGTTGAGTGGTGAGAATGAACCTGAGCAAAGGAGAAGCCTGTTTCGCACCAGGTGCAAGTGTGAAGGTAAATGTTGTGATGTGATTATTGATAGTGGAAGCACTGACAATTTGGTGTCAGAAGAGATGGTGACAAAGTTGAAACTCAAGAGACAGAAACACCCACATCCATATCGGATTGCCTGGGTACAGGATGACCACAAGGTCATGGTCAATGAACAATGCCTAGTGAAGTTCAAGATCGGCGGGTACCAAGATGAGGTACTATGTGATATCATCTCTATGGATGCATGTCATATGTTATTGGGTAGACCGTGGCAGTTTGACAGATGTGCTGTACATGATGGTCGTGCGAATACCTATTCCCTGACAAAGGATGGAGTGCGACATAAGCTAAAGCCATTGAAGGAGACCGAAGAAAAGGTATGTGGTAATGCAAGAATAACATTTGTTGATGGAAGGAAATTCCTAGATGATATGAGGCATGAGCATGTATGTTTTGCTTTAATTCCAAAAGCTGGTAAAGAGGAAGTAGAAGACGTTCCTGTAGAAGTTGCAGATTTGTTGAATGAGTTTCAGGATATTGTATCTGATAACGTGCCTGATGGATTACCACCAGTCAGGAAGATCAGTCATCAAATGGACTTGATCCCAGGAGCGAGTTTGCCGAATAAGGCAGCACACAGAATGACACGTGCAGAAAGTGAGGAGTTGAACAGACAAGTGCATGAACTGTTATAGAAAGGATTGATTCGAGAGAGTCTGAGTCCCTGTGCTGTACCAGCAGTATTAGCACCAAAGAAGAATGGAGAATGGAGGATGTGTACAGATTCTAGGGCAATAAACAAGATCACAATCAAGTACAGGTTTCCATTGCCACGAATGGATGATATTATGGACTGTTTGAGTGGAGCTCTGTATTTCTCAAAGATAGATCTGAAAAGTGGATATCATCAGATTCGGATCAGAGAAGGAGATGAATGGAAGACTGCCTTCAAGACAAAGGAAGGATTGTATGAGTGGTTGGTCATGCCTTTTGGGCTAACCAATGCACCGAGCACTTTCATGCGGCTCATGAACGAGGTTCTGAAAGAATTTCTGGGTAAGTTTGCCATTGTTTACCTAGATGATATTTTGATCTTTAGTAAGACATTGGATGAGCATATGATGCATATTCGTATGGTATTTGAGAAGTTGAGAGAAGAGAAATTGTTGATTAATTTGAAGAAGTGCAGTTTTGTGAAGAAAGAGTTAGTGTATTTGGGATTTGTAGTTTCAGCAGAAGGTCTAAAAATGGACCCAGAGAAGGTACAGGCTATCCTTGAATGGCCTACTCCAAGAAGTGCTACTGAGGTAAGATCTTTTCATGGTTTAGCTAGTTTTTACAGAAAGTTTATCAGAAATTTTAGCAGTAGTTGTGGACCCTTGACTGAAACAATGAGAGGGGATAGAAAAGAGTTTAAGTGGACTAATGGGGCAAAAAGGAGTTTTCAATTATTGAAACAAAAAGTTACAGAACAACCTGTTTTAGCACTTCCAGATTTTAATAAGGTGTTTCAAGTAGATTGTGATGCTAGTGGTACTGCAATAGGAGCTGCTATGAGCCAAGAAGGTAAACCTGTTGCTTATTTCAGTGAGAAGTTAAATGATGCCAAGAGGAAATATTCTGTTTATGATCAGGAATTTTATGCTATAGTTCAGGCATTAAAGAAGTGGAGACATTATCTGCTTCCTAAGGAGTTTGTTTTGTACACTGATCACCAAGCTTTGCAATATTTGAACATCAATGAAGAGGTGAGGAAGCATATTACCAAGATGAATGCACAGTATAAGGCTAAGGCAGATGAGAAAAGGAGGTATAAAGAATTTCAGGTTGGTGATGAAGTCATGGTTCATTTGCGGAAGGAGCGGTTTCCAGTTGGTACATATAACAAGCTGAAAATGAAGAAGTTTGGCCCATGTAGGATACTGAAGAAACATGATTCAGGAAACGCATATGAGGTAGAATTACCTACTGAGCTAAATATTTCGACAGTGTTTAACATTTCAGACCTGACAGAGTATCATGAGGGAGGTGTTGAAGATGAGATCACAGCGGCACAGTGGAGTATTCCAGCAACTAGTTTAGACACTAAGGAGATTGAAGATATACTGGATAGTCGTGTTGGCAGAAGCACAAGGAACAGGACATATGAAGAATATCTGGTCAAGTGGAAAGGACGACCTGTTGAAGATTCATCATGGCTAACAAAGGAGGAGGTTAACCGTCTTGGTTTTCCTCTGCACACCTGAGTCGTGACAGGGTCACTTCTCAAATTACCCCGGGTGTCTGATGCAGGAGCATCCTGGGTGTAAGAGCAATCTTGCATCACCCAAAAATATTTATGTTTTTATATTCAATAAGGGTTATTTTGTGCAGAGCTGCTATTTATGGAAAGTTACTATTTTTGGTAATTTTCATATGTGCTCAGAATGATCTGATTTCTTTCTTGGAGGTTCATTTTGGTCATACAAGTCTGCCAGTAAAGTTTCATTGTCAGATCAAGTGTATATTGGAAGATATTGAAGATTTTCGGTATTGGCAGCAGGGGACAGAAACTTTGAACTCAGTTTTGAAGGCTTTAGAGGCCCCGGATGAGGTTGAATTTTGGGCTCAATGAAGCTTGCTTGATTCAGGCATTGTAGAGCTCCTCGCGCCCTTTCCGAAATGGGGTTACAATAGTCAATCGGGTCAACTGGTGATGACTTATGGTCTTCGGAAGTTGGGTCACTTGAAATGGCGGAAAATGATTTTTCTTCAAAATTTCTGTTCGGGTTTCAAAATTTATTTTGAGCCAACTATGATGTAATGAAATGTAAAATAAAAATAATTCTAAGTTTGGTCGGCCTTATTGGCTAAAATTCTGGAACCTTCCCAGGCGGTGAAAAATTGCCTATATAAGGAAGGCTGTATTATTGTCTTAGGCAGTTCAGAATAGTTCTGGTAGTAGATCTGGGTAATAGTTCGAGGCTTTGTCCTACAGAATATTGTAAGGGAATGCCCATGTGGCTTTGCATATTGTAATTCTGAAAGTTTGTAATTCCACATTTGTGGAGATAATAAGAAGCCAATTTTCTGTTCTTGCATATTATTGTTGTTGTTTCTCTATATCTGTTATGTGTTTGTGGTATTAAGGGGAGCACCCTTCATCAAGTGGTATCAGAGCAGGAGTTCTTGAGTGTGTAAACAGATCGCCGACTGTGAGGCAGTTTGCACCAGGACCGTGGCTAGGGTTTCAGCGCGCATCGCGAAAATGCCTCCACGAAGAGAACGTGGCGGAAGACCTGGTGTTGTGACACCCGAGGTTAGAGAGTTGCAGAGACAAGTGCGAGCATTGCAAGAAGAGATTCGTAGAGGAATGAATCTTAATGTCAGAGACGAAAGCGAGGATGAAGCCGAAGAAGAATATCAAGAAGGAGAAATTGAAATTGTGAACCAGGAGGAAGAAAGACTTTTTCGGGCGATTTCCAAGATTGGAAAAAGACCTAAGATTGAGGTTCCTACATTTTCTGGAAATCTTAACCCAGAGGAATTGATCGACTGGATCAATGAATGTGAAGAATATTTTGAGTATGAAGATGTTGAGGATCCTGATAGGGTCAAATTTGCGAAAGCCAGATTAAAAGGTCATGCGAAGATCTGGTGCCAAGAAATTCAATTAGAGCGAAATAGAAGAGGGAAAGATAAAATCACAAGATGGGATCGGATGGTGGATAAATTGAAGTGACAGTTCATTCCTGTTGATTATGAGCTTGACCTACTGAAGAAAATGCAGAGTTTGAAGCAAGCAGGAAGATCTGTTCAGGAGTATACAGAGGAGTTCTATCGACTTCTCATCAGAACAGGCCATGCAGAAGCTGATAAGGAGAAAGTTGCCCGATACCTTAATGGGTTAAGGCCAAGCATTCAGGAGGAGCTGAATCTGGTTCGAATGAACAGTATTGAGGAGGCATACCAATTTGCCCTAAAAGTAGAGGAAAAGCTGAACAAGAAGTTCGAGAGCAGACAAAATGGAAGAGGTCGCGGTGGACGATCTGGTGGACGGTCATATGGTGGTCGAAATGAAGATCTGAAAAAGAAGGATGAGGCCAGTACCAGTCAGAATCAGCGTGGAAATAATTCCAATCGCTTCCAGGATCAGAATAATAGAGATCAGAGGGGAAGAGGAAGAGGACAAGGATCTGGACGAGGAGGCTTCCGTGGAACATGTTTTCACTGTGGAGAAGAAGGTCATAGGGCATTTGAATGTCCTCAGCACCAAGGCAGAATAGACAGGAGAAATGAAGGCCAGGCCAGAGTTGCACATGTAGATGAAGATGCCAGATCATCAAATTCTGAAGATGCTGAAAGAGGAGAAACGTTGATTAACAGAAGAGTCTTGTTGAGTGGTGAGAATGAACCTGAGCAAAGGAGAAGCCTGTTTCGCACCAGGTGCAAGTGTGAAGGTAAATGTTGTGATGTGATTATTGATAGTGGAAGCACTGACAATTTGGTGTCAGAAGAGATGGTGACAAAGTTGAAACTCAAGAGACAGAAACACCCACATCCATATCGGATTGCCTGGGTACAGGATGACCACAAGGTCATGGTCAATGAACAATGCCTAGTGAAGTTCAAGATCGGTGGGTACCAAGATGAGGTACTATGTGATATCATATCTATGGATGCATGTCATATGTTATTGGGTAGACCGTGGCAGTTTGACAGATGTGTTGTACACGATGGTCGTGCGAATACCTATTCCCTGACAAAGGATGGAGTGCGACATAAGCTAAAGACATTGAAGGAGACCGAAGAAAAGATATGTGGTAATGCAAGAATAACATTTGTTGATGGAAGGAAATTCCTAGATGATATGAGGCATGAGCATGTATGTTTTGCTTTAATTCCAAAAGCTGGTAAAGAGGAAGTAGAAGACGTTCCTGTAGAAGTTGCAGATTTGTTGAATGAGTTTCAGGATATTGTATCCGATAACGTGCCTGATGGATTACCACCAGTCAGGAAGATCAGTCATCAGATGGACTTGATCCCAGGAGCGAGTTTGCCGAATAAGGTAGCACACAGAATGACACCTGCAGAAAGTGAGGAGTTGAACAGACAAGTGCATGAACTGTTACAGAAAGGATTGATTCGAGAGAGTCTGAGTCCCTGTGCTGTACCAGCGGTATTAGCACCAAAGAAGAATGGAGAATGGAGGATGTGTACAGATTCTAGGGCAATAAACAAGATCACAATCAAGTACAGGTTTCCATTGCCACGAATGGATGATATTATGGACTGTTTGAGTGGAGCTGTGTATTTCTCAAATATAGATCTGAAAAGTGGATATCATCAGATTCGGATCAGAGAAGGAGATGAATGGAAGACTACCTTCAAGACAAAGGAAGGACTGTATGAGTGGTTGGTCATGCCTTTTGGGCTAACCAATGCACCGAGCACTTTCATGCGGCTCATGAACGAGGTTCTGAAAAAATTTTTGGGTAAGTTTGCCATTGTTTACCTAGATGATATTTTGATCTTTATTAAGATATTGGATGAGCATATGATGCATATTCGTATGGTATTTGAGAAGTTGAGAGAAGAGAAATTGTTGATTAATTTGAAGAAGTGCAGTTTTGTGAAGAAAGAGTTAGTGTATTTGGGATTTGTAGTTTCAGCAGAAGGTCTAAAAATGGACCCAGAGAAGGTACAGGCTATCCTTGAATGGCCTACTCCAAGAAGTGCTACTGAGGTAAGATCTTTTCATGGTTTGGCTAGTTTTTACAGAAAGTTTATCAGAAATTTTAGCAGTATTTGTGGACCCTTGACTGAAACAATGAGAGGGGATAGAAAAGAGTTTAAGTGGACTAATGGGGCAGAAAGGAGTTTTCAATTATTGAAACAAACAGTTACAGAACAACCTGTTTTAGCACTTCCAGATTTTAATAAGGTGTTTCAAGTAGATTGTGATGCTAGTGGTACTGCAATAGGAGCTTCTATGAGCCAAGAAGGTAAACCTATTGCTTATTTCAGTGAGAAGTTAAATGATGCCAAGAGAAAATATTCTGTTTATGATCAGGAATTTTATGCTATAGTTCAGGCATTAAAGAAGTGGAGACATTATCTGCTTCCTAAGGAGTTTGTTTTGTACACTGATCACCAAGCTTTGCAATATTTGAACATCCATGAAGAGGTGAGGAAGCATATTACCAAGATGAACGCATAGTATAAGGCTAAGGCAGATGAGAAAAGGAGGTATAAGGAATTTCAGGTTGGTGATGAAGTCATGGTTCATTTGCGGAAGGAGCGGTTTCCAGTTGGTACATATAACAAGCTGAAAATGAAGAAGTTTGGACCATGTAGGATACTGAAGAAACATGATTCAGGAAACGCATATGAGGTAGAATTACCTACTGAGCTAAATATTTCGCCAGTGTTTAACATTTCAGACCTGACAGAGTATCATGAGGGAGGTGTTGAAGATGAGATCACAGCGGCACAGTGGAGTATTCCAGCAACTAGTTTAGACACTAAGGAGATTGAAGATATACTGGATAGTCGTGTTGGCAGAAGCACAAGGAACAGGACATATGAAGAATATCTGGTCAAGTGGAAATGACGACCTGTTGAAGATTCATCATGGCTAACAAAGGAGGAGGTTAACCGTCTTGGTTTTCCTTTGCACACTTGAGTCGTGACAGGGTCACTTCTCAAATTACCCCGGGTGTCTGATGCAGGAGCATCCTGGGTGTAAGAGCAATCTTGCATCACCCAAAAATATTTATGTTTTTATATTCAATAAGGGTTATTTTGTGCAGAGCTGCTATTTATGGAAAGTTACTATTTTTGGTAATTTTCGTATGTGCTCAGAATGATCTGATTTCTTTCTTGGAGGTTCATTTTGGTCATACAAGTCTGCCAGTAAAGTTTCATTGCCAGATCAAGTGTATATTGGAAGATATTGAAGATTTTCGGTATTGGCAGCAGGGGACAGAAACTTTGAACTCAGTTTTGAAGGCTTTAGAGGCCCCGGATGAGGTTGAATTTTGGGCTGAATGAAGCTTACTTGATTCAGGCGTTGTAGAGCTCCTCGCGCCCTTTCCGAAATGGGGTTACAATAGTCAATCGGGTCAACTGGTGATGACTTATGGTCTTCGGAAGTTGGGTCACTTGAAATGGCGGAAAATGATTTTTCTTCAAAATTTCTGTTCGGGTTTCAAAATTTATTTTGAGCCGACTATGATGTAATGAAATGTAAAATAAAAATAATTCTATGTTTGGTCGGCCTTATTGGCTAAAATTCTGGAACCTTCCCAGGCGGTGAAAAATTGCCTATATAAGGAAGGCTGTATTATTGTCTTAGGCAGTTCAGAATAGTTCTGGTACTAGATCTGGGTAATAGTTCGAGGCTTTGTCCTACAGAATATTGTAAGGGAATGCCCATGTGGCTTTGCATATTGTAATTCTGAAAGTTTGTAATTCCACATTTGTGGAGATAATAAGAAGCTAATTTTCTGTTCTTGCATATTATTGTTGTTGTTTCTCTATATCTGTTATGTGTTTGTGGTATTAAGGGGAGCACCCTTCATCAAGTGGTATCAGAGCAGGAGTTCTTGAGTGTGTAAACAGATCGCCGACTGTGAGGCAGTTTGCACCAGGACCGTGGCTAGGGTTTCAGCGCGCATCGCGAAAATGCCTCCACGAAGAGAACGTGGCGGAAGACCTGGTGTTGTGACACCCGAGGTTAGAGAGTTGCAGAGACAAGTGCGAGCATTGCAAGAAGAGATTCGTAGAGGAATGAATCTTAATGTCAGAGACGAAAGCGAGGATGAAGCCGAAGAAGAATATCAAGAAGGAGAAATTGAAATTGTGAACCATGAGGAAGAAAGACTTTTTCGGGCGATTTCCAAGATTGGGAAAAGACCTAAGATTGAGGTTCCTACATTTTCTGGAAATCTTAACCCAGAGGAATTGATCGACTGGATCAATGAATGTGAAGAATATTTTGAGTATGAAGATGTTGAGGATCCTGATAGGGTCAAATTTGCGAAAGCCAGATTGAAAGGTCATGCGAAGATCTGGTGGCAAGAAATTCAATTAGAGCGAAATAGAAGAGGGAAAGATAAAATCACAAGATGGGATCGGATGGTAGATAAATTGAAGCGACAGTTCATTCCTGTTGATTATGAGCTTGACCTACTGAAGAAAATGCAAAGTTTGAAGCAAGCAGGAAGATCTGTTCAGGAGTATACAGAGGAGTTCTATCGACTTCTCATCAGAACAGGCCATGCAGAAGCTGATAAGGAGAAAGTTGCCCGATACCTTAATGGGTTAAGGCCAAGCATTCAGGAGGAGCTGAATCTGGTTCGAATGAACAGTATTGAGGAGGCATACCAATTTGCCCTAAAAGTAGAGGAAAAGCTGAACAAGAAGTTCGAGAGCAGACAAAATGGAAGAGGTCGCGGTGGACGATCTGGTGGACGGTCATATGGTGGTCGAAATGAAGATCTGAAAAAGAAGGATGAGGCCAGTAGCAGTCAGAATCAGCGTGGAAATAATTCCAATCACTTCCAGGATCAGAATAATAGAGATCAGAGGGGAAGAGGAAGAGGACAAGGATCTGGACGAGGAGGCTTCCGTGGAACATGTTTTCACTGTGGAGAAGAAGGTCATAGGGCATTTGAATGTCCTCAGCACCAAGGCAGAATAGACAGGAGAAATGAAGGCCAGGCCAGAGTTGCACATGTAGATGAAGATGCCAAATCATCAAATTCTGAAGATGCTGAAAGAGGAGAAACGTTGATTAACAGAAGAGTCCTGTTGAGTGGTGAGAATGAACTTGAGCAAAGGAGAAGCCTGTTTCTCACCAGGTGCAAGTGTGAAGGTAAATGTTGTGATGTGATTATTGATAGTGGAAGCACTGACAATTTGGTGTCAGAAGAGATGGTGACAAAGTTGAAACTCAAGAGACAGAAACACCAACATCCATATCGGATTGCCTGGGTACAGGATGACCACAAGGTCATGGTCAATGAACAATGCCTAGTGAAGTTCAAGATCGGCGGGTACCAAGATGAGGTACTATGTGATATCATCTCTATGGATGCATGTCATATGTTATTGGGTAGACCGTGGCAGTTTGACAGATGTGCTGTACACGATGGTCGTGCGAATACCTATTCCCTGACAAAGGATGGAGTGCGACATAAGCTAAAGCCATTGAAGGAGACCGAAGAAAAGGTATGTGGTAATGCAAGAATAACATTTGTTGATGGAAGGAAATTCCTAGATGATATGAGCCATGAGCATGTATGTTTTGCTTTAATTCCAAAAGCTGGTAAAGAGGAAGTAGAAGACGTTCCTGTAGAAGTTGCAGATTTGTTGAATGAGTTTCAGGATATTGTATCCGATAACGTGCCTGATGGATTACCACCAGTCAGGAAGATCAGTCATCAGATGGACTTGATCCCAGGAGCGAGTTTTCCGAATAAGGCAGCACACAGAATGACACCTGCAGAAAGTGAGGAGTTGAACAGACAAGTGCATGAACTGTTACAGAAAGGATTGATTCGAGAGAGTCTGAGTCCTTGTGCTGTACCAGCGGTATTAGCACCAAAGAAGAATGGAGAATGGAGGATGTGTACAGATTCTAGGGCAATAAACAAGATCACAATCAAGTACAGGTTTCCATTGCCACGAATGGATGATATTATGGACTGTTTCAGTGGAGCTGTGTATTTTTCAAAGATAGATCTGAAAAGTGGATATCATCAGATTCGGATCAGAGAAGGAGATGAATGGAAGACTGCCTTCAAGACAAAGGAAGGACTGTATGAGTGGTTGGTCATGCCTTTTGGGCTAACCAATGCACCGAGCACTTTCATGCGGCTCATGAACGAGGTTCTGAAAGAATTTCTGGGTAAGTTTGCCATTGTTTACCTAGATGATATTTTGATCTTTAGTAAGACATTGGATGAGCATATGATGTATATTCGTATGGTATTTGAGAAGTTGAGAGAAGAGAAATTGTTGATTAATTTGAAGAAGTGCAGTTTTGTGAAGAAAGAGTTAGTGTATTTGGGATTTGTAGTTTCAGCAGAAGGTCTAAAAATGGACCCAGAGAAGGAACAGGCTATCCTTGAATGGCCTACTCCAAGAAGTGCTACTGAGGTAAGATCTTTTCATGGTTTAGCTAGTTTTTACAGAAAGTTTATCAGAAATTTTAGCAGTATTTGTGGACCCTTGACTGAAACAAAGAGAGGGGATAGAAAAGAGTTTAAGTGGACTAATGGGGCAGAAAGGAGTTTTCAATTATTGAAACAAAAAGTTACAGAACAACCTGTTTTAGCACTTCCAGATTTTAATAAGGTGTTTCAAGTAGATTGTGATGCTAGTGGTACTGCAATAGGAGCTGCTATGAGCCAAGAAGGTAAACCTGTTGCTTATTTCAGTGAGAAGTTAAATGATGCCAAGAGGAAATATTCTGTTTATGATCAGGAATTTTATGCTATAGTTCAGGCATTAAAGAAGTGGAGACATTATCTGCTTCCTAAGGAGTTTGTTTTGTACACTGATCACCAAGCTTTGCAATATTTGAACATCCATGAAGAGGTGAGGAAGCATATTACCAAGATGAACGCACAGTATAAGGCTAAGGCAGATGAGAAAAGGAGGTATAAAAAATTTCAGGTTGGTGATGAAGTCATGGTTCATTTGCGGAAGGAGCGGTTTCCAGTTGGTACATATAACAAGCTGAAAATGAAGAAGTTTGGACCATGTAGGATACTGAAGAAACATGATTCAGGAAACGCATATGAGGTAGAATTACCTACTGAGCTAAATATTTCGCCAGTGTTTAACATTTCAGACCTGACAGAGTATCATGAGGGAGGTGTTGAAGATGAGATTACAGCGGCACAGTGGAGTATTCCAGCAACTAGTTTAGACACTAAGGAGATTGAAGATATACTGGATAGTCGTGTTGGCAGAAGCACAAGGAACAGGACATATGAAGAATATCTGGTCAAGTGGAAAGGACGACCTGTTGAAGATTCATCATGGCTAACAAAGGAGGAGGTTAACCGTCTTGGTTTTCCTCTGCACACCTGAGTCGTGACAGGGTCACTTCTCAAATTACCCCGGGTGTCTGATGCAGGAGCATCCTGGGTGTAAGAGCAATCTTGCATCACCCAAAAATATTTATGTTTTTATATTCAATAAGGGTTATTTTGTGCAGAGCTGCTATTTATGGAAAGTTACTATTTTTGGTAATTTTCGTATGTGCTCAGAATGATCTGATTTCTTTCTTGGAGGTTCATTTTGGTCATACAAGTCTGCCAGTAAAGTTTCATTGCCAGATCAAGTGTATATTGGAAGATATTGAAGATTTTCGGTATTGGCAGCAGGGGACAGAAACTTTGAACTCAGTTTTGAAGGCTTTAGAGGCCCCGGATGAGGTCGAATTTTGTGCTGAATGAAGCTTGCTTGATTCAGGCGTTGTAGAGCTCCTCGCGCCCTTTCCGAAATGGGGTTACAATAGTCAATCGGGTCAACTGGTGATGACTTATGGTCTTCGGATGTTGGGTCACTTGAAATGGCGGAAAATGATTTTTCTTCAAAATTTCTGTTCGGGTTTCAAAATTTATTTTGAGCCGACTATGATATAATGAAATGTAAAATAAAAATAATTCTAAGTTTGGTCGGCCTTATTGGCTAAAATTCTGGAACCTTCCCAGGCGGTGAAAAATTGCCTATATAAGGAAGGCTGTATTATTGTCTTAGGCAGTTCAGAATAGTTCTGGTACTAGATCTGGGTAATAGTTCGAGGCTTTGTCCTACAGAATATTGTAAGGGAATGCCCATGTGGCTTTGCATATTGTAATTCTGAAAGTTTGTAATTCCACATTTGTGGAGATAATAAGAAGCCAATTTTCTGTTCTTGCATATTATTGTTGTTGTTTCTCTATATCTGTTATGTGTTTGTGGTATTAAGGGGAGCACCCTTCATCAAGTGGTATCAGAGCAGGAGTTCTTGAGTGTGTAAACAGATCGCCGACTGTGAGGCAGTTTGCACCAGGACCGTGGCTAGGGTTTCAGCGCGCATCGCGAAAATGCCTCCACGAAGAGAACGTGGCGGAAGACCTGGTGTTGTGACACCCGAGGTTAGAGAGTTGCAGAGACAAGTGCGAGCATTGCAAGAAGAGATTCGTAGAGGAATGAATCTTAATGTCAGAGACGAAAGCGAGGATGAAGCCGAAGAAGAATATCAAGAAGGAGAAATTGAAATTGTGAACCAGGAGGAAGAAAGACTTTTTCGGGCGATTTCCAAGATTGGGAAAAGACCTAAGATTGAGGTTCCTACATTTTCTGAAAATCTTAACCCAGAGGAATTGATCGACTGGATCAATGAATGTGAAGAATATTTTGAGTATGAAGATGTTGAGGATCCTGATAGGGTCAAATTTGCGAAAGCCAGATTGAAAGGTCATGCGAAGATCTGGTGGCAAGAAATTCAATTAGAGCGAAATAGAAGAGGGAAAGATAAAATCACAAGATGGGATCGGATGGTGGATAAATTGAAGCGACAGTTCATTCCTGTTGATTATGAGCTTGACCTATTGAAGAAAATGCAGAGTTTGAAGCAAGCAGGAAGATCTGTTCAGGAGTATACAGAGGAATTCTATCGACTTCTCATCAGAACAGGCCATGCAGAAGCTGATAAGGAGAAAGTTGCCCGATACCTTAATGGGTTAAGGCCAAGCATTCAGGAGGAGCTGAATCTGGTTCGAATGAAAAGTATTGAGGAGGCATACCAATTTGCCCTAAAAGTAGAGGAAAAGCTGAACAAGAAGTTCGAGAGCAGACAAAATGGAAGAGGTCACGGTGGACGATCTGGTGGACGGTCATATGGTGGTCGAAATGAAGATCTGAAAAAGAAGGATGAGGCCAGTAGCAGTCAGAATCAGCGTGGAAATAATTCCAATCGCTTCCAAGATCAGAATAATAGAGATCAGAGGGGAAGAGGAAGAGGACAAGGATCTGGACGAGGAGGCTTCCCTGGAACATGTTTTCACTGTGGAGAAGAAGGTCATAGGGCATTTGAATGTCCTCAGCACCAAGGCAGAATAGACAGGAGAAATGAAGGCCAGGCCAGAGTTGCACATGTAGATGAAGATGCTAGATCATCAAATTCTAAAGATGCTGAAAGAGGAGAAACGTTGATTAACAGAAGAGTCCTGTTGAGTGGTGAGAATGAACCTGAGCAAAGGAGAAGCCTGTTTCGCACCAGGTGCAAGTGTGAAGGTAAATGTTGTGATGTGATTATTGATAGTGGAAGCACTGACAATTTGGTGTCAGAAGAGATGGTGACAAAGTTGAAACTCAAGAGACAGAAACACCCACATCCATATCGGATTGCCTGGGTACAGGATGACCACAAGGTCATGGTCAATGAACAATGCCTAGTGAAGTTCAAGATCGGCGGGTACCAAGATGAGGTACTATGTGATATCATCTCTATGGATGCATGTCATATGTTATTGGGTAGACCGTGGCAGTTTGACAGATGTGCTGTACACGATGGTCGTGCGAATACCTATTCCCTGACAAAGGATGGAGTGCGACATAAGCTAAAGCCATTGAAGGAGACCGAAGAAAAGGTATGTGGTAATGCAAGAATAACATTTGTTGATGGAAGGAAATTCCTAGATGATATGAGGCATGAGCATGTATGTTTTGCTTTAATTCCAAAAGCTGGTAAAGAGGAAGTAGAAGACATTCCTGTAGAAGTTACAGATTTGTTGAATGAGTTTCAGGATATTGTATCCGATAACGTGCCTGATGGATTACCACCAGTCAGAAAGATCAGTCATCAGATGGACTTGATCCCAGGAGCGAGTTTGCCGAATAAGGCAGCACACAGAATGACACCTGCAGAAAGTGAGGAGTTGAACAGACAAGTGCATGAACTGTTACAGAAAGGATTGATTCGAGAGAGTCTGAGTCCCTCTGCTGTACCAGCGGTATTAGCACCAAAGAAGAATGGAGAATGGAGGTTGTGTACAGATTCTAGGGCAATAAACAAGATCACAATCAAGTACAGGTTTCCATTGCCACGAATGGATGATATTATGGACTGTTTGAGTGGAGCTGTGTATTTCTCAAAGATAGATCTGAAAAGTGGATATCATCAGATTCGGATCAGAGAAGGAGATGAATGGAAGACTGCCTTCAAGACAAAGGAAGGACTGTATGAGTGGTTGGTCATGCCTTTTGGGCTAACCAATGCACCGAGCACTTTCATGCGGCTCATGAACGAGGTTCTGAAAGAATTTCTGGGTAAGTTTTCCATTGTTTACCTAGATGATATTTTGATCTTTAGTAAGACATTGGATGAGCATATGATGCATATTTGTATGGTATTTGAGAAGTTGAGAGAAGAGAAATTGTTGATTAATTTGAAGAAGTGCAGTTTTGTGAAGAAAGAGTTAGTGTATTTGGGATTTGTAGTTTCAGCAGAAGGTCTAAAAATGGACCCAGAGAAGGTACAGGCTATCCTTGAATGGCCTACTCCAAGAAGTGCTACTGAGGTAAGATCTTTTCATGGTTTAGCTAGTTTTTACAGAAAGTTTATCAGAAATTTTAGCAGTATTTGTGGACCCTTGACTGAAACAATGAGAGGGGATAGAAAAGAGTTTAAGTGGACTAATGGGGCAGAAAGGAGTTTTCAATTATTGAAACAAAAAGTTACAGAACAACCTGTTTTAGCACTTCCAGATTTTAATAAGGTGTTTCAAGTAGATTGTGATGCTAGTGGTACTGCAATAGGAGCTGCTATGAGCCAAGAAGGTAAACCTGTTGCTTATTTCAGTGATAAGTTAAATGATGCCAAGAGGAAATATTCTGTTTATGATCAGGAATTTTATGCTATAGTTCAGGCATTAAAGAAGTGGAGACATTATCTGCTTCCTAAGGAGTTTGTTTTGTACACTGATCACCAAGCTTTGCAATATTTGAACATCCATGAAGAGGTGAGGAAGCATATTACCAAGATGAACGCACAGTATAAGGCTAAGGCAGATGAGAAAAGGAGGTATAACGAATTTCAGGTTGGTGATGAAGTCATGGTTCATTTGCGGAAGGAGCGGTTTCCAGTTGGTACATATAACAAGCTGAAAATGAAGAAGTTTGGACCATGTAGGATACTGAAGAAACATGATTCAGGAAACGCATATGAGGTAGAATTACCTACTGAGCTAAATATTTCGCCAGTGTTTAACATTTCAGACCTGACAGAGTATCATGAGGGAGGTGTTGAAGATGAGATCACAGCGGCACAGTGGAGTATTCCAGCAACTAGTTTAGACACTAAGGAGATTGAAGATATACTGGATAGTCGTGTTGGCAGAAGCACAAGGAACAGGACATATGAAGAATATCTGGTCAAGTGGAAAGGACGACCTGTTGAAGATTCATCATGGCTAACAAAGGAGGAGGTTAACCGTCTTGGTTTTCCTCTGCACACCTGAGTCGTGACAGGGTCACTTCTCAAATTACCCCGGGTGTCTGATGCAGGAGCATCCTGGGTGTAAGAGCAATCTTGCATCACCCAAAAATATTTATGTTTTTATATTCAATAAGGGTTATTTTGTGCAGAGCTGCTATTTATGGAAAGTTACTATTTTTGGTAATTTTCGTATGTGCTCAGAATGATCTGATTTCTTTCTTGGAGGTTCATTTTGGTCATACAAGTCTGCCAGTAAAGTTTCATTGCCAGATCAAGTGTATATTGGAAGATATTGAAGATTTTCGGTATTGGCAGCAGGGGACAGAAACTTTGAACTCAGTTTTGAAGGCTTTAGAGGCCCCGGATGAGGTCAAATTTTTGGCTGAATGAAGCTTGCTTGATTCAGGCGTTGTAGAGCTCCTCGCGCCCTTTCCGAAATGGGGTTACAATAGTCAATCGGGTCAACTGGTGATGACTTATGGTCTTCGGAAGTTGGGTCACTTGAAATGGCGCAAAATAATTTTTCTTCAAAATTTCTGTTCGGGTTTCAAAATTTGTTTTGAGCCGACTATGATGTAATGAAATGTAAAATAAAAATAATTCTAAGTTTGGTCGGCCTTATTGGCTAAAATTCTGGAACCTTCCCAGGCGGTGAAAAATTGCCTATATAATGAAGGCTGTATTATTGTCTTAGGCAGTTCAGAATAGTTCTGGTAGTAGATCTGGGTAATAGTTCGAGGCTTTTTCCTACAGAATATTGTAAGGGAATGCCCATGTGGCTTTGCATATTGTAATTCTGAAAGTTTGTAATTCCACATTTGTGGAGATAATAAGAAGCCAATTTTTTGTTCTTGCATATTATTGTTGTTGTTTCTCTATATCTGTTATGTGTTTGTGGTATTAAGGGGAGCACCCTTCATCAAGTGGTATCAGAGCAGGAGTTCTTGAGTGTGTAAACAGATCGCCGACTGTGAGGCAGTTTGCACCAGGACCGTGGCTAGGGTTTCAGCGCGCATCGCGAAAATGCCTCCACGAAGAGAACGTGGCGGAAGACCTGGTGTTGTGACACCCGAGGTTAGAGAGTTGCAGAGACAAGTGCGAGCATTGCAAGAAGAGATTCGTAGAGGAATGAATCTTAATGTCAGAGACGAAAGCGAGGATGAAGCCGAAGAAGAATATCAAGAAGGAGAAATTGAAATAGTGAACCAGGAGGAAGAAAGACTTTTTCGGGCGATTTCCAAGATTGGGAAAAGACCTAAGATTGAGGTTCCTACATTTTCTGAAAATCTTAACCCAGAGGAATTGATCGACTGGATCAATGAATGTGAAGAATATTTTGAGTATGAAGATGTTGAGGATCCTGATAGGGTCAAATTTGCGAAAGCCAGATTGAAAGGTCATGCGAAGATCTGGTGGCAAGAAATTCAATTAGAGCGAAATAGAAGAGGGAAAGATAAAATCACAAGATGGGATCGGATGGTGGATAAATTGAAGCGACAGTTCATTCCTGTTGATTATGAGCTTGACCTACTGAAGAAAATACAGAGTTTGAAGCAAGCAGGAAGATCTGTTCAGGAGTATACAGAGGAGTTCTATCGACTTCTCATCAGAACAGGCCATGCAGAAGCTGATAAGGAGAAAGTTGCCCGATACCTTAATGGGTTAAGGCCAAGCATTCAGGAGGAGCTGAATCTGGTTCGAATGAACAGTATTGAGGAGGCATACCAATTTGCCCTAAAAGTAGAGGAAAAGCTGAACAAGAAGTTCGAGAGCAGACAAAATGGAAGAGGTCGCCGTGGACGATCTGGTGGACGGTCATATGGTGGTCGAAATGAAGATCTGAAAAAGAAGGATGAGGCCAGTAGCAGTCAGAATCAGCGTGGAAATAATTCCAATCGCTTCCAGGATCAGAATAATAGAGATTAGAGGGGAAGAGGAAGAGGACAAGGATCTGGACGAGGAGGCTTCCGTGGAACATGTTTTCACTGTGGAGAAGAAGGTCATAAGGCATTTGAATGTCCTCAGCACCAAGGCAGAATAGACAGGAGAAATGAACTCCAGGCCAGAGTTGCACATGTAGATGAAGATGCCAGATCATCAAATTCTGAAGATGCTGAAAGAGGAGAAACGTTGATTAACAGAAGAGTCCTGTTGAGTGGTGAGAATGAACCTGAGCAATGGAGAAGCCTGTTTCGCACCAGGTGCAAGTGTGAAGGTAAATGTTGTGATGTGATTATTGATAGTGGAAGCACTGACAATTTGGTGTTAGAAGAGATGGTGACAAAGTTGAAACTCAAGAGACAGAAACACCCACATTCATATCGGATTGCCTGGGTACAGGATGACCACAAGGTCATGGTCAATGAACAATGCCTAGTGAAGTTCAAGATCGGTGGGTACCAAGATGAGGTACTATGTGATATCATCTCTATGGATGCATGTCATATGTTATTGGGTAGACCGTGGCAGTTTGACAGATGTGCTGTACACGATGGTCGTGCGAATACCTATTCCCTGACAAAGGATGGAGTGCGACATAAGCTAAAGCCATTGAAGGAGACCGAAGAAAAGGTATGTGGTAATGCAAGAATAACATTTGTTGATGGAAGGAAATTCCTAGATGATATGAGGCATGAGCATGTATGTTTTGCTTTAATTCCAAAAGCTGGTAAAGAGGAAGTAGAAGACGTTCCTGTAGAAGTTGCAGATTTGTTGAATGAGTTTCAGGATATTGTATCCGATAACGTGCCTGATGGATTACCACCAGTCAGGAAGATCAGTCATCAGATGGACTTGATCCCAGGAGCGAGTTTGCCGAATAAGGCAGCACACAGAATGACACCTACAGAAAGTGAGGAGTTGAACAGATAAGTGCATGAACTGTTACAGAAAGGATTGATTCGAGAGAGTCTGAGTCCCTGTGCTGTACCAGCGGTATTAGCACCAAAGAAGAATGGAGAATGGAGGATGTGTACAGATTCTAGGGCAATAAACAAGATCACAATCAAGTACAGGTTTCCATTGCCACGAATGGATGATATTATGGACTGTTTGAGTGGAGCTGTGTATTTCTCAAAGATAGATCTGAAAAGTGGATATCATCAGATTCGGATCAGAGAAGGAGATGAATGGAAGACTGCCTTCAAGACAAAGGAAGGACTGTATGAGTGGTTGGTCATGCCTTTTGGGCTAACCAATGCACCGAGCACTTTCATGCGGCTCATGAACGAGGTTCTGAAAGAATTTCTGGGTAAGTTTGCCATTGTTTACCTAGATGATATTTTGATCTTTAGTAAGACATTGGATGAGCATATGATGCATATTCGTATGGTATTTGAGAAGTTGAGAGAAGAGAAATTGTTGATTAATTTGAAGAAGTGCAGTTTTGTGAAGAAAGAGTTAGTGTATTTGGGATTTGTAGTTTCAGCAGAAGGTTTAAAAATGGACCCAGAGAAGGCACAGGCTATCCTTGAATGGCCTACTCCAAGAAGTGCTACTGAGGTAAGATCTTTTCATGGTTTAGCTAGTTTTTACAGAAAGTTTATCAGAAATTTTAGCAGTATTTATGGACCCTTGACTGAAACAATGAGAGGGGATAGAAAAGAGTTTAAGTGGACTAATGGGGCAGAAAGGAGTTTTCAATTATTGAAACAAAAAGTTACAGAACAACCAGTTTTAGCACTTCCAGATTTTAATAAGGTGTTTCAAGTAGATTGTGATGCTAGTGGTACTGCAATAGGAGCTGCTATGAGCCAAGAAGGTAAACCTGTTGCTTATTTCAGTGAGAAGTTAAATGATGCCAAGAGGAAATATTCTGTTTATGATCAGGAATTTTATGCTATAGTTCAGGCATTAAAGAAGTGGAGACATTATCTGCTTCCTAAGGAGTTTATTTTGTACACTGATCACCAAGCTTTGCAATATTTTAGACACTAAGGAGATTGAAGATATACTGGATAGTCGTGTTGGCAGAAGCACAAGGAACAAGACATATGAAGAATATCTGGTCAAGTGGAAAGGACGACCTGTTGAAGATTCATCATGGCTAACAAAGGAGGAGGTTAACCGTCTTGGTTTTCCTCTGCACACCTGAGTCGTGACAGGGTCACTTCTCAAATTACCCCAGGTGTCTGATGCAGGAGCATCCTGGGTGTAAGAGCAATCTTGCATCACCCAAAAATATTTATATTTTTATATTCAATAAGGGTTATTTTGTGCAGACCTGCTATTTATGGAAAGTTACTATTTTTGGTAATTTTCGTATGTGCTCAGAATGATCTGATTTCTTTCTTGGAGGTTCATTTTGGTCATACAAGTCTTCTAGTAAAGTTTCATTGTCAGATCAAGTGTATATTGGAAGATATTGAAGATTTTCGGTATTGGCAACAGGGGACAGAAACTTTGAACTCAGTTTTGAAGGCTTTAGAGGCCCCGGATGAGGTCGAATTTTGGGCTGAATGAAGCTTGCTTGATTCAGGCGTTGTAGAGCTCCTCGCGCCCTTTCCGAAATGGGGTTACAATAGTCAATCGGGTCAACTGGTGATGACTTACGGTCTTCGAAAGTTGGGTCACTTGAAATGGCGCAAAATGATTTTTCGTCAAAATTTTTGTTCGGGTTTCAAAATTTATTTTGAGCCGACTATGATGTAATGAAATGTAAAATAAAAATAATTCTAAGTTTGGTCGGCCTTATTGGCTAAAATTCTGGAACCTTCCCAGGCGGTGAAAAATTGCATATATAAGGAAGGCTGTATTATTGTCTTAGGCAGTTCAGAATAGTTCTGGTAGTAGATCTGGGTAATAGTTCGAGGCTTTGTCCTACAGAATATTGTAAGGGAATGCCCATGTGGCTTTGCATATTGTAATTCTAAAAGTTTGTAATTTCACATTTGTGGAGATAATAAGAAGCCAATTTTCTGTTCTTGCATATTATTGTTGTTGTTTCTCTATATCTGTTATGTGTTTGTGGTATTAAGGGGAGCACCCTTCATCAAGTGGTATCAGAGCAGGAGTTCTTGAGTGTGTAAACAGATCGCCGACTGTGAGGCAGTTTGCACCAGGACCGTAGCTAGGGTTTCAGCGCGCATCGCGAAAATGCCTCCACGAAGAGAACGTGGCGGAAGACCTGGTGTTGTGACACCCGAGGTTAGAGAGTTGCAGAGACAAGTGCGAGCATTGCAAGAAGAGATTCGTAGAGGAATGAATCTTAATGTCAGAGACGAAAGCGAGGATGAAGCCGAAGAAGAATATCAAGAAGGAGAAATTGAAATTGTGAACCAAGAGGAAGAAAGACTTTTTCGGGCGATTTCGAAGATTGGGAAAAGACCTAAGATTGAGGTTCCTACATTTTCTGGAAATCTTAACCCAGAGGAATTGATCGACTGGATCAATGAATGTGAAGAATATTTTGAGTATGAAGATGTTGAGGATCCTGATAGGGTCAAATTTGCGAAAGCCAAATTGAAAGGTCATGCGAAGATCTGATGGCAAGAAATTCAATTAGAGCGAAATAGAAGAGGGAAAGATAAAATCACAAGATGGGATCGGATGGTGGATAAATTGAAGCGACAGTTCATTCCTGTTGATTATGAGCTTGACCTACTGAAGAAAATGCAGAGTTTGAAGCAAGCAGGAAGATCTGTTCAGGAGTATACAGAAGAGTTCTATCGACTTCTCATCAGAACAGGCCATGCAGAAGCTGATAAGGAGAAAGTTGCCCGATACCTTAATGGGTTAAGGCCAAGCATTCAGGAGGAGCTGAATCTAGTTCGAATGAACAGTATTGAGGAGGCATACCAATTTGCCCTAAAAGTAGAGGAAAAGCTGAACAAGAAGTTCGAAAGCAGACAAAATGGAAGAGGTCGCGGTGGACGATCTGGTGGACGGTCATATGGTGGTCGAAATGAAGATCTGAAAAAGAAGGATGAGGCCAGTAGCAGTCAGAATCAGCGTGGAAATAATTCCAATCGCTTCCAGGATCAGAATAATAGAGATCAGAGGGGAAGAGGAAGAGGACAAGGATCTGGACGAGGAGGCTTCCGTGGAACATGTTTTCACTGTGGAGAAGAAGGTCATAGGGCATTTGAATGTCCTCAGCACCAAGGCAGAATAGATAGGAGAAATGAAAGCCAGGCCAGAGTTGCACATGTAGATGAAGATGCCAGATCATCAAATTCTGAAGATGCTGAAAGAGGAGAAACGTTGATTAACAGAAGAGTCCTGTTGAGTGGTGAGAATGAACCTGAGCAAAGGAGAAGCCTGTTTCGCACCAGGTGCAAGTGTGAAGGTAAATGTTGTGATGTGATTATTGATAGTGGAAGCACTGACAATTTGGTGTCAGAAGAGATGGTGACAAAGTTGAAACTCAAGAGACAGAAACACCCACATCCATATCGGATTGCCTGGGTACAGGATGACCACAAGGTCATGGTCAATGAACAATGCCTAGTGAAGTTCAAGATCGGCGGGTACCAAGATGAGGTACTATGTGATATCATCTCTATGGATGCATGTCATATGTTATTGGGTAGACCGTGGCAGTTTGACAGATGTGCTGTACACGATGGTCGTGCGAATACCTATTCCCTGACAAAGGATGGAGTGCGACATAAGCTAAAGCCATTGAAGGAGACCGAAGAAAAGGTATGTGGTAATGCAAGAATAACATTTGTTGATGGAAGGAAATTCCTAGATGATATGAGGCATGAGCATGTATGTTTTGCTTTAATTCCAAAAGCTGGTAAAGAGGAAGTAGAAGACGTTCCTGTAGAAGTTGCAGATTTGTTGAATGAGTTTCAGGATATTGTATCCGATAACGTGCCTGATGGATTACCACCAGTCAGGAAGATCAGTCATCAGATGGACTTGATCCCAGGAGCGTGTTTGCCGAATAAGGCAGCACACAGAATGACACCTGCAGAAAGTGAGGAGTTGAACAGACAAGTGCATGAACTGTTACAGAAAGGATTGATTCGAGAGAGTCTGAGTCCCTGTGCTGTACCAGCGGTATTAGCACCAGAGAAGAATGGAGAATGGAGGATGTGTACAGATTCTAGGAAAATAAACAAGATCACAATCAAGTACAGGTTTCCATTGCCACGAATGGATGATATTATGGGCTGTTTGAGTGGAGCTGTGTATTTCTCAAATATAGATCTGAAAAGTGGATATCATCAGATTCGGATCAGAGAAGGAGATGAATGGAAGACTACCTTCAAGACAAAGGAAGGACTGTATGAGTGGTTGGTCATGCCTTTTGGGCTAACCAATGCACCGAGCACTTTCATGCGGCTCATGAACGAGGTTCTGAAAGAATTTCTGGGTAAGTTTGCCATTGTTTACCTAGATGATATTTTGATCTTTAGTAAGACATTGGATGAGCATATGATGCATATTCGTATGGTATTTGAGAAGTTGAGAGAAGAGAAATTGTTGATTAATTTGAAGAAGTGCAGTTTTGTGAAGAAAGAGTTAGTGTATTTGGGATTTGTAGTTTCAGCAGAAGGTCTAAAAATGGACCCAGAGAAGGTACAGGCTATCCTTGAATGACCTACTCCAAGAAGTGCTACTGAGGTAAGATCTTTTCATGGTTTAGCTAGTTTTTACAGAAAGTTTATCAGAAATTTTAGCAGTATTTGTGGACCCTTGACTGAAACAATGAGAGGGGATAGAAAAGAGTTTAAGTGGACTAATGGGGCAGAAAGGAGTTTTCAATTATTGAAACAAAAAGTTACAGAACAACCTGTTTTACAACTTCCAGATTTTAATAAGGTGTTTCAAATAGATTGTGATGCTAGTGGTACTGCAATAGGAGCTGCTATGAGCCAAGAAGGTAAACCTATTGCTTATTTCAGTGAGAAGTTAAATGATGCCAAGAGGAAATATTCTGTTTATGATCAGAAATTTTATGCTATAGTTCAGGCATTAAAGAAGTGGAGACATTATCTGCTTCCTAAGGAGTTTGTTTTGTACACTGATCACCAAGCTTTGCAATATTTGAACATCCATGAAGAGGTGAGGAAGCATATTACCAAGATGAACGCACAGTATAAGGCTAAGGCAGATGAGAAAAGGAGGTATAAGAAATTTCAGGTTGGTGATGAAGTCATGGTTCATTTGCGGAAGGAGCGGTTTCCAGTTGGTACATATAACAAGCTGAAAATGAAGAAGTTTGGACCATGTAGGATACTGAAGAAACATGATTCAAGAAATGCATATGAGGTAGAATTACTTACTGAGCTAAATATTTCGCCAGTGTTTAACATTTCAGACCTGACAGAGTATCATGAGGGAGGTGTTGAAGATGAGATCACAGCGGCACAGTGGAGTATTCCAGCAACTAGTTTAGACACTAAGGAGATTGAAGATATACTGGATAGTCGTGTTGGAAGAAGCACAAGGAACAGGACATATGAAGAATATCTGGTCAAGTGGAAAGGACGACCTGTTGAAGATTCATCATGGCTAACAAAGGAGGAGGTTAACCGTCTTGGTTTTCCTCTGCACACCTGAGTCGTGACAGGGTCACTTCTCAAATTACCCCAGGTGTCTGATGCAGGAGCATCCTGGGTGTAAGAGCAATCTTGCATCACCCAAAAATATTTATGTTTTTATATTCAATAAGGGTTATTTTGTGCAGAGCTGCTATTTATGGAAAGTTACTATTTTTGGTAATTTTCGTATGTGCTCAGAATGATCTGATTTCTTTCTTGGAGGTTCATTTTGGTCATACAAGTCTGCCAGTAAAGTTTCATTGCCAGATCAAGTGTATATTGGAAGATATTGAAGATTTTCGGTATTGGCAGCAGGGGACAGAAACTTTGAACTCAGTTTTGAAGGCTTTAGAGGCCCCGGATGAGGTCGAATTTTGGGCTGAATGAAGCATGCTTGATTCAGGCGTTGTAGAGCTCCTCGCGCCCTTTCCGAAATGGGGTTACAATAGTCAATCGGGTCAACTGGTGATGACTTATGGTCTTCGGAAGTTGGGTCACTTGAAATGGCGCAAAATGATTTTTCTTCAAAATTTCTGTTCGGGTTTCAAAATTTATTTTGAGCCGACTATGATGTAATGAAATGTAAAATAAAAATAATTCTAAGTTTGGTCGGCCTTATTGGCTAAAATTCTGGAACCTTCCGAGGCGGTGAAAAATTGCCTATATAAGGAAGGCTGTATTATTGTCTTAGGCAGTTCAGAATAGTTCTAGTAGTAGATCTGGGTAATAGTTCGAGGCTTTGTCCTACAGAATATTGTAAGGGAATGCCCATGTGGCTTTGCATATTGTAATTCTAAAAGTTTGTAATTCCACATTTGTGGAGATAATAAGAAGCTAATTTTCTGTTCTTGCATATTATTGTTGTTGTTTCTCTATATCTGTTATGTGTTTGTGGTATTAAGGGGAGCACCCTTCATCAAGTGGTATCAGAGCAGGAGTTCTTGAGTGTGTAAACAGATCACCGACTGTGAGGCAGTTTGCACCAGGACCGTGGCTAGGGTTTCAGCGCGCATCGCGAAAATGCCTCCACGAAGAGAACGTGGCGGAAGACCTGGTGTTGTGACACCCGAGGTTAGAGAGTTGTAGAGACAAGTGCGAGCATTGCAAGAAAAGATTCGTAGAGGAATGAATCTTAATGTCAGAGACGAAAGCGAGGATGAAGCCGAAGAAGAATATCAAGAAGGAGAAATTGAAATTGTGAACCAAGAGGAAGAAAGACTTTTTCGGGCGATTTCTAAGATTGGGAAAAGACCTAAGATTGAGGTTCCTACATTTTTTGGAAATCTTAACCCAGAGGAATTGATCGACTGGATCAATGAATGTGAAGAATATTTTGAGTATGAAGATGTTGAGGATCCTGATAGGGTCAAATTTGCGAAAGCCAGATTGGAAGGTCATGCGAAGATCTGGTGGCAAGAAATTCAATTAGAGCGAAATAGAAGAGGAAAAGATAAAATCACAAGATGGGATCGGATGGTGGATAAATTGAAGCGACAATTCATTCCTGTTGATTATGAGCTTGACCTACTGAAGAAAATGCAGAGTTTGAAGCAAGCAGGAAGATCTGTTCAGGAGTATACAGAGGAGTTCTATCGACTTCTCATCAGAACAGGCCATGCAGAAGCTGATAAGGAGAAAGTTGCCCGATACCTTAATGGGTTAAGGCCAAGCATTCAGGAGGAGCTGAATCTGGTTCGAATGAACAGTATTGAGGAGGCATACCAATTTGCCCTAAAAGTAGAGGAAAAGCTGAACAAGAAGTTCGAGAGCAGACAAAATGGAAGAGGTCGCGGTGGACGATCTGGTGGACGGTCATATGGTGGTCGAAATGAAGATCTGAAAAAGAAGGATGAGGCCAGTAGCAGTCAGAATCAGCGTGGAAATAATTCCAATCGCTTCCAGGATCAGAATAATAGAGATCAGAGGGGAAGAGGAAGAGGACAAGGATCTGGACGAGGAGGCTTCCGTGGAACATGTTTTCACTGTGGAGAAGAAGGTCATAGGGCATTTGAATGTCCTCAGCACCAAGGCAGAATAGACAGGAGAAATGAAGGCCAGGCCAGAGTTGCACATGTAGATGAAGATGCCAGATCATCAAATTCTGAAGATGCTGAAAGAGGAGAAACGTTGATTAACAAAAGAGTCCTGTTGAGTGGTGAGAATGAACCTGAGCAAAGGAGAAGCCTGTTTCGCACCAGGTGCAAGTGTGAAGGTAAATGTTGTGATGTGATTATTGATAGTGGAAGCACTGACAATTTGGTGTCAGAAGAGATGGTGACAAAGTTGAAACTCAAGAGACAGAAACACCCACATCCATATCGGATTGCCTGGGTACAGGATGACCACAAGGTCATGGTCAATGAACAATGCCTAGTGAAGTTCAAGATCGGCGGGTACCAAGATGAGGTACTATGTGATATCATCTCTATGGATGCATGTCATATGTTATTGGGTAGACCGTGGCAGTTTGACAGATGTGCTGTACACGATGGTCGTCCGAATACCTATTCCCTGACAAAGGATGGAGTGCGACATAAGCTAAAGCCATTGAAGGAGACCGAAGAAAAGGTATGTGGTAATGCAAGAATAACATTTGTTGATGGAAGGAAATTCCTAGATGATATGAGGCATGAGCATGTATGTTTTGCTTTAATTCCAAAAGATGATAAAGAGGAAGTAGAAGACGTTCCTGTAGAAGTTGCAGATTTGTTGAATGAGTTTCAGGATATTGTATCCGATAACGTGCCTGATGGATTACCACCAGTCAGGAAGATCAGTCATCAGATGGACTTGATCCCAGGAGCGAGTTTGCCGAATAAGGCAGCACACAGAATGACACCTGCAGAAAGTGAGGAGTTGAACAGACAAGTGCATGAACTGTTATAGAAAGGATCGATTCGAGAGAGTCTGAGTCCCTGTGCTGTACCAGCGGTATTAGCACCAAAGAAGAATGGAGAATGGAGGATGTGTACAGATTATAGGGCAATAAATAAGATCACAATCAAGTACAGGTTTCCATTGCCACGAATGGATGATATTATGGACTGTTTGAGTGGAGCTGTGTATTTCTCAAAGATAGATCTGAAAAGTGGATATCATCAGATTCGGATCAGAGAAGGAGGTGAATGGAAGACTGCCTTCAAGACAAAGGAAGGACTGTATGAGTGGTTGGTCATGCCTTTTGGGCTAACCAATGCACCGAGCACTTTCATGCGGCTCATGAACGAGGTTCTGAAAGAATTTCTGGGTAAGTTTGCCATTGTTTACCTAGATGATATTTTGATCTTTAGTAAGACATTGGATGAGCATATGATGCATATTCGTATGGTATTTGAGAAGTTGAGAGAAGAGAAATTGTTGATTAATTTGAAGAAGTGCAGTTTTGTGAAGAAAGAGTTAGTGTATTTGGGATTTGTAGTTTCAGCAGAAGGTCTAAAAATGGACCCAGAGAAGGTACAGGCTATCCTTGAATGGCCTACTCCAAGAAGTGCTACTGAGGTAAGATCTTTTCATGGTTTAGCTAGTTTTTACAGAAAGTTTATCAGAAATTTTAGCAGTATTTGTGGACCCTTGACTGAAACAATGAGAGGGGATAGAAAAGAGTTTAAGTGGACTAATGGGGCAGAAAGGAGTTTTCAATTATTGAAACAAAAAGTTACAGAACAACCTGTTTTAGCACTTCCAGATTTTAATAAGGTGTTTCAAGTAGATTGTGATGCTAGTGGTACTGCAATAGGAGCTGCTATGAGTCAAGAAGGTAAACCTGTTGCTTATTTCAGTGAGAAGTTAAATGATGCCAAGAGGAAATATTCTGTTTATGATCAGGAATTTTATGCTATAGTTCAGGCATTAAAGAAGTGGAGACATTATCTGCTTCCTAAGGAGTTTGTTTTGTACACTGATCACCAAGCTTTGCAATATTTGAACATCCATGAAGAGGTGAGGAAGCATATTACCAAGATGAACGCACAGTATAAGGCTAAGGCAGATGAGAAAAGGAGGTATAAGGAATTTCAGGTTGGTGATGAAGTCATGGTTCATTTGCGGAAGGAGCGGTTTCCAGTTGGTACATATAACAAGCTGAAAATGAAGAAGTTTGGACCATGTAGGATACTGAAGAAACATGATTCAGGAAATGCATATGAGGTAGAATTACCTACTGAGCTAAATATTTCGCCAGTGTTTAACATTTCAGACCTGACAGAGTATCATGAGGGAGGTGTTGAAGATGAGATCACAGCGGCACAGTGGAGTATTCCAACAACTAGTTTAGACACTAAGGAGATTGAAAATATACTGGATAGTCGTGTTGGCAGAAGCACAAGGAACAGGACATATGAAGAATATCTGGTCAAGTGGAAAGGACGACCTGTTGAAGATTCATCATGGCTAACAAAGGAGGAGGTTAACCGTCTTGGTTTTCCTCTGCACACCTGAGTCGTGACAGGGTCACTTCTCAAATTACCCCGGGTGTCTGATGCAGGAGCATCCTGGGTGTAAGAGCAATCTTGCATCACCCAAAAATATTTATGTTTTTATATTCAATAAGGGTTATTTTGTGCAGAGCTGCTATTTATGGAAAGTTACTATTTTTGGTAATTTTCGTATGTGCTCAGAATGATCTGATTTCTTTCTTGGAGGTTCATTTTGGTCATACAAGTCTGCCAGTAAAGTTTCATTGCCAGATCAAGTGTATATTGGAAGATATTGAAGATTTTCGGTATTGGCAGGAGGGGACAGAAACTTTGAACTCAGTTTTGAAGGCTTTAGAGGCCCCGGATGAGGTCGAATTTTGGGCTGAATGAAGCTTGGTTGACTCAAGCGTTGTAGAGCTCCTCGCGCCCTTTCCGAAATGGGGTTACAATAGTCAATCGGGTCAACTGGTGATGACTTATGGTCTTCGGAAGTTGGGTCACTTGAAATGGCGGAAAATAATTTTTCTTCAAAATTTCTGTTCGGGTTTCAAAATTTATTTTGAGCCGACTATGATGTAATGAAATGTAAAATAAAAATAATTCTAAGTTTGGTCGGCCTTATTGGCTAAAATTCTGGAACCTTCCCAGGCGGTGAAAAATTGCCTATATAAGAAAGGCTGTATTATTGTCTTAGGCAGTTCAGAATAGTTCTGGTCGTAGATCTGGGTAATAGTTCGAGGCTTTGTCCTACAAAATATTGTAAGGGAATGCCCATGTGGCTTTGCATATTGTAATTCTGAAAGTTTGTAATTCCACATTTGTGGAGATAATAAGAAGCCAATTTTCTGTTCTTGCATATTATTGTTGTTGTTTCTCTATATCTGTTATGTGTTTGTGGTATTAAGGGGAGCACCCTTCATCAAGTGGTATCAGAGCAGGAGTTCTTGAGTGTGTAAACAGATCGCCGACTGTGAGGAAGTTTGCACCAGGACCGTGGCTAGGGTTTCAGCGCGCATCGCGAAAATGCCTCCACGAAGAGAACGTGGCGGAAGACCTGGTGTTGTGACACCCGAGGTTAGAGAGTTGCAGAGACAACTGCGAGCATTGCAAGAAGAGATTCGTAGAGGAATGAATCTTAATGTCAGAGACGAAAGCGAGGATGAAGCCGAAGAAGAATATCAAGAAGGAGAAATTGAAATTGTGAACCAGGAGGAAGAAAGACTTTTTCGGGCGATTTCCAAGATTGGGAAAAGACCTAAGATTGAGGTTCCTACATTTTCTGGAAATCTTAACCCAGAAGAATTGATCGACTGGATCAATGAATGTGAAGAATATTTTGAGTATGAAGATGTTGAGGATCCTGATAGGGTCAAATTTGCGAAAGCCAGATTGAAAGGTCATGCGAAGATCTGGTGGGAAGAAATTCAATTAGAGCGAAATAGAAGAGGGAAAGATAAAATCACAAGATGGGATCGGATGGTGGATAAATTGAAGCGACAGTTCATTCCTGTTGATTATGAGCTTGACCTACTGAAGAAAATGCAGAGTTTGAAGCAAGCAGGAAGATCTGTTCAGGAGTATACAGAGGAGTTCTATCGACTTCTCATCAGAACAGGCCATGCAGAAGCTGATAAGGAGAAAGTTGCCCTATACCTTAATGGGTTAAGGCCAAGCATTCAGGAGGAGCTGAATCTGGTTCGAATGAACAGTATTGAGGAGGCATACCAATTTGCCCTAAAAGTAGAGGAAAAGCTGAACAAGAAGTTCGAGAGCAGACAAAATGGAAGAGGTCGCGGTGGACGATCTGGTGGACGGTCATATGGTGGTCGAAATGAAGATCTGAAAAAGAAGGATGAGGCCAGTAGCAGTCAGAATCAGCGTGGAAATAATTTCAATCGCTTCCAGGATCAGAATAATAGAGATCAGAGGGGAAGAGGAAGAGGACAAGGATCTGGACGAGGAGGCTTCCGTGGAACATGTTTTCACTGTGGAGAAGAAGGTCATAGGGCATTTGAATGTCCTCAGCACCAAGGCAGAATAGACAGGAGAAATGAAGGCCAGGCCAGAATTGCACATGTAGATGAAGATGCCAGATCATCAAATTCTGAAGATGCTGAAAGAGGAGAAACGTTGATTAACAGAAGAGTCCTGTTGAGTGGTGAGAATGAACCTGAGCAAAGGAGAAGCCTGTTTCGCACCAGGTGCAAGTGTGAAGGTAAATGTTGTGATGTGATTATTGATAGTGGAAGCACTGACAATTTGGTGTCAGAAGAGATGGTGACAAAGTTGAAACTCAAGAGACAGAAACACCCACATCCATATCGGATTGCCTGGGTACAGGATGACCACAAGGTCATGGTCAATGAACAATGCCTAGTGAAGTTCAAGATCGGCGGGTACCAAGATGAGGTACTATGTGATATCATCTCTATGGATGCATGTCATATGTTATTGGGTAGACCGTGGCAGTTTGACAGATGTGCTGTACACGATGGTCGTGCGAATACCTATTCCCTGACAAAGGATGGAGTGCGACATAAGCTAAAGCCATTGAAGGAGACCGAAGAAAAGGTATGTGGTAATGCAAAAATAACATTTGTTGATGGAAGGAAATTCCTAGATGATATGAGGCATGAGCATGTATGTTTTTCTTTAATTCCAAAAGCTGGTAAAGAGGAAGTAGAAGACGTTCCTGTAGAAGTTGCAGATTTGTTGAATGAGTTTCAGGATATTGTATCCGATAACATGCCTGATGGATTACCACCAGTCAGGAAGATCAGTCATCAGATGGACTTGATCCCAGGAGCGAGTTTTCCGAATAAGGCAGCACACAGAATGACACCTGCAGAAAGTGAGGAGTTGAACAGACAAATGCATGAACTGTTACAGAAAGGATTGATTCGAGAGAGTCTGAGTCCTTGTGCTGTACCAGCGGTATTAGCACCAAAGAAGAATGGAGAATGGAGGATGTGTACAGATTCTAGGGCAATAAACAAGATCACAATCAAGTACAGGTTTCCATTACCACGAATGGATGATATTATGGACTGTTTGAGTGGAGCTGTGTATTTCTCAAAGATAGATCTGAAAAGTGGATATCATCAGATTCGGATCAGAGAAGGAGATGAATGGAAGACTGCCTTCAAGACAAAGGAAGGACTGTATGAGTGGTTGGTCATGCCTTTTGGGCTAACCAATGCACCGAGCACTTTCATGCGGCTCATGAACGAGGTTCTGAAAGAATTTCTGGGTAAGTTTGCCATTGTTTACCTAGATGATATTTTGATCTTTAGTAAGACATTGGATGAGCATATGATGCATATTCGTATGGTATTTGAGAAGTTGAGAGAAGAGAAATTGTTGATTAATTTGAAGAAGTGCAGTTTTGTGAAGAAAGAGTTAGTGTATTTGGGATTTGTAGTTTCAGCAGAAGGTCTAAAAATGGACCCAGAGAAGGTACAGGCTATCCTTGAATGGCCTACTCCAAGAAGTGCTACTGAGGTAAGATCTTTTCATGGTTTAGCTAGTTTTTACAGAAAGTTTATCAGAAATTTTAGCAATATTTGTGGACCCTTGACTGAAACAATGAGAGGAGATAGAAAAGAGTTTAAGTGGACTAATGGGGCAGAAAGGAGTTTTCAATTATTGAAACAAAAAGTTACAAAACAACCTGTTTTAGCACTTCCAGATTTTAATAAGGTGTTTCAAGTAGATTGTGATGCTAGTGGTACTGCAATAGGAGCTGCTATGAGCCAAGAAGGTAAACCTGTTGCTTATTTCAGTGAGAAGTTAAATGATGCCAAGAGGAAATATTCTGTTTATGATCAGGAATTTTATGCTATAGTTCAGGCATTAAAGAAGTGGAGACATTATCTGCTTCCTAAGGAGTTTGTTTTGTACACTGATCACCAAGTTTTGCAATATTTGAACATCCATGAAGAGGTGAGGAAGCATATTACCAAGATGAACGCACAGTATAAGGCTAAGGCAGATGAGAAAAGGAGGTATAAGGAATTTCAGGTTGGTGATGAAGTCATGGTTCATTTGCGGAAGGAGCGGTTTCCAGTTGGTACATATAACAAGCTGAAAATGAAGAAGTTTGGACCATGTAGGATACTGAAGAAACATGATTCAGGAAACGCATATGAGGTAGAATTACCTACTGAGCTAAATATTTCGCCAGTGTTTAACATTTCAGACCTGACAGAGTATCATGAGGGAGGTGTTGAAGATGAGATCACAGCGGCACAGTGGAGTATTCCAGCAACTAGTTTAGACACTAAGGAGATTGAAGATATACTGGATAGTCGTGTTGGCAGAAGCACAAGGAACAGGACATATGAAGAATATCTGGTCAAGTGGAAAGGACGACCTGTTGAAGATTCATCATGGCTAACAAAGGAGGAGGTTAACCGTCTTGGTTTTCCTCTGCACACCTGAGTCGTGACAGGGTCACTTCTCAAATTACCCCGGGTGTCTGATGCAGGAGCATCCTGGGTGTAAGAGAAATCTTGCATCACCCAAAAATATTTATGTTTTTATATTCAATAAGGGTTATTTTGTGCAGAGCTGCTATTTGTGGAAAGTTACTATTTTTGGTAATTTTCGTATGTGCTCAGAATGATCTGATTTCTTTCTTGGAGGTTCATTTTGGTCATACAAGTCTGCCAGGAAAGTTTCATCGCCAGATCAAGTGTATATTGGAAGATATTGAAGATTTTCGGTATTGGCAGCAGGGGACAGAAAATTTGAACTCAGTTTTGAAGGCTTTAGAGGCCCCGGATGAGGTCAAATTTTGGGCTGAATGAAGCTTACTTGATTCAGGCGTTGTAGAGCTCCTCGCGCCCTTTCCGAAATGGGGTTTCAATAGTCAATCGGGTCAACTAGTGATGACTTATGATCTTCGGAAGTTGGGTCACTTGAAATGGCGGAAAATAATTTTTCTTCAAAATTTCTGTTCGGGTTTCAAAATTTATTTTGAGCCGACTATGATGTAATGAAATGTAAAATAAAAATAATTCTAAGTTTGGTCGGCCTTATTGGCTAAAATTCTGGAACCTTCCCAGGCGGTGAAAAATTGCCTATATAAGGAAGGCTGTATTATTGTCTTAGGCAGTTCAAAATAGTTCTGGTAGTAGATCTGGGTAATAGTTCGAGGCTTTTTCCTACAGAATATTGTAAGGGAATGCCCATGTGGCTTTGCATATTGTAATTCTGAAAGTTTGTAATTCCACATTTGTGGAGATAATAAGAAGTCAATTTTCTGTTCTTGCATATTATTGTTGTTGTTTCTCTATATCTGTTATGTGTTTGTGGTATTAAGGGGAGCACCCTTCATCAAGTGGTATCAGAGCAGGAGTTCTTGAGTGTGTAAACAGATCGCCGACTGTGAGGCAGTTTGCACCAGGACCGTGGCTAGGGTTTCAGCGCGCATCGCGAAAATGCCTCCACGAAGAGAACGTGGGGGAAGACCTGGTGTTGTGACACCCGAGGTTAGAGAGTTGCAGAGACAAGTGCGAGCATTGCAAGAAGAGATTCGTAGAGGAATGAATCTTAATGTCAGAGACGAAAGCGAGGATGAAGCCGAAGAAGAATATCAAGAAGGAGAAATTGAAATTGTGAACCAGGAGGAAGAAAGACTTTTTCGGGCGATTTCCAAGATTGGGAAAAGACCTAAGATTGAGGTTCCTACATTTTCTGGAAATCTTAACCCAGAGGAATTGATCGACTGGATCAATGAATGTGAAGAATATTTTGAGTATGAAGATGTTGAGGATCCTGATAGGGTCAAATTTGCGAAAGCCAGATTGAAAGGTCATGCGAAGATCTGGTGGGAAGAAATTCAATTAGAGCGAAATAGAAAAGGGAAAGATAAAATCACAAGATGGGATCGGATGGTGGATAAATTGAAGCGACAGTTCATTCCTATTGATTATGAGCTTGACCTACTGAAGAAAATGCAGAGTTTGAAACAAGCAGGAAGATCTGTTCAGGAGTATACAGAGGAGTTCTATCGACTTCTCATCAGAACAGGCCATGCAGAAGCTGATAAGGAGAAAGTTGCCCGATACCTTAATGGGTTAAGGCCAAGCATTCAGGAGGAGCTGAATCTGGTTCGAATGAACAGTATTGAGGAGGCATACCAATTTGCCCTAAAAGTAGAGGAAAAGCTGAACAAGAAGTTCGAGAGCAGACAAAATGGAAGAGGTCGCGGTGGACGATCTGGTGGACGGTCATATGGTGGTCGAAATGAAGATCTGAAAAAGAAGGATGAGGCCAGTAGCAGTCAGAATCAGCGTGGAAATAATTCCAATCACTTCCAGGATCAGAATAATAGAGATCAGAGGGGAAGAGGAAGAGGACAAGGATCTGGACGAGGAGGCTTCCGTGGAACATGTTTTCACTGTGGAGAAGAAGGTCATAGGGCATTTGAATGTCCTCAGCACCAAGGCAGAATAGACAGGAGAAATGAAGGCCAGGCCAGAGTTGCACATGTAGATGAAGATGCCAGATCATCAAATTCTGAAGATGCTGAAAGAGGAGAAACGTTGATTAACAGAAGAGTCCTGTTGAGGGGTGAGAATGAACCTGAGCAAAGGAGAAGCCTGTTTCGCACCAGGTGCAAGTGTGAAGGTAAATGTTGTGATGTGATTATTGATAGTGGAAGCACTGACAATTTGGTGTCAGAAGAGATGGTGACAAAGTTGAAACTCAAGAGACAGAAACACCCACATCCATATCGGATTGCCTGGGTACAGGATGACCACAAGGTCATGGTCAATGAACAATGCCTAGTGAAGTTCAAGATCGGCGGGTACCAAGATGAGGTACTATGTGATATCATCTCTATGGATGCATGTCATATGTTATTGGGTAGACCGTGGCAGTTTGACAGATGTGCTGTACACGATGGTCGTGCGAATACCTATTCCCTGACAAAGGATGGAGTGCGACATAAGCTAAAGCCATTGAAGGAGACCGAAGAAAAGGTATGTGGTAATGCAAGAATAACATTTGTTGATGGAAGGAAATTCCTAGATGATATGAGGCATGAGCATGTATGTTTTGCTTTAATTCCAAAAGATGGTAAAGAGGAAGTAGAAGACGTTCCTGTAGAAGTTGCAGATTTGTTGAATGAGTTTCAGGATATTGTATCCGATAACGTGCCTGATGGATTACCACCAGTCAGGAAGATCAGTCATCAGATGGACTTGATCCCAGGAGCGAGTTTGCCGAATAAGGCAGCACACAGAATGACACCTGCAGAAAGTGAGGAGTTGAACAGACAAGTGCATGAACTGTTACAGAAAGGATTGATTGGAGAGAGTCTGAGTCCCTGTGTTGTACCAGCGGTATTAGCACCAAAGAAGAATGGAGAATGGAGGATGTGTACAGATTCTAGGGCAATAAACAAGATCACAATCAAGTACAAGTTTCCATTGCCACGAATGGATGATATTATGGACTGTTTGAGTGGAGCTGTGTATTTCTCAAAGATAGATCTGAAAAGTGGATATCATCAGATTCGGATCAGAGAAGGAGATGAATGGAAGACTGCCTTCAAGACAAAAGAAGGACTGTATGAGTGGTTGGTCATGCTTTTTGGGCTAACCAATGCACCGAGCACTTTCATGCGGCTCATGAACGAGGTTCTGAAAGAATTTCTGGGTAAGTTTGCCATTGTTTACCTAGATGATATTTTGATCTTTAGTAAGACATTGGATGAGCATATGATGCATATTCGTATGGTATTTGAGAAGTTGAGAGAAGAGAAATTGTTGATTAATTTGAAGAAGTGCAATTTTGTGAAGAAAGAGTTAGTGTATTTGGGATTTTTAGTTTCAGCAGAAGGTCTAAAAATGGACCCAGAGAAGGTACAGGCTATCCTTGAATGGCCTACTCCAAGAAGTGCTACTGAGGTAAGATCTTTTCATGGTTTAGCTAGTTTTTACAGAAAGTTTATCAGAAATTTTAGCAGTATTTGTGGACCCTTGACTGAAACAATGAGAGGGGATAGAAAAGAGTTTAAGTGGACTAATGGGGCAGAAAGGAGTTTTCAATTATTGAAACAAAAAGTTACAGAACAACCTGTTTTAGCACTTCCAGATTTTAATAAGGTGTTTCAAGTAGATTGTGATGCTAGTGGTACTGCAATAGGAGCTGCTATGAGCCAAGAAGGTAAACCTGTTGCTTATTTCAGTGATAAGTTAAATGATGCCAAGAGGAAATATTCTGTTTATGATCAGGAATTTTATGCTATAGTTCAGGCATTAAAGAAGTGGAGACATTATCTGCTTCCTAAGGAGTTTGTTTTGTACACTGATCACCAAGCTTTGCAATATTTGAACATCCATGAAGAGGTGAGGAAGCATATTACCAAGATGAACGCACAGTATAAGGCTAAGGCAGATGAGAAAAGGAGGTATAAGGAATTTCAGGTTGGTGATGAAGTCATGGTTCATTTGCGGAAGGAGCGGTTTCCAGTTGGTACATATAACAAGCTGAAAATGAAGAAGTTTGGACCATGTAGGATACTGAAGAAACATGATTCAGGAAACGCATATGAGGTAGAATTACCTACTGAGCTAAATATTTCGCCAGTGTTTAACATTTCAGACCTGACAGAGTATCATGAGGGAGGTGTTGAAGATGAGATCACAGCGGCACAGTGGAGTATTCCAGCAACTAGGTTAGACACTAAGGAGATTGAAGATATACTGGATAGTCGTGTTGGCAGAAGCACAAGGAACAGGACATATGAAGAATATCTGGTCAAGTGGAAAGGACGACCTGTTGAAGATTCATCATGGCTAACAAAGGAGGAGGTTAACCGTCTTAGTTTTCCTCTGCACACCTGAGTCGTGAGAGGGTCACTTCTCAAATTACCCCGGGTGTCTGATGCAGGAGCATCCTGGGTGTAAGAGCAATCTTGCATCACCCAAAAATATTTATGTTTTTATATTCAATAAGGGTTATTTTGTGCAGAGCTGCTATTTATGGAAAGTTACTATTTTTGGTAATTTTCGTATGTGCTCAGAATGATCTGATTTCTTTCTTGGAGGTTCATTTTGGTCATACAAGTCTGCCAGTAAAGTTTCATTGCCAGATCAAGTGTATATTGGAAGATATTGAAGATTTTCGGTATTGGCAGCAGAGGACAGAAACTTTGAACTCAGTTTTGAAGGCTTTAGAGGCCCCAGATGAGGTCAAATTTTGGGCTGAATGAAGCTTGCTTGATTCAGGTGTTGTAGAGCTCCTCGCGCCCTTTCCGAAATGGGGTTACAATAGTCAATCGGGTCAACTGGTGATGACTTATGGTCTTCGGAAGTTGGGTCACTTGAAATGGCGGAAAATGATTTTTCTTCAAAATTTCTGTTCGGGTTTCAAAATTTATTTTGAGCCGACTATGATGTAATGAAATGTAAAATAAAAATAATTCTAAGTTTGGTCGGCCTTATTGGCTAAAATTCTGGAACCTTCCCAGGCGGTGAAAAATTGCCTATATAAGGAAGGCTGTATTATTGTCTTAGGCAGTTCAGAATAGTTCTGGTAGTAGATCTGGGTAATAGTTCGAGGCTTTGTCCTACAGAATATTGTAAGGGAATGCCCATGTGGCTTTGCATATTGTAATTCTGAAAGTTTGTAATTCCACATTTGTGGAGATAATAAGAAGCCAATTTTCTGTTCTTGCATATTATTGTTGTTGTTTCTCTATATCTGTTATGTGTTTGTGGTATTAAGGGGAGCACCCTTCATCAAAGATGGTCCAAGATGTTGACCAATACTCCTCCATAGGAAGAAAATAGAGCCAATGTTGCACCAAGAATGTCAAAGTGTGACAAAATCATGTACCAATATCGATGTAGAATGATTGACAGAATGCCCATTGAGATATGATAGAGATGAGGCATGGAGACACGTGCAGGCACCAACTAGGTACTCAACTAATAGGTTGGTATACTTGAACTTGTGTCGTGCATCCATTGATGTTTTGTTGGAGCATAACTTTCAAGAACCAAATCCTATGATATTCCTAATCTACTAACATAGGGATTACATCAAATGTGTCATCAATGACAAGGTACAAAAAAATGTGGCACTTTATGATAGTGTGTGTACAACATGGCTCATGCAAGAGCATACAACATCAAATACAATGCAAAGCTAGAAATATGAGGAAGATGAAGCCACCAAGGATGCCCTGCCAAATGTTGCAGAAAAGGTGTCCACCTATTGGCCTTATGCTAGGAAGTATTTGGGACAAAATTGGCCTCCCCCCTGCTGCCAGTTGGATGACGTTGCAAAACAGGTAAATACATGGCAAAGAAAATGTGTTCCCAATTTTGCTTATTTATTAATATTTTGTTTTTCAAAAAACCAATAAGTTTTAAGAAAAACATTTATTAAAACACCAAAAAAAACTTTATTAGAAAATAAAGAAAAAAACATAATTTATTTTTTCTAATTTTTAGATTTAAAAAAAACTTTATTAAAAAAATTTTTAATAAAGAAAAACATAAAATGTTTTATTAAAATATAAAGTTTTTTTATTAAAAAAAAAACTTATTACAAAAAACTATATTTAAAAAAACATATAAAAAAAGTTTTTATTTAAAAAAAACTTATAAAAAACATATTAAAAAAATTTATTAAAAAACATATAAAAAAATTTATTAAAAAAAACATTTAAAAATAAAAATAAAAATAGCCCCTTGGGGGCCGCACTGCAATGGTACATAGTGTGCACTGCAGCGTGCAGTACCGCACTGCAGTGCAGTAGTGCGTACTGCACTGCAGTGTGTTCTACAAAGAAATTTTTTTAAAAAAAAAAAATTAAATTAAAACTTTTAAAACAATAACAAATAACCCCTCCCCAATTATAATATTTTTTAATTTTTCAATTTTTTAATTAAAACAAAAAACAAAAATTATTAAAAAAAATTAAAATCGTACCTACAGACTACAGTCACGTTCGTACGACAGTCGGGGGAGGAGAATTTTTTTCCTGAGACCAATGGTGTTCGATCTAGGTGAATGAATAGTCGATCTTGGGGTTTTTGGCTGCTCTAATCGTAATGGCAGTGTCAGATTTGGCCCAAAGTGCTCCAATTTTGTAGATTGGCCTTAGGGGTCCGATTTGCAAAAAAAAATTTCCTCAGATTTGGCTTTTTCCCAATATAGGCAAATTTATAGTCAAAATTTATGGGAATAGCCACCCAGATGCAATGGTGAGGTCCGATCTTGCTCAAAACACTTCCACAAAATGCTGATCCTGGATCTGAATCATGGCCCTCCAAAAGTTGAAGCAATCAATCACTCTCCAATGGCTATGCAATGAAAACTCCTTTGGCTCTGATACCATGTAAGAATTTTCCTAAGGCAAAGAATAGATGCCAAGATCTAGAAGCTCAAGATATAGCACAAGAGAGACAAAATGTGATATGATCAAATGATCAAATAGTGAATAATAGATAGATTGATTGATTATACAATGTAGGAGTGCCTATATCTAGAAGATATGCAAGTGATAAGATCACAACTAGACATGGTGGAATCACATGTCCACCAAAGGTGGATCATCCTCCATTGTACATGAAAGTATGTGCAACATGTGCAACAATGAGAGGATGATAATGTGATAAGATCACTAAAGGTGGATCTCACACACAAAGAGGTATGAGAAGACAACTATGACCACCTAAAGTGGAGATTTTCCTAACCATGTGCTAAAAAGAAATGCAAACTCCAGCTAGGTGTCTCAAAGACAACTAATTATGCAAATGCATTATCCTAAGTAAACTTAAGTAAAGTGTAATTAGTAAATACATAATTACACCAATAGAGCTGATACTTAAGACTAGAAGTGGGAGCTTAACTGTCTATCAAAGGATTGGGAGGCTATCTCTAATTCTAAATGATATTTTTAATTTACCTTTATTTATTTTCAGTTGTAATACTAATATATTTTTGTTTGGCTTTGTTAGACTTTACGCTATTTTTATTTTTTGTTTTGTTGTTATTAGTATGAATTGGAACTATGTGATTCTTGCCATAAGGCAAAAGAAGTTATTTTGTTTTATTTAGATGAAGATAGACAATAGTAGGTATAATAGTGATATTGGTATTAGATTAGGGATAGTTGATATAGCTGAATAATTCCTTTTGATTAAATTTTCAAATTGATGGTTTTTGGTGGCTTCCAATTGTAATGGCTTGAAGTCTAGTTTTATGGTTTGAGCTGTAATGTGATTGTTGTTATCTAGGTTCAAGGCACTCTCCCTGCCATTTAATCAAAAAATAATGGACTACTTAAAAGGAAGTGTTGGTCGCCCTTGGTATATTCTAAGTATTTTGGAGAATTGTGTAATAATTTTGTCCATCTTCAAGAAAATTGAGATTATCCACACTTTGAGGGAAGGTAGCAACACCGCTAACCTTATGACTGATTTAGGCCTTACTTATCAAGAATGATTCTATATTAAATTTGATCAATTCCCCAAGAGACTTACAGAAATCCTTGTGAATGAGAGAAGAGATGAGATTGTCAAACTTTGTTTATGAAGAGGTCTTAGTTCAAAATTAATACTTGAATTTTTTTTTCTTTGGGGAAGATCTCTAGATAGAGTTCTCTGAATTCTAACCATATGAACTATAATCCTGACTATAATATGAAGCCTATGATTAATTATTATTACATGCGAATGAATGAGTCTATATAGAGAAAGAAAAAGAGTTATGTTAAGGAAAGAAAGGTGGACCCCTCATAAACCTTCTTTAAGGGAAAGAAAATATTTAAGATCACACATAATAATATGTATAAGGCTGATAACCTCTTTAGCCAAAACTTTTTAAATTACAACTACATGGAGCATAAGAATAGCTGGCAGCCAAGCGGGTATTACCACCTCAAAGATATGCAAGTTCAAAATAATGACAACTCCATTAATGAACATGTAATTGGAATATACATTAATGACAATTTTAAATATATCCTTAATGAGAGATATCTTTTTAATAGTGCAAAAAATCACCCCAATATCAAGTTCATAGCAACCAAAGCTATCGTATAATGATGATGGATTATAATATCAAGCCATAAGTTTATTATGTTCAAGAAGATTTTTAATTGTCTGGTAAAAGGCAGAAACAAGCCTTTTTGTTTTATTCTGAAACTAGTAAGAGTGGGTCTCAAATATCCACTTCTAATCTCCAGCTAACTCTTTCAAAGGTGAGAGTGATGGGTGGACCTCTCAAATGCTTGAAACCAAATGATTGCAAAGAATTATTGTAGAATAGTGAATTATGGGAGATTTTTAGCAGAGAAAAGTTAACACCCTACTTCAAAGTGATGAGGGGATACAACAACACCTTGTTATCTATGAAGTTATACAACTCATGGCACCAAGAAAATGTCATTATTGATAGCACCATGCTCCTACGGGGATTATAAGTTATATATGAAGATATTCTTTAAGAAGGGGAAAAACTAGTTGGTGTTGCCAATGAGAACGGGTATGATAGATTTTCTTTACTTCCTCCTTATGATTTGGCTTATTTTTATGTGATGAAGTTTTACACCCTTAAAGGTTAGTATATAGTATTCCATAGGTACTATTGGAAAGTTGACTATATTGTTGTATATGACTAGATATAGTGTTTTCATTATGGAAACAAAGTCATATAGTGTTTTGGAGTCAACGCACATCATCAGAAAATCATAATTTAGCTTAAGTATAGAAGACTTGACAGTTAGCAATGCACCAGTAGATCAGAGCACCAGTGCACGTGCATATGACTGAGTTATGGTATGTGCCCTTGAAGTTAAGCTTTTATGTATGTATTCATGCTAATTCTAAGAGTTCATGATCAGATGAGACTGTATGACAAAGATACATAGAGTTGAAGAGGTACAGCCAGTGAATGCCACAACAGAAGTGTATATAGTTGATTGTTTGTAATTTGATTAGCGACTATAATATTGTTTTGTAAATGCTATGTGCCTATTTTAATTAGGTTTTAGACATGTAATTAACTTTTTTGTAAACACACTTGAGCCAATTCGCTCGGAAGCATTGTATGTAATCGGTTATAGGCCGACCTAGTTAAATGTTTTGATAGCACATATAAATATTATTGCCAAGTTGACTACACTATGGTATATGACTAGATATAGTGTTGTCATTATGGAAACAAATTTATATAGTAGTTTGGAGTCAAGGCACTTCATCAAAAGATCAGAAATTGGCTAAGTATAGAATACTAGATAGTTAGCAGAGCACCAGTAGCTCAAAGCACCAGCGCACGTGTGTATGGCCGAGTTATTGTATGTGCCTAGCTAGAAGATAACTTGGTAAGAGTGTATTCATTCTTATTCTATGAGCATATGATCAGATATGCATGTATGATGAAGTTACAGACAATTGAAGTTACATAGCTAGTGAATGCCAAAACAGAACAGAGTATGAAGCCAACTGATGATAATTTGATTAGTGACTATACTATTGTTTTTTAAGGGATATGAGCCTATTGTAATTAGGTTGTAGACATATAAATAACTTTGTTTTTAAACATTCTTGATCTAATTAAATTGGAAGTGTTGTATGTAATCGGTTATAGGCTAACCTAGTTAATTGTTTTAATAGTGCATATAAATATGACATGCACCCTTTGTAATAGGCATGGAAGTTGATATAGAGTTGTTATAAGTAGAGAAGAAGTGTGAAAATATTTGATAAGATGTATTAGACATTTGCAAGAGGTCAAAGCATCAGTGCATCAAAGGAACTGATCTGACAAGTAGTGTCACAGCACTAGTTCATCTAGCAGATATAGTGTGTATCTGAGATCAGAAGGTTGTAGCCTTCATCACTTGAGTAGTCAGCTCTAGGATAGTGTGTCCCCACCCCTAACAGGGTTATTTGTGAAATACTCCTAACAAGGTCTGACCCTTGACAAGGTCACTGTACTAAATACATTGTAAAGACAACTCCTAACAGGGTTAAGGATCTTGTAGCAAGGATCATAAAACACTAGTACAGATTATTAGTGGGTGTCAATTCCCACTAGGGTTTTTACCTATTTGGGTTTCCCCATAACCATATTGGTGTTATGTGTTGAGTTCATGTTTCATGTTTATGTTGATGTTCATTTTAGTACTTAAGTATTTAAGATAAGTTTAAAAGAGAAAAAGAAAAAGATTAAATATAGTGAACATTGATTCACCCCCCCCCCCCTCTCTTAGTGTTCCCATTCCTAATAGATGGTATCAGAGCTCTGGTCATCAGAAAAGAAGTTTAACCACTTGAGGAGATCATGAACAAGACAGAAATGAAACATCTAAAAAGAAATCTTGAACCTTCTCTTGAAGACCTGGATAGATCTGAAAAAGAAATTGAAGAACTAAAAGAAAAAGTCAATGATGCTCAAGCAGTCATCAAAAGACTAAGAAAAGATCTAAAAGAATCCTCTACCAATGATTTAGGGATAATGATCATCAAAAAGCTAAATGAAGAGAACACATCTCTGAAAGATCAGATTGAAGAGTTAGATGACAAGCTAACTAAAAATTAGGAAGTCTATGATGAACAAATCAAAGAGAACCTTCAACTGAATGAAGAATTGAGGCAAGAAAATATGGAAATATTGGAGCTAAGAAATAGCAAAGAAAGCTTGGAATCTGAATTGAAAGAGGCAAAGAATCACATTGATAAATTGCACACTAGTTTTGATTTGATAGAATCTCAATTATATGCAAGAATTCTTAAAGGAGATACCAACTATATTGGATTCAATGAAGGTCAGAATCAAATTGATAACATGCGAGCAAGAATGAATCCACCAAAAGACTCTAATGATGCTAAGAAGATAGAAAATCAGACTAAAGATAATGTTGAACCATCTAAGGATGAGTGCAAGCTAGTAGACTGCACTTGTTATGCATATAACAAGCATGGACATATAGCAAGGAACTGTAAAGAGGTAAGACCTTTCAATGGTTATTGTTATTCATGCAATAAATTTGGTCATAAAGCTATTAATTGTAAGACAAGTCAGAAGAACAAGACTCGGCATAATCAGAGAAATTAAAATCAGCCAAATGTTAGAAGTTCTCAAAATGTTACATGTCAAATATGTAACTATAATGGTCACTCAACTAGACAATGTAAAATGGTAACCCATGTTAATGCACTGAGGAATATAAGGCCTCCAGTTATTTGTCACTCTTGTAAAAAGGCTAGACACATTTCAAAGTTTTTTAAATCAAGAACACAAGGTCAGGAAAGCCCTAAAAAGCTAGAAAACTCAATATTGGATACTAAAGGAGAAGTCAAGTTTTTGAAAGCTTCAGAAGATGCAAGCATGATTTTTTCAGAGGTGAAGAAGGATAAGGTTGATGAACATGTATTGGATGCATCCACAGTGGATGCACCCTCTACATCTAGATGAATGGCCCTCAGGGTCATAGGGGAGCTAATGACCCCTGCACAGCTGGTATATTCACCCTTAGAGTATGCACCTTTGGATTTAACCTTTTGGAGACTAGTAGAACCTAGCAAGAGCGCACTAGCTGATTGATTGCAGAATAAAAGTTAGAAATTTTCAGTGACAACCTGGTTTACATGGAAAGCATTAATGGTAGAATTTTTACTTTAAAGTACATAGAAGCTTGTAGATCACTCATTGCATTCTAGTTCAGAGTGATTGAAGACCACATAAGCCCTAGCAATTTATTGTGAAGGATTACAAATTGATTCACTAGTGAAGTAATGTGTTTGATCGATTGCAAAAACCCTAATTTGTCACGTCAATTCATAAGTTCTTAAACCATTAGGAAAGCGATATACAAGTAAGTGATGGCTACTCCTATTGTATTTGATGTTTCGAAGAAGAAAAGATATGTATTTAAGAGACATCCATTTAAATCCACATTGGATGACCTAGAAGGGGCATTCTCCTGCACTCCCATGGGTGTTATGCATGTCGAAGACATTCATGCATACATATACTATAAGAAGGAACCAGTAGGACTTGACAGGATAAGAGCACATTTAGAAACCATGATGAAACCAGATAAAACCTTCCTAGATGAGTATGCATAGTTAGAGAACCATCCCATAATTGAATATGCTACCGCATATGAGTTCTATGAGTCTAGATGGATAAAGATTCTACTTAGTAGGATTCATGATGACTTATTCTAGATAGGTGAAGTGTCGGTCAAAATAATAGGAGACCTAATACATGAGATGATAGGCCTCTCAAGGATAGGTGATGTTCTTCCAGTGGGAAAGGATGTTATAAAACTTGTTGAACAGTCATGTAAGTCAAGAAGTGATAGGCGCGGAATGACCATTAATCCTATAGAGGAAAAAGACATCAAATTTGGGTCTTTGATTATATACACGTACTTCCATATTCTTGGAAAGGTGTCAGATTTATACCTAGACAAGACTATTCCTACTATGCCATAGATATCCTTCAAGGAAACCACTGATAGCACTCTAAGAAGCTACATGGAACTGGAGTTGAAAACTTTCAAAATCAAAATGTAGATGAGGTATAGGATACCAAAGAGCATTGTTGAAAAATACAAGGACAACATTTTCTTTATGGTGGAGACTAATACAACATGTATGGAAGCAGTTGAACCAAGGATAAAGTGGATTCATCCACTTGGATATGAGGTTGAGGAACTAATCCTAGAATCATATGCTCAAGTACTGTTATCAGCATCCAAGGACCCTAATGAGCCAAGATGGGGGACTCATGAAGAGAAAACAAGAGAAGTTGATGCATTCTTAAATAGTGCAGCAACCAAAAGAAAGGTAGCCAAGATCACTTTTGAAATATTGAAAATTCATGGAGTAACTCAAGAAAACCTAGACAAAGCAAGACAAGAAAATATTTCTTTGGGAATTGAGAGTGCATCTGTAGTAGAGGTAGAGACTAATTGTAAGGCCCCTCATGTTTTCCCTCTGATAGTGGGATCACCCTGATGGGTTTTAGGTGCTAGGACTGCATGTTGAGACTATGAGATGCACCTGGATTTTATTATAAAAAGATAAGGTTTAGTATAGTTGGTTGTTCTAGAAAATCCTTGTGGGGCCCTGTCCCCGTTATCAAAGCCTTCAATCTAATCTCTTAAGGGAACAAAAAAATAAAAAAAGAATAAAAATTAAAATTGAATACGGATATTGGTGTATTATAAATTTTATATTTTCTATAATGTAAATAGACTAAAAGTGAAAGATAGGAACTCAGAGATTATTCGAAAGGGAAAAGTTAATGGGAAAATAAGTTGTAACTTAAATTAAGAACAATAAGTGTACCTTGAGTGCCAAGGGCACAATAAAAGAAATAATTGAAGTATATGACTAAGAATGGCTTATAAGAAGTGTTATGATCTTGATGTTAGTTACTTAATTTTGAGATAAATTAGACCTAAGGAAATTGCAACCCTACTATGAAGGAATCACTGAATTTGATTTAATTTCCATGTTAACATAATATAGGTGGATTGAGCCAGATGGCTTTCATGTTTAGGATAATGTTTTGGATGAGTTAGTAAGATGAATGTTGTAAAAATATTTGAATGAGATTAGACTCCTTTGAATTGAGTATTACAATGATTAGGGATACAATTGAATAATGATGATGAATTATGCAATTGAATAATGATGTCAAATTATGCAAAATTAGTTTAGCTATAATGTGAAAGACTAATGCAATTATTTGAGTACTAGGATATTATTGAATTAAGCGATAGACGAAAACAAATGAACTATGTGGTGATTACTAGTTATGTTATAGATGAATGTGTAGCCTTTATTATTATGATGTTGTGTTGTAAAGATGAACCTTGATCTATTGATGTTAGTATTCATATTTTAAAAGTTGAGTATCTTAGACTATGAAAATCAGGGCCATTGTTCTATTACAAGTAAATGTGAATTCTGTTGGAAATTAGTAGCTTAGGAAATGATGAATTCCTAATTGTGCCTAATGTTAGGTATGGATGAAATTGATAAATGATTTAATGTGATGATATAATACCTTGATAGTTAATTGAGTTATGATTGAGTTTTGCACTTTTCATTAGTATTATTATTTCTCGGGACTACTGATGTTCGTCTCAAGTGTGCAGGTATAAACCATGGATTAGGGGGAGTCAAGCCAACATATTTGTACTATTCCTGTGAAACCAAGGTTGTGTCCCAAAGGGATACAAGGCCTTTGTGATGTATTTTATTTTGTGAAGTGAAATGATTATGGATTTATTTAAAAGAGTAAATGTTTTTTTTGTTGTTACATTGTTTAGTGGACTTGCCAAGTAATTATGTGTATGGTATTGTAGTGTCAATTGACACATGTTCTTGTGATGTGAGTTGGCAAGAGTCCACATGGAGAGGATGAATGTCACCATCCACCCTAGTACAAGTTGGTCTTCCCCATACCTCAACTTGGTTAGAACACCAATAGTTGGTCACATCACTTTGAATTTCGAATTTCACCTTGGGGTTGGGTTTTGAGGGGTCAAATTGACTCCAAGAAGGTTTCTTTTCATAAAATGGAAGGCCCATAGGTTATACCTATGGGTAAGGGACCCTTTTAACCATAGGACACCCTAGGAGCACCTTGGGAAGACCTCCAAAAGTGACTTTTTGAAAAGTTGCGAAAATCCCAAAGTCACATGGGAACTCTTGAGTCAAAAAGCTTCCATTACTCTTCCCCATTCACTTCTTAGAGTTCCATTTAGGGAAAGTTGGAAGACCTTGGTTAGATCATCCAATAGGAAACTCCCACTACACCCAAGGGCATGGGAGAAGGTGAAGAGCCTATTTTAGTGGAAAACTTGGAGGGTGCTCCCTAATCACCCACTCTCCAATTTTGGAGACAACTAAGGAGCTTGGAGTAGGATAGAGAAGAGAGCTTGGATATAGGAGACACTCCCAATACTTGACTCATTAGCTTGGACCAAGGTTGGTGGCTCACTTACTCATTTGCTTAATGTTTTGTTTATGCAAGTATTGGAGAAGATATGTATTGGTGTATTGTATGAGTTCCAGTGTTGTATTCTTGAGAGTTTATGCTTGTGAATCTTGTTGTTCTTTTGAAGTTTGTTTTGGAGTCTAAGTGATTCATGCTCTCTTGAGCTTGTTTGATTTTCTTGTTTTTGTGCTCTTGGTGTTGTGTGGAGTCAAGATTTTTGGGGTTGTGCAAGGACTCACTCACCCATGGGATGGGAAGAGAAATCCTTGAGGGTGAAGGGGTTCAATGGACAGCTCCAATGGTGGAGAGTCCCTCATGTGTAAAGAGGGTAATGCACCATGGATGTATGGGCTCCATGGATGGGTCTTGCTTAAAATTTGGGGGGCATAAGGTGGTTGTTTTGTGATCTTGGCCATGTGTGCCAATGAAGATTATTTTGTATATTGAGCCTTGTTGAAGGCATGTTATATTGCAGACCCTTTTTCTCCCAAAGGAGTACTTAGTCCACCTTCACCCGTTGAAGGCTTGTGGTTAAGCCTCTTATGAAAGCCATGGGTTGGGAAGCTTTCCTTAATATGTATTGTTGTGTTTTTGTGGTTTCAATTGAAGCTGTTGAGTAAATGATTATGTGGAAGTAAATGTAAAGAGGAATGTGTATGTTTTGTCACCCGGTTGGCTTGAACTCCCCTAGCTCAGGGGTGGTCCATCTATTTGGACCTATGGTACGGAGGAGAGTACCATGGTTTCTCTTGACTTGTTTCTTTCAAGTTGCCTTTGCAGGATTGGAAGGAGATGCACTATTTGTCCTATGTGTTTGTGAAAATTATGTACAGGCTATAAATTGTTGTTGTAGTGGAGATGAATCTCCAAGTCATGTATTGAATCAAGTGTGGTTGTAATAAGTTGTGAGAATATGTTGTAAATCATGTGGTAGTTTCATATGTGTTAATGTAGAATCATGTTCTTGTGAACACAATGGTTGTCATACAAAGTTGAATACAATATGTATAATGAAAATTACTCAAAGTATTGAATATTAATATTTATTGTTGATCCTTGAGTTCTCTCTTTTGAAATAGATATGTGAAGTTGATGTTGTTATTTAAAAAGGAATAGTGTAATGGAATTTACTATGATGAGATGAATAATGTAAAGTTGAATTTTCATAACCTTGCTGAGGAAAATCTTCATAGTATCATATGCATTGTATAAAGGAAAGAAAATTGTAATTTCATGTTGAAAAGGAGAAAGAAGTTTAAGTTCAGCATAATAGTTGATCTTTAGTTTGCATTGCCTTGATGAGCTCATGTAAATAAATGTGTTAAAAATAAATCTGCTATATTATGTCCTCTAAGATTAAATATATTCATCTTAGATATCTAGTTGATTATAGTGAAAGGAAAAGAAAAATTTATAAAAGAAGGAACAAAGAAACAAAGCAAAGAAATAAAATTGGCAATTGAGACCTACAGGTCTCTGGAATTTGTATGGGAAAATTTCCCATACAAATTCCATTGCCACAGTCATTATTTTATTATATATGTTATCTACTTGTTCAAGATGAAGTGCAATATATATTAAAATATAAAACTTGCCTACTCTAAATATAAAAACAAAAGACAATAAATAATAATTTATATATTTCTCCCCACACCTTTTTATTGCATCCCCAAAAAGTGGCACAGGAGATGGAAGGGTCTGTCATAGCAATTAATATGCTTTGTTCCATTGGCCAATGCACTTTCTATCAAGTGTCCTTGGCTGCATTTAATACTTTTTCAATGTGGATTTCCATAGCAAAGCTTTTTTTTTTCCTAGCCCTGCGTGAGTACCCTTTGTACTTAGTCTTTGGAATGGGGTGGAATCCCAATCCCCCACGTCACATACTTTTACCCCCTTGGAAACTTGCACAAGGTTTGGAAATTGTTTTAAATTGTTTGCATAGGCTATGTTTTAGCAAACTTTGGTGTACCCTCCTAACCTTCCTCCTCCACGCTGCCCCCCCCTTAACACTCCTCTTTCCTTATTATGCGCCCCTCTAGACATAGTATGGGGTTTGACTTTCCCCCCCCCCTCTCTTGGCAAGTGAACTTAGAATGGGAAAAAGGTGTTTTAGCTAGGAATTAAGGGAAGTTTAGATTAGTAGTTAGTTTAGGTTAATTTTACTTTGAGGATTAAGTTGCTTAACATTGGATAATTCCTTCATGAATTTTTATTGTTTTATTTGAATTATAAGTTTGTTTTAGTAAAATTTTATTGTAGTATTTATTTAATATATATGTATTAATAATTAATATATTATAATATAATAATTAGTTAATTTATTATTAATTGGTTATTATATTATAATTATTTATTAATTAATATATATTATTAAATTATTTTTATTCATTAAATATATTATCTAATGATAATATAATTTTATTAATTGGTTAATAATCACATTAATTATTTGATATTTGATAATTAGTTTATTAAGATACGTCTCTTATAATTATAATCATCATTTAATTGGTTGTTATAACTTGACATATTTTGGATCAATATACATTATCTTATAACTTTAATACAACAAGATGATGTTAGTTAAGTATATCAAAATCGATAATTGATATTTATAAGAACATCATTTAAAGGATTTTCTAGACAATGTTCTTTTGACCCTAATAATCTATGTGATTGCTAAAACAATGAATTGTATGTTAATTCGATTTATCAAGACCTCCTATCATTGAAAACCTTTTGGTAACATTGATAAAATAAATTATGAGAATTAGACTTTCCTAGGTTGTAATCTAGTAATAACTAGAAGGGTGACCTAATCATGAGTAGATAATCTATAGTTAATTCTTTGAAAAGGGTCACTCTCAAAATACAAATAATGATTGGTTAACCTAACTAGGAATCCTTGGATAGACCTTGTTGGCATCACCTAATGCTAATCGAGAATCATTCGTTCTATCCCTATTGAACTTAGTTGCAACCTCACCGCCTTAATTGAATTCCCTGGTTATAACTTTAACTGCTAGTGTCCTTATGGAGATCGTCCTTGGTTAACAAATTTGATTATTCGGAGCCTTTGAGAACTTTTGCCAAAGATCACCCTGTTAACCTGCAACATTATTTTAGATCAAACTATCCTTTTAAAAAAAAAAATGGGTGTGATTTAGTCTAGTTTGCGATGGGCATGACACTAATGATCCAAAATTGAAGAAGGTAAAAGTGGAGAAGTCTGATGATCCAAAGGGTAAAACAAATAATACCCCTCCTACACCCAAGGAAACAATTGACCTTACTGCTCCTCTTGAGTATAAGGCTATGCCTAAGAGGAAGAAAGAGATTATCACCAGTCATCCATCCTTGTGAGCAACAAGAAGCAGAAAGAATACTCAAGCACCTCCAGAGCTAGGTTTCAGACCTAGTCTTAAAGTATTAAGTACAAGGATTATTGACGAAGGAAGATTGGATCAGATAGGGAAATTTTATGATAAATACAATGAAATTGACAAGTCATAGATTCATGGCATGATCATAAAACATATGATCAAGTTCAAAAGGACATTCTTGGAACTGAAAATAGTCATTCCAGATAATGTTTGGAACATCTTAGAATCATTGAAGAAACAAGCCATTAAAGAAGATCTTAGGATAAGAAAGAAGATCCTAGATGAAAGTCTACCAGTGTGTTCCTTAGAAGAAAAATCAATGTTGCTAGATTTGGTAAAACCACATCTACGAACAAAACTAAGAACACTTCACATAATGGACAAGAATTTTGAGTTGACAACAAAAGAGATAGAGAAAGCCTTTAAGAAGGTTTTCATGAACAAGCACATGTACCCACCTACTGTGCCCACTGCTCAAGTACCCGCAAAGGTGGAAAAGGAGTGAGAGACCATCAATTTACAGAATACAGGTCCTCAAGATTCAGCACCTACAGTTCTAGCACCCACAGAGGCAGAGAAGCCTACGCCTATGGCAGAAACACATAAGGATGAAACAATTTTTATTGACAATGTTGAGATTGCAATGGCAGCCTTAGATATTGATTTGGATAAGTTTGAAGAAGCTTTTGTAAGAACTCAAGAGGCTGAGAATCTATGTGGTGACACTCCTCCTAATCAACAAGAAGTACTGATTGAGGATGTGACAAAAAAAGAGATAGAAGAAAAAGAAGAAAAGGAAGAAGAAAAAGAGAAAGGAGAAGTAGAGATAAAATAAAATGAACCAACAAATAAGTCACCTATTGAAATGACAATAAGAGTTAAACAAGAAGCAATGGATAGCACTCCTATCACTCCAGTACACTCAGCTTCATTGTTGTCAAGTTTGACACCGGACACCACCAGTTTGGACTCTTGGGGAGAAGAAGACCTGATCAAGATCAGTGTCTTAGCTATGGAGAAGGCCAAAGAGAAACAAGTAATAAGGAATACCCTATTTGTTGAGTCAGTGAACATATTGAACAACCTACTACCTTTAGACAAGAAAGTGTCTAAGGTTCATTCAGTGGATGATGTGAGCACAATTCTTTCAAATTTTAAGACAAACTTTTCTAGCTTGGAAGAATCTACATCCCTATTTGCAGAAGAGAAGTACATAAAGAAGAGGCTCAATGAATTGGTCAATAAATTTTCACTTGACCTAAGTTAACTCAAGGTTGGTCAAGCATCCTTAAAGGAGTTTTTAGCAAAGGGCAGGAAGATTATTGCTGGCTATATGGATCAGGATAAGTTAACTGATGACCATTTCAAGAAGATCCAAGAAGCAGAATAAATGATAGAAAATGTAAAGAAATCAGTGAAAGATTCCTCCACTAATGTAAATATGTGTAATAATGTATATCAAGGGTACATTGGTAAGATTGAAAGAGTAGAAAAGGAGATGTCCAAGATAAGGGCAAGGAAAACATAGCTAAGAAATGTTCTTGCACCCTCACTAGATATACTTAATCAAAATATCAAGGAGATCGATGCCACCATGGTGACATATGATCAAGGTCCTAGCACAGACTTGGAGAAGATGAAGAAGCTATAGAATGCATTATGCACCCATCTCTAGATTATTAATTCACTTATTACATTTTGGAAGAAAGAGATCCAAAACTTACAGATAGCATATCTAGATGTTCTCACACTGTAAGTATTTGTAGATACAATTTTGAAGCACCTTTTTTATTAATGTCAAAGGAGGAGTAAGTATAGAATATAGATTTATAGATATATAGAGAAGATGTATAGTAAAGAATATAAGGGAGATATAAGATAGAGTATGACAAAAAAATTTGTATAAGAGAACAGTTAGTAACTATGCCATATTCCTTTGTTTCCAACAATGACAAAGGGGGAGATATTTGGCAAGTTGACTACACTATGGTATATGACTAGATATAGTGTTTTCATTATGGAAACAAAGTCATATAGTAGTTTGGAGTCAGCGCACTTCATCAAAAGATCATAAATTAGCTAAGTATAGAAGACTGGATAGTTAGCAGAGCACTAGTAGCTCAAAGCATCAACGTACGTGCATGTGATCAAGTTATGGTATGTGTACTAGAAGATAAGTTGGTAAGAGTATATTCATGCTTAGTCTATGAGCACATGATTAGATATGCATGTATGACTATATCATCTTAAAATGGAAGCACTTCCATGATAAGAGCATTTAGCCCTTTGAGTAAGTGGTATGGGGTCATGTTAAGCACCTTGATTAGGTATTTTCATGTATTTGGCTTTTCCCCCTATTTTTCTTCCCTCTGCACCCATTTTCCACTTCCTATCTACATTTCTTGGCATTCTAGGCTGGGGTCCTGAGGTTTTTGACCTCAAGGTCAAAGTTGACCTTGAGGGTCAAAGTTGACCTTAACTCTGACCTAGGTTAGAGTCAACCTCAACTCTAACCTAGGGTAAAGTCGACCTCGTACTTGACCCCTAGTTCAAATTTCAAGTTTTTATAATTTCTGAGTATTAGGTTTTGGAAAGATTATTTTTCCCGCCTTCGGGTCGGCCATTTCAAGTTTTGGAATGGTAAATCCTTAAATTACATTTAATATGGGTCCATTTCTAAGGGTTAAGGTTAATTGAGATTTAATTTTGCAATGTCGACCTTCTCTAGAGGTTTGTTCCCTAGTTCACTATAAAAGGAGGCCTTCCTCTCTCATTTTCTCCATCTCTCAATCAAGTTTTGATATCTCATCTCAAGAAATTTCATGAGAAAGTTCTCAAGTACAAGCAAGTGAATTCAAGCATTCAAGTGTTCAAGCATTCATCCATCAAGGAGATCCATTGTTAGCCATTGAAGGATTCAATCTCTTTGGAGCCCCCTTGAAGATCCATCCTTCTACATTCATCCAAGCCTCCTCATATGCAAAGATCTATTCAAGATTAATGTTGAAGATAAAATGTCATTGATTTGAGACATCCTACATTCATTCTACATCCATTGGAGCATCCCTACTTGTGGATTTGAGGATTCAAATCCTCTACAAGGACTTCAACATAAGCAAGGTGAATTGTTTCATTTTCTTTGTTTATGCACATTATATTTCAATTCAATTTCAAGGTTAATTCCTAAATTAGGGTTTGACCAAGTCAAAGCCCCCATACAAACAACAAAACCCCCTTTTTCTTGCAGGTGCAGGTATGGAACTTTGGATCTGAGATTGGATTTGGATACCTTTTTCGGCAAACTTCTGAGATCTATGAACAAAGTCAAAGTCAACCTTTAGAATAAGAATGTAGCCTTTGACCTTTTATGAGGGTCAAAGACTACCTACTATCAGAAAGATAAAAGATTTCTAGGTTTTCTTCATCTCGACATTTCCAATCCAAAACAGGTTGCAGAATTGCCTAAAAGTACACAGACATTAGAAATTGGCATTTTCTAGATTTTCCCTATTTTGAGGTTAGTATTTGCCTTTTAATTATTTTAGATTTCAAGAAAAATTCCTTTATAGAGAAATATAAGGTTTTCTTCCTCTTTCATATTCTCCATAGATTGATTTGATTGTGCATTGACCTTTTGGTTGATCAATTTGGATCTCTCCCTTGGGAATTTGGATTTAGAAGTGGATCTCATATTTCCCACATACATACATTCAATTAGGTGGTTCCATTTTACAACTATTCAATGACAAAGTTACAGATATTTGAAGTTACATAGCCAGTGATGCCAGAACAGAACAAAGTATAAAGCCGACTGATGGTAATTTGATTAGCGACTATAATATTATTTTATAAGGGCTATGCACCTATTGTAATTAGGTTGTAGACATATAATTAACTTTTTTTATAAACACTCTTGACCCAATTCAATTAGAAGCATTGTATGTAATCAATTATAGGCCGACCTAGTTAATTGTTTTAATAGCGCATATAAATATGACATGCGCCCTTTGTAATAGGCATGGAAGTTGATATAGAGTTGTTATAAGTAGAGCAGAAGTGTGAAAAGAGTTGATAAGATGTTTTAGAGCTTTGCAAGAGGTCAAACCATTAGCGCATCAAAGGAATTGATCTGACAAGCAATGTCACAACACCAGTTCATTCAGCAGATATAGTGTGTATCTAAGATCAGAAGGTTGTAGCCTTCACCACTTGAGTAGTGATAAATTACACATTGATAAATTACACATAAGCAAGGATCTGATTGAATCTCAGTTGTCTACTTGAAAGCTTAAAGGAGATACCAATGGCATTGGATTCAATGAAGCACAAAATCAAATTGACAACATGTGAGCGAGAATGAAAGCACTAGAAGACACCACAGATGCTAAGGAGACTGGAAGTCAGACTAAAAATAGTATTGAACCATCTAAGGATGAGCACAAGCCAGTAGACTAAACTTGTTATGCATGTAACAAGCATGGACATATAGAAAGGAATTCTAAAGAGGTAAGACCTTTCAATGGTTACTGTTATTCTTGCAATAAATTTGGTCATAGAGCTATGAATTGTAAAACAAGTCAAAAGAACAAGACTCAAAATAATCAAAGAAATCAGAATCAAACAAATACAAGAAGTTCCCAGAATGTTACATGTCAGATATGTAACTATAATGATCACTCATCTAGACAGTGTAAAATGGTAACCCACGTCAATGCGCAGAGGAATATAAGGCCTCCAGTTATTTGTCACTCTTGTAACAAGGTTGGACACATCTCTAAGTTTTATAGATCAAGAACGCAAAGTTAGGAAAGCCCTAAAAAGTTAGAAGAATCAATATTGGATACCGAAGTAGAAGTCAAGTTTGTGAAAGATTCAGAAGATGCGAGCATAATTTGGTCAAAGGTGAAGAAGGATAAGGTTAATTAGTATGTATTGGATGCATTTGTAGTGGACGCACCCTCTACATCTAGATAAATAGCCCTCAGGGTCATAGGGGGGAGCTAATTTAGCTCTAGACCCATGCGTGGCCAGTATACTCAACCTCAGAGTATGCACCTTTGGATTTAACCTTTTGAAGACTAGCAGAACCTATGTGCAAAAGCACACTAGCTAATTGTTTGCAAAATAAAAGTTATAGATTTTCAGTGAATGTCAAGTTTACGTGGCAAGCATTAATGGAAAAATTTATTCAAAGTACACAGAGACTTGTAGATCACTCATTATGTTTGAGTTTGAGTGATTGGAGACCACAAAAGCCCGAATAGTTGTTTGTGAAGGATTCAAGCTTGATTCACCATCAAAGAAGTGTATTTGATCATTTGTGGAAGCCCTAATCCATCACAATGATTCAGAAGCTCTTGGAAACCTAAGTGAAGTGATAAACAAGTAATTTATGGCTACTCATGTTGTGTTTGATGTTGCGGAGAAGAGATACATTTTCAAGAGGCACCCTTTCAAATCTACCCTAGATGATTTAGAAGGAGCATTCTCCCAAACCCCTATGGGTGTTATGCATGTTGAAAACATTCATGCATACATATACTATAAGAAGGAACTAGTAGGTCTTGACAAAATTAGAGCACACATTGAAACCATGATCAAACCAGATAAGACTTTCCTTGATGAGTTTGCGCAGTTAGAAAACCATCCCATAATTGAATATGCTACGGCATATGAGTTTTATGAGTCTGAATGGATAAATATTTTGCTTAGCAGAATTCATGATGACCTATTTTGGATAGGTGAAGTTCAAGTAAGGATTATAGGAGACCTAATTCATGAGATGATAGGTCTCTCTCAGAAAGGTGACGTTCTTCTAGTAGGCAAGGATGTGAGAAAACTTGTTGAGAAAACATGCAAGTCAAGAAGTGATAGGCGCGGAATGACTATTGATCTTATAGAGGAGAAAGACATCAAATTGATGTCTATGATACTAGGGTATAGGTTTCAACACACCAGTAGGGTGAATAGTGTGTCAGCGGCCACAATTCTTGTAGCAATAAGACTTGTGAGAGAAAATGGTGAGTTTAATCTATGCAAGATCCTTTGTGCACAATTGATAGAAAATATTAAATCCATTAAGCATGATAAGACCAAAATATTCAAGTTTGGGTCTTTGATCATATCCATGTACTTCCACATTCTTCGAAAGGTGTCAGATTTGTATTTGGACAAGAGTATGCCCATAATGCCACAGATATCCTTTAAGGAAATTAGTGAGAGTACACTAAAGGATTACATGAGAATGAAATTGAAGACATTCAAAATTAGAATGTAGATGAGATACAGGATTCCAGAAAGCATTGTTGAGAAATACAAAGACTCTATTTGTTTCATGGTAGAAACTAATACAACTTGTATGGAAGCAGTGGAACCAAGAAAAAAGTGGATCCATCCACTTGGATATGAGGTTAATGAACAAGTCCTAGAAGCATATGCAAAATTATTTCTATCAGCCCCTAAGGACCCTAATGAACCAAGATGGGGGACTTATGAAGAGAAAACAAGAGAAGTTGATGTTGTTTTGAACAACACAGCAACTAAAAGAAAAGTAGCTAAGGTTACTTTTGAGATCCTTAGAATTCATGGAGTAACTCAAGCAGACCTTGAAAAATAAAGACAAGAAAAGATTGCTTTGGGAATTGAGAGTGCATCAACTGCAGAAGCAAAGCAAGATAATCCCAAGTTAAAGAAGGTCAAGATTGAGAAATCTGAAGATCCTAAGGATAAACAAGAAAAAATTGATGTTGCCCCTCCTGCCCCCATAGAAATAATTGACATTACTCCTCCTCCAGAGTATAAGGTAATGCCTAAGAGGAAGAAAGAAATTAGAACAATTCATCCATCTTCACGAGAAACAAGAAGCAGGAAGAATACTCAAGAACCTCCAGAGGTAAGTTTCAGACCTAGTCTTAAAGTGTAGAGTACAAGGATTGTTGATGAAGGAAGATTGGATCAGATAGGAAATTTTTATGACAAATACAATGAAATTGACAAGTTAGAGATTCATGGCATGATCATAAAACATATGATCAAGTTCAAAAAGATAGTCTTGGAACTAAAAACAGTCATCCCAGATAGTGTTTAGAACATCCTAGAATCCTTGAATAGATAGGCCATTTAGGAGGATCTAAGAATAAGAAAAAAGATTCTAGATGAAACCCTCCCTCTGTGCTCTTTACAAGAGAAAATACTATTACTAGATTTGGTGAAGCCGCATCTAAGAACAAAGTTAAGGACATTGCACATAATGGATAAGAATTTTGAGTTGACAACAAAAGAGATAGAAAAGGCCTTTGAGAAAGTTTTTCTGAATAGGCACATGTACCCACCTACTACGCCCACAGCTCAAGTACCCATAAAGGTATCCAAGGAATTAGAGACCAAAAATGTACCATTTACAGGTCCTTAGGATTCAACATCTACAAATGAACCTCCTGCAGAGGTAGAAAAGTATGCGCCCTTGACAGAGACACCAAAGGATAGCACTATCATTATTGATAATGTAGAGATTGCCATGGCGGCCACAAATAAAGACTTGGACAAGTTTGAGGAAGCTTTTGTGAGCACACAAGAAGCTGAAATTCTATGTGGTGACAATTCACCCAAGTTACAACAAGAAGAAGACAAGGACACACAAAAAGAACAAAAAGAGACACAAAAAGAAGAAGAGAAAGAGATTAAAAAAAGAGGAAGAAAAGGTAGACGAAAAGAAAGGAGAAGAAGAGGTAAAAGAAAGTGAACCAATAGATAAGCCATCTATTGAAATGACTATCAGAGTAAAGTAAGAAGTTTTGGATAGCACTCCTATCACTCCATCACCCTCAGCATCATTGTTGACAAGATTGACACTAGACACCACTAGTTTGGATTCTTGGGGAGAAGAAGACCTAATCAAGGTCAATGTCTTAGCCCTAGAGAAAGAAAAATAAAAATAGGTAATGAGGAAACTCTTGTTTGTTGAATTAGTCAGAATATTAAACAATTTATTACCTTCAGACAGGAAAGTGCCTAAGGTCAATACAGTTGATGATATTAACCACATCGTTACAACCTTCAACATAATTTTTTCTAGTTTGGAAGAGTTTGCATCTCAAGTTGTAGAAGATAAGTATATGAAGAAGAGGCTAAATGAATTGGTTAGCAACTCTACACTTGACCAAAGTTCCCTTAAGATTTGTCAAGCATCCTTGAAGGAATTTGTAGCAAAAGGCAGAAAGATTATTGCTGACTGTATGAATTAGGATAAGCTGACAGATGATCATTTCAAGAAGATCCAAGAGGCAGAGGCAATGATATAAAATGTTAAGAAATTAGTGAATGATCCCTCCATAGGTGTCAACATGTGTAATAATGTGTACCAAGGACAGATATATAAGATTGAAAAAGTTGAGATAGAGATGTCTAAGATAAGGGCAAGGAAGACATAGCTTAGGAATGCTCTTGCACCCTCTCTAGATATTCTAAATTAGAACATCAAGGAGATCGATGCCACCATGGTGAAATATGATCAAGGTCCTACCAAAGACTTGGAGAAGATGGAGAAGCTACAATATACATTATTCACCCATCTACATATTGTTAATTCCCTGATTGCATTCTGGAAGCAAGAGATCCAAAACCTACAGATGGGATATCCAGATGTCCTCACACTGAAAGTACTTGTAGAGATACAATTTTTTATGCACATTTGTCATTAATGTCAAAGGGGGAGTAATGTATAGAATATGGAGTCATACATGTAAATAAGATGTATAGTAAAAAGTATAAGGGAGATATAAGTTAGAGTATGATAAAGAGTTTTGTGTACAGTTAGTAACTTTGCCATATTCCTTTGTTGCCATCAATGACAAAGGGGGAGATTATTGGCAAGTTGACTATACTATCATATATGACTAGATATATTGTTTTCATTATGGAAACAAAGTCATATAGGATTTTGGATTTAGCGCACATCATTAGAAGATTATAATTTGGCTAAGTATAGAAGACTAGACAGTTAGTAGTGCACCAGTAGATCTGAGCACCACCGCATGTGCGTATGACTGAGTTATGGTATGCACCATTGAAGTTAAGCTTGTATATATGTATTCATGCTAATTCTAAGATTTCATGATCAGATGAGACCGTATGAAAAAGATATAGATAGTTCAAGAGGTACAGCCAGTGAATGCCAAAACAAAACAGTGTATGCAGCTGACTATTGGTAATTTGATTAGCAACTATAATATTGTTTTGTAAAGGCTATGCACCTATTGTAATTAGGTTGTAGACATATAATTAACTTTGTAAACATGCTTGAGCCAATTCACTTGGAAGCTTTGTATGTAATCAGTTATAGGCTAACCTAGTTAATTGTTTTGATGTGCCTTTGTAATAAAGTATGGATTTTTTATAGATTTACGATAAGCAGAGAAGAAGTGTGTGAAGATTTCATAAAATGTATTAGAGCTTTGCAAGAGATCAAAGCATCAACGCATCATAGGAACATATCTGACAAGCAGTGTCACAGCACGAGTTCATCCAGCAGATATAGTGTGTATCTGAGATTTGAAGGTTGTAGCCTTCACTACTTGAGCAGTGAGCTCTAGGAAAGTGTGTCCACACCCCTAATAGGGTTATTGTAACATACTACTAATAGGGTCTGACCATTGACAAGGTCACTGTACTAAAAGTAATGTAGAGACAACTCCTAACAGGGTTAAGGATCTTCTAACAAGGATCACAATACACTAGTACAGAATATTAGTGGGTGTCAATTCCCACTAGGGTTTTTACCTATTTGGGTTTCCTCATAACCATATTGGTGTTATGTGTTGAGTTCATGTTTCTTGTTTATGTTAATGTTCATTTCAGTACTTAAGCATTCAGATAAAATTAAAGAGTAAAGTAAAAAGATTAAATATAGTGAACATTGATTCACCCCCCCTCTCTCAATGTTCCCATTGCTAACAAGTACCACTTTCCTATCCTCAATTACATTAGGAGTGACCATAAGATAAATGTCCCATTTTTCCTCTTCTCATCTTTGAGTAGAAACATTGCTAAGGGTGCATCGTCACCACTTCACTAGGGTTTCATCTATGCCCTTTACCAACACGTATTCAAAAAATCCCCCTTCCATAGTCAACTCCTTTCATATCCCCAACATGAGAAAAACCAAAAATGTGAAGCTAGCTAAAAACTCTATAAAATTTGAGCTAATAGAAAGAAACCCTCTTCCAAAAAGTCCCAACCCTAGTAGGAAGGAAAAGGGAAATAATCCTAAAGATACTATCAAGGAAATCCCTCTTGAAGAAGCCACATGTTAGATACTACCCCTCTGAAAAGGAATACCCCTATTAGAAAAATTAATCTTTACTTAAGTTAAAAAATGAATAAAAAGGTCAAGAAGTTGAGCCCTTTAATCGATGTGGACAAGGAGGAAGAAGCTAATGAGGGAATTAAAAATGTTCAGGATCCAAAACATGATGTTAGCTCAGGTGAAAGGAGGTCGGCCCATTTTCTCAATAAAGAAATAAAAGATAAATAAATTATGGACGAGGTGGTATTAAAGAGATTTTGAATATGAACCGAAAGAAGAGGAAGAAACCACGTAGAATATAGAAGATGCAAATAATGAAAAAGAAGAAGAGTATCTTAGGGAGGAATAAAAAGATAATTCTATTGATATCATGATGAATTGGAATGTATTAGAGGAAATAATAAATATGGTCTACAATTCCCCTATTCTTGCTACTAGTGATGCTTTGGAGAACACCTCTTCCATCCCTTGATCTAGGTAGTGATAATGAAACCCCTACTATCCAAGATAAAGTTGAAAGCCTACAAAATGGACTCATGGCTATGGAGGATTCTTCTACCAAGTATGTTATTACCAAGAAACAATTCAGCACTTCTATATCCTCTCTTTCGAGGATCATTGATGACCTTATGAAAAAAAGTTATATTTGGAGTTGTTATGGGCAAAAGAAAAATAAGGGAAATAGTGAAGAAAAGGAAGGAGGGGAATCATAGTGAGGAGGAAGCACAAGAAGAAGACACTGAAGAGTGGAAGATTTTAAGCTTAATAGTCTCTCCAAGGACTAGTAAAAGATTTATAAATTCAATTATAGTTAAGATAGTTTTCTTTTGTCCTAGTTTCTTAGATGCTACTTTGTTTAGTTCTTATGATAGTTTTAGATAGTTGCTTGTTATTTTGGTTATCATAACATAGTTTTTGTTACTTCATGACCAAAATTTTTGTTGGTTTTGTTTGTATTTTGATAACATATATTCTTTTAAATGCATTATGTTGATAGGTTATCATACTAATATTGTTGCTAGTAGTGGTGTAAGGATGATATCTGAAACTAATAGTATTATTATTTTTAATTGATTTTCGTAAAGGGTTGTTTTTACTTTCTTTCAACATTAAGACCCAAAGCAAGGGTTCTAGTGTTGCTTCTTAATGTTCTTTGTGTTGTAATTGAGATCACATCCCTCTCCCGACTGACTTAATAAAAAACATGCTAGAGGATTAACAGAACATCTAAAAAAGATAGATAAATAGAAATAGTTGCATCGTGAATCTCAATGTTGGGCTTCTCTAGATGATTTTCTCATATAGTATTTTAAAAATTTGGGACTGAAACAAACTTTGTGTGCTGATCAAGATTACATGACAATGGAATTGAAGACATTCAGAATCAGAATGTAGATGAGATACAAGATTCCAGAAAGCATTGTTGAGAAATACAAAGACTCTATTTATTTTATGGTAGAAACTGATACAACTTGTATGGAAGCAATGGAACCAAGAAAAAAGTGGATCCATCCACTTGGATATGAGGTTGATGAACAACTCCTAGAAGCATATGTAAAAGTATTTCTATCAGCCCCTAAGGACCCTAATGAACCAAGATGGGGGACTTATGAAGAGAAAACAAGAGAACTTGATGTTGTTTTGAACAGTGCAGCAACTAAAAGAAAAGTAGCTAAGGTTACTTATAAGATCCTAAAAATTCATGGAGTAACTCAAGCAGACCTTGAAAAATAAAGACAAGAAAAGATTACTTTGGGAATTGAGAGTGCATCAACTGCAGAAGAAAAGCAAGATAATCCCAAGTTAAAGAAGGTCAAGATTGAGAAATCTAAAGATCCTAAGGATAAACAAGAAAAAATTGATGTTGCCCCTCCTGCCCCCATAGAAATAATTGACATTACTGCTCCTCCAGAGTATAAGGTAATGCCTAAGAGGAAGAAAGAAATTAGAACAATTCATCCATCTTCACGACAAACAAGAAGCAGGAAGAATACTCAAGCACCTCTAGAGGTAAGTTTCAGACCTAGTCTTAAAGTTTAGAGTACAAGGATTGTTGATGAATGAAGATTGGATCAGATAGGAAAGTTTTATGACAAATACAATGAAATTGAAAAGTTAGAGATTCATGGCATGATCATAAAACATATGATCAAGTTCAAAAAGACAATCTTGGAACTAAAAATAGTCATCCCAGACAATGTTTGGAACATCCTGGAATCCTTGAAGAGACAAGCCTTTGAGGAGGATCTAAGAATAAGAGAAAAGATTCTAGATGAAACCCTCCCTCTGTGCTCTTTGAAAGAGTAAATACTATTACTAGATTTGGTGAAGCTGCATCTAAGAACAAAGTTAAGGACATTACACATAATGGATAAGAATTTTGAGTTGACAGCAAAAGAGATAGAAAAAGCCTTTGAGAAATTTTTTTGAATAGGTACATGTACCCACCTACTACGCCCATAGCTCAAGTACCCACAAAGGTAGCCAAGGAGTCAGAGACCACAAATGTACCATTTACAGGTCCTTAGGATTCAACATCTACAAATGAACCTCCTGCAGAGGTAGAAAAGTATGCACCCTTAACAGAGACACCAAAGGACAGCACTATCATTATTGATAATGTAGAGATTTCCATGGCGGCCATAGATAAAGACTTGGACAAGTTTGAGGAAGCTTTTGTGAGAACACAAGAAGCTGAAATTCTATGTGGTGACAATTCACCCAAGTTACAAGAAGAAGAAGAGAAGGAGACATAAAAAGTGGTATAAAAAGAAGAAAAAGAGACACAAAAAGAAGAAGAGAAAGAGACATAAAAAGAAGAAGATAAGCAGATAGAAAAAGAGGAAGAAAAGGTAGAAGAAAAGAAAGGAGAAGCAGAGGTAAAAGAAAGTGAACCAATAGATAATCCATCTATTGAAATGACAATCAGAGTAAAGTAAGAAGTGGTGGATAGCACTCATATCACTCCATCACCCTCAGCATCGTTGTTGACAAGATTGACACTAGACACCACTAGTTTGGATTCTTGGGGAGAAGAAGACCTGATCAAGATCAGTGTCTTAGGCTTGGAGAAAGGAAAAGAAAAATAGGTAATGAGGAACCCCTTATTTGTTGAATCAGTCAACATATTAAATAGTTTATTACCTTAAGATAGGAAAGTGTCTAAGGTCAATACATTTGATGATGTTAACCACATCCTTACAGCCTTCACGAAAAAAATTTCTAGTTTGGAAGAGTCTGCATCTCAAGTTGTAGAAGAGAAGTATATGAAGAAGAGGCTAAATGAATTGGTTAGTGACTTTGCACTTGACCTAAGTTCCCTTAAGATTTGTCAAGCATCCTTGAAGGAATTTGCAGCAAAAGATAGAAAGATTATTGCTGACTGTATGGATCAAGATAAGCTGACAGATGATCATTTCAAGAAGATCCAAGAGGTAGAGGCAATGATAGAAAATGTTAAGAAATCAATGAATGATCCCTCTATAGATGTCAACATGTGTAATAATGTGTACCAAGGACAGATAGATAAGATTGAAAAAGCTAAGACAGAGATGTCTAAGATAAGGACAAGGTAGACATAGCTCAGGAATGCTCTTGTACCCTCTCTAGATATTCTAACTTAGAACATCAAGGAGATCGATGCCACCATGGTTACATATGATCAAGGTCCTACCATAGACTTGGAGAAGATGGAGAAGCTACAATATGCATTATGCACCCATCTACAGATTGTTAATTACTTGATTGCATTCTGGAAGCAAGAGATCCAAAACCTACAGATAGCATATTCAGATGTCCTGACATAGTAAGTACTTGTAGAGATACAATTTTTTATGCACCTTTGTCATTAATGTCAAAAGTGGAGTAATGTATAGAATATGGAGTCATATATGTAAATAAGATGTATAGAAAAAAGTATAAGGGAGATATAAGTTAGAGTATGATAAAGAGTTTTGTGTACAGTTAGTAACTTTGCCATATTCCTTTGTTGCCATCAATGACAAAGTGGGAGATTATTGGAAAGTTGAGTATACTGTCATATATGACTAGATATAGTGTTTTCATTATGGCAACAAAGTCATATAATGTTTTGGAGTCAGCACACATCATCAGAAGATCATAATTTGGCTAAGTATAGAAGACTAGATAGTTAGCAACACACCAATAGATCAGAGCACCAGCGCATGTGTGTACAACCAAGTTATGGTATGTGCCCTTGAAGTTAAGCTTGTATGTATGTATTCATGCTAATTCTAAGAGTGCGTGATCAGATGAGACCGTATGACAAAGATACAGATAGTTGAAGAGGTACAGCTAGTGAATGTCAGAACAAAATAGTGTATGCAGCCAACTGTTGGTAATTTGATTAGCGACTATAATATTGTTTTGTAAAGGCTATGCAACTATTTTAATTAGGTTGTAGACATATAATTAACTTTTTTTGTAAACATGCTTGAGCCAATTCGCTTGGAAGCTTTGTATGTAATCAGTTATAGGCCGACCTAGTTAATTATTTTGATAGCGCATATAAATATAAGATGTGCCTTTGTAATAAAGTATGGATGTTGTTAAAGAGTTAGGATAAGCTAAGAAAAAGTGTGCAAAGAGTTCATAAAATATATTAGAGCTTTGCAAGAGGTTAAAGCATTAGCGCATCATAGGAACTAATCTGACAAGCAGTGTCACACCACGAGTTCATCCAGCAGATATATTGTGTATCTGAGATCTAAAGGTTGTAGCCTTCACCACTTGAGAAGTGAGCTCTAGGAAAGTGTGTCCACACCCCTAATAGGGTTATTTCAAAAGATTCCTAGCAGGGTCTGACCCTTGACAAGGTCACTGTACTAAAAGTAATGTAAAGATAACTCATAATAGGGTTAAGGATCTTCTAACAAGGATCACAATACACTAGTACAGAATATTAGTGGGTGTCAATTCCCATTGGGGTTTTTACCTATTTGGGTTTCCCCATAACCATATTGGTGTTATGTGTTGAGTTCATTTTTCTTGTTTATGTTAATGTTCATTTCAGTACTTAAGCATTCAGATAAGATTAAAGAGTAAAGTAAAAAGATTAAATATAGTGAAGACTAATTCACCCCCCCCCCCCCCAACCTCTCTCAGTGTTCCCATTCCTAACAAGTACTACTTTCCTATCCTCGATTACATTAGGAGTGACCATAAGATAAATGTCCCATTTTTCCTCTTCTCATCTTTGAGTAGAAACATTGCTAAGGGTGCATCGTCACCACTTCACTAAGGTCTCATCTATGCCCTTTACCAACACGAGTTCAAAAAATCCCCCTTCCACAGACATCTCTGTTCATATCCCCAACATGAGAAAAACCAAAAATGTGAAGCTAGCTAAAAGCTCTATAAAATTTGAGCTAATAGAAAGAAACCCTCTTCCAGAAAGTCCCAACCCTAGTAGGAAGGAAAAGGGAAATAACCCTAAAGATACTATTGAGGAAATCCCTCTTGAAGAAGCCACATGTTAGATACTACCCCTCTGAAAAGGAATACCCCTATTAGAAAAATTAATCTTTACTTAAGTTAAAAAATGAATAAAAAGGTCAAGAAGTTGAGCCCTTTAATCGATGTGGACAAGGAGGAAGAAGCTGATGAGGGAATTAAAAATGTTGAGGAGCCAAAACATGATGTTAGCTCATGTGAAAGGAGGTCGGCCCGTTTTCTCAATAAAGAAATAAAAGATAAATAAATTATGGAAGAGGTGGTATTAAAGAGATTTTGAATATGAACCGAAAGAAGAGGAAGAAACCACGTAGAATATAGAAGATGCAAATAATGAAAAAGAAGAAGAGTATCTTAGGGAGGAATAAAAATATAATTCTGTTGATATCATGATGAATTGGAGTGTATTAGAGGAAACAATAAATATGGTCTACAATTCCCCTATTCTTGCTACTAATGATGCTTTGGAGAACACCTCTTCCATACCTTGATCTAGGTAGTGATAATGAAACCCCTACTATCCAAGATAAATTTTAAAGCCTACAAAATGGAGTCGTGGCTATGGAGGATTCTTCTACCAATTCTATTATTACCAAGAAACAATTCAGCACTTTTATATCCTCTCTTTCGAGGGTCATTGATGACCTTATGAAAAAAAGTTATATTTGGAGTTGTTACGGGAAAAAGAAAAATAAGAGAAATAGTGAAGAAAAGGAAGGAGGGGCATCATAGTGAGGAGGAAGCACAAGATGAAGACACTGGAGAGTGGAAGAGTTCAAGCTTAACAGTCTCTCCAAGGACTTGTAAAAGATCTCTAAATTCAATTATAGTTAAGATAGTTTTCTTTTTTCCTAGTTTCTTAGATGCTACTTTGTTTAGTTCTTATGATAGTTTTAGACAGTTGCTCATTATTTTGGTTATCATAACATAATTGTTGTTACCTAAAAAAATTTTACTTCATGACCAAAATTTTTGTTGGTTTTGTTTGTATTTTGATAACATATATTCTTTTAGATGCATTATGTTGATAGGTTATCATACTAATATTTTTCCTAGTAGTGGTGTTAGGATGATATCTGAAACTAATAGTATTATTATTTTTAATTGATTTTCATAAAGGGTTGTTTTTACTTTCTTCCAACATTAAGACCCAAAGCAAGGGTTCTAGTGTTGCTTCTTAATGTTCTTTATGTTGTAATTGAGATCACATCCCTCTCCCTAATGACTTAATAAAAAACATGCTAAAGGATTAATAGAACATCTACAAAAGATAGATAAATAGAAATAGTTACATCATGAATCTCAATGTTGGGCTTCTCTAGATGATTTTCTCATAGAGTATTTTAAAAATTTGGGACTGAAAGGGTGGCCTCAAGTGTTGCTTCTTAATTTTTTTTTGGGATCAGGGTCTCTTCTTGCTAACTTAATCAAAAACATGCTAGAGGATTAATTGAGCACCTACAAAAGATAGATAAATAGAAATAGTTGCATCATGAATCTCAATGTTGGGCTTCTCTAGATGATTTTCTCATATTGTATTTTAAAAATTTGGGACTAAAAGGGTGGCCTCAATGTATTTGGTTAGTCATACATGACTCCAACTATCTTAATGTGAATTGAACTAAAAATAATTAAAAATATGAATAAATCTAGAAAAATATAAATATAAATCTTTAAAGCATATATAAGCCTAATTAATTACATGTACTGTTGTCTTTGAAAATAATTAAATAAAAGTACTAATATCCCAAAGCTTATAATGAAAATAAAGAACAAGTTTCTAACATTATTTTTTATTTATTTTTAATAGAAAAAACAAAGATGAAAATCTGATAAATCAAAAGAATAACAATAATGTTATGAATTGTATATATTAATATTGTTATTGTTATATAATACGATTCTAAAATTAAATTTTAATTACGCCGAAAGGTGTAACCCTAGAATGGCATCAATCTCTATAGAAAGTCATCAAAAGTAATAGTGTAAGTAAAAAGAAACTTTTGGCATTCCCCTGCCAGCTTGACAATTGGCTATCCACCTAATCCATATTCTCACCATCACATTTAAAAAAAGTCAAAATAATTAAAGATTAAATGAGCGGTCAGGAATACAAACCATAACAGTTACAAAATGCTTGATCATTATTTGTACATGTGGTAACATGCAATAAAGAAGCTGAAACTCACAATAGTGGAAACGTTGTTTGTTTTTATTAAATTCGTAGCTCGCCTCTACAGATTCATTCTGGTCTTAGCGACTAAAATTTGGATGTAAGTTGTTACTGGCACCCAGTCCTCAACCATTTAATTAGCCTTTAACCAGTTTCAGCAGGCATTGCAATATCATCAGGTACGATACCTTCAACTTAAATTTGCTTTTTTTATCTTTATCAGAAGAGATGTGTAGAATTTAATCCAATTGATTTGATTCCTATACAAATGAAAGAGAATCTGCAATAAGAAAAGAAGTTACATTTAATCAAACTCATCTTTCTGGGTTGCTTCTCTGAATTGCTATTTAATGAAATGTCCAGGAAGCCAACCAGTTTATCATGCTTGGACATTAACATGCTTGAAAAAAACTAAACTGCCAATATTATACACTAACATGCTCGGGCATTCTTCTAAAAACTGTAAGTGCACTGGTTTTTCATTTTGAGTAAGCTTTAATGCATGTCTATAGCCTATTCGGAACCTCCAATTTTAACACAACAAGGGAGAACGCTATCAAGGAATTCAGCTTTGTTCCTTCTGATTTCATATTTAATCTGAAAGTGTTGAAAACTTTTTGATTAAATTCATTTTGTGCAAATCTCACTAATGTTATATAGCATATCCAAGGAAGAGAATATGTTATTTTTTGATGGATCTTTCATTTATTTTTAAATGTCTGATTGTATTTATATCTATGATTCCACATCTTGCATGCATGTCTAAAAAAATAATAGCTCATATGAGACAATTTTACTTTAAATGATTAAACCATGGTTAGGGTTTAAATTGGTTAAGCTTCAAATAAAGTTGGGGTTAGGATATGAATAGGGTTAGAGATTGGTTAGAGTCATTGAAAAATCTTTGAACTATGGATACCATTAGGCTTAGAAATAAATTATAGTAAGAGTTCAAATAGGGTTATATTATAAATATGCAAGTTAGGTTAATATTAAGGTTAAATGAGTTAATTGTAAAAAGAAGCTAGGATCATCTTAGCTAATATATACTTTATATTTAAAATACGCCGAGATTCAATTTGATATATATTTTTTAGTTTAGATTTAGTTTGGTATACACTAATATTTAATATTTTTCTACATCATGCAAATCAATTCAAAAAATTTATCAAAATTTTTAATAGAATCTATATTTTTAAAATATTTAAGAAACATTGCTATTCTATTTTTTCTATTTTTTTTAAATCTATAATTAAAACTAAATTCTATTCTTTTAAGTTTTAAATGAAAGACAAATTAATTCAATAATTGATTTTTAATATTTACAATTGCCAAATGAAAAAATATAAACATTATCATAAAAATAATCTGAAAAATCAAATAAACTTTAAATCAAATAACAAAAATCAATTAAAATGAACTTTGAATGGGGAAACAATTTGATTGAAACCCATCCTAGATATACCTTTGATCTCCTCCATTGTTGTTGTTCAAATAAGAAATGCCACCGTTCAAATTTATCCTTGCATGCGCTTTACCAAACCCCGATGATCCTCAAATCTCTGTATAAGATCTCGTTCTTGTGACCTGACTAGGGATTCAATCATCTTAAGCGAGACCATTAGCTGTTTTACTTGACATTTTAGTGTATACAAGATCTGGTCCGTGTGGTAAGCTGCTTTGTCCTTGAAACTTTCCCCCTAAAAAGCATATATTGCCATTCAATAATTCAGACCAGAGCATCTAAATTTGGATTTAAAAACACATGCACAGATTAAATGAAAATTCTGAAACACTTTTGCATGCAACTCAAAAATTTTACGGATGATTATCTGAAAATTTTTGAAATATGAACTCATTTCTACTTACAGGAAGGGGCTAAGATTTTAATTTTTAAAGGAGAATATGAAATCCCTGGAATGATTTTATGTAAAAAGGGAGCAAATTATTATGTCTGAAGCACAGGCAATAAATTTTATAGCTCATATCAACTAGATTTGCAGAATGAGGAGTTTTTAGAAATATTTATGAGAACTTCAGCTTTCAAGACGTTTCTTACCTCAGAGCGCAGAAGCAACTTTGTGTGCTGGTCAGGATAGATTGATCAAATGTTTCACTCTCAACTCTAAAATCTCCGAGCTGCAATCCAAATTCAATGATGTTTCTAATAAATAAGCTATTTCTCTTATATTTGAATACGATTCGAGGGAAGGGTACAAATTCAACTAAGAAATGCCATTTTCAAACTAATATTACATATTAAATTGTATAGCCATTATTAAGCAAACTGTTACAACAAGAGATGATGTGTAATAGACATTAATAATTATTTGTTGTCACTTTCATCTGTTAAGCCCACTTCGTATTTACTGGTTCTACTATTTTTGGCTTTTTTACATACCTTCTTTCAAGCTGGTCGTGGAATATCAAAGGTTTCTTTTTTCTTACACCTTTTTTATTGGATGTCCTCTTATAGAGAGGTTTGATGCCATTGTAGTTTTACGCCTCTCGGCGTAACTAGCTAATATATACTCTATATTTAAAATACACCAAGATGCATCGAGGTGTTGAATTTTTTCAATTTTATTTTTTTCTCTATATTAAAGGTGAATGATGAAAAAATTCAACACCTCGATGCATCTCGACGTATTTTAAATATAGAGTATATATTAGCTAGTAAACTTACATTCATATAGAGAAGATCCAAACTTTATTAATCATTAAATATTATGAATTTTTAATGAGGATCTTCAAAATGACAATACAAGCAGAATTTTTTTTAAAAGCTATTAAGGATTGATATCTAAACTGAAAGTGTTAAATATTAAATATTTGTGGTTTAAGGATAGCCATTGAATTAATATGTGTGGTTTAAGGACAGCCATTGAAAAGAGTTGAAATTCTATCCACGGTGCATCAATTGCAAAATATGAAAGCTATTATACGAGCATAAAAAAAATCTTTGAAGATTTTTTTAAAAATATTTGAACTAATTTGAAAGAAATTATCATGTAGAGACCACGCTATTACAATAATGAAGCTATAAGCTTTCAAAAGTTCTAAACGTTATGAAAGATATCAACTAAGAAACCTATCCAATCAAAACATGCATAAACTACCCTATAACAACTAGCTTAGAGGCTTAGTCATTCATTCATTCATTCGGTGTGCTATTTAGCTAAGCAAAATCAATTGGCTCTTGGGTTTCTAGAAGTCTGTATCCGTTTGGGTGCTGGAATATTGAATGCCAGTTCCAGTCAATTCTGGAAGATGCTACAATTCTAGAAGATACAAATCCTAAAAATGATTTTCGGAATATGGGCTGACCCGTTTGGTTCACCCAGAAGATGACTAAGAAGATGCATAATGAATTTTAATTCTTTATTTTAATTTCTTTAAATATGGTGTGTGTATATGTCTATATATATACATATTTATACATGTGTATATATATACATATGCACACATGTGTATATATACACATACACACATGTGTATATATGTATATACACACATGTATACGCATATGTAGAAATGTGTATATATACACACATACACATGTGTGTGTATATACACATATATACACATGTGTGTTTATATTACACATACGTGTATATATATACACATGTGTATATATACACATACATGTGTGTATACACACACACACACACACACACACACACATATATATATGTGTGTGTGTGTGTGTGTGTGTGTGTGTGTGTGTGTGTGTGTTGTGTATATACACATGTATACACATATACACACATGTGTGTGTATATACATATACATACATTTGTGTATATATATACACATATACACACGTATATGTATATATACACATATATTTATACACACATGTATGTATATACATACATGTGTATATATACACACATGTATATATATACATCTTTATAGCAATATAATATACATCCTTATAGTCATGGATCCCATGAAATATTAAATTTGGTTTTATAAGAATTGGAATTGGAATTCGAAATTCCAATTCCACCTATTTGAGTGGAAGATGAAATGCTCATTTTGGGGACAAAATTAGAATTTCAAAATTTCAATTCCAATTTTTTGGATGGACACAAACATGGAATTGACATTATCCAAAAATCTAATTCCGGAATATGGGCTCTAATTCCAGCACCCAAACAGGCCCATAATTGTAATTGTAATTGTGGATTAATAGTCCATATTGATTGAAGTTTTGACCTAATAAAAGTTCACAGAATTAACTTTTAAAATATGAATGGTTAAAAAAATTGTACTTATTTTCTAATTATTTAAGGTAAATATTTAAGTGAAAAAGATTTTCAATAACAAATTAAATACGACTTATAGTGAAAAATATATATATATAATAACTAACTAGCTTATATATATTTATATATATAATACGCCGAGAGTAATCCTTCTCGAGGTGCCTATTGCAACTTGCGATTTAAAGAAAATAGGCACCTCGAGAAGGATTACTCTCGGCGTATTATATATATAAATCTACATAAGCTAGTAGTAGTCGCAACACAACATAGTAGACATTTACGATTTCTAATGTTTATGTATATGGCAGAAAAATTAAATCAAATCAAATTATTGGGGTGGCAATTAGGTTTAATGTTGAAAAATTAAAAAAATAGTCTATATATAGTTAAAAATTATAAATAAATTATAAATTATTAAAATAATTTGAAATCGGGTAAGAGTTAGGGTTAGTAGGACATTTTACGTTATGATTAGGGTTCAGGTAAGAGTTTCAATTAGGGTTAGGGTTAGGGATAGGGTGAGAGTTAGGGTATGTAGGATATTTTACATTATGAGTTAGGGTTCAACTAAGAGTTACAATTAGGGTTAGGGTTAGGGAAAGGGTAAGAGTTAGGGTTAGTAGGACATTTTAACTTATGAGTTAGCATTCGAGTAAGAGTTATAGTTAAGGTTAGGGTTAGGGACAGGGTGAGAGTTAGGGTTAGTAGGACATTTTACATTATGATTAGGGTTCAGGTAACAATTACAATTAGGATTAGGGTTAGGGATAGGGTGAGAGCTAGGGTTAGTAGGATATTTTACGTTATGAGTTAGGGTTTAGGTAAGAGTTACAGTTAGGGTTAGGGTTAGGGATAGGGTGAGAGTTAGGGTTAGTAGGACATTTTAGCTTAGAGTTAGGGTTCAGGTAAGAGTTACAGTTAGGGTTAGGGTTAAGGATAGGGTGAGAGTTAGGGTTAGTAGGATATTTTACGTTATGAGTTAGGGTTTGAGTAAGAGTTACAGTTAGGGTTAGGGTTAGGGATAGGGTGAGAGTTAGGGTTAGTAGGACATTTTAGCTAAACTATAATTAGGGTTTGGGTATGATTTATACTAAGGGTTACGATTAGGGATAGGGTGAGATTTAGGGTTAGTAGAACATTTTACATTATGAGTTAGGGTTCAGATAAGACTTACAGTTAGGGTTAGCAGGATATTTTACCTTATGAGTTACAGTTTGAGTAAGAGTTAGAGTTAGGGTTAGGGTTACAGATAGGGTGAGAGTTAGGATTAATAGGATATTTTACCTTGAGTTAGTGTTCGAGTAAGAGTTATAGTTAAGGTTAGGGTTAGGGATAGGGTGAGAGTTAGGGTTAGTAGGACATTTTACGTCATGATTAGGGTGCAGGTAATAGTTACAGTTAGGATTAGGGTTAGGGATAGGGTGAGAGCTAGGGTTAGTAGGATATTTTACCTTATGAGTTAGGGTTCGATTAAGAGTTACAGTTAGGGTTAGGGTTAGGGTTAGGGAGAGGGTGAGAGTTAGGGTTAGTAGGAAATTTTACCTTATGAGTTAGGGTTCAGGTAAGAGTTACAGTTAGGGTTAGGGTTAGGGATAGGGTGAGATTAAGGATGTGGTTAGGGATATAATGTTAGGTTTACAATTTGGATTAGTATTAGGGTTAAAAGATTGGTTAAGGTTAGTATGACAAATAGGGCCAATTTAAGGTTATGCACAAAGTTATGATGTATGGTTTATAGTCACAGTTAAATCATATGTAGGTTTGGGTATAGGGTTAGCATTAGGGTTTTTGTGAGAGTAAGATTATGGGCATACTTAGTGATGGGATCTAGGTTTTAGAGTTAGGATTAAAGTATCATACTTGATAATACATTTTTGGATGTTGTTTACAATTTAACATGATAATTATCATTGGTATCTTATTTAACGTTAGCATTTAACATATTGTAAATGGTAGGGACATGGTAACAAATAACTTGAATGGTTACCGTATATAAGTAATTATAATGTTAACGATAACATAGTAGTTAGGATTAGGGTTACGATTAGGGATAAGATTCTATGTTTAAAATTAAGATTAGTATCATATTAAGGGTTACTATAAGCTTAATTTTAACCTTAGGAGTACTATTAATTTTGGACTTGCACCTCTCACATTAAAGGTAAAGATTAGGGTAAGGGGTTAGGGTTAGCATTACAATTAGTAATATGGTCAAGATTACTAATAGTTACAATTACATTTAGGCTATTATACATGTAGGGTTAGGGTTAGGATCAATTTAAGGTTGTGTGCAGTGTTAGGATGTATGATTTATAGTTAGGGTTAAATCATATGTAGTGTTAGGTTTACGATTAGTATTAGGGTTTGTACGAGAGTAAGATTATGGACGTAGTTAGTGATAGGATATAGGTTTTAGAGTTAGGATCAAATATCATAATTGGGAATACATTTTTTGGTGTTGCTTACAGTTTAACATGATAATTATTATTAGTATCACATATAATGTTACCATTTAAGGAAGGGTCAATGGTAGGGACATGGTAACAACTAACTTGAACGGTTAGCATATTACTATAACTATAATGATAATGATAATATATTAGAGTTAGGGTTAAGGTTACGATAATTATTGTTGTTAATTTAACGTTGTGCTATGGGTTAAGATATAGTTTTATTTAAATAGTTTTCATTTAATATTTACTTTTAATAGTTTATTTTATATAGTTAAAGGTTTTGGTATAGTTGTTTAACATTGATTAGGATTAGGTTAGAAGTAGGAATGAATAAGATGTCCTCTATAATTAATTCCTCGCATTTATTCAGCACATCCATTGAAGGAATAAATATTAGAAATACAGAGTTCAACAAAACATGTTGTAAAATGTTGCAAGTATAGGGGTAATCATGATGGGAATAGCCAAAACTATTTATTTATTATCTTATTCATGAAACTTATATAGATAAAAAGGGAAATAGAAGTCCCAATACAACTATTCAGATAATTAAGAAGATTGAAAGCCAAGATTAGAACGATCTAAATCAATAACATTTCTCCATAATGATGCAAGAACATCATATATTCTTCAACAATAAAGTTGGTATTGCGACCCTTATTTGTACAATGATCGTGATAGACTTCTTTCATCATTGATGGAAATGCATCCACTTTTGCCGATGTCTCGCGCATAAATTTTGCAACATCTGCCATCTGCATTATATCTAGTTCGTCAACATAGTCAACTGATAATGCGGCATGCTCCACAGCTTTGATTATAGTTGTGCACAAGTCTACAATGATTCGTGAACACTTGTCAAATTCAGTCTCAAAGACATCATTTGAGGCCACCGAAGCAGAGGGGCTTGTAATCATGATGTTCGACTCTCTGTCAGAGGTAGTCATAGGTGGAATGGTATCCTGCAAATTTTTAAACAAACATCAGTATATATAATTAATCATACTATTTTAAATGCAAATCAATTTATTCTAACATAAAAATCAAAATGAAAATCTCACTTGAAAATAACTTGCTTGAAAATTGAAAATCTCAGTTGAAAATAACATACAAATCAAAATGAAAATCTCACTTGAAAATAACTTTATTGAAAATTGGCTACTCTAAAATTCTTCAATTCTTCAATTCTTAATTATTTTAATACAATCCTCAATAAAAAATAAATATTTGTTGAGTTTTTTTAATTTCAAAACATAAAATAGATATTTAGAATATATTTTTAATTTCAAAATTGAAATCCATTTGTTATACCTTTTGCATTACAACAACGCAAAAAAAAACATTTTAATTATTTTAATACAATCCTCAATAGAAAATAAATATTTGTTGAGTTTTTTAATCTCAGAACATAGAATAGATATTTATTAGAATATATTTTTAATTTCAAAACATAAAAATAATATATTCTTATAAAAATAATGTTAGCAATAATTGAAATATTAAAATAATTAAGAAATCTAATGTATGTTTAATCTATGTTTTTAAAAACTATTAAGAAATCTAATGTATGTTTAACCTATGTTTTTAAAAACTATTTAGAATAATTGAATTCAAATTTCATTAATATGGTGGCATTGCCCTCCACAATAATGATAAAAATTATTTATGATAATGATGTAAAAAATGTAAATTATTAAAAATTGTTAATCTAATGTATACTTAAAGAGTGTAATATTTAAGAATAATGTTTGAAATATGGCGGCATTGCCTTCCACTTTTCAAACATTACTAAAAACATAAAAATAATATATTTTTAAGTGCCGAAAGCAATTTGAGAAAAGAAATAAACACGGGATAAGCATGGACATGTGCTCGCTGTATTATTTTATTGGATAAAAAAAATAGGGAAAAAGTAATAAATCAATCATGCACTTCTAAGAAAATAAAATAAACGCCAAATGACATGCATTTCAAATAAGTTGCAGTATTTTATTTCTTCCCATTTCATTTTCTAAGATACACATTTCAAATTAAAAATAGAATGTATTTGATTGTGAATCGTGATAGGCTAACTTTTTTTCTTTTTTTAGATTCAATCTTGTTTTTAAAAGTTTCTAATATTTCAACTTTTGGGGATGTAATTTTCTTTTTTAATTAATTTTTAAATTATAAGTTTAAACTATGTAAATATTTCAACATTTACAAAAATTTCAAGTAAAATAAAATAAAGGATGCTTGTATAGCATACCTGCACACACAATCTAGTCCTGTGTACGATGCTGAAGTCCAACTCTCCTGCAAACTACCATGCAATCTAAAAAAATACAATAAGACAATTAAAGCAATCATGATTCAGCTCTAATCAATGTTCTATAATGATTTTGATCAATGCCAAATCAATGTTATCATTTGAATACTTGAAATTTCCTATATTTATTATCCCTACTTTTTTAATAGTTGTCCCTACTCGAACCAAAAAAAAAACTCTCGAATGAGCACACAACTAAATGGAGTAGAAGTCCTAATTATATATAAACTTGAACTTTTTATAGAGTAATATATAAATATATGAAAAATAAAAATAAAACAAATAATAAGTATATAAAAAAAAAAATTTCTTACATAAATAAAAAACATTTCAAAATGAATATTTTTGCTTATCTATACAGATTTAATACTCTCTCAATTAACAAATATAATCTAGTATAATCAACATCATCCCATATATATATACCAATTTAATATACAATCAAAGTCATCTTATATATATATATATAGACACACACACAATTTATTATATTGTTCTCTTATATATTACTTTATTATTATTTTTCCTACAATTTTTCCCTAATAAATCAACTCTCCATAATCAAATAATTCAGTATAATATAGAAAGATACGCATCCAATTTAGTGTGATAATTTATTTATTTTTAGTTTATTTAAAGCAAGTTCTGAGAACGAACTCCATTTTTCCGTATCTTATCTTTTGATATAAACTTTAAATTCCATAATATATTTTTCTAATGGCCGCTATCCAGGAGCCTTCGTGGATTAAAAATTAACTGTAATGTAATATTAACATAATAGTAAATAATAATAAAACAGTGTGCCCCACCTTGATATCTGTGTATGTTACCAGACCGATGAAGTGAGAGGCACCGTACCTACAAGTATGCGAGATAAACGATCATTATCATTATCATATGCATGCACTCCTTAAATGATCAAAATTCTCGTAAAAGAGAGGGAGAGCAGTAATAGACATAAACAATATTTCTTTTCATTAAAATAATTCATTGTATTTCATTATATTCTTTTGAGAGAGCTTCAACTATTGCCAAATGCAACAACATTACTTTCTACTGCTGCTACTGTAGACCACACGGCTGCAAACAGCATTAATATTTGTGCAATCGGATTTCAATTGTAAGCATAAACTTAAAACCTCTCAATCATAAGCTTATAAGCATTGCTAAAACAACTAAAAAAAATACAAATATCTTAAATACAAAGAAGGGATGATTGTTACCTGCCAAATGCATAAGTATTCAAGCCTGTCATCACAGAATAAAATAAAAATATGAATTGTATACAGTGATCAATATATAAGAGGATTTGTAATTGAAGATACGACTTCTCATATTCTTTGAATTAAATTTTTTTTTTTAAAACTCAAATTTTTAAATATCTGCAAACGTTACATAGCAGTTATATAATTTTTAAATTGAATAAAATTCTTATTGGGGCACAGGGCCACCACATCCCCGCCCCCTGGCTGTACTGTCGCCGCCGGCAGCAGACAGACTGCCAACGCGGGATGTGGTGGCCCCGTGTTCCAATAAGAATTTGATAAAAAAAAAATTATTAATTTTTTTTAAAATTTTGAAAACCCCCATTCGGAAGGCGGCGCTGTGTGCCTTAATAATTTTTTATTTTTTATTTTTCTTAAAATTAAAATAATTTATTTTTTAAAAATAATAAAGTATTTTTTAATTAATTAATTTTTCTATTTTAAAAATTAGTAAACTATTTTTAATTAATTAATTAATTAATTTTTCTATATTATGGCATATTGAATCTATTTCTATATTATTTTCGGCCAGCTATTATTTTTGGCTAGCTATTATTTTGGCCAACTATTATTTCGGCCAGCGAATTTTTTATTTAGTTATTTAAAATAATAGTTTTTATTTACAAAGAATCTATTATGGCATATTCCCGTACTATTCTCAGCATAATAAACATTAAATATGCAAATACATACCTCTTTATGAACCAATTCTTTTTAGACACAAGTTGACTAGTGCAATTAAGAATGAAACCAATAAATTTTTTAAAGATTACAAATTATTTCACATACGAATCATATGGTTTTAATCTTATATCATGCAAATATTTTCTGAAAACCCTTAATTTTAATTTAAAATTAATTAGATTTCTTGTGTTGTTTTGTTGGGATAGCGTAACCGATATTCTTCTTCCTTCTTTTCTCTTTGTCTGATAATTGTAATGATCTGCAACTCCAGTTCTGCGAGGCGATCATAATGAATCATGAGCGATCTATGTTGGGGAAACTGGTTATAGAGATACTTGTAAGCCCTTACCAGGCTATATACACCTTCAGCACTATATTCATTCACATTATAGTCAAATGCACCGTTGAGATAATTGAAGGAACATTCCGTAAAACTGCAAAACAGGTTGGTCATCCAAGATAGAACAATAAGCGGGTCTTCACAAGGACAGTTGCAGAGCTTGAAAAAGTCGGACAGGGTTATGCGTGGCATCAAATCTTTGAGCGCGATCTGATAGCCCAGATTCAAGAACTCACTTTGAAATCTCGTTAACCGAAACGATACTTTGACAGACTCATCGGCTGTCCAGACTCGAACGGTTCCATTATCCCCAATCCTCTCAATATAATGAACAAAAGTCCAATCTTGAAATTCCCCAAGCTTTCTCCAACGATGGCCAATGATGGGAAACATTTTAGCATCCAAATCTAAAACAGCCACCTTGATGGATTCAATGGGAGCTTCAAGACATTTCTTCAAGTATTCCAGGCTCTTAGCATCTGTAGCTCTACAATACCCAATTTCACAGCTGCCTCCACCAGCTCTTCCAGCAATCTTTTTTATTAACTCAGTCTTCACAGGACGATTGGACAATTCGTGGCTGTCATATTTCTCTATCTCTGTGAAAATGACTCGTCCTATTGGAAGATCAAGACCCATTGCAATGGCATCCGTGGCTAACAGCACAGTTTTGTGGGTCTCAGAATCTTTCAAGAATTCTTCAGTTGCTTCAATGATAAGTTCCGGTAGGAGGTTGGGGTATAACAGAGTACATTTTATGTTAGGCTGCTGCTGCAAAAGTGATCTTTTTATTTCTTTCAGTTTGCGCACTGAAAATCCAACAAAGCAGTCCCCAGATTCAATTTCAGTTTTCCCAACAACGAATTCTTTATCTTCCACAACCAATTGGTTTCTCCTATGGTGCTCCACCCTTGTCAATTTGTCCCCTGACAAGTGACAGAGTTTTTGAATGAGTTCCAGCACGCTGCTCTCTCCACTTCCACACAAGTGGATTTCTTCAGCATTTAGCCCAAAAAATGCTCGTGTCCACGCCCCACCTCTGATATCATCTCCAATCATCTCAATCTCATCGATCACACCCACTTCCCACTTTTTACTCAAATCCACCAATTCCACACAAGAAGAACATTTTAGAGAACCCGAATGATGTTTAACATTCTCCCCTGTTTCAAGGTCACACAGAATTCCTTCCTTATTCACGTTCTGGTAGACTTGCATTGCAAGCAGGGGGAGTGGGGCACAATAAATTGCAGATTTGCCGTGTGCCTTGAAGCTTTTCAAAGCCTCAAAAGTTGTCCCGCTATTTGTTGGGCCAAAATGAAAAATAACCCTACGACTAGAGTATTCGATTTGCCTTGGATAGCAATGAGCAAGGGGAACCACGCTCAACATCCATTCAGGCACCTGCTCCATAAACTTCACAAACAAACTCTTAAAAAAAATACAATTATATTCGTCTTGATGCCTGTAGTGTACAATTATGTCCATTAAGGCTGAAGGACAGTAGTTTTTCAAGAAACTCATGTACTCTAAACGCATCCATGAGGATATTCCTTGAATTTGATGGTACTCCAGCTCCACATTCAGCATTTTGTGTGTGTATCTATCTTCCAGTGACTTCTTGAAAGGCGTATGGAACCTCTTCATGTCTTCCAAAATCTTTCTTATTTCCTTGTTAGCTTTTTTCCAACAGAAAAATTTGGGATCTCTCATTATCTGCTCAATCGACAAATCCTCACAACATTCAGTACAAGGACTATGAAGATGTTCAGGACTAGCACACTTGGAACACAGCATTGTTAAGGTAGTGCTAAGCTTGCCATATTTATAATACATATCCAACAATGCAGCCCAAATGTCTTGAATGTATCTTTCAATCTCGTCCTTTTCAGGACCCCAATAACAACACCTACAAAAGTTCATATTTCTAATAATTTCTCACCCTATTTTTAAGTAATTTACACAGTTGAATCTGATAGCAATATTACTTGTTGTAGAAAATATCTCCTATTTATCAACTTACATCCTATCATATATTTGTTTGCTCTTATGTATCTTTCTCTAGAGACGCACTTCTAAGAATAAATCCCTTGTCCTTTCAAAAAAAAGAAAATTAGAAGTATTTAGCTTCTAAAAAATTACAAAAATTAAAATAAAAGAATATAGAAATATGATTAATTTAATTACAATATTATTTAATTTAATAATCAAAATTAGTTTTATTGTATATTTAATTTTTTATCATAAAAATAAATAAAAAATATTTCTATTAATTTATGATATAGAATTTAATCTTATTATTGAAAAATTTCTAAAAAAAATCAATTCTCATTCACATTGATCAGAATAATCTGAATAAATTGATTGAGACAAAGTTGGCCTACAATAGTCTGAAATATTATTCTATACTTTGAGATGACTTGATGTTGAAAAATTGATGGTACTTCACTAAAAAGAGGCAAATAAATATTACCTCTCAGATAATTTTATTTCCAACCACACAAAACAACCATAATGATTAGTTTTGATATTTTACAAGTCAGCATCCCGTTTTGCTGTTGCAACCACTAGCAATGGATTACTCGTTCAATCTCTCAAATTTTTCAAATAATTCATACTAAAATTAAACCTGTTACATTTCTATTGGCGATTTGTTGTCTTTTAATCTTTTCAAAATGTTTGCATTTTCAGCAGCAATATGAAATTTCGAAGAACTGTAACTGCAATTTTGTCTTGAATTTAGAATGTTTAGTCATTTACCTCAACGCAATTGAGAGATTATAATACTTTTTAAGATAGTTGTTGATAAGCAATTAAAAGATGTATATTTTAAGTCAGACCCAACAATGTGACTTTCATGATCTCAAACAATCAAACTTCAAAAAGATTATAATTACTAAAACTTGTGACTCTCCATCTAGCAATATGACTTTGAGTAATGATCTCAAATAATCAATCACAATAATAATATAATTTCATTAAATCTTGTCATTCAAAAGAACAAGCTAGACATAGCTTATCACAAGGATTTTCCATCTGGCAACCTGTTTCTTATGTCATATATATATAAGAACAATCTAAAAGCCTATAGTCAAATATGCCCCATTTCACATTCATAGTAAATGTAAAATAAAATCACCAGAAATTGTCAGATCTAGAAGGATTCATTGTAGTTTGTAGGATTCATTGTAGTTTGTGGAGGCAGATTTAAATAAAATCTGTGAAGTACCTCAAAGTCTAATTTATATTTGTTTTTTATTAACCCTAATCTATCTTGCAATATAAAACGGTTCTAAATAATGCTAAATCAACAAATATTTTAGCAGTTTATTTAAGTAGCTTATGGTCCATGTTAACACATTTAATTAGGATTCTTTTCATAGCCCATTGCAAAAATTTAGTTAATTCTTTACAAGAAATTTTGAAGACAAAGTTGTCAGCGTGTGTTGTAAGGTGTTTGTACCAATACAACTAGCCCACGCCACAGATTAATGCTGATCAATTAAACATAATATTTATGCTAGAACATGTATACTAGGATTGAGAGAGCATGTGAGATGGTAACCTATAACAATTTAGTATGGAAAATATGGAAAATGTAAGATGGAAATGCTCAATTCTGCACAATATAATGAAAAATTTAAAGAATCTGCTTAGCTTTCCTCCCAAACATCTAAGGCTCTGAGCATGTACATCATATATGAACTAGAATTTTGGAATATAATTTATAGAGTCAGAAATTGCATACTTCGACATTTCTATTCTATGTATTGCATTTAGCTTAATAACCACAAAATAGCATGCTTAAGTGTCATGTTAACCTCCTTAGAAATTTTCCCCGTAATAAAAACAATCCCCTTTTTTGTTCCTGACCAATTTCTTGTAGTTTTGTGGGTGTACCTCAACTTAGATGGCAATGTGTTTTTAGTAGAATTCTTGAAACTCAAACCATATGTCAAATTAAAAAACATGACTTCTGTAGCTTTTCCACTTTTCCAAATGGCTCCCATATGCACCAACTATTGGATCTTATTTCTGTTAATTCTCCTGTTCTATGCATTGATGGTAATCAATTTTCATTAAGTCTTATCGCATTCATTCTCTCTTCCAGCTCTAGTAGTTCTACCATATTTTTCATACAGATTCTATGCTACTGTCACTTTTCTCACGACTAGATCTTGTTGGAAGTGGGCAAACTCTGAGAGGGGGGACAGAGTTTAACAAGACTACAGAAATTTTAAACTGAAATCCAACACAAGTAAAAACTAATGAGCATTTGAAGAATAAAACAGAATGCTGAAAGAAACTAAATGAAAGACAATTTTCAATATAAGATATAAGATATCAGAGCAACTAAGAGAAGACACAAAAACAAACTTACACATTATATGTGTCGAGTGGGAAACCCTCGAAATTCAATGGATTTCATCATAGGGAGAAAAACCACTCTTAAAATCTCTTTATTAAATCAATCTGAACTCCAACTCTTACAACTCTTCGCAGCAACAACTGCAAGGGCTTCAACCCTTATCTTCTCCACAAAAAAAACACTCCAGTGATATATATATATGTTTTTAATACATATATATTACTATGAATCTTTATTACAAACTTTCAACTTGATATTTAGTAAATACCACTGAGATCTCAAAATGGATAATAATATTTCTTTTTCACAACTTTCCCACACTCATTTCAATCAGACTTGTATATATATAAGCCTAAGCATTCATACATACAAAAAAAAATTGAAAGAGAAAAATTGTATAACTGTCAACCGAAAATCATGTGTTTCCCTTTCCACAAAAGAATGTCACCATTAAAATTGTCATTAACAGAGACATAATCTCAGCCTTTAACATTCCCAACTGCTTTACAACAGAAAAAATTGGATTAACATTAACCATATCTAGTTTAAGCAAACCCCCATAGGATTCTAACTGTTTTAACTTGTCTTCAAAAACTAACTTGTGTATCAAGTTAGGGATACCCTTTAACAATCTCAATAGATCATAACTGAAATTCTTAAACAGATATTACAAGAAAATCTTTTTTTTTCAAACTACATTTTGAAAAAATAACTTTTAAAAAAAACAATGAGAATAACGTACCTGGTACGAAACAAACTACCTGTCATTTGAGTGGAAACCATCAAAAAAATTATCATCATGAAGCCCCCATCGCATACACTAACATACTAAAAACCCAAAACTAAATCTGCACCCTGAATATCCATATCCTTTGATCAAATGACACAAGGCGACGCTCAGAGTTTAGGGTTCAAGCTGAGTGATGTCAAAAAGAATGTTTTTGAGATTTCAAAACTAAATTGAAAAATATTTTGACATCCGATCACTTCATAACCTATTTTTGACATCCAATAATCTTGAAATGCCACGTGACCCCAGAGCAGACTTCACCCCACATCATTACCACAGGTTAAGTCAATGTGTTATGACTTTAATATAAAAGATGTCATCAAGGACAAATAAGCCAACAAACTCCCCCTTTGTCCTTGATGGCAAAAAAGCAACAACCATTTGAGGATCAAAGAGTCTCCATAGCCAAGTATCATGGAAGAAAAGAAACTTTCAATATCACATACCAGTCCAGAGTCAAAAGAATAAAGTCAAATGCCAGTGCCAGAGTCAAAGATCAAGAGTGCCAGAATGATATGACCAAAGATCACTGGCAAGCAAAGATCATAGTCAAGATGTGCTAAACATGATATGACCAAAGATCACTGTACATACCAAAAGCCAAATAAACTATCAAAAAATAACTAATAATTGTCTAGCAATGCTATGTTGTAATAACCAAACAAAATAAATACCAAAATATGTCATGCTATCATAACCAACCAGAATATGACATGCTATCATAACCAACCAGAATATGTTGTCATCTGTCAATGGCATGTTGTCATAACAAAATAAATGCAATGAAAAGAAGTCAAAGCCAAAGTTCTCCCCCTTTTGTCATCAAGGACCAAGAAGAAGAACAGTCCATGTGGGAAAAAGTAGATATCCCCAAATGAACTCTCCCCCATAGGAAATTATCAGAGGGAAACAAACAGAGATTGAGAGTAGACTCCCAATCTATCTATCTCTAGACCGAATAAAAGTCTCTCTAAGAAGAGTGTTAGTAAAAATTTTAGCCACCTATGCCTGAGTAGGAACATAAAGAAACTAAAATTCCTTATCAAGCACTTGATTACGCAAGAAATGAAACTTAATGGCAATGTGTTTAGTGTGAGAATGCATGATGGGATTCTTCCTTAACTAAATAGCACTAGAATTATCACACAAAATAGTGATGGGCTTGCATACCTATATGCCCAAATCCGTCAACTGATATACCATCCACATTAACTGAGTACAGCATGCAATGGCGGCTATATATTCAAATCCATAAGTGGATAGAGTAACACACTCATGTTTCTTACTATGCCAGGAAACCAACCGGTCACCAAGGAAGAAAGCAGCACCACTGGTGCTTTTCATGTCAATCGAACAACCACCCCAATCAGCATTTGTATATCCAACTAGAGAAAAATCAGTGCTATGTGGGTACCATAATCCATGATCAAGTATACCCTAAATGTATTTAAATAATCTATTCACAACATTTAGATGAGACTGCCTAGGTGTAGATTGGAACCAAGAAACTAAACAAACAGCCTGCATGAGATCAGGCCTTGAAGTTGTTAAATATAGTAAACTACCTATCATGGATCTGTATTCTGTTTGATAGACAAGAGGAGAATCATCAACTTTAACCAATTTACATCAAGTTTCCATTGGTGTACTGACTAGTTTACAATCAGTCATGTTGAATTTTTTAAGCATTTCTCAAACATATCTAGATTGTGACAGAAATAAACTGTTAGAATTTGTAATCTTTCCTTGGTGTATTTATAAACCAAGGTTAGACTATTAATCTTTTCTTATTGTAATATATTAGGATATAAGCCAAGGTATCCTAATATACTCTTTTTTGTCTTCTTTCCACTACATTCTATTTCGTCCTCTAGTGGAATATGTGAAGACAAATATTTATTGTAATTTGTAAATTAGTTTATTCCTCCTTAAGAGGAATCTCACACTTGGCCCACACACACTTATGAATGGTGGCATTCATAGACTTGGGAGTTACATTCCAACTCCTCTCTCTCATCTCTATTTAAGAGATGCTCCTCTCTCTCATTTCTCATGTAGGATGATGAAGTTATTGTATTGAGCATATTGCTCTCTTTCTTTTTTTCTCTTTAGGCTATGGCCTCATTCATAATGTCACAAGGGGTTTCTTTTCTTTCCCCTTTCAAATATCTTGCCTCATTGTGTTGGATCTTGGAGCTTTCTCTCTCCTTGTTTATGGTAATATTTTTTCATGCATTCACTCGCTTAGATTTTTTCCTGGTATTGTTTATTTTTTACATATTTTTTTTCATTTCTAACATGGTATCAGAGTGGTTTAATCTTTGTTTTTGAGTGTTTGCATGAAGGTACGATTCAAAGGAGACTCTTGAGAGAGATTTCACTAATTTCTTTTTTAATCTGCTTAAGTTGGAAAAAAATTTAAAAAAATTTGAGGATTTGGCTGGTTTACCGCCAAACCCAATTAACTTTTGGTTTCATTTTGTGCAGGTTTGAGAGAGTTTATTGTTTTTTACTAATTTGGTTAAGAGGAAAATTTCAAAAAAATTTGGTTTGACTGGTTTACCGCCAAACCCGATCTATCTATTGAATTTATTTTTTCTGTTTGTGCAGGTTCTCTATTTTGGCTTAAAAGTCTTTGATCTAACTCCTTTTCAGATCTTTAATCTAACTCCTTTACATGTTTTGGTTATGTTATTTTTTGGTTATCTGATAATAGCTTCTAACATCTGCATTAACATCTCTGTTGCAGGCTTATCTCTGATTTTTTTTCATCTTAGCTCTATCTCTATTTATTTTTAAATCTTTTAAATAAATCTTTACTCAGCTAACGTTGTTCTTCATAACGTTGTTCTTCATCATATTAAATCCCTATACATATTTTTACTTTGCCCACACCTTTGCCTGATCAAGATATATTGGTGCTATAAAATCTGCTTTGGATAAAATATTTCTTTGTATCTATGAAACAAGTCAATTCATTATTGAAACAGATTCTTATTGATTCAAAAGGTAGCTCTTCTTGCTAACATTTTATGCAGCTACTCGGCCCTGGTGTGTATCTTCTTGGAGGCTGCCCATACAAATCTCTCTTCCCCCTATTTTCATTTCCTCCTGCTGCTGCTTACTCCTAAAACCTGTCCCTATTTTCATCCCGTGCCTGTGCATGTAACATCTGCTGCTTCTTACTCCTAAAACATGTCCTTATTTTCTTGCTATTAACATGCTCACTGCTATTAATGTATGCTGCTGCTACTAACTCTAAAATATTTCTTGAGGGACAGCTCCATTTGGCCTAAAAAATTTCTTTATGTTCTGACACTTCCAAGCTATAAGTAGAACCACTGTGAAAAAATAAGTATGTCATCTTTAATACTGTTCGTAAGTAATCATTAATACTATTCGTAAGTAATCTTTAAATCACACTACTTTTTTTTCATTTCAAGTGTCATACATTTGAAACTTTTTGTCCATCAATTTACGTGTCTTGAAGATGCTCCTCAGTTTGCAGATGCATATTGAGCAATCAACACATTTCATGAAATATTGGTGTGAAACATTTTGTAAATCAGTTCACTTTTTTGTAAAATAGTTCATTATCTCTGTTTTTGTTTAGCCAATCGATTTTCCAACTCCTCTTTCTGTAACAAAATAGATTATTTCTCGTCCTCCAGAATACCAATCTCATCAAGCAAACTAGAGAGCCCGTCTTCCAAAATTTTATTCTGGTAATCAAAGCACCTGTTATTTTTCTCTGGCATTACCCGAGTCCTCGTCTTGTGCATCAGTCTTTCCTGGTCAAAGTTGGATGCTATACCAACCTCTCTATTTTTTAGCTAAGTTTAGAATTTTTGTCATTAGCTTGAACTGTTCTTCAATAAGTCTAACCGTTTTTTAATAATAGTTTGGATACCTTTTTTTATAAAAAATAAAAATGTAGTTTTATTACATTGTCCTTTAAATAGTTTTCTCTCCTACGTGAGCTTGTTTGCTATAAATTTCTTCTCACCAATTTTCATATGCTGCATCACTTGGACCAATCATGATTATTTAGCCTGGACGTTTTGAAATCCTGTCAATATAAGAGCCCACTTAATTCCTCTTCAGTATTTCTCTGCTAATATATTAGTCAAGCACGCTTCATGCTTAGGAAAACCATCCAATAAAATATGTCTCAATCTCGTAATATGATTCTATTCATATTCTCACTTTGGCATCAGAACTATCAAATAATAATCTTATTTGATTCAACCCTTTTTAATACCATCAACCATATATAGTAATATACCAGTCAAAGCCACTTACAACAAGATTCTTAATGCATCCTATTTATAACGTTCTCCTTCTGCCTTAGCAATTTTTCGCAAGGAATTTTGACCATTTTAAAATGTCTTTTCCAGAAGAATATTCTTTGTTCATTTTTTTTTCAATCATTTCTGCAACCATTTTTTTTAAAACGTATCATTGTTTCTTCCAATCATTTTGTTTAAATCTTTTCACCCCCGGTAATATTTTACTCTAAATTTATGTTATTCCTTGGTTGCTCTTATAACCTTTTTTTAAAGTTATAATCAGTTACTTTATTCCTTCTGCATCATTCTTTATTCCTTGCATTCATTTGGAGTGGCTGCGTCTCCTTTAGTATGCCCTTATAAAGTCATTTTATTATGTGCATGAGCAACCTTACCATGATTTTTAGTCCTAAGGAAAGTTGTTTCCTTAATTCAATAAATTGTTCAAACTTTAGCATTCGTAGCTTTTATTTTAGAAGTCAAATTTCATGACTTGCCTTTACAAATTTCAAATTAGTTTAGTTTCCCCTTTTTAGTAATATATTCTTAAAAGATTCATTTCTCATCTTAAATATCTTTTTTTCCCAATTTGATAGATTTGGTTTTTATATAGAATTCAAAGACCACAACAAACAAAGAATGGTTTCATAAATCTCTTTTGGTAATATGGAAATTTTACAATGATAGTTTCTCTTGGAATAATATTTAAAGAGGAAATACATGAAGGATTTTTATAATTATTTATTTAAAGTTTATGTAATAGGTGGGGTATTATATTTTATTTATTAATTAGAAATGATATAGTATTATAATTAGTCAGCTCAAAATAATGTTAAGTTATTCTTTAGTAATATGTTATTTAGAATATTCATAGTTTAGTCAATATGTGTGCTTAATTATTTAAATAGAAATGATTGCTATATACATATTATTGTTCTCTATTAATTCTAGGCTAGATTTAAAGGATTAGCTATATTTAAGTGATATATAGAAGGGGTTATCTCTTTATGGCAATGAAGATACATTTGGTTATGGTGTCTTTATATGTATAAGTTATTGAAACATCAAGTTGTTATGTCTAGATTTCATGAGTTTAAGATTGATGTATAGGTAGGATTTAGAATCTTCTATATATATTAATCATTAAAGATTGAAGTGACTATATATATGTATATATATTTGAGATTTCATGTATCTTGGTGCAATTTTGTGTTCTTTTCTCTAAAATAGACTATTAAGCTCTTAAATAGTTAATCCTTTCAGTTAAGTTTATTTTAAACTTTGATTGTTCAAAACTCTACTAAAATTTTTTAAACTATGTTTTTTTTCAAATCATCAAAAAGATAATTGTAATCAATTTCATCATATGTATCCTTGTACTATGGTGCTTCAAAACTTTTATAAGCTTCTCGCTTACTCCTTGTTTAACATTCTGTTAAATTCACTTGCTCGTTAAATTGAGTTTGCACTTTAAATGGAAACACACTTTAAATTGACTTCACTATTGCTAATTTATAAAATATACAAAAAAATTCTTCTGGATTCATGATTTTGTTCTTTCAATTTTTATTTTTTTTATTTATTTATTTTTTTTTCTCTTAGTGGGCCCATCCTTTCAATATTTACACTTGTGTTCACCTTGCATGGAGATTTTAATTGATATCAAATAATTTATTCTTATTGCTCTTCCAAATATTTCTTTTTATCTCATTTATTCGGGTTTATGAGTTATCTTACACTATTGCCTTCATTATTCAATGATTTGATTCAATTTTGCTATGTTCTATTGATCTATCTGCACATAGTTGCAGTTTTATGCTTTTATAGCATCTCTTTATGCTCTTGGTAGCATTTTATGGTTTGATGCCATTCTTCTATATTTTTTTTTGTAAGTTGCATCGGGAGCCAATTTTTCAAGGTTAACTATGGTGGACCCGACAGTTTTTAACTGACTCATAGTTTCCTTATCTGGCCCGTGGAGTATCCCTCCATCCTATAATTGGTGTGCACTTACTCAATGGAGTTTCCCTCCATTTGTTCCACTTTGTTCCTCAATGTGAGGATGATATTTTATGGGGATTTCCCCTTCAAAATTCTTTGTCTTCCTGGTGTATGCTCTTAAAATTGCTTAATTCATGGTATGAGTTTCACTTTGAGTATATAAGGTGACGCGAGTACCATATCTTGGGGCACTCCAATATAGGAGACTCTTGTTTTTCCTCGTGGCAATGAAGTTTCTTGTCCATGATGGATTTCTTATTTGAAGGCAATATGTTGTTTCTCCTCATAAACCATTCATTGATCTGCATTAATAATCATGCTTGAAAAATATAAATCTTGAATTGATCTAATTCTTTTGGCACATGTGTTATCTTTGATAATTATACTAATGTGATAATGTTCTGCATACTTTATTGCCTAGATTGTGGGTCATGTAAGTGATGGAGTCGCGACCCATTCACTTGCAGTGGGATGACTCATTAGTGGACTGTCTATATCCATGTGATTGACGCAATGTTGATGCAGGTTTCATTAGTTGGCCTTGTCTATGGTCATTTGTGCATTAGTATATATCTTTTATGAGAGCATTATTGTTCCTATCTTTTGAGCTTATGATTTATTTTAGATATCATGTTAACTCCATTGCATGTTGGTGAACAAGTACATTTATCTTTATTCCTCTATGAGAGTTTATTATAATCACTCAACTTGAAAGATTTTCTAACTTGTATATAAGATGCAATTCTACTTGTGGATCGGTGCCTTGTTTTTTTTGTTCTATGCTTTTTTTCAGGTGATCCATCAAGGAACCTTCTCAATTTTTCACAAACCTTATGTAGATGTGGCTATGCTTCCACTTGATCACATTCAAAGGACTCATGTACTTCACTTGGATCTACATATGTACCAATCAACTTGAAGACAATCAAATTACTTCATCTTGAAGATCGAGTTGTAGATTGTTGTAAATTATGGGTTTAATACCCCTTGTTGTAATTACCCCAAGTAAAGATTAAAGGGGGGTGTTAGAATTTGTAATCTTTCCTTGGTGTATTTATAAACCAAGGTTAGACTATTAATCTTTTCTTATTGTAATATATTAGGATATAAGCCAAGGTATCCTAATATACTCTTTTTTGTCTTCTTTCCACTACATTCTATTTCGTCCTCTAGTGGAATATGTGAGGACAAATATTTATTGTAATTTGTAAATTAGTTTATTCCTCCTTAAGAGGAATCTCACACTTGGCCCACACACACTTATGAATGGTGGCATTCATAGACTTGGGAGTTACATTCCAACTCCTCTCTCTCATCTCTATTTAAGAGATGCTCCTCTCTCTCATTTCTCATGTAGGATGATGAAGTTATTGTATTGAGCATATTGCTCTCTTTCTTTTTTTCTCTTTAGGCTATGGCCTCATTCATAATGTCACAAGGGGTTTCTTTTCCTTCCCCTTTCAAATATCTTGCCTCATTGTGTTGGATCTTGGAGCTTTCTCTCTCCTTGTTTATGGTAATATTTTTTCATGCATTCACTCGCTTAGATTCTTTCCTGGTATTGTTTATTTTTTACATATTTTTTTTTCATTTCTAACATAAACCTTGATCAAGTTGGAATATTTGTAACCCAAGAAAAAAGTACAATTCACCCAACAAAGACATCTCAAACTTAGATTCCATAACATCAAAAAATTGTTTGAACAAAGCATCATTAGTGGATCCAAAAATGATATCATCCACATATATTTCAATAGCCAAAACATCATCACCATCTACTTTGGTGTATAGAGTACTATCTACACTACCACGAGTGAAACCATTTGAAACTAAGTGTTTATCTAGCCTCGAGTACCAAGCTCTAGGAGCTTGTTTTAAGCCATAGTATGCCTTTTTCAGATGATACACAAAATCTGGATGCTTAGAGGACTCAAAACCATCTAGTTGTTCCATGTACACTTCCTCTTCTAGATATCCATTTAAGAATGTCATTTTTACATCCATTTGATAAACAGTGAATTTCTTAAAACTTGCATATGCTAGAAATATTCTAATAGATTCCATCCGAACTACTAGTGCAAATGTTTCACCAAAATCAATTCCTTCTTATTGAGCATAGCCTTTACAAACAAACCTGGCCTTATTTTGTACTATTTTTCCATTTTCATCAAGTTTATTTCAAAATATCCATTTTCCACCGATGACATTTTTGTCATCTGGTCTAGGCATGAGTTCCCAAGTTTTATTTTTTTCAATATGGTTTATTTCATCTTGCATTGCATTTAACCAAAATATATCATTTAGGGCTTCAGACACATTTTTAGGTTCTATTTCTGATATCAAACACAAATGTTCAGCAACTTGAGCTTGTTCTTCATTTTTAGCTCTTCTTCTAGTTAATATCTATGCTTCTTTATTTCCCATAACCAAAGATTCAGGATGTCGTTTAGCAATGATTCTAGAAGGTTTTTTTAAATTTGCATTCTCATTAGGATTTGTACCGATTTCCTACTCATTAGATTCTGATACTGTTGTATCTGAATCAATGTCATCACACTTCTGAATACTAGGAACAAACTCAGCACTTAGAGTAAATATTTCTTCAACATCTTTAACCTGAGTATCTTTTAATAATGTACTTTTGTCAAAAACCACATTTATGACTTCTACAAAAAAAATTTAGATGTTTATTGAAATAGTTAAATGCTTTATTGTGTGTAGAGTATCTTTAGAAGATACCTTCATCAGATTTAGAGCTGAAATTCTCCAGCACATCATCATCCTTCCTTATGAAACATTTACAACCAAATACTTTGAAATTTTTAACATTTGCAATTTTTCCATGCCATAACTCATATGGAGTATAGGCAATTCTTATTCTAATTTGAGCCATGTTCAGAATGTATACAGTTGTATGAACAGCCTCTCTCTAGAACTTATCTGGCAATTTTGCTTCATTTAACATTGTCCTAGCATTTCTTTAACTATTCTATTTTTTATTTCTACAACACCATTTTGTTGTGGTGTGCGAGCAGTTGAATACTATATTTTTATCCCACATTTTTCACAATATTCAATAAATTGCTGAGAAATGAATTCTCCACCTTTATCAGATCTTAAACATTTTAGTTTCAAATTAGTTTCTCTTTCTACCATTTTTCTAAAAACTTTGAACCGCTCAAATGCCTCATATTTCTGTTTTAAAAATGTTACCCACACCATTCTAGAATAATCATCTAAAAATAGCATAAAATATTTTTCACCATTTATAGACTAAGTTTTGGTTGGTCCACATAAATCAATATGGACGAGTTCAAGAGGTCTACTAGAAATATATTCCTTTGTTTTGAAAGAAGACTTTGTTTGTTTTCCTTTTACACATTCATCACAGAGATTTATTGGTTTCTTAATTAGAGGCAATCCTCTAACCTTTTTATTCTTGTTGATCCTTTCCAAATTGTCAAAATTCAAATGCTCTAATCTTTTGTGTCATAACCAATTTTCCTCAATTTGACTAATAAGACAAGTGTTGATTAAAGATGACTCGTGAACTGTAGAGTCTACAAGATTGTAAAGATTTCCACCAGTTCGTAGACCACTTGTAATTATTCTATTCTTTTTTGTTTTTAACAACACAACATTTTTCATCAAACGAGATAGAATAACCACTGTCACAAATCTGACTCACACTTAATAGGTTTTGTTTCAAACCTTCAAGATAATACACATAATGTATGGGTGTATCATTATTTAGATAAATAGATCCTCATCCTACATGATATAACCACCTGAATTATCACCATATCTAACAAAACCTCCATCAAAATCCTCTAAAGTTTGAAACTTGTTTTGTCTCCCAGTCATGTGGTGGGAATGACCACTATCTAATACCCATGTAGCATATTTACAAGAAAATAAAGTTGTTTCAACTACTAGAGAATTTTCATTATCCATCTTCTTAGGTTTCTAGACCCTTTTTGGTTTTAAATTCAACTTGCACTGATTTGAAAAATGTCCATAATGAAAGAAATTAAACATCTTATTATTCTTTTGAAACCATAGAATTGTTTGTGTCCAAACATAGAACCTTTAGAAACAAGCTTGCAATTACTAGCTTTATGACCAAAGTGACTACATTTATAAAAATATCCATTGAAGAAATCAGATATTCCTAATTGATGTTTAAATGATTTTCTTTTCTCAAATTGTTCAATTTGCTTACTTAACTGAACTAATTTTTGTTCTCTTTTAGTTAACAAATCCTTTTGACTTTCAATGGTTTGATTTGCAATATTTATCTCTAACTGTAAGTTTTGACAATTTTCTTCTTGAGTAGAAATAATTTTCTTTAACCTCTTAATCTCTTGCAGAGAACATAGAAGCTCTTGTTCAAGATTTACTTCTTCATCTGAGTCAGATTCTGATTCTGATTGTACTGTTTCAATTTTTTACCTTCAACAATTTCAGCCATGAACAAATTTTCTCCTTCTTGACAAGAGACTCTTTTTAAATTAAAGTTTTTGAACCTTTTATTTTGATTCCAAGGTTTCTTTGTAGAAAAATAATCTTTCTTTTCTTCATCCTCATTTAGATCAGCAAGGGGACATTTAGCAGCAAAATGTTTGTACTACCCATAGTTAAAACATTTTGGTTTTCCTTGATATTTATTTTTAAGTTTTTTGACTAATAGTGCCTTGAGAGCATCTGAGATATCTGAGTCACTATCATATTTATTTTCAACCCTGAATGTTGTTTCCTTTGAAGTAGAAGTAGCATTACTGTTGATTATCATTTCATATGCATTTAAGATTCCTTAAATTTTATGCAAGGTCATATCTGAAAAATGTTTCTTTCTTCTAAGGCAAAAATTTTAGTTTCAAACTTTGGTAAAATAGTTCTAATAACTTTAGAAACTACATCATGTTCCTCAATGTTTTCTCCTAAACCTTTTCTAGCATTTACTACTTCATCAATTCTCAAGAAGTAAGCTATTATGTTTTCATCTTCATTCATTTTCAAGTTACCAAATTGGGTTTTCAAAGTAATCAACTTTGACTATTTAACCTTTTCATCTCCCTGATATATACTCTCAAGTTTGGTCCACATATCATTAGTAGACTAAAATACATGACTTTCACAAACCCTTCTTTGGTAAGACCACACATAATAGCAAATTTGGCTCTTTTATCTAGTTCATAGGTTATTTTAGCATCAACATCAGTAGGAATAGATGAAGGGACTATGTAATTTGTAATCACAACTTGCCACATTTTAACATCTAAGGAGTTTATAAATGCCTCCATCGTAACCTTCCAAAAAACATAATCTATTCCATCAAATAAAGGGGCTCTGGTAAGGGATGCACCTTCAGCCTGTGCCATACTTCCAAAAGACCATGATCAAACCCTATAGGTAGACCTCGGAGGATTCCTATGCTCTGATACCACTTGTTGGAAGGGGGAAAACTCTAAGAGGGGGGGATGAACAGAGCTTAACAAGACTACTGAAATTTTAAACTGAAATCCAACACAAGGAAAAACTAATGAACATTTGAAGAATAAAACAGAATGCTAAAAGAAACTAAATGAAAGACAATTTTTAATATAAGATATAAGATATCAGAGCAACTAAGAGAAGACACAAAAATAAACTTACACATTATATGTGTCGAGTGGGAAACCCTTGAAATCCATAATAGGGAGAAAAACCACTCCTAAAAATCTCTTTATTAAATCAATCTAAGCTCTAACTCTTACAACAATTCGCAGCAACAACTACAAGGGCTTCAACCCTTATCTTCTCCACACAACAAAATTGTGAATGGACTCACAATGATATGTGTGTGTGTGTGTGTGTTTTTAATACATATATATTACTATGAATCTTTATTACAAACTTTCAACTTGATATTTAGTAAATAACACTAAGATCTCAAAATGGATAATAATATTTCTTTTTCACAACTTTCCCACACACTCATTTCAATTAGAATCATATATATGTATAAGCCTAAGCACTCATACATACATTAAAAAATGAAAGAGAAAAACTGTATAACTATCAACCGCAGTAGCTCAAAAACCAAAACTGATTATAGCCCATAAAATCATGTGTTTTTCCCTTTCCATAAAAGAATGTCACCATTAAAATTGTTATTAACTGAGACATAATATCAGCCTTTAACATTCCCAACTACTTTACAATAGAAAAACTTGGATTAACATTAACCATATCTGGTTTAAGCAAACCCTCGTAGGATTCTAACTATTGTAGCTTGTCTTCAAAAACTAACTTGCATATCAAGTTAGGGATACCCTTTAACAATCTCAATGGATCATAACTAAAAGTCTTAAACAGATATTACAAGTAAATCTTTATTTTTCAAACTGCATTTTGAAAAAATAACTTTAAAAAATAAATAATGAGAATAACATACCTGGAAGTTTCCGAAACAAACTACCTATCATTTGAGTGGAAATCATTAAAAAACCTATCATCATGAAGCCTCCATCGCATACACTAACATACTAAAAACCCATAACTAAATCTGCACCCTGAATATCCATGTCTTCTGATCAAATGACACAAGATAGCGCTCAGAGTTTAGGGTTCAAGCTGAGCGATGTCAAAAAGAATGTTTTTGAGATTTCAAAACTAAATTGAAAAAGATTTTGACATCCGATCACTTCATAACCTATTTTTGACATCCAATAATCTTGAAATGCCACGTGAGCCCAGAGCAGACTTCACCCCACATCATTGCCACGGGTTACGTAGACTTCACCCCACATCATTACCACAGGTTAAGTCAATGTGTTACAACTTCAATATAAAAGACGTCATCAAGGACAAATAAGCCAACAGATCTTTCTTGAAGCTTGAAGCATCATCTTGTTTTCCATTTAAAAACAATGTACATCCTAGCTTTATGAGTATCAGATATTTCTTCACCATATCTATTTTATTCTTTCTGTAGTGTCCTTATTTCCTACTTATGTCCTATAATCTTCCCACATAGTTACTTATTTTCTACAACTTCTTTATATGTTTTAGAAGCTTCTTCTATTGGTGCCAACATGATAACTTCTCTTTAGATTTGATTTAATAACTTCACTTTTAGCCTTGGCATTTCAAATTTCTATTATCTACAACACCATTTTTCTATGATTGAGAGATAGTTGCTTTTGATGTATTATTTAAGCTTTTTCTAGAAAATGGATCCGTGGGAAATAATGGCTTATGAGATTCTCAGGTGATCTGGAAAGATTAAATTTCCTAGTTAAAGTGCAAACCTAAATCCAGGGGCTCCAACAAACTAAAATGAGGCTTCTTCCTTGGATAACAATGCATTGTCTTTCCTCTTGGGTTGAATCCACCTCATGCTCATAGAAAATGATTTATGTCATTATTACTTTTTAAAAATAGGAATAAAAAGTGATGGTACTCTGATACCATATCAAAAATATGGATAGGAATGAGAAGATAAAATAAAATAAAAAATAGATAATACATGCTTCCTCTTTTTCATTCAAATAGATAAGGGTCTGTTTGGTTGCGGGAATTAGGAAATGTTGGATTTGATCAAATGCTGGAAATGGTCAAATCATGGATTTGATAATCCGGTTTTTCATTTATGGATTATAGTTTGGACTGTTTGGTTGACCCAGAATATGAACGAGAAGATGTATTTCCTCCATTTGGTTCTACTTTTTCAAACTGGAATTGGAATTTGAGTATGATTATTTATTTATTTTTTAAATTTTTTTAATATTTTTTAATATAACAATTTATTTTTTTTATTTTATATAGAAAACCATAAAAAAAAAATTTAATGTTATAATTTTTCAAATTTTTTTAATAAGGTTAATTTTAATTTTGTTTAATTTTATATTGAAAATCATAACGAAGTCATAAACAACAAAAAAGTTCATGAGTTTATCAAAATATGTCCAACATATCTACTTGAAATTCTAAAAAACTTTCAGTATCTACAATAGCCCTCTGTTAACCACATTTACGCATATGGTCCCAACAAAGTAGTGCACAAACTACACAAAGAAGGCATCACAAAAACATAATTTTTGTTTTCGCCATTGAAGCAATCTTGGTGGCACTAGCTTCCTCTCGAGCCTTGCACAAGTTGCACTCATTTCCTACATCAGGTATAGATGTAGATAGGGTAGATGTAAATGTGGAACTTTCATCGACCCACCGAAAGTATTGACATCCACTATTTCCCTACAATACCAAATCTACATCAGTTCTTCCTAAAATGATTGGTTGTCACATTATTTTTAAACATAAAATATAATTACATATCCAGACCTTTTTCCTATTTGGACAACCCCAAAATTGACGTGTAGGATTACTTGTTGTATGTGACATCTTCGACATGCATGGGCCAACACCACATTGACACATAGGCACATTGACTGAAGTCATCGATGCTATATTGACAAATATTGCATTGTCACAAATATTGCATTGTCATTATTTTGTTCATTCATACTAATTATAATTGCAATAAAAAGCAACATACTAATGTAGACTTGCACATTTTTTGGCTAAGTCAAAGTATTTGGTTTAAATCACTGGAAACTCAAAACAAAATGACAAACCAAAGACAACCATTCAATAAAAAGAAATTACTAAGGAACCAAGGAACTAATTATAATTGCAATAAAAAGTAACATACTAATGTAGACAAATTCTCAAATCAGATTGCAACATGAGAATGTTCAACAAGCCTGCTACTTTTATTTTCATTTTTATAATTCCTCTCATAACTTCTTCTTTGCTTCAAACAATTGGGAGTTCCCGGGAAAGACGATATGGTCTAGGCCTATACCCTTTTCCGGCCTAAAAGGATAGTGATTTTTTGATCCACGGCTTCGATTTCTCTCAAATCAAGTACTGACTGCATGATCATCTACAACTATTGTGCTTCTCAGTCGTGGCCACTTCCTGCACGGCTAATTTCTTCTCTGCTATCTGTGTTGCCCTGCATGCTTTATCCTTGTTATATGTTGACTGGACTTGAATTAAGGGACATCAAAGTTGTTGATCACTCACCGCTATATTTCTAGGCCTAAAAAGGGCATAGTACAATACAATCATCTTACTCGTGTACTACAAATAGTTTGAAGTGGTGAAGAAGTAATGAAAGTTTCATTCAAATACACTTCATAAAATTTTAGAAACTCCACATAATCAAATCTACTCTAACAATCCATGGCTGATTAAAGAGACTTTGTATGCTATACTGAAAAGATCTAATAAGACATCTATACTCGTAGATAGAAGACGGGGAAGAACAAAATCCAACAATGAAATAGTGGTGTGAAGACACACCCTGCAAAGTTCATGCAAAGTTCCCATAATTAATGTAATACACCAAGGAGTAACATCAGAAATATGTGGTCATCAGAAATATGGATTGTAAGTTAAAATCATGAACAACTTATGTGTACTCTCAGAACTGTCCATTTTGAATTCTTCGTGAACACATGTATATAAGATGCCAAGCAAAAAAGTAGGTGTTGGAGAAATGTACAAAATCTGTACAAGCTGGAGTACTATTTTCAAGAACTACTCTAGCTTGTAGTTTTTGTGAATTGCTACAAAAACTTAAGCCTTTCTATATATGAAAACAAAATTGTAAATTACCTATATTTCTTATTATCACAACAACAAATTTTAAATTACACAAAGAATCTATACACACTAAAGAACGGATTGTCACAAAAGTATTTGCAACATTTTACAACCCTATCAAGTAAAGCTATCATAGAGCATACAAACCAACAAACATGATATGAGGAATCTAGTGGCATTAAATGCCTTATTAAAGAGCTTTGAATCAACAACAGAGATGATATCAATACAAGTGTCCACATATTGAAATTTAATTTGTACTCAGCCTTTCCAAGAACATGGTATAGAAAATCAATCAAATTAACTTTGTATGTTCATAGACCAATCTTTCTTTTATATTATCTAACCATTAAACTTGATAAGGAAAAACCATACCAAACCATTTCAAAGGTAGAGCATTCCTTACAAAATCATCTACCATTTAAAGTGAGATTAATTAAGTTGTTGAGATTAATGACCATGGTGTACTAGTAGCTCATTTATAATATGATTTGCTCACATTTGTATGCAGGTTCAATTACTTGACATCTATGGCCGATGGACATCTAAATGAGCGCAAAATTATTCAATACAATCTAGGGAGCATAAGCAAAGATGCACACATACATTCACAATATCAAGCTAGGGGAAACTCTCTGTAACCAGGCACATAGAACGTAGGAATTACAATGCAATCATGTTCACTACAAGCTAATAAAGGGGGATGGGCTAGTTCTAGTAACTAAAATTCATATCAAAGAAAAAGCCCAGAAAATAAAGTTTGGGTTGACATGATTCCACTCTCTTCTTCTGAAACAAAAGCACATTCAAATGGAACTGGCATAGAACTTATAATTGTGCACTTGCGGATATATAACTAACCAAAAGCATAAACACAATCTTCAGCAAGCCACCCATTGTTAACATACAAGGTAAGATTAAATAATTTTTCATGTTAATTTCATCGTACGAGGTAAGATTTTTCCCCACTAAAATGAGGTTACTTCTGGTAAGAATACAGACAAGCTAAAGTGTTATTTATTTGCAAGCATAATCAAAAATATGTGGATGAATTAATGATGATGAGACAATTCCTCCTCCTGACCAACATATATGTTGGAAATTGTAAAGCACCCAACACACCATTGACATCACTTTAGACTGGATTATTCCAATGGAGAAAAATTTTCACCAACAGTAGTTCTCATGTTTTTTAATCTCACCAGAAATAAACCATGATAACAAACAAACATACATCAACTTGCAATGAAATGTTATACAATCCTTATCCATCTCAAAGAAAAATCCCAGTAAATCCCATGTCAAGCACAAAAGCCTAATGAAAATTCCACTACCCATATCAAATTACTCTATCACTATAACCGTATCAAAAATTTATAGTAGACAAACTTGAGGGGAACGTACTCCTCCGATGCTAGGAATGGTTGTGACTACTACTAATATAACTACAAATGGAAGACAAATGGCATTTCATAGTTTTTTTTACAAAGATGTGAGGGAGATGCATAAACAGATAAGATTATTCATCAGCTGACTCTTTAACACAGAAATTCAAAGTTGATTCTAGATTAGCAAGTTAGATTTTGTCTTTTATGTTGAAGAAGTTTACAGATATAGCTCAGATCAAGCACTAAATCACAAAGTCCACATATGATTATAAAATAGACAGACAAAACTGGAAGTGAACAAATACGATAACTTGTAACCACAGTAGAAATAATCATATAATACAAGTTATCAAGATCATCCAAAAACTTATCAAAGATAACCTGATGAAGGGTACTCCCCATACATATTCAAATTAAAAAATAAAAAATAAAAAAATTAACAAGAAATATGCAAGATAGGATTATTTCTTTCTATAAATTTTCCTAAAATAAAATTACAATACCGTTCTGAAATTACAATAATTTACCCACATGAACTTAATAAATAAACCTACGATCTGATATAAAAATTAAAAAATTGGGTTTTCGGGCTCACAAATTGGTCAAGGAAGTCAAGACAACAAGTGTGAAATAAGATACACATATTTAGAAGATATCAAAATCAAAGAAAAATCAGAGTTACAAATCATACACTTGAATTTGCAGTGGAATGTTAAAGAATAGTAAGCATGAATGTTAAAGAGCAGTAAGCATGAATCCCCAAATAGCATAAGGAGTATCATCAGAAAAATATATGAAAATATAAATGGAACACAACAATGATATACATCATCATAATAGCCCTGCTACAATAGGAAATATAAATGGATTGCACCAAGGATTATCATCATAAAAATGGACTATAGGCTTCATTTCTTTCAAATAATTTTGTATATGTGAACTATGAGAACATGTGATTTGAGCATCAGCATTACAACAGTATGATTGATCTTCATCATGTGGTACTCCTTGGTGTATTCCATTTATATTTCCTAATGCAACAAGGCTTACAAATTCAAGAGGCATAGACAATAACTAGCTAGGAATGAAGAGACAAACAAAAGGTCAATGAAACCATCATGCATATCATTGTATCTGCATTAAAGCACATTAAAGAATAGAGAAAGGTCTTGTAAAACTACAACTATTGTCTACGTATGTAGTCTTCCCACATCCTACTTGCTATATCATCTCTAAAATTCCCCCAATCATCCCTATCATGCTGACTCAACCCATATATCTCAAGTATTGGTACATTTATCCCATCATGATCATCGTCCTCTTCAATAACCACTTCGGATGGAACACCGTCCTCTATAGTAATGATGCTGTGTAGTATGTAGCATGCCAAAACAATACATGCTTTTGTCATGATTGGATAACACATTGCATGCCTTAGGATAGGAAAACGCTGCTTCAAAATGCCAAATGTGCACTCTATTGTATTTCTAACAGAGGAGTGTCGGTGGTTAAACAACTCTTGTGGGCTATTCGTAGGGTTTTCTCTTGAAAACTCCTTCAGGTGGTAACATGTACACCAATAAGGAGTGATAAATTCTGGTACATTTGGATATCCAACATCAACTAAATAATATTTTCTTACAAAATAAAATATATTGTTAAACCATAAAATATTGACATCGTGAAATATTTATCATTTTCTTCAATAAACATACAATGTAAAATGGCATACCAGGGGGAACTACAAGTGGATCTTCTCTAGTGAGAGCTGAAGCTAGAACATGACTATCAACAGCAGACCCTTCCCAACCAGCAAGAATGTATTAAAACTTATAATTAAAAGAAGAGACAGACATAACATTTTATGACAAGTTCCCTTTTCTATCACGATATTTACCCTGTAATTTGACATTGACAGTGACTGGTATATGGGTTCCATCAATTGCTCCAACACAATCCTATAGAAAGAAAAATTGTAGTCAAGAAACACGTAGTAATAAGATTAACACTAAGGGAAAGATATTTGTAGCGCTAGGGGGTTTACCTTGAAGTAAGGATCGAAACAGTCCTTCCCACTAATTTGAGGAGGAGTATTTGGACCAGATGGTACAAAATAATCTGCATGGAGTGCTAAGATAGCCGTCAAGGCCTTGTGTAAGTATCAGCTTATTGTCTCTCTGGAGTGGCCAAAGTTGTGGGAAATCTTACAATTCCTCAGATTGTGGCCAAGGGTGTGGAGGAACATGACTACTTGTTCTTCTAATGTTATGTTCATCGTATCCAATAGGCTTCCTTTTTGCCTTAGAAGATTGGCTAGCTGAAAGAAGGATGTTGCACTCATGCGAATTTGGTCGAGACAATGCACCTCATTTGAATGAATAACATGTTTATAAAAATTTGTTCCATCACTTCTTTCCTTATGCATTTTTTTCCTACCTTCTTGTGTAAACACCACTTTGACTACTCCAAGGATAGCAAGAATAACTGTGAGAATACGAGCACTTTTGGTCTTCCTACAAATGCATCCTTGAATGTTTATATTGTTGGTAAGATCCATCAATGACCTAAAAAGTACACGGTGCAGAAGGTTTGGGATACAAAATCATCACTCATAGGCAGCAAGAGGTCAAGCCAATAAATGAGTGTACTTATTGACACAATTGTTTATGTATTCCCAGCTTTATCTATAGGTGTTGAATTTGTTAGCATTGTTTCATTAGGAAATGAAATCCGAATGAAGGAAAAACATAGAAGATGTTTTTTGTAAAACATAGTGATTAATAATAGAAGATGTTTTTTCTAAAACATGATTAATAATAACTTAATTATACACACACACACACACACACACACACACACACACACACACACACACACACACACACACACACACACACACACACACACACACACATATATATATATATATATATATATATATATATATATATATATATATATATATATATATATATATATATATATATATATATATATATGTGCATATTATATAAGATTCTTATATATGCACATATACATATATATAGCTATGTAATATTATTAATCATGTTCAAGATAACGACATTCTTCACTTTGGCAAAGCGGCTAAGGCAATGACATTCATCTTGTTCAAACATAATGATCTTTAATCCTGATTTATTGATTTAAAGACGTAAAATTTCTCTTCTGAAGTTCTATTTTAATTGAGTTGAAAAATAGTTGTTTAAATCAAATTTCCATAACAATTATGAAGGAGATCATAACCCCACCATATATATACTCATTGCCTTTCATTTGATATGTATGCTATGATCAAATAAGCACATAAACAATAAGACTACATATCGGTGTTCATAATCATCATGATTAATAATAACTTAATTGTATACATATATGTGCATGTATATGGTTCTTATATATGCACATATACATATATATAGCTATGTAATATTATTAATCATGTTCAAGATAACAACATTCTTCACTTTGGCAAAGCAGCTAAGGCAACGACATTCTTCATCTTGTTCAAACATAATGATTTTTAATCCTGATTAATTAATTTAAAGATGCAAAATTTATCTTCTGGCATTCTATTTTAATTGAGTTGAAAAATAGTTGTTTAAATCAAATTTCCATAACAATTATGAAGGAGATCATAACCCCACCATATATATACTCACTGATTTTCATCTGATATGTATGCTATGATCAAATAAGCACTTAAACAACAAGACTACATATTGGTGTTCATAATCATCATGGTTAATAATAACTTAATTATATACATATATATGTGCATATATATGGTTCTTATATATGCACACACGCACACATATATATGTAATATTATTAATCATGTTCAAGATAATGACATTCTTAACTTTGGAAAAGTGGCTAAGGCAACAACATTCTTCATTTGTTCAAACATAATGATTTGTAATCCCAATTAATTGATTTAAAGATTAAAAATTTATCTTTTGGAGTTATATTTTAATTGAGTTGAAAAATAGTTGTTTAAATCAAATTTCCATAACAATTATGAAGGAGATCATAACCCCACCATATGTATACTCACTTATTTTCATCTGATATGTATGCTATGATCAAATAAGCACATAAATAACAAGACTACATATCAGTGTTCATAATCATCATGATTAATAATAACTTAATTATACACACACACACACACACACACACACACACACACACATATGGTTCTTATATATGCACATATACATCTATATAGCTATGCAATATTATTAATCATGTTCAAGATAACGACATTGTTCACTTTGGCAAAGTGGCTAAGGCAACGACATTCTTCATCTTTTAAAAATAAATCAAATGTAGATTACTTTTTGTTTATTATTAAGAATAAATCAAATGCACATTACTTTTTATTAAGAATGTCATTGCCTTAGCCACAATATATACCAGTTTTCAACCCCTCAAGGACATACTTCAATAGAAATGATGAGCCTGAGGAATGACCTAGCCATGGTCAATGTAGAAAATTCAAGATTGAAAGAAAAGGCCAATCAAATGTACAAAGAGACTAGGGGAGCAGAAGTGAAAAAAATGACATAGGTAATACAGTCTCTCCTAGGGTCCAAATTGAATGCAATCTAGGAGTATGCAGGTACTACATGGGATGAGCATAAGTTTTAGACTTTCAGCAAGCTCACTTGAAGTTGCAGAGGTATATTGCATGTTCAATTTCATTTTTGCATATATTGATTAGAGGCTTAGAGTTCTATTTTGAGAGGCCACTTCCAGAATGTGTATGATATGATCAATGAAATGAAAGGGAAGTTGAAAGTGTTGACCTAGATGTTTGCAACTCATAAGGTGTACACAGGGGACATCAAAATAGAGTTGTCTAATTTTTATACTCCCACTGCTTGTTAAATGCCTCTATTATCTAGTGAAGGAAATGATGATAAAGAAAGGGAAATGGTCTTGACACCTAAGTCAAAATGGAGAGAAGAAGTTATAAGAGTTATGGATCTAATGTTGGTAGATATCCATATGGCTGAAACTGTCATTTTGAAAAAATTGGATTCATACTTAGACCAATTATCTAGATTAGAGACAAGACCATTTGAACCACCCATGTGAACTTCCCATGTGGATGTGTGAACAGGGGAGATGGAGTATATATATGGTGGGGTTATGATCTAACGGTCCATTTGAAATAATAGTCCTGTACAAAAAAGATGGTGTTGAGCCCCAGATATCCATATGGCTAAAACTGTCATCTAATACCTCCCATTAAAAATCAATCAAGCCAAGAAAAATTGACAATTCAATTGAAGTTGACTGGTTAGGCATTACCTACCAACTAAAACCTAGAATATCTTTAATTCAATCATTTAATTCATCAAATGGAAAAGAAAATATATAAAAAACTACAATGTCTCTGATTTGATTTCTGAACCTATCCAATCAAAAAGAATGAATTAAATCCCTCACAATGTTGTTAGCTCAATCACAAATTATTATTGGATATAAGAAAAAATTTCATGTACTACATGTCTTGATGTTTCAATTTTTTCATTTTGCAGACATGAAGTAATTTTTCCAAATGGATATCAGTAAATAGCTAAAATAGATAAAACCAACCTAAAATCCTATGAAAATGGATTTCAAACTCAAAAAAAACCAAGAAAAAAAACCCTAACTGAGATAATTAAAAACAAAAGTTTAATTGTTATTATTCAGACATACTCTCAATGATTGAAACCTAAAAAAGAAAAGATACTAATAAATGGGGGTTGAATTTTATAATAGAACATTTTCATCATGTAAACCCTAAAAATTACAGAGCCATTTTCATCATGATTGCACTTCGTTGGTTTACTAATCTAAAAATCAAAATCCTATATGAGTTAGAAATATCTTTGCATGCCTTGTGTTAAAACAGTTTAGGAGAGTCATTGCCTTAAAAACCCAGTGGAGGAGGGGAAGTGAAGGATGTTGATGCCTTAGCCACTTTACAGAGAATGTCTTTGCCTTGGCTGCTTTGCCAAAGTGAAGAATGTCATTTCCTCAGCCACTTTGCAGAGAATTTTGTTGCCTTGACCACTTTACCAAAGTGAAGAATGTCATTTCCTTCCGCTTTGCCAAAGTGAAAATGCCCTAACGCGGACCCCAAATTTTATTTTCTTTGCACTTGAATTTGACGGCTTTAAAAAATGGGGGTTGAAAAAAGTGGATTTTGGCCCTCAAATTCCAATTCCACCTTTTCAAGTGGAAGATGTAAATTCTCATTTTGGGCCAAAATGAGCATTACATCTTCCTATTCTATTTTCATATTGCACTCCCAAATTGAGGATTCGATGAAATCAAAAATCGTAAATGCCAATTCCAGGCTAATTCCCGCAACCAAATAGGGCCTAATGTATTTAAATAGGAGTTTTGTTTCCTACTTTATAGGAAACAACTATATAACAACTCTTATATTTGTGAGTAGTTTTAACAAATCACAAATAAATAATTATTATAGTTTAATATTAAGTTGTTTCCAAGCAATTTAATATTAATGTACATAATTATACTTTAAATTATATTCATGGGAACACTAATTTCTAACAAATATGTCCTGGCCCATTTGTTGATGTGTATATCGCCCTTGTCAATTGCCATTTCTCCTTATATGTGTTCAAATACCTTTTCTTCTCCTTTGAATATCAAAGCTCAAAGTGCACAAATGATCTTAGAAATGAACCCTGGGCCCTTTTATACCCCTCTAGCCCTCCTTGGTGAATGTGTAACCTTACCCATTTGTATTGGTCATGTATAATTTTTCCTTCATAAGCCCATAACCTTTTCCAAACACCTTTGTTTTCCAATCCATTTGTTTCGTCAGATTCATAATCACTTTACGAAAAATTGAGGTCTATCCTTATTTTTTGCTCAATTTCTCAAAGGTGCAACATATTATCTAGTCGCTACCACAATCTCACTAGGGCATACTTAGAGTAGGATTTTCGCTTATTATTCTTTGAAACAATGCTTGAAAGTGCATTGTCTCAAAAAGGGGCAAAATGTAGACACCTATAAACTGTGAGGAATGATAACACTAATTTTTATTTTTATTAATAAAATGATTTTAATTATTTAATTAATTTATGTCATTCTCCTAATTTAAATTCATAATTTCTATTTCCCTCCAAATTTATATAATTAAATTATTTTAATTAATTATTTAATTATTTAGTATTCATTTCATATTTCTTTAATTATTCATCTAAATTTGTCTAATATTCTTAAATATTAATTAAATAACATTTTTATTTAATTAATGTCTTTTCTCCTATTTTAATTAAAAACTACCTATTATTTTTAATTAAATTAAAATTTGTTATTTTTTCATCACAATTAAATGATTATTTTAATTATTTAATTACCAACATTCCTTCTATAATAAATGAAATAATTATTATTTTTAATTATTCCATTTTCACAATACTAACTAAACCTTCTAAAATAAATAAATTATTTAATTTATTTATTCTCCCTCATGTACAATTGATTAATCATTTAATGCTAATTATGTTCTTCAGTTCATCTCCTTAATCAAGTCAGCCTACTAATTTAAACAAACACTTATTTGTCCAATCTCTTGTCATTCAATCAATTGCATATTCAGTCTTTAGTCATGCAATTAGTTATCTATCAATTAGTCTCAATAATTTGTCCAATCAATCTTATCTAAATTAGTCAACCATTTTTTATCAAAAAATATGTATTAATTATAATTGTCCATTGAAGTCTAGAAATCTATAAAAGGAGGGTGATTCCTCATAGTTCAATAACCACATTTCTTGAATCTTTTCATTATGAATACTTTAGGATGCAAATCTGAGAGCCCACATTGCAAAGAAGAGAGAAAGCAAGGAAGGAAGATTGATGATATTTTGCATTTCTTTATTTGAGTATTTTATGATGCTTATATCATGTTTTGTCTTTCTTTCTTGAATGAGATTGGAATTTTAAGAGTAGAGTAGGATCTTTTGTGGTTAGAACCTTGAATCTCTTTTTCATGTATTATAAAGTTGATTATATAAAATTTTCCTTTAGTACATTAACATCATCAATTTTATACTTAAAATTAAAGGATTTAACTCCCTTATTACATATGGGTGTATCTTGTAATGCCCTGCCAAGAAACCCTTTTAACACAGGGTTAAATATGCATTATTATTATTTTTGAAAAAAATAGATATAACATCATGAACATAATTGCATCCATAACCTAATGCATAAGCAAATTAAGAACATATTGGTAAACAAATTTGGCATTGTAAATTAACCTTCAAAATTGACCATGTTTACCTTGTGAGAAGTGACAATTATTCCAACAGTTGGACGGATTATAGTTGGATCACAATCTGATCGCAATCTTCCTTTGTGTTAGAGAGGGGAAGCTCCCTCGTATGATAGGGGTATTTAAGATTTTTTGTGTACTTTTCACCTAAAAGTATAAAAAGGATAGAATACAAAACTAAAGAAATTAGACAACATAAACCCCAAAGGTAGACATACAAATACCATTTGAGATTCTAGATCAAGAATAATTACAAAGGAGATTTAAGAACCAAACAAGTTTTAATATGCAATGAGAAAACAAATCTCAACATATGAGGAGATAGGTTATTTGACACACTCAACTCAAGATACCAGGAAATGAATATGCCTACTACATCAACTGCACATATTATAATGATTTACATAAATGCATAAAGGGATCACCAATTTAATATACGAAAAGTTAGCAATCATAACTCAGAAGAACATTTTGAACATATGAATAAATATCTTCTTTATTATGTTTATGAGATTGTACAGTCTCAAACCCTTCTATACATAATACAAACTAAAAGTGATTTAAAGTTCTCTCTCAATTTCTCTAGAGTTTCCCCTTCATAAAAGTCCCTCACCCCACCCCCTCTACATTACAAAATAGCCTTGTATTTATAGGCTCGTGAAAGTAACCTCTTTTTAACGACTTTCTTTTTTGAATTAATAACTAACTTTCTTTTGTATAATTCAAACATGATTATTAACTTCACAAACTTCGCACAAAAATAGTCAACTTCTTAACTTTGACTAAGAGTGACAAAAGTCCCTATTTACAAATGTGTATCTTGAGACCTATATAATTTGAAAAGAAAGTGTAGGCACTAAATCATATCTTGATCTTCTCGTTACTTATTTACCAAAGAACTCAACATTCAAGTACATATGTTGCAACTATGTCTAGAAGGAAAACTTGAGCACGTGCTAAGTCCACAAATGCAATATTCCCCTTTTAACAGGACCGTTGCACCAATACTTGAAGATGTGAAGAGGTATATCTCATGAACTTTAAAGAGGCTTCAAATATTGTCTTCCACACTCACATAATGCCTTTGTTTGAAAGCTTCTAAAAGTGATTGCAAATATGCTATGTGCATCCAGTACAATAACACTTTCATTCCTTGATACCACAAGCACATAACAGAAAAAGAGAAACAACAACAATAATATGCAAGAACAGAAAAATTGGCTTCTTATTATCTCCACAAATGTGGAATTACAAACTTTCAAAATTACAATATGCAAAGCCACATGGGCATTCCCTTACAATATTCTGTAGGACAAAGCCTCGAACTATTACCCAGATCTACTACCCAGAACTATTCTGAACTGCCTAAGACAATAATACAACCTTCCTTATATAGGCAATTTTCCACCGCCTGGGAAGGTTCCAGAATTTTAGCCAATAAGGCCGACCAAACTTAGAATTAGTTTATTTTACATTTTATTACATCATAGTCGGCTCAAGATAACCTTTGAAACCCGAACAGAAATTTTGAAGAAAATTATTTTTCGCCATTTCAGGTGGCCCAACTTCCGAAGACCATAAGTCATCACCAGTTGACCCGATCGGCTATTATAACCCCATTTCGGAAACGCCACGAAGCGCTCTACAGGCTTGACCCACGCAAGCGCCCGTCACCCAAATTTTTGACCTCATCTGGGGCCTCTAAAGCCTTCAAAACTGAGTCCAAAGTTTCTGTACCCTGCTGCCAATACCGAAAATCTTCAATATCTTCCAACATACACTTGATCTAGAAATGAAACTTTACTGGCAGACTTATATGACCAAAATGAACCTCCAAGAAAGAAATTACATCATTCCGAGCACAGACGAAAATTACCAAAAATAGTAACTTTCCATAAATAGCAGCTCTGCACAGGATAGCCCTTATTGAATTCAAAAACAGAAATATTTTTGGGTGATGCAAGATTGCTCTTACACCCAGGATGCTCCTGCATCAGTTTTAGATTCTCATTGGCAAGAAGTGTCATCAACCTTGAGGGAATGAGCCTTTTTCTTTAAATGGCTTGGTTCGTGGCTGTCTATCTGCACTATAAGGCATTGGTGCAAGGATGTTTGGGGGGATGGATGCAAACTGAAAACCCTTTCTAATGGTATTTATATGGGTTTGTGTCCATCGAAGGAGGATAAAGAATGGATCTTAAACAATGGTCCTTACCTCATAGAAGGGCAAGGGATCTACTTGAAGGATTGGGAGGCAAACTTTGACCTTCAAATGGAAAGTTTAAAAGAGTATCTGGTTTGGCTCAGTCTACACAACCTGCCATTGGAATATTGGGGCGAAGACACGCTCAGACAAATTGGTAGCAGCATTGGCACTTTTATTAAATATGAGGAAGTGATCTATGAAAAAGATGCCTCGATCCACCCCCGGATTTTGATTTATTTGCAAGAAAACAATCTCATCCCAAACATGGTCACTCTAGGAATAGACTATGGTGTTTTGGTTTAGAAGATTACTAGGTGGTAGGGGAAGGACCCTGCTTACCCTCCCGATGAAGAAAGTTCTGTAAGAAAAGACAAAGGTAAGGAGCAAGACTCATTGCTAGATGAACTCGAAAGAAGGACTCTTGAGCAGGAGATGATTAAGCCAGACCTAGTAGATCAGTTCATTTCCAGAAGTCCTTCAGCATCTTTGCATTACAATCGGGAATTAAAAAATGCTATTGATTTCTCCTTTGATGAAGCTTTTAAACCCTTTGGGGAAGCATCTAACTACCCCTCAACACAGGCGGCAAAAGAGACTCCATTCTCTCAATTCTCAGCAGCTCCTGAACCAGATAGGTGTCCCCCTCCACCATATGTTGCTGCCTCTACTTGTTAGGCAGATTTTCTTAAGCCCACGCAACCTGTTGTGGCAGACGATGTTTGTGGCACTCTTTTTATCCCAAACACTTTTGAGAATCTTGGCAGGATCTTAGCCCCGGTTGTTTCAAATGTTGAGGTTGAACAGGACAAGTCAGAGGATGTTTTTAAGGATATTGAAATCTCCCCTATAAGGAATATGAGTAACTCCTTTGAGGAAGAAAAGGATTGTGATGGTGCTTCCAAGGAAGGGACTCAGAGTTTGATGGCCTAGGTATAGGGATTGATTCAGATGACCTTGGCCTGTCGGATAAGGTTGGCTCCTTTGAACAAAGGAGGCCATGGAAGACTACTTCTTTGAAAAAGCCACGAATAAGGAAAAAATAGAGAAGGGGTGCAAAATCTATTCGGATAAGGTTGGAAATTGTTGGAAATGCTGCCTACCAAACCAAACTATTGAGATGCCTTTTCTCGGGAGCAATGAAAACCTTATCGTCGAATGTCATGGGCTACAATGCCCCTGACAAATTTCATTTGATCAAAAGATGTATTGATCAAACGAAGCCGGATCTTGTGTTGCTACAAGAAACTAAAATCAAAGATGATGCTAGTGACTTTTTTAAATGTAAGTTTAGTAGGTGGAATTGTGAACTTGTCTATGCTCAAGGGGCCTCAGGTGGTCTTGGCGCTCTGTGGAATCCAGGTTCCCTAGATGTGATGGTGCTATAGACCGATCAGTTCCGGCAAGGGCTAAGAGTATTTGTGAAACACCTCCACTGTTATTTTTATGTTTTCAATATCTATGGGCCCAATAGTAGTTCACATAAATGACTGGTCTGGAACTCTTTATTGAGAGTCATTGAGAACTTGGATGATGAGGTTGTGGTCCTGGGCAGAGATGTTAATGCAATTCTCTCTCCTAAGGATAAGAAAGGTGGTAAGGGGTGGTGCAGTGTAAGCCAAAAGGATTTTTGTGCCTTTTTGACATCCTACAGCTTATTGGAGATCCCCTTTAAAAAAGGTGCCTTTACATGGACTAATCGACGGTTGGGTGTATGCACCCAAAAATGGTCGCCTAGACTTTGGGCCCCATTTATTTGATTTATCAACCTTGAATCATTTTGATCAATAATCAATATTTTCAACATTATCAATTTCTTGATCAAGTCTTAATTTCGATCATATATTGGATTTTTATCCTATGGGCTAACCATTTATCCTAAGCCTTTATTTAATTAAAAGGAATTTCCTCCCCTTTTATTAAATAAAAAGCCCCCACTTTCCTCTTATCCTAAGTTGCACAAATAAAGTATTATTCCTATTTTATAAAAAGGAGAAAAACACTTTTTGTCTCATATGGACATAAAGTCAACTCCTATTTTCCTATTGGAGGATACTTGTGCACATGGATTGCTCCTCTTTCAAGCTCCACCGCTGATTAAGACTTTTTGCCTCTTAATCTCAATGGTCCATTCCTTTGCATTTCTTATAAAAGGAGAGCTCTCTCCCTCATTCTAAGACACTTGTTTTATGCTAACTCTATGCTGCAGGTATTCTTTGGAGCTTTTTGGAGATCATTGTTGCATTACATTTTAGAGTTCTTCATTTTCTTCATAGTTTAGTTTCCATTCTTGCATAGTAGTTCATGTTTATGCTTTCATAGCTTAGATTTCACTTTCAAGCTTTGGAATATCTCACATAGTCTAAATAGGAAGGATTTGTAACACTTGTTCTTTCCTTTTCATAGAATACTTTTGCATATTTTCATCCTCATTTTAGTTGCATTACATTGCATTTCATAGTGATTCTTGGAGATATTGGCATTCTTTCCCTTGTCTTCACTTGAATCTCTCATTGTGTGGTTGACTAGCAAGGTCACAAGCTCAATAGCTCTAGCTGAGAGCAAATTCATAATCTTGCAACTCCATGCATAGAGAGCTATGGATCGATTTGTGAGGCTTCATTGTTGAGCAACCTTGCATGTAATGGTTCATAGAAGTGTGGTCACTTTTGATCCATACATCGGGCTTCCTAAACATTGCTGAAAAGCTTGATCATTTTTTGTTGGTGGTAACTGGGCTGTTGTCTCTTGGACCTATGATGTTGAAATTCTCCCTTTTCAAGGTTTGGATCACTTCCCAATAGCCTTGAGAATCCAACATGAGGACTCCCTAGATAGATGTCCCTTCAAATTTGAATCAATGTGGTTTACTGCCCATGGTTTCAATGACTTAATTGAAGACTGGTGGTCGCAAGCTCTAAAACGGATAGGTAACAAAGCTTTTTTATTTGTCAAGAAACTTCAATTTATTAAAGAGAAATTAAAAGTATGGAATAGGCTGCACTTTAAATATATTTTTGTAGAAAAACTCAAAGCCCTAATCTTAAACATTATTGAGAATGGTATGACAGAGGCTGATTTTGAGGAGGAGAAATGCTTGCAATCTCAATTGGAAGGTTGGCTGACAAAAGAGGAGATTTTCTGGAGGCAGAAATCTCGAGAGACTTGGCTAAAAGAGGGGGATCGAAACACTAAATTCTTCCATAATTCCCTTAAACAACGTAGAGCTCACAATAAGATCTTTAGTATTCAGAATGTTCATGGGGCTGTGATCAGGGACAAAGAGGAAATTAATGTTGAAGCTGTTGCTTTCTTTTCCAAAAAGAAAAATGTGTTAGAGGATCATAACACCTTATATGAGGAAGTTCTTGGTGTCATTCCTAGTTTGGTTATAGATGTGTAGAACAGGGACCTCACTAAACCTGTTTCTATGGAAGAAGTCAAAGATGCTCTATTTGGTTTAGGAAGGGATAAGGCCCCAGGTCCTAATGGCTTCCTAGCCATTTTTTTTAGAAGTTTTGGAATCTTTTAGGGAAGGAGCTTTGGGAGTTTGTGGAGGAATCTCGGTAGGGTGGTTTCATTCTTAAAAACCTCAATAACACCTCTATTGCTCTTGTCCTGAAAAGGGATACTCAGTCTTCCTTTGAGGACTTTAGGCCAATTGCTTTATGCGATACTGTCTATAAGGTCATCTCCAAAGTGATGGCTAACAGGATCAAACATGTGCTCAACTCTATGATCTCTGCAGCTCAAAGTGGTTTCTCCCCTGGCCGTTCTATTTTTGAGGGAGTGGTGATTGCCTATGAAGTACTTCACTCCATTCAAGTTGCGAAAAGCAAGAAAATGATGGTCAAGTTAGATATTAAGAAAGCCTATGATGAGGTGGATAGAAGTTTTTTATTGGCCGTCTTGAGAAGATTTGGGTTTGATGAAGGATGGACTAATTGGGTTCGAAGTTGTATAATTACTCCTAGGTTCTTTGTTTTGGTCAATGGAAGCCCTCAAGGCTTTTTTGAACAAGAGAAAGGGATTCAACAAGGGGATCCTCTTTCTCCCTTTCTTTTTATTATCATGGTAGAGGTTCTTGGCAGGCTGATTTCGAGAAAGTAGATGGAAGGCGTCTGGAAAGGCACCCTAATAACAAAAGGAGTTGAGGCCCTCTCTCATCTTCAGTTTGTGGATGACACCTTTTTGGGTGGGGAGGCCTCTATTCAGGAAGCCAAAGTAATGAGGGATACTTTGGAGCTATATGGGAAAGTTTGTGGATAACTCATTAATTGGAGAAAGTCTGAGATCTGTTTCTTCAATACTCCCCTGAAGGAACAAGTGAAGATTGGTAAAATCTTAGGCATGAAAAAAGGCCTTCTCCCCAACAAATATCTTGGCATCCTTCTCTTCACAGGTGGCAACAAGTTTGAGCTATGGAAGGATTTAGTCAACAAATGTCTAAAGTGGATGGATGGATGGAAAGGGAAGTGGCTTTCCTCTACTAGTAGGATCCTGATGCTTCAAACAGTGATCTTTGCTATTCCTATTTATTCTATGATGTGTATGGATATTCCCCAAAAAATCCTCAAGGTGGTAGAGGCTAAGATAAGGAAGTCATTTTGGTGTGCTGCAAAGGAGGAGGATAAGATTCCCCTAGTCTCATGGGAAAAGATATGTAAACCCAAAGCCTAGGGTGGGGCAGGTATCAGAAATTGGCAGATTATGAATAAAGCCTTAGGGGCCAAAATGGTCTGGAATATGTATAGTAATCCTTCATGCTATTGGGTCAGATTACTCCTAGCTAAGTATTTGGACTCACCGGATAGGACGAGGATTTTCACTATTAGAGACCCACCTCGTGGTTCGACCATTTGGAACTTTTTGTTATCTTGTAGACCTATTATTTGTGATCATATCTCTTGGTAGAACCATAATGGTAGTGAAGCCAAGTTCTGGGATGACTCTTGGAATGGTCTCCCAGCTCTGAAGGATGTTCAGGAATTTTCCCAGTTGAAGGCATACTTTGAATCTAAATGGGGATCAAAAGTTAGGGACTATTTGGAACTTGCAAATAGTGCAGAAGGGTTGATTTGGAGGTGGAAGTTGCTAGTTAATGAGGATCTCTCTATGCAACAGAAGGAGCTTATGATGGGTATCTTGAATAGCAGATCGGTTTCTATTACCGGGCAGTGTGATATGATTAGGTGGTGTGGATCTCTCTCTGGGAAAGACCAAGATTGCGCTGATAGATGGAGCGTTTTGAAACAAGTGGCACCCGTTTGCCAGGTTTTCACCATCTTGGTAGAGATTCTATTTTTGCTACCAAGGCGCCTATTTATAGGTTTTCACCAAGGCACTTTTTCTTTTTCTCATTTTTTTGTATTTTTTATCTTTTCAATTTTTTTGTACTTTTTTCATTTTTTTATATTTTTGATATTTTTCATTTTTTTTTATATTTTTCCATTTTTAAATTTTTTTGTGAATCATCAAGGCGCCTATTGCTAGGTTTTCACCAAGATGTTCATTTTTTTCATGACTTTTTCAAATTTGTATGATTTTTTTTTAGGACATTTTGAAAAGACTGAATGCCTTAGGCGTAGAATTTCTTTAGATGGAGAACGTTGATTGGTTCTTAGAACTGTTCTCCTTCAGTCATTGAGAGTTGATAGGCTCTAGAGCCAAAAGTAGCAGTGATAACAAAGGCATTGGTTGGATTTTTTGAGTGAGTACGACTTTGGCATTAGGTACATTAAGGGGAAAGGGAACAAAGTAGCTAATGCTCTAAGAAGAAGAAGACACATTTATGCTATTTATACTTCTAGAACATGATTGAGAGAGCATGAGTTACAAAATATTTTAAGTGATGACCATTATGAGATGATCAAATCAACATTTCTTACAGATCCATCAAATCACCACTTTGATGGATATACTTTTGATGATGATGGTATCATGAGATACCAAGACATGATGTATATTCCCAACCGAGAAGGGTTGAGGAAGTTGGTTTTAGAGGAGATGCACTACACTCCATTTTCAAGACATCTAGGGGTAAACAAGATGACTTCAAATTTGAGTTCATTATATTTTTGGCCAGGGCTAAAGTGATATGTGACATCTTTTGTAGCCCAGTGTTTAAAATGCCAGCGAGTTAAGGCTAAGCATGTCCACCCAGCTGGACTTTTGCACCCACATGGTATACTAGAGTATAAATGGAAAGTCATTAGTATGGATTTTATCCAAGGTTTACTCGTGACCTGACGTAGACATGATGTAATCTTGGTTGTAGTTGATAAACTAACCAAAGGTAGCTCAAATTATTTTGGGGAGCTTGTGAGATGGATCTTTGGATTTGGCCAAGAAGTTCATTCAAAAGATTTTAAAATTGCATGGTGTGTCTGAGACCATCATATCATCTAGACACTCAGACGAGGTCTAGGTTTTGGACAACCTTGAATGCATCTTTGGGTACTCAATTGAAATTAAGCACCACCTATCATCCATAAACTGATGGAAAACTGAGAGAATAAATCAGGTCATTAAAGATTTACTTTGTAAGTACTACATGGATCAACAATACAGGTGGGAAGAGTATCTTCCATTGGTAGATTTTTCTTACAACAACTCTTACCATGCTTCATTGGGAATGACACCAATCAAGGTACTATATGGATGGAAGTGTCACACTCCTATCAATTGGGATAGAGTAGAGGACATGATCATTATTGGTCCTGATATGTTGCGAGAGATGGAAGAGTAGATGACTCTAATTCAAGCTTGGATGAAGGAAGTCACTGATAGACAAAAGAGTTATGCAAATATGAACTGCACTTTTTGACAATTTCAGGAAGGTAACAAGATGTTTTTGCATGTGAGACCATGTAAAATCTCAATCTCTTTTGGAAAGTCTTCAAAGCTTGCACCGAGATGTGTGGGTCCATTTTATGTTTTGGAGGTTATTGACCCTAATGCCTACAAACTTGCTTTACCACCTATTCTTGCCTAGATCCATAATGTATTTCACATTTCTTTGTTGAAACCCTACCACCTAGATGCATCTCATATCCTTGATTGGCATGCATTGTAGGTTCAGGATTCAAGGGGTGGTGTTGGTGCATCCTAGCTACCTTGTTGATCAACGTACCATCAAGGTGCATGATATAGATGTAATACAATATAAGGTCCAGTGGGACCAGTTCTCTATTGACAATGCTACTTGGGAGGATGCATAAGACATGCATAGATCATTTCCACAGTTATTTTCTTAGAATTTAATTCTATTTTGTTTATGTTATATGCTTTGTATGGATATTTTTATATTCTTTCATAAGACATCACATCGATGTCTCCTCTTAAAGGGGAGGATGTCATAACCCAATTAAGCAAACTCTTTTTTTTTCAATATATTTTAGCGACATCTTGATTTATGTTGACTTGATTGAATGAATTGCCAACCCAAGTCATTATTGTTAGCACTTTCTAACGTGTTTATTATTATCGTTGTTATTATAAATATATGATATCCATTTGCTTTGATGATTTATCATGTATAGAAATAGATTAAATATCATTAGTTACGTTTTGTTATTACTTATGGAAACTAAATTATAAATGATGAATATTTATATTAGAAATTGATTTGATTTCAATTCAATTATGGATTTTTGTTACTAACCTACTGATGTCGAATTAAGTTCTAGCATGATGAACATGATTGAAGGCGAGGTGTGGTCTAGGTATAGGAGACTAGCTCCTCAATAAGGGTTGATCAGAACAATTTGGGTTTTTCACACACCACTTAGATTAGAAATATTTTATTTATTTGTAATTGGTTTCTATACATGTGTGTGATTTGTATTCAAAAGGGAGTGAGTGGGATTTTAATTATTGAAATTAGTTTTTATTGAAAAAACTTGTATAAATTATATATATATATATATCGCTTAATGCTTTTCTTTAAAGTCAATATTTTTATAAATGTCAAATATCTAGACACCATTTAAAATTAGTTGAATACATAGTTGAACTGTTCAATTAGGAAAGCATCAAATTTATTAACTAGCTATTATATCTGAATGTGGACATATACTAGGGTTAAAACTTAACAACAACTGGAAGTTGCATCCAAATTTTAAGGCATGAAAGCCCCATCGACACAGAGGAGAAAGTTTATAAATAAAAAAACTTGAAGGAAATAGAAGTACATACACAAAGGAAATTTGGAAAAACACACGAAAGCTGGGTAGGGAAATCTAAATTAGAAAGAGGTTGCTAGATCATAATATCTGTCCAGAAGCTATCATTGAACCTCCAAGTTTTCTTTTTGTTTTTGTTTCTATTATGTCTTACAGGGCTATTCTTAAAATGAATGAGAGTAGAGGTGCTATAGAAGACTTTGTATATATGAACACCTACATTTTGAATTTGTAGGAAATGAAAAAGTCTTTATCTCCTATCTCTATGTAAAATTATGATGTCTCAAATATAGGAAGTTATACTTCAATCTAGAAAAGATTTAGAAATAAACTGTTTAAACTGTCAATTTATTTAGAGGATCTGCATATGTATTTGAGATCAAATTATGGATTGTATTACCTTAGCACATATTTTAAATCCCAAGACAATGGCTATGTTTACATAGTAAATTCATGGTTTTGTATGGGGCCGAATACAAAACTAAAAACTTTTCAAAAGTTATATCTGTAACACTCCTTATGCTTCAAACGAAATTCAAAGGCAACCCAGTTCTATATTAAAAACATAAATTTTATTGCCCTTGACAATATATTGGGATGATTCTATTTGCTCTTTTTATCACATTTTTTTTATTAACTCTTTCTTCTAAAGACTAGAGACAATCGATTTAATCTAAGTTTTGTTGTTGCTAGATTTCCAAATTTTATGTTGTTGGAAATGTGATATCTTTCCTTTTGTGATTAGTGTTTAGCTATTCAACTTGCATTTTCTGGGGACAGAAAAAAAAATAATAAAAAAATAAAAAATGTTATGTATGCTAAAGAATCCGTAAAAGACGCCTGGTATTGGCACTCTTCAACTAAATTTTCTCTCTAAAAAGTCAAGACTTGAACCTTGTCTTTCCATTTTGTAAGAAAAAGATTCTTGAGCAGATTATTTTAGTGATAAATGATTTCTATACCTTTTCTTGAAGTTTGAAAATAATGTTCAATTTTGACTTACAAGATATCAAAAAGGAAATAGTCTAGATTGGGTTGTTTGGATATTATGCCAAATTTAATGCTTCAACATATGAAACTACTATGCCAGATCAGCTATAACAATACATACAAAATTTAAGATTATATACTCTTTACATATGTGTTAAATGATAAGTTTAGATGCTTTGTGTCTTTTCCAAAGACTGCAGTTTTCAATGAGCAAATACAATAAATAGAAACAATGTGAATTAAATGGAGAGTTTAATATTTTGTCCAGTTACCTCTAGTAGTTTGAGTAATTTTTATTGTTTGCTAAACTAGAATAACTTCATATTTTTACTTTAACAAAATATTAAATGTTAAATCAAACTGTTACCACCCAGGGGTAAAGGTAAAATATTTGGATGTAATGATCATGAAAAGTTTTTTTAATTTTACACACACACACACATAAATGATTTTTAGTTTTTTTTGCTAGAAACACTTGGTAATCTTTTACATTGTTCATTATTACGAAATGAATGAATGAGTTTCATAAATTGCTAAGAGAAGATAAGTAGGAAAGGGACCTGAATATGGAAATAATAGTGAAGGGTAAAGTTTCTTTTTCTTTTACCTACCAGTAGAAGTCTGGTAATTAAATTATTAGGCCTAAGCTTTGAAAACACATGCTTGCCAATGTGTTAGTTATGTTCTTTCTCTCTCTGCCATATCTATGTTAGTTCTACTTTGATGTATGAGAAAAGTAGTTAGTTCATATCTTGCACCAGATTCCTTCCGATCCATTAGTGCTGAGTTGCTAGGCTCCTCATGAATGGTTGGTGTGCTCTTCATTTTGGGATGAGCTCCGAGGGAGCTAACCACTCTGTGGTTGGGCGAAAAAAGCACTTTGACCACATTTTCATCTCGAACTTTGCAGATGGACAACTGTCCAATGGGTTAGGATACCAGAGCATGCAGATGGACGATGGATAGTTCAATGACATTTATATTGATATCTTATACCTTTTCAACCTTTTGGTCATGTACCTTTTGTAATTGTATATCTATGATGTATGATGCACGCCATGATGGTCGACATCTTAGATGTAATTATTTCTCTTGTATTGATTTGGATTATCATGTACTCTCAATAGTATGGTCAATTTCCAATTATTGTACTTTGATGTTATTCAACAATATGGTCAGAATATTGTAATTATCTTATTTAGGAATTGGAATAAATTATGTGGAATAATAGTCTTAGCAATTGACCGACTATGTATATATATTTTTTTGACTTTTTTGACTTTTGCGTTATTGTGCTTATGTGGCAATTGTGTGGTAGAACCAGTCTTTACAGTTATCCTGATGAGAATGAACAAGCAAACTAACCAATGACATCTGTTAAATATACACTGATAAGGAGAATGGAGGAATAATAAGGTAAAAACCTCATCGATAAAAGTATGGTAAAAGTCATCAAATCAGTATAGCATATTCTGATAACCTCCATCGGCAAAGCGAACACAAGAGACAAAGAGTTTTATTTGTCTTGTTGATTGCCATGAGGCTATCGTAAAAATCTACACCAATAGGAAGTCCAAGAGGGAACGGTGTATCAACATAATCTTCACCAATGAATGTAATCGGTATAGCTTGAATAATTAGGATAGGTATTTCAAAGTTCCCCCAAGACCTCACGAAGAGGTTGGGTATAACCTACATCGATACTAGATATGAAGGCTATTGAAAAGAAGCATCGAGATAACACATACCGATGAGATGGAATGAAGACATTAGAGGGAGTCTTCCCGATAACATTCATTGACAATAGGTATTACAATTTGGATATTGTGCCAATCCCCGATGACTTTTGTCAGGATAGCCTATGCCGATGAAAAATGGAAACAAGAGTTTTAGAATGATGAAGAAAGATGTTAGGCCGATGGTACAAAGGTGAAATATATTTTGGTGAGACTTACATTGATGTTTGAACATATCTTCCTCTGCCATGTGTGATGGAAAATTTTGCATTGGGGCTGATGATATTGATTTTTCACTTTGCAACAGTCAATCAAAGTACAATTTATGCTCTTAAGGTATCTCTTCTTTTTTCCCTCAATGTTCTTTCAAATGATACAGTATCAGGGATTATAACTATGGCTTCAATGTGCATGAAGGAGCTAATTGCTAGTTGTTTTGAGCTGCAATGAAAGACATATTTCTCATAGTATTTACGCAAGTTATTTGGAGCATTGTATTCCTCTTTTGTCAAAGCACTTGATGTGTTAATTCAGTGCAACATTTAAATTGTTGTATATGTAAAGGCTATGGGCATTTTATTGGGGCCCACTTTTGATCACCAATTTTATTGTATTAGGGTTAGAACTCGATGCATATATGAATTATGGGGTTTCTAGTCTTATAGGATGGACTCTCTTATGTATTTGTATTCGAGCAAGGATTGAGGGTTTTCTTATTGGTTCTTTCTCTCTTGAGCTCTTAAACCAGATATTTTAATATAAATATATTAGTGGCCTACCAATTTTGAGAAAAAAAATAAAAATTGATAAATAGGAAATATTTTCTACAACAAGTCAAATTGTGATATTGCTATGGAATAACAATATCACAATAGTAAAAATTATCATCATTCACAATTTTTTTGAAATTAATTAATCATACAACCAATGTTTATCAATTTACCATGTGTAAATATATATCTAATTTTTTTAATATTCCTAAAAAACAATATAAATAAATTCTAAATATTTTTAGAAAATATATTTCTCATATGTATATTAATTTATCTTTTTTATAATAATAATTTCTACAACTTCAAAATCCTTAACCAATAAACCTTGAACTTCATCTCGAATATTATTTTTATATCTTAATTATCAATATTATTTTTATATAACATTTTTTATTTTAATTTTAGAAATAAAGCATAATGTAAATTCATAATTAATTTATAATGTATATATAATTATGACTATTGATATCTTAATAGTTTTTTTCTATATAAAATATCTCTAGGTGGTAGGTTTTATTGATTGTTTGTAAATTTAACAAGAAAACATGGAAAAGTGAAACCATGTGATCCGTCCAACAAAAGAAGAAAATTACCCGTACATACATCCATCCATTCACCTAACACAAGATATTATCCAAAAATTCATCTTGTTCACACCGAATTTCCAAATATGTCAACATTTCAAAACCGGAGAAGTCAAACTTTCCCCAAATTGTTAGCTACATAAATAATGTTATTACTAATTTATAGGAAGTTTTATGTTAAAATTGACGACTTTTGTAATATAATTTAAAACTCTAAGTCTAATATAAAATATTAAAAATATATTACTATTTTATGGGAAGTTTTATACTAAATTTGGTGACTTTTGTAAATTTAAGTTAATTTATATCAAAATTATTAGAGATAATTTTAGGGTCTTACATTTAACAAGACTTTATGATTCCTAATAGACTTATTTTTTGGTAACAAACCAAGGCTCTTTGACCATAAAAATCTTTGCAATTTATCATTTTGTAGAGTCTTTTATTCTTTTGTTGTTGTTGTTGACTATTCTATTGTATTTTTGCTCCATGTTTATGGACTTTTTTTCTTTTTTTTTTTCAATTTTTTTTTTTTTTTTTTTTTACTTCACATTTAATCTTTTTAGTTGTTGATGACTCAATTGCATTTTGACTTGTCTTTTGATGTCCTCATGTTTATCTTTATCTTTCATAGATAGGATCACTTGCGAAGTTATTTATGACTCCGACTTATACCTTTTCCTCTAAAGTTCACTTTCTTATACACTTTTATGTTCAAATGATATAAAAATAGTCACATGATTATTTATAGAAGAAAATGACACTTGCATAAAGAATAGTCAATAAAAATAAGAGGAAACACATACGCAACAACATAGTAAGAGCCATATGTTTGAGAAACAATCACAACTCCATTACTATATTGGCCTAGCGACATTCAAACACTTGTATAGAAAAGTCCTCAAAGATGGGTATGCTACCTCCCAATTCAAAACTCCATTACTATACCTCCTTAGCTACATTCAAACACTCCTACAAAAGAGTTCTCAAAGATGGGTTTGTTACCACCCAATTCAAAACTCCATTACTATACCTCCCTAGCTACATTTAAACACTCATATAGAAAATTCCTCAAAGATGGGTATGTTACCAGCCAATCGAAACTCCATTACTATACCTGCCTAGCCACATTCAAACACTCACATAGAAAAATTTCTAAAAATTGGATATATTACCACAAAACTCCATTACTATACCTGCCTAGCCACATTCAAACACTCACATAGAAAAATTTCTAAAAATTGGGTATATTACCACAAAACTCTATTACTATACCTCCTTAGCTACATGCAAACAATAATAGAAAGTTCTCGAAAATTAGTACACCACCCAATCCAAATATCAAGTTGCTATTATATATAGTCAAGTTATATAGTTGCAAAAGATATAATAGTAGCCATGCAAAACATTATTATAATCAACAAACATTTACAACTAAAAGAGACTACTTTAGCTATACAAAACATAACTATACCAACACAGACATAATTTGTCTTGTAGCCATTTCCGAATTTGATTGTGTATTTTTTTGCATCAACGTTTTAGATCACATTTTGTGATCCACCATTAGGATGTTAAAAAACTCAATGAGCAGGGGAAAAACATCTTGATGATGGATCACATAATAAGATCCAAAACGCTGATGAAAAACACAAACACAATCAAATTCATAAACAATAAAAAGAAGCATTATAGAACATATCTTTAAAGAACATAATTACATATAACAATATCCTCCTAACACAAAAGTCCAATAAATTAAAAATTATAAAAATAATACAATATATAAAAAAATTCTCCTAATAAAATAAATAATCTAGAATAAAACAACAAACTTCACACTCTAAGATGACTACACGTTTCCTATGACTATCCTCTAATTTTTTTCTTAACACGATCCCCCTTCTTCTTCAATTTAAAATCTAAAAACCTAATTTAATATGTCATCATAATTCAATTGAGAATCTAGATTCAAGAATATCTAATTTTTATGTTCCAAAGTATGATCTGAAAGAAGGAATATAATCTCATACTCAAAAATTTAAATTTATTTTATTACCTCTCCATCTATAAAATATAATTCAATCAAATAATTCAGCCATTTTCCTATTAACATAAACCTTGAGCCATCCAAACTTTTGCATCTTATAATTAATGTTGCTTCCTGCTTCCGAGAATCCGAAGACTAGAAAGTGTGGGCCCACCTGGGTGGTGCAAAATGATTAGACGCCAGGTGGACCATGTGGCCTGTGCTCCAAAGTAATATTAAATATTAAATATCAAATATTAAATATATTAGTTCCTGCGGATAACAATACTCTGTCATCCACTAGCTCCAATTCGCAGGCCGCTGCACCAGCAACGATGGGCCTGCTACCGATCTCCACCGTCCGATCCATCCTCGATCCGACGGCTGAGAGCCCTTCTACCGTTGGCCAAAGCTTACAACTATTGAAGCCACATCTATAAGCAAAACACATTATGAGTTGGTCAACCGCGCGTGGTTAAGCAGCGTCCTTTACCACGGTTAGCCTAACCCAGTTAAACTGGGTTGGGGGAGCAGCCAGAAAAATCATGCTGTTGGAAACATTCATGTTCTTGGAGGGCAATTTTATTGGTCTGATGTTCTTCTCCTGAATTGGGACTTGTTTCGATTTATGAGATATGATGTCTGGAGAGGCGCCAGATTTGGAGGTGGAAGGGGATGTGGTGGAGAGTGTAATCGAGGCAGTGAATGAGATCACAGGGATTGGTGGAGATTGTAGGAGTGTTTTTAAGAAGGAATGCGCTAATCTTAACAGGCGGATAAAATTGCTCACACCCATGTTTGAGGAGCTCAAGGAGAGGAAGGACCCATTGCCGCAAGAAACGTTAGAAACCCTCAAATCCCTGCAGGGGGCTCTCAAATCTGCCAAGGAATTGCTCAGATTTGGCCATGAAGGAAGCAAGTTGTATCAGGTGTGCCCCTAACTTTTTCGGGTGTTTTTATAGGGCTTTACATTTTTTTTTGTTTTTGCATTTAGGCGTTTTGAAATACAGATCGTATCAACTGCTTTTTCAATTTTCCTGATATTAGTGCCCTCTCAATCAGTTATATCCTAATCTGTCTTGAAATTTATCATTTCATCAATTTTATGATAGACCCATTTTGAAATGCAGACCATTTCATAACTTTTAGGTTTGAATTAATTGATTATTGTAACAAGGCGCCATAAACTCCAGAATCCAATCCTGGCCAACAATATAAATACATCTAGCTACAATTTAAAAAATAAGACATTCTTTATGTGTGGTATTCATATTGGAATCCATCCATTATGTTAGACCATGCAACCCATGTCTGAATGCAATCCATGTGATAATTTATTATGTTCAGTTCATGGATGATGTTAACAAGATGATCCTGGTTTTTAGCAAATGCAACGCCTTTGATCATTGTTGTGTTGATTCCATGGATAGTTGTTATAACCCTAATTTTTACCAATGCATAATGGATGGTCTTTTTTCTGTTCGTTTTTCTTTTGATTTCAGGGATAATTTTAACAAGGCAATACGGGTTTCCGAATGCAATTCAAACACATTTCGATAAGACAAAAACAGTACATTTTCGGTGATGAAGACATTTATAATATTCGGTGATTAAATCATTCCTCCCACAATCCTAGGAGATGTTAACCCATCTTAGGAAGCAGTCAACTCAATCTTTTGTATTTTGATTATGAGTAATTGCTGTAATAAAATATTGGGTTCGAATTCAGTTCAGAACTGCTTGGGAAATACAAAAATCAATACAAGTTTAGAGGACAAAACTCTTTTACTTGGACGAAAATGAAACTGTAATGTTATAAAATTTATGATCACCTACATGCATAAACAGCTGGATGAAGAGCTAATGTGGCAGCTTAACAAAGCTCTTTAGAAGCAGCACCCATAGAGGATCAACACCATAGCTCTGGCATGATACTCTAAAGCAGGAAACACGCAGCATAGAAAAGTTGTTCCCTAAATGTATCTACCTGGTGTCATAGCAATAACATACTAGATAAGGAACAGAGTATAATTGTAGAGAGTAGCTTACTCAAGGAGTGGACAATGTGATTCTGGTGAAGCATCCCATTGCTGTGGACAGTTGGATTGAAAGAAGGTAGTAGTGTTCACTGCTCAGCATTTGGGAGTAGCAGCCTGAAATAGATTACATTCCATGATAGTTGTGTTGATATTTTATTTAGTTCAGCACATTCATCTTCTGTCTATGGAAGCAGGGCCATCTTTAATTGATTTTTAATTTTTTTTCTCATTACTTGTGGTGGTTGAGTATATCAGTTCTGACTGTTCTACTTCTTTTCTTAGTATTAAGAGTCATTTTTGTGTGAATACTCTGCTGGTCTGTTGGTAATTGATTTTTGTGTGAATTCTATGGTGGGGATCATAGAAGCAGAAATCTGCAAAAAATCCCGATTATACCCAATTAATCCTGAATCCTAGAGCCAGCCGATTTTTTCCCTGAAAAAATTCCGAATCATTGCCCCAATTTTCAATGACATTTTTGCAATTAAATCATATTAAAATCCCCCAAAAATGGCAAAACAATGTAAAAATCATTGCAAAAACCTTCAAAATCCTCCAAAAAAACTCATGAAACTGATGAATTACTCAAAAATAGGGTTGATTTCAGGACAAAAGCAAAGTCAATGTGGAATTACTGTTGAAAAAAATTGTAATTTTGTCCCTTTAGTTTTCTTTTGGACCTCTAAAAAACCCTAAACAGAGGAGCGAGAGGAGCAATGTGGGTCATGGGTCATCGATGAAATTTGAAAGGGCCTCAATCATCCTAAATTGTGGGGAACATGTTAGATAGTGTCGAGGTAGTTAATGAATTTGTTCTAAATCCTAGTTTTAATATGAACTGAGTTCTCTGCACACGTTGCCTCATGGATTTTGGTGAGATCAAATATATAATTATTATACACTATTTCAAAATTTTAACTAGTATGCTATGTTACCTTGGGTTTTTGGGACAGGGGACGGGGAAATGGGTTTCTGGGACAGATTTTTTTCCTAGAGCAGGGAACAATAGTGGGGACAACTATATAAAAAATAGGGAAAACTTAAATATATAGAGAAATTTTAAATATTCTTATGAAAACATGGATAAAGCATTCTTATATACATTATAGAACCTTAACATATGACGCTTGTGTTAAATAATTTAAATTGAGAGTTCACATGATAGTAGAAGTCATTAAAAATATTTAAAATTCAAACATTAATTTTATGGGACAGCCAGGGGTTGGGTTTCCGAGTTTTCGAGATGTTCCCACTTTCAGGATGGGTCAAATTGTGCCTGAAACGCGTCCTCAGGTAACATTGCTATTATGCACTATTATAGATTGCCTTTTAACAAGAAAGCAATGAACCCCTATATTTTATAATTAATATTAAAGTAGTTTCAAAATTTAAATTATTATTGAGTATTAATATATATGAAGTGAATCATAGAAGCAAAAGATGATAAAAAAATCACAATTATACGTGATTAATCGTGAGTCGGCATGTGCAGAGATTTATTACCCCCAAAATCGGGATTTATTGGTCAATGACTTTCAATGCTTTTTGCCATTTATTAGGCAATTAATTGGCTAAAAAATTGCGGGAAAGTAGCGAAAACCCTAAAAGCAACACTGACAGGGAAAACCTGCAAAAATGTGATGTGATTCTCTACAAAATCAATGCAGGACGCTAAAGACGCAGCTGGGAATGTTGGGTTGAAAGTGCTGCAAAGTCCTAAAGTGTTGCAGAGTTGGGAAGTAGTGTGGAAGATAGGCGATTACAAACAAAATTTTCCTCTTTCTACATTGGATATATTGTATAGCTGATTGTTACTACTTTTTTAATATTGATTTTGTTTGAATAAATTTCAAATATTTAGTATGAAACAAAAGAAGACTGTAACAAGCTGCCTTATTTATTTGTTGTGATATGATCTAGAAGTGCAGGGTAACAAAGTTTTGCCTTATTTATTTTGGAGACAACAAAGAACCCTACAATAAATATTATAATCATTTTAGGCTTGTCAATTGTGACATATAAGTTCTTACGACTAATCAAATTGCTAGATGTTTAAAACTCTGCTCAAAATTAACTTAAATAGTTCATGCAATTCAATCTCTAAGTTCAACATATATAAAGTTGTTTTGGTATATACATGTGTATATATCACTTCACATATGTGTATATCATGCCAACTTTGTATATAATTGTTTGTTGAGTATATATAATAAAAGGTAGTTGAGAGAATTCTAGAAAATGAATTCTACTTATATGAATATGAAGATTTTCTTTTATTGACAATATTTTGCTAAGAAAGCTTCATTTTGATTTTGAAAAATAAGAAAGCCCACATCATATTTTGGTGCTAATTCAAATCATAGCTTGACTAAAATTTATACAAAAAAAATTGAATATTAAGACTTTGAGTCATCCAAGTTAAAAATATATCAGCAGGAGGTTGTGCAAGTGCTTTGAATCATTTTTATAAGTCCTTTATCATCAATGCTGTGGAAACGTCCTTACTTTTTTTTTAAAAGTAGTTATTGACTGTTTTTCTTCAATTTTTCACCTTTTTTTGTAAAATTGATTTTTTCCTGATTTTGGCTGATTTTTTCAAAAGATCCTACTCCGCTGGTTTGCCGATTTATTCCCCAAACGATTTTATGCTTCTATGGTGGGGATGAAGAGGTTGAGTTTCATACTGCTTACATACCAATATCAGGTGTAGCTGACCTTGTTTGCCCATACAAATCCTACAGCATGGGACAAGACTCTTAAGACATTTTATATCACCATTTGGTTTTATGCTAAAGTGGCCAATCAGCTGTTTGTATGGTGATGCTTCAATGCTTAATTGGTGCTAGATAATAGTGGTAATGGTCCATGGATGTTGGGCTGACTGCCATGGTGAAAACTATCCGGGGGGCTAGGTTTCAGTAAATGCATCTGACTTTCATGTTGTAAAATATTTAAAATGCATCCATACAATAAAGGTTGAGGTAAAATTTGTTTAATTATTCTCCAAATGGGGCTTTTCTTCTTATGGTCCTTTTCTGAAGTGACCAAGGTCAACTCAAAACTTGGCTGATGATAGTTTTTTCTACATTTATACAATAATAATTTCTTGGGTATTAGAACTCTGAGCACTTAAAATTAACCATTGCCTATTCATTATAAACTCTAATCCACACTCACATGACTCAGATTTGTATTATGCTTTCTTGCAAGTCAAGCTCAGTGGATGTCAAAAACAAGCAACTAACTAAAACATGGGAAAACTTGGTGAAAATTCAGACTACATAAATTGCCAGAAAAAATTGATTGGAATGGAAGAAGTGAAATCTTGAGAAAATTAAAAACTATGCAAAAACAGAATAGAAAAAATTTAAAAAGTAATAACTAAGGACTATAAAAAAACTTTGGGTTTGAAAAATTTGCAATATTAGAATTTTGAGATAATTTCCACATATCCTCATTTTGAAAGATAATATCTGGAATCAATTGTGTTTGTTACATAACAAATATTATAAATTGGGGATATTTTTTCAGATTATTGAAGAGTTCCTTCTCAAATTCACAATATTTGTTAAATTTCATTAAACAAACAATATCTCAAAGAAGAGTTTGGGATATTGTAAATCTCATTTTTCATTTTAATGTAAATCCACAATATTTGTTAAATTACATTAAACAAACAAGATTAAACAAACCCTATCTTTTCAGATTATTGAAGAGTTTCTTCTCAGGCTGGAATTGATTCTGGACTCTTGCCTTCTAGAATGCTTGTTGATTCTGAATAATAGATCTATTCTCTTATATTTATCTGGGAAGTATTTTGAACGAATAGGGAACCAGAGTAAGCTCGCTGCTTACTAACCACAGAGGCAGTATATGCTTTGTTGTTTTCTTTTTCTGAAAATTCTGGCATAAGTCCTTTGTGTCTTTGCATGTGAAATGGCCCAATTTTTTTGAAGTCATGGTGATTGGTTGTAGTTTCCTCTAACATAAGATCTCATGTATGATAACAAAGCTTGATAAGATTTCCAATCAACTATACATATATCAAATAAAGAACAGGCTAACACTGTTTAAGTACTGGGTGTGAACTCCTCGATAATAGCTCAGCACGCATCAGAGATTAGGTGTTTTTTGAACTTGTTGTGACGTTCTGCTTCTTTGTAAGAGGGACACTAGATCTAAAAGATCGACATTGGACAGGATTTGAATAACATAAGTTTGGCAGTGGGGATATCCTAACTGAAATGTCATTACCACATTTGACAACTAATGTTTTTGACAGTAAAGGGGCTTGTGTACTCCATAGAAGAGGCACAGGTTTGAATTCAGAAGGGATTATGATATGAACATCTTGTTGAACAATATAAGGTAATTGGGTAAACAATCCCTTTATTTGCTTCGAGGAAGGAAATCTCATCTGCCAAACTGATTTCTCTCTTGGTGGCTACCAAAAAAATTTACCATACCTTTACCCTTGTAGTTTTTATTTTCTCTAGTGCAGGAATATTATATTTTAATCTAAAGCTTTCAATGGAAGTTCTTGAGTCATCTATTTGCGAGCACTGGTTGTTTGTTGGAGTAAGTTGCTAATATTTTGAAAGCAGGCTACCTTGGTTTTCATTTAAATATAAATCTCTGTATATTTTCATTAAGCACCCTAGTCAACACATGGGTTTTTAAAATATATTATTTTGTTTACACTTATACTAGAAGACACACATGAAAGATGCACACAGTGAGCATCTATACCAAGGCTGTATGCAAAGAAACATCCTTATGGGAATTGTTTTAAATGTTTTAATGATTTAATTTGGTAATCAACAGTGCAATCACAGTATACAGAACCCTATGTGGGTGGCTGATTTTGGATCTGATATTTTTTAAAATACGGTATATAAAAAATTGTTTATAAATAATATTTTGTTTATAATTTGTAATTATTCATTGGCCAAGTCAGCAAGTCCTCCTTTTGGTATTTTTGAATACTTGTGACTTGGTGATTACTCGCAAAGTCTTCTTTTGTTTGACAGCACTAGGTGATTTAATGCTTGAGTCAGTACTACGATAATAATCTGAACATTTGTGTAACTTGTTAGTTACCTGCATTTTTTGAAGAAAAATATAGTGTGTTTCTGTTCGCTGAAAGTATATGTATTGTTGAAGGTTCTAGAAAGAGAGCAACTTGCAAGCAAATTCTGGGAAGTTACTACTCAGTTGGAGGAAGCTCTAAGTGGGTTGTGTTATGAAGAACTCGACTTATCAGATGAAGTTCGAGAACAGGTGAAAACTATCATTTCCATGCCCATTTCTTGATATCATGCAAAATTGTTACCCATCATTCTTTTCATAACATGTTTAGTTTTGGAGACACATGATATTTCTGATAGTTTTGGAGACACATGATATATTGCCTTCATGTTTTTAATTTCTGATTCATCAAAGTCTTCAAGCACCAAACACTAGAAGCCATAAAATGCAATAAGCCAGGTCCTAATTTCACATGTTTTATTTTTATTTTGAAGAGGCATGCTAAAGATAATCAGAGTTACCTTTATAGCTAGATGCAGATTAGAGTTGGGGTTAACCTTTGGTTCCTAAATCAAAAGCTTGAAGGCAGGCCCATGTAATGAATAATATGCCATTATTTGGGATTATGTCAAACATTCTTGGTGACAAGTGGCTTTCATCTATTATTCCAGGTTGAACTGGTACATGCTCAGTTTAAGAGAGCAAAAGGACGGGCTGATACACCCGATTCAGAGCTTCACGAAGATCTTTCTACAGTGCTGTCTCAGAGAAGTGACAAAGATGTTGACCAGATGGTCCTCAAAAGACTGTCAGAAAAGTTACAACTTAAAAGCATTGCTGATATTAAGCAAGAATCACTAGCACTACATACCATGGTGACTGAGAGTGAAGGAGACCCAGGAGAGAGATTAGAGCAGATGTCAGATATTTTGAGGAGGTTAAAAGACTTCGTCTTGACGGAGAATCCTGAGATAGATGCTCCTGACAGTGAGAAAGGCTCCCATACCTGCACCGCTCTTACAGAGAAATCTGGCTCTCCTGTTATCCCTGATGATTTTCGCTGCCCTATATCTCTGGAGCTGATGAAAGATCCTGTTATTGTGGCTACTGGACAGGTTTGAGATCTTTTGCTTTACTGCCTATGATGCATAGCACTTTATTATGTCTCGAGCCCAAAGAAAATTCGAGAGAATATTTAATTCTTATTTATTTATACTAGTTATATTTTCTTAATGTTGGACTTTAAAGGCTAATTACTTTTTCCACGCAGACATATGAGCGGGCTTGCATACAGAAATGGTTGGATTCAGGACATAGAACATGTCCTAAGACACAACAGATGCTGCCACACATAGTTTTGACACCAAATTATGTATTGCGAAGTCTGATTGCACAGTGGTGTGAATCCAATGGAATTGAGCTACCAAAAAGGTCAAGCTCCAGCAGATGTGGAAAGTCATGTGGATCTGTATTGGATAACTCTGGTGACCGAGCTACTGTGGATGTTCTTCTCCAAAAGCTGTCAGTTGGGACTCTTGAAGATCAAAGAGCAGCAGCTGGTGAATTACGCCTTCTAGCAAAGAGGAATGCTGATAACAGGATTTGTATAGCAGAGGCCGGGGCCATACCTTTGCTAGTTAATCTTCTGTCTACACCAGATGGAAGAACACAAGAGCATGCTGTGACAGCTCTACTTAACCTTTCCATTTATGAAAACAATAAAGGGGCAATAGTGATGGCTGGGGCAATTGCTCCAATTGTTGAGGTTCTGAAAAATGGTAGCATGGAAGCAAGAGAAAATGCTGCTGCAACTCTCTTTAGCTTGTCAGTTGTTGATGAGAACAAGATAACAATTGGTGCATCTGGAGCAATACCTGCTCTGGTTGGCTTGCTTTGTGAGGGGAGCCAGAGAGGTAAGAAAGATGCTGCTACAGCACTATTTAATTTATCAATCTATCAAGGTAACAAAGCAAGGGCTGTGAGGGCTGGAGTTGTGGCCCCTTTAATGCAATTACTTGTAGATCCTAGTGCAGGGATGGTCGATGAAGCCTTGGCCATATTGGCTATTCTTGCAAGTCACCAAGAAGGTAAAATAGCCATTGGAAATGCTGATGCTATTCCAATATTAGTGGATATTATCAGAACTGGTTCACCTCGAAACCGGGAAAATGCAGCAGCTGTCTTACTTGCATTGTGCACAAATGATCCCCAAAATCTCATTGTAATCAAAGACCTTGGAGCTATAGAACCCTTAACAGATTTGGCTCAGAATGGCACAGCAAGAGCCAAGCGCAAAGCAGTTTCTCTGTTAGAGCACATGAACAAGCCAGAGCAACTCGCAAGTAGCCAATCTTAGGAATTTATAATGAACTGGCTTCAGATGGTTTTCTGGTGCATGTCTTTTTGGTATGGTGATCAAAGATCATCTTCCTGTGGTTGTATCATATATTTATTTGAGAGCTGAACCTTGTATCCTGGCCATACGGTGACATCCAAGTGGCTATGAGATAAGGATGTTGGGGTGTGATAAATAATATATTTTCTTATATGTTGGAAGGCACGTGGTGTGAACAAGTGTTTGAAGTAATCTGATCTTTGGAAGAACAAGGTTTTTTCTCTTTAGATCGGAAGGGTTTGAATTGGTGTGTATTTTGTTTGTCAGCTATGAACATTTAAGCATTTGTTTAGTACTCCGAGCGTGCAAGTTTGTGTAAAAAAGTCTGAAACTTTAATCAATTGGAGATGATGCAAATTAAGGCCAAACTCTCAGTTATTTTCTTCTACCTTCAAATCTTGAAACTAACAAATAAATACAACTGTGCTTTGCTGGCGTATTTTCTAATTCGACGAATCAGTATTGTCATAGCTGATTTGATTGTTCAATGTCTTTATTTATTTGTTTTCTCGCTTCATTTATCTAACTATTTGTTTTATCTGCTTCTAATTTTTGAAGTTGTCGAGATCCAACTTTTACGGTGATTCTACATGCATTTATGCTTCTCTATCTAAAAAAATGCTATGCAATGAAACAACTAAATGCATTTTGTCAGCGTGTTGACGATTTGCGCATTCACTAGTAAGTATAGAAATTACTATTGGGGTTTCAATAGAAGAAAATTGGACAGTATGTGTATTATTTTGTGGGATTTGATATTTCTTTGTTTTAATTCACTAAAGAAAGCCTTCGTGAGGTTGCAATGATGCTAATGATATATTATAATATATTTTCCTCATATGTTTGTAATAATTATAGAACATGGGTTCTTTAACCACACAGACATTCATTAGTAGACGGATGAGTAGAGGGACAAATGGTGAACATAATCTGCTGCTCTGTGCTTTCCACCTTTGGTGTGTATAAATTATTATCAATCCAGTGTACCCCAAAAGTGGGAAATTCCATGGAACATGTCAATTTTAAGATTCGAAGGGATGGCATTTGTAGGTAGCTTGGATAATCAATCAATTTACACTTAAATTATGCACATTTTAAATAAAACATGTCATTTAAAATATCTTAGTTATTGCCATTACGTATAGCGGCTTTGTCTTAACAAAATCTGATTGTAATTTCTATACTATTTTGGGGGATGCTCCATGGGTTTCTTTGTGTAAGATGCATCAATTCCATAGCGCGAATAATTTTGCCATGACAGAGGCAGTTTTCCTTTTTAAATAATGAAACTCCCACGGTTCATATCAATTTTTATTAATTTTTTTTTTTTTTTTTTTCTGGATTTGATGGTTAAGGTTTTTATTACCAATGTTTTGGTTTAAACTTCTTTTTCCATTATCAGGATATGAAAGCAAGAGAAGAAAGTAAGATGCATCAATTCTATAGCGCGAATAATTTTGCTATGACAGGAGTTTTCCTTTTTAAATCATGAAATTCCCACGGTTTATATCAATTTTTATTAATTTTTCAAAATTTTTTTTCCTGGATTTGATGTTTAAGATTTTTATTACCAATGTTTTGGTTTAAACTTCTTTTCCCATTATTAGGATATGAAAGCAAGAGAAGAGAATTGAAGCAAAAGAAAATTTAGCAAAAACCTAGGGACTAGATGAGAAAGATGAGAATGGATAAGCCTCGAATAAGAGGATATAATAAAGATTGTAGAGGTAGTGAGGTTGCGTATGCTTTATATCCTAACATTGTATGTTTTGTTATGGTGATCCATGATAAGTCATAATATGTATATTTTCCATGTTTGATTTTATCAATATGGGCTAACACATCAAATACTCTCTCCCCCCCCGCCCCCCCCCAACACACACACAATTGTATTTGCAAAGTTAATACATATGTTGTATATTACACACACACACACACACACACATATATATATGACTTTTTCCTTTTTAAAATTAACTTAGCCTATTCTCACAACTATGAAAAAACAATTACAACACTTAACAATTGAATTTCTATGATAGCAAACTCTCTGCAATTTTTCAAGGTGCAACTACCTTGCTAGAAGTTATTCAATCCAATTTTATTGCAAAAGAATGAAATTCAAGGGTATTTTAAACCAGAAAATACAAAGGCATAACACTCAATTCATCACTATGAATAGAATGTGCAATCTTAAAAATCATTCGAATCTTATGACAATAATCAACCACATGATTATACCTAAGATCATTCAATGACTTCTCTCTATTTTTTCAGATATAAAAGAAACACATATGATAAAATAAAGCACCTTCACATATAATCTACTTCCGTAGGAAAATAAAATATATGCATTAATGAACAATAGTATCCACCACTCAGATAGCCTTATATATAAAACCACATGATTTTATATATATTTCATCATATAAGTTTATCAAAACAAAAGCATAGATATCAAAAATTAGTTTATGGTATCACAAAGAGCCGACCTTCAATTAGTTTTAGGTTTAAACCTATATAGCTACATAGGGCTAGAATTGACCATAGTCGAAATTACTCCACCAGGAGTAGATAGTTTATCAGTTATCATAACTAACTAAACTAATCAAAGAATAACAAAAAAATGAAACTAAACTATGGCGTTTGATGCCCACTAAGCTCTTCCAGGTGTCCATGACCCCTAAGATTTCTCTGATGGGATAGAGATCAGCCGAGCAACCTTCTCTTTTTTGTAGGCGGAGGTAAATGCAGAGATAATCTGCTGATGTGGCAATTTGAGGTATGCGATCCTCTATTTCCATACTTCTTTGTCTTTACAAATTTGCGCGACCTTTTCATCATGCATCTCCAAGTGTTTTGATTAATTATCAGCATAGACTCCATGCAGGAAATCTTGGAGAAGTCTTGTACAACCAATGTTTTTGCCTCCTTCAGCTCGTCGAATTTCTACTGCAAGTCTTTAACAATTTATTCACCCAACTTGACTGGCTTTTCTTCTGTTTTGACATATTGCTTATCAATCCACTTCATGTCCCCTTGAATGATATCCTTTATGATTTCCAACTCTTTGAGTAAATCTTTGATCTCAGAAATCCCTTGAGCAATAACCTCGTTTCTTCACTTAATGAATTCTTTTAATACATAGAGAATTTTGTCATCCAACCCCGGGACTGGTCATTCCACAAGAAACTTCTGCAAGCCATATTTTTGCACTTCTTCCATCCACGAGACCTCTTTGGTCCAATTGCCTTTCTCATTTTCCCAAGACTCTATGTTTGACTCAAGCTTCTTGGTTACATTAATGGCTTGTTTGTAAGCTTCATTCAAACAATTGATGTGTTTGACTGCCTCGATCTTGACATGCTCCTCCCATTCCTCAAATAATTTGGTGATTGCTCTGTTCCTTTGCACCTGGTCCAAGAACTTTTGATTGATCGAGGATTTTATGTCAATTGAGGTAGGCATTTCATTTAAGGAAAAAGGTTCGGGATGTTGGATGGCGTAGATATACTGAGCCATATTCTTCATAGTCTCCTTCATCTCTTTCTTGTCTTCAGCATCCTTCCTTACTTTGTTGGCAATTTTCCTGTTCGATACCTCAAAGATTTTCATGTCAACTGCCCTGCAGTCTTTCCCCAAGTCCACTTTTGATATCTGGTAATCTTGTGTAGTGACATCATTACTATCTTTATTATTGACTGGCTTGGCAATTTATGTCATCCAATGCTTGATGTCTGCATCAAATTCAAGCCTAGATTCGGTCTTGGGCTTTTTACTCTTGGGCGTTTTACCCAAACATTTACTAACTACATCTTCGATGGGTAACGAAAGAGGCACAACACTATGCTTTTTGCCTATGGAGGTCTCCAACCATTTTGGAGCTATTGGAGTCTTTTCTCGTGCTTCGTGGCCGCTGAGAAAAGTGAGAGATTTTATTGAAGTATTGTCTTCACCACCCTGGACTTGTTGATTATCACCCATGTTAGGAAGACTAGAGTCTGGAGTCAAGGACCTGTTCTTCTTCTTGCTCTTCCTCCGGAGGGTCCAAGTCTACCAAGACTTTATGGCTTACTATAGGCTTGTTCTCTTTCTTCCCTTTTCTGCTGCTTGAGCGGGTCACCCATACACTAGGCTCCACTTTGTGTTGAACTTGAATTGTTGTTGAGCTTGGTTTACCCTTAGCTTCAGAATTACTTGCAACATAACATTAACAACATGGTTGGTGGAAATAGAGACTTTTCTTGAAGATATCTTTTTCTTTTCTTTCACTTGCTATCGTGGTGTTTGAAAAACTATCTTGAGAGCTTTCTTCCCCTGTAACCAACTCTCTATTCTTTTAATCACATTGGCTATTCTAGATTGTAAGTTGTCTTCTTCCCTTTTTCTCCAATCTATTTCTGGAATGGGGAGGCCTTCAATCTATTTCGGATATTGAGGGTCTAACACATCTTCATTCTCATCTTCTTCGATCTCATCTATGTTCAAACCTACTCTAAAGGTTACTATTTGTTTTAGGGTCATTCTGGACCATAGCCTTCTCCTGAACTCAAAATCATTTGAACAGTTAGCCCAATAATCTTCTAGCTCTGTTATATGCATGAATGTGGATGAGACATTGAGATTAGCTTTAGCAAACCCTCTGTAATCAAAGTTATTCCTTGAGGTGTAAGGTTTCAAGTTCATATTCTGAAGCTCACCTTCCATTGCTATAGCATCCAACAAACTTCTACATCTGTAATGAACAAGCTCTATGGGAAATACGAATCCATATGACTTCTTAGAGCCTTCTGATTTATGTTCAACAGAAACTAACTGCCTACATATCTCCATTAGAACAACATTATCTAAACCATATCACTGTAACTTTAGAGGCTCCCCTTCAAATGCTCCAACTCTAATTTAGGTGAATTTTGGAAATTGAATAAAATAATAGGCATAGATGTTAATTACTTGCATAGCCTCTTCAGTAAGCCTACTACTTTCTTTACCTTTAAGCTGAATGACTAACCTTCCCAGGAACATGTCATTGATCCTTCTGAATTCTTCGACAAACCTTTTGATTTGCAAGTGTCTATAGTATTCACAAATTCTCATATCTTTAGTCCAGGGCTCATGGGGTAATCCCTCCCAATCCTTGTAGCATGCTAAGATGTAGAAAAGATAGGAGGTCATGTAAAAAGGGGTTATATTGGTTAAACTCAATAGTTCCTTGTGCAATTTTTTAGCTATCAGCTCGGCCCAATCAATATATTTCTCACCTCCAAATTTTTTTGGATAAAACAAAACATCCAATCCTCCCAATGAAAGGCATGCTCATTTCCCTTTACCCTGTTCAGGAGAAAAACTATATCTGCTATTTATTTCATGAAATGTTCAATGGTGAAGGGATTTGGTAACCATTAACCTCCTTTTTCCAACTTCAACAACCAAATCTGTGCAATGAAGGAATTGTATTTCTTCCTTTCCTTGTCATATTTGCGGGTTGCTTCTTCAAAGGTCCAAGGTTCATAGGGTTCCTTATGAGGAATTTTTAGGGCTACTATGATTGTCTCCCTACTAACCTTTACCAAAATTTCTCCTGAAGCATTTATGATACACCTATTTCTGGCATCGGATCTATTAGCACATTCTAACACTAATTCAAGGCATGTCAAGACAAGCGAAAAAGCTGCAGCCTCCAACAATCCACTGTTGACTAAATTTTTAGAAGAAGACCCATCTAGAGCATTTCTGACTCTTTCATTCAATTTTGTCAAGTTTACATTTACTAGTGAGGTATCACAAATTTCAGGAAGGGAGATAAACGAATGGGTTCCCTTTTCAACTTTGGGGAGCTTAGGCTGAAACAGAGGCATTTTAAGAAAAACAAAAGAAAATCCACAATATGTAGTAACCAAACTTCCTTTAGGGAAACCACAAACTGAAAGTTGTAAGAGAAAAGGAGTTTACTCACCGATTTACCGTGCATAAAACTCTTGTAATCACTTACCAAATTCTTGCTGCTTCCGCTCTCCAGAACAACTGATAAACAATTGATAATAAAAAGACTACTATTTATGATCAAAGTTGGTGAAGATTACAAGTAGATTTGGGTAGAATGGAATAATAAACTCACTTGTGCGAGAGGGTTTCTGATATGACATATTGCGATCTTTCTATTAACTCCCCTGTCAAATCGACATGTTCTTCCGTCTTTCAATGACCTCATCTAATTATCACACTTTTTATAATGATGACTCATATAGTATTGTGACCTGCCAGCTGTATTTCATCATGTCATGGTATGGCTGCACTGTCCCATCAAATGTGACGACTTTGGACTTATATGAACTCGTCCAAGAACTTGGGTTTGATAACTTTAAAAGAATTTGCCTATTGGGAATCAGTTATTCGAACATAATATTCCATTAATCAAACCTTCAAACTTGAACTTGAACTTGAACTTTGGAAGGTTCAAGGTTCAAGTTCAACTTTCACATATTATTGATTGAAAGACTGTCGAGTTAAAGACTACAACCTTTTACAATTCCCAACAACAATTGAACTTGAACTTGAACTGACTTAAAGAAAAAGGTTCAAGTTCAACTTCGAATAAGACATTTACCTGGACAAAACAACTGATCGTGAGTACAAAGAAAAATACAAGTGTAACAACTGGCTTTGACTGGGGACCAAGACTATACAGGACCGAGGATGAACCTGGAATCACTGGTTTTGTATAATGGAACCAAACTGATTAAAACAAAGGATGACTCAAACACAACAAAACCTTCTACCACCTAAAAGACACAACCAAAAACTTTATGTACAAGGGAGGAATAAACAACTTAGAGCTAGTATAATTTAAGATCTTGTCCATTATAAGACAGGGGCAGTTCATCTCCATTGATAAACCTTAACTTGAAAGCATTAGAGCCCAGTTCTTGAGAAACTTCAAAGGGCCCTTTCCAAAGGGATTCAAATTTTCCATGTGCTCCTCGTGGCTTACAATACTTCTCCCACCGCAAGACTTTATTCCCCTCCACGAACTTGCGTGGCCTAGCATGACGATCAAATATTTCTTTTATTCTGAGTTGATGGTTGGTTATGTGATCAACTAGGTCTGCCTATTCTTCCTCAATCTTGGATAGATACATAATCCTCTTTTCCAATGAACTTTGAAAAACTTTGTTCTCAATAACCCTTTGCAATTTAGTAGAAGCCAACTCTAATGGAAGTGATAACTATGCCTCTACACCACATACCAACTCAAATGGAGATATTTCAATGGCTCTTTTAGGAGAAGTCCTATCTTCCCACAAAGCTTCACAAAGCCTTTTATGCCAATCTTTTCCTCTCTCTTCTACTAACTTCTTCATTATATTAATCAAATTCTTATTTGTGGACTCAACTTGTCCATTTCCCTGAGGGAAATAATCTGAGGAATGTGACAAATGTATCCCGTGATCATAGTAGAATAACTGAATCTCCTTGGATTAAATTTTTTGTACATTATCAGTTACTATCTTGAGTGGAACTCTGAACCTTGTTAATATATTCTCTTTTAAGAATCTGCACACTACTTCAGATGTTTTTACCTATATTGGCACAACTTCCACCCATCTGGTGAAATAATCTGTAGCTGTGAGAATATGAGTATGCCTTCCATTGGAAGCTGGGTTAATAGGGCCAATGAAATCAAGACCCCATTTCTGAAAGGGTTCTTCAATGACTATGGGTTTTAAAGATAGGACAACTAATTGAGGTTTACCTAAAATAAATTACACTTTTCACAACTGGCCACCCATTTGTAGGCATCCTTAAACATATCTGACCAGTAGTAACAATTCCTTAATATTTTGAAAAGGCCGTTACAGTTGATGAGTAGTTCCCATGGTAAGCTTCATTGTGAAATGTTCGCAACAACTTCTGTTGTTTATCTGTATCTATGTACCGAAGGAAAATCCCATCTACCCCATTTTTTTATAGGATATCTTCCACGATAACATACTTTGCTGCTTTGAGTTCCAAGTTCCTTTTTTCATTACTTGTCAGATGATTGGGACAATCTCTGTAAGTCAAGAAATATGCAATGTTTGAAAACCATGCATCCTTCATACCAACGAATAGACAGTTAGGAAGTGTCTTTTCTTCTCTATTATTGACCATCAATTTACACAAACCTTGCCCCTTGACTAACTTGGTAGGATTTATTTCGAGATCAAATTCTTGAACTTTGCTACCCAAGTAGCTCTATTGTTTACGCCCACTTCTTGTTGAGTAAGAATTCTTTTCACAACAAGACTTGGGACATACACTATGGAATGTGAAAGGAGGATATAATACCGAAACTGCTTTACAACTTTTACCACAACAAAGGCCTGCTTCTTAGCTAGAGAGTAACACAGTTTGTGTTTTTTCAATGGTATGCTCATAAAGGATATGTGAACTTCTTCATTCTTCTCATTTTTTTGTAACAACACTCTAGACATGGTATGTTTTGAAGCATAGTAATATATAATGGAGTCCTTTTTAAAATATAGATGAATTAGGGTTGGGGCTTGGGCTATTGCTTCTTTTACATTCTCAAATGATTTCATGGTTGCTTCATCCCATTTGAAATTGTGTTTTTCACTCAAAAGGTCAACCATAGGTTTTGTTGTTTCAACAAACCCATGAACAAACTTGACCAAAAAGTTAACTTGACCAAAAAAAGATCTCATACCTTTGCAATTTATAGGGAGATATAATTGCTGGATAGCTTTAACTCTTTCTGGATAAATCTTAATACCTTCTTTTGAAACCAAATCGCCGAGCAATTTTTCCTATGTTACATAGAAAATAGATTTCTTCGGATTCAAGGAAACTCCATGCTCTTGACATCTCTGCAATACTTCCTTTAGGTCCTTTAGATGCTTTTAATGTCTTCTAGAAAGACTATCATATCATCTAGATAAATGGTGATGGTTTTGTTCAATAAGTGACCAAAAGTAGAATTCAGAGCCCGCTGAAAAGTGGCTCCAACATTGATCAGTCCAAAAGGCATTCTCCGGTAAGCGAACATGCCCCAAGGAGTAGTGAAAGCGGTCTTATGTTGATCTTCCTCTGCAACTGTGATATGATTGTAGCTTGAAAACCCATCGAGTAAAGACATCATCTCTAAGCTAGCTATTGTTTGGAGGATTTGATCCATCATGGGTAAAGCAAAGTTGTCTTTCAGACTAGATTGATTGAGATTCCTAAAATCCACACAGATCCTAATTTCTCCATTTTTCTTACACATAGGAACAATATTAGACACCCAAGTTGAGTGGTGTATTGGAAAGATTATGCATGCCTTAAGAAATTTATCAACCCATGTGAAAATAACATCAACCACCTTCGGATTATAAGTCCTTAACTTATGCTAGAAAGGGGATGTCCCGAGCTTAAGAGTGATATGATATTTGAAATGTCCTTCTCAAAAATTCTTTAGATCATCGTAGGACCAAGTGAAAACATCTTTGTACTCTTTGAACAACTTCATGAAGCGGCCTCTTTCATCAACATCATAACATACACCTAAGTTTATTAAATTAGGGTTTTACGCATCTCCAATGTTCACTTTTTCATATTCACTAGAAGGGATATCATCCAATTTTTCTGCTTGGTTTATGAAATAGTCTCTTCTATATAAAAAATCTTCTCGAGGTCTACCAATCCTTTAGGTATAGAATTACCTTTGATTTGAAGGACACCTTTCATCCAACTAGTCTCTTTATCTAGGAAAAATTCATGACATTCAGACTTTGAGCCTTCATAGTAGTTAGTGGAAAAATTATCCAACCCTTGCAAAAACTCATTTATGTGTGCATCATCCCTAAAGATTTTCCAAGAGTGAGCATTGTCAGGCACACTAGGCCTATGTATTATTTCAATATATAATAATCCTCGGTGAAGTCTGGATGTGGGATTAGCAGAGAAGCTGATCATGTGAGGGCATCGACTCTCGAGTTGTATTCTCTTGGGATAGATTTAATTGAAAATGCGTCAAACCATTCTATCTCATCCCATTCCCAGTTCTTATAGTATTTCAACCTTTCGTTCTTGGTAGAAAATAGGCTTCTAACCCGCTTTACAATTATTTCTACATCTTTGCGTGCTTTGAGTATCTTAATGCATTTCTTTTTGACCTCCTCAAGCCCCATCAATAGAGCTTCATATTCTATTGTATTGTTTGTATTCTCAAATTCAAGTTTGAAAGAGGAAGGGAATTTCTTTCCAGAAGGAGAAATAATTAACACACCTGCTCCTAAACCTGTTGTAGAGTAGCTTCCATCAAATTATAGAATCGAAGGGATGTCTTCATCTATAGAGTTAGGACTTGCAACATCACTTTCATGCATAATAACATAGTTAGCAAAATCTATCTCCTAGTATAAGATTTGGGATTTGGGATTTGGGATCTTCTAAGGGAAAAATAGTGTACTTGGATTTGGCTTCACAAAGTAAATTGAATTTCTTGTTGCCTATATGGACAATGGCTTGAGACCAATCCAATTTTATTTCACCACCTAAATCCCTACAAAAGGTTAGACTTAAAAGAATTCCATAATTGGTTGGGATATCTGCAACTAAAATAGTCAGCGTCAATCTCTTCTAAGGGAAAGCTACCAGTGAGACTTGTACGTCCTTGATCTGACCTACGAGTGGGACTTGTTTTGAATCCATGGAGTAGAATTTACCGAATGTGGCTATTATAGGGAGATCTAAGGATTTAGTTATAGAAGAAGGCATGATATTGTCGGAATCCCCAGAATCAATGATACAATTGTTCATCTTGAAACCGTGAATAAAAAAAGATACATAAAAAGGTTCCAGTTTCAACTTAGAAGTGGTAACAGAGGTTAGATTTTATACATGACCTTTCTCTGTTTTGCCTGTTCATTTTTTAGGCTTTTCTTTTATACACACATTATTAGTTTGTTGAGAATCAGATACAACAAAGAGCCCTCTAACATAATCAACCATCTTATCCAAATCTTGAGGATTCATTTTCAAGTTATCAACATGAGAGATCTAAATTCTAGAGGATTTACAAAAAATGACTATGTTAAAAGGGAGTTCAGGTTCAGACCTCTTCAAAACTTGAACTTCTGGGGATATCGACTTTTGTGCTTTAGGAGCTTCATTGGTGCAACTTCCAACATTTTTTTCTTGTGATGTAATTAAGGTAACACTTAATCGATTATTCATCTTTCCCTTGTGTTGCCTTCTACTCAAAATCGATCAAGAAGGATCCTCTAAAGTCACCAATATGTCACCACCTCTTTCAGAGTCTGATTCATACTCTAGATAGTAACTTAAGGATTTGCTAGGTGTTTCAGAGGATACATCTTCAACAATCAATTTTGTTGTAGCCTCCTTTTCGACTTCTACTTGTTCATGTCGTACATTTTTCAAGACATGTAACCCTCTCATGCTCATCTATGAGATGAAAAATACACATATTACTTTTACTAGGCACGGGTTCAACTTGAAGCCTTTGCTGCACAAGAGGCAAGTTGAATTGTTTGCCACCATTTGGGGTCCCTTGATTTGGATATTTGCGTGGAATATCTTGATAAGGACCTGTGGTTTTAGGAAATTGTCATTTTATTGTTATCAAGTCATTCATCAACCTCTTTATCACCGGGTCTGACGATGAGGAATTAGAGGTCTGATAACTGGGTGTTTGGACGTCTTTCCTCCATTTTTGGGTTGTGATTAAATCATCCTCTAACTCAATGGAAAGTGTTTGAGTGGCTTCAAGATTTGTTGGCCAAGCTCTTTTCAAAGGGAAAGAAATGTTAGGCGGTATCGCATTCAAAAAGAAACCCTTTTGGTTTTCGTCATTTGGTCTCCTTGCAACTAGAATCTTTTGAAGGGACTTATTGAACCTTGCTACGAATTCCTGCATGGGAACTTGTATTTCCTTCTTCCTTTGACTTAATTGTATCAAGAGAGAATTAACATCATCAAATGATTTGAACTTGGCTTCGAAAGCCATTTTTATAGTATTCCAATTGGTGATTGAGGCATGAGGTAAGTGATGGAACCAGTCTGTAACCGCATCCGTCAAGGTCTAAACAAACAACCTCACAATCACATCTTCAGTAGATATGGCCAAAACTCCATAGGCTGTATTAAAAGCATTTAAATGTTCCTCAGGGGATTTCTTCCCTTCTCCATTGAACTTGGGAAGAATATCCAGACCCTTTGGTAAGTTTCCCAAATTTTCTCCTAGACTGAAAGGGCCTACAACAACACCCTAGGGCTGATTTTGGGCCATAGCGGGCAATATAATATTTAGGGGTTGTAAATTTATAAAAGAGAGGATTAGAGTTCCTGGCGAAACCAAGGACTGGAAAGAAAAATTTGTAGGAGCTGTCTTGGTGGGAGAAGAAGGTCTGCTAATTGTTTTATACCACCTTTCTCTAGAGGGAGTTTGGGGTATAAATTCAAGTCTCGCCAAGTCTTCAAAATCTATTTCTATTAGACCTTTTGCCCGATCTCCTCTAAATTATATCTTTTGTCAGCCAATTTTAAAATGAACTCTGATATAGTTGGCCCTAGAAATTGTGTTCACGACAATGGCTTCATGGGCGATATGTATTCCCCTTATTCTTTCACCAATTTCATCCTCTCTTTAAAGAACTTGTTGAACCTAAAGGTATTTTTGATTATCTATTCTATTTGCCCAAGCACATGCGTTAAGGTTTGAAATGAGGTCTTCTTGTGTGTCTTGGAAACCTAAATTTGGTTGTAACATGAGTTGCCCATTCATGATAGGAAGAATAATTTTATCATAGCATATAAATACCTGACTCCACAACAGAGTCACCAAAAACTGGTAGTGAACAGTTTTTCCTTTTTAAAATTAACTTAACCTATTCTCACAAATATGGAAAAACAATTACAATACTAACAATTGAGTTTCTATGATAGCAAAATATTTGTAGTTTTTCAAGGTGCAACTACCTTGCAAGAAGTTCTTCAATCCAATTTTATTGCAAAAGAATGTAATTCAAGGGTATTTTTAACCAGAAAATACAAAGGCATAACACTCGATTCATCACTATGAATAGAATGTGCAATCTTAAAAACCATTTGAATCTTATGAGAATAATCAACCACATGATTATAGCTAAGATCATTCGATGACTTCTCTCTGTTGCTTTAGATATAAAAGAAACACATATGATAAAAGAAAGCACCTTCACATATAATCTACTTCCGTAGGAAAATAAACTATATACATTAATGAACAATAGTATCCACCACTCAGATAGCCTTAATAAAACCACATGATTCTATATATATTTCATCATATAAGTTTATCAAAAGAAAAGCATAGATATCAAAAATTAGTTTTTGGTATCACATAGAGTTGACCTTCAATTAGTTTTAGGTTTAAACATATATAGCCATGCAAGGATATAATTGACCATAGTCAAAATTACTCCACTAGGAGTAGACAGTTTATCAGTTATCATAACTAACTAAAGTACTCAAAGGATAAAAAAAAATGAAACTAAAATATGGCGCCAGATGCCCACTAAGCTCTTCCAGGCATCCATGACCCCTAAGATTTCTCCGACCGGATAGAGATCAGCCGAGCAGCCTTACATTTTTTATATGCGGAGGTAAATACAGAGATGATCTGTTGATATGGCAACCTGAGGTACCTGACTGGCTTTTCTTCTGTTTCGACACATTTCTTATCAATCCACTTCATATCCCCTTGAATGATATCCTTTTTGATTTCTAACTCTTCGAGAAAATCTTTGATATGAAAAATCCCTTGAGCAATAACCTCGTTTCCCCATTCAATGCATTCTTTTAATACGTAGAGAATTTTGTCATCCAACCCTAGGACTGGTTGTTCTGCAAGCCATATTTCTACACTTATTCCATCCACAAGACCTCTTTGGTCCAGTTTCCTTTCTCATTTTCCCAAGACTCTATGTTTGACTCAATATTCTTGGTTCTATTAATGAATTCTTGATAAAATTCATTCAAATAGTTGACGTGTTTGACTACCTCGATCTTGACATGCTCTGCCCATTCCTTAAATTATTTGGCAATTGCTTTGTTCCTTTGCACCTAGTCCAAGAACTTTTGATTGATCGGGGATTTTATGTCAATTGAGCCGGGCATTTTATTTAGAGGAAAAGGTTTAGGATGTTCGATGGCATAGATATACTGAGCCATATTCTTCATAGTCTCCTTCATCTCTTTCTTGTCTTTAGCATCCTTCCATACTCTGTTGGAAATTTCCTGTTCGATACCTCAAATACCCTATTGTCTTTCCCTAGGTCCACTTTTGATATCTATTAATCATGTATAGTGAAATCATTACTATCTTTATTATCGATTGGCTTGGAAATTTCTTGCATCCAATTCCCGGTGTCTACATCAAATTCAAGCCTGGATTCAGTTTTGGTCTCTTTACTCTTGGGAGTTTACCCAAACATTTACTCACTACATCTTCGATGGGTAACGAAAGAGGCACAACACTATGATTTTTTCCTATGGAGACCTCCATAGGCAACAATTTCTTCCCTTTCGTACTTCTTGAGCAAGTCACTCGTACACTAGGCTCTACTGTGTGATGACCTTAAAATTTTGGTGAGCTTGGTTCATCCTTAGGTTTAGAGTTACCTACAACAGAATCATTAACAACATGGTTGGTGGAAATAAAGACTTTTCCTGAAGATCTATTTTTCTTTTCTTTCACTTGCTATCCTAGTGTTTGAACAACTATCTTGAGAGCTTTCTTCCCCTATAACCAACTCTCTATTCTTTTAATCACATCGGTTGTTCTGGATTGCAAGTTGTCTTCTTCCCTTTTTCTCCAATCTATTTCTGGAATGGGGAGGCCTTCAATCTATTCCAAATACTAAGGGTCTAACACATCTTTGTTCTCATCTTCTTTGACCTCATCTATGTTCAAACCTACCCTAAATGTTACTATTTGTTTTAGGGTCAATTTGGACCATAACCTTCTCCTAAATTCAAAATCATCTGAATAGTTAGCCCAATAATCTTCTAGCTCTGGTATATGCATGAATGTGGATGAGACACTGAGATTAGCTTGAGAAAACCCTCCATAATCAAAATTATTCCTTGAGGTGTAAGGCTTCAAGTTCATATTTTGAAGATCACCTTCCATTTCTATACGATGCTACAAACTTCTACATTTGTAATGACCAATCTCTATGTGAAATAACACTCCAGACGACTTCTTAGAGCCTCCCAATTTCTATTCAATGGAAAATAACTACCTACATATCTCCATTAGAACAATATCTAAACAATATCATGGTAACTTTAGAGGCTCCCCTTCAAATGATCCAACTCTAATGTAGGTGAATTTTGGAAATTGAATAAAATAAAAATCATAGATGATAATTACCTTCATAGCCTCTTCAGTAAGCCTACTAATTTCTTTAACTTTAATCTCAAAGACTAACCTTCCTAGGAACACGCCATTGACCCTTCCGAATTCTTTGAAAAACCTTTCAATTTTCAAGTGTCTATAGTATTTGTAAATTATTAAACTCAACCAAAAAAAGGTTGATTGACCATCTCCCCAACATATACTAATTGATCCAAACACAAAAAGGTGTCCTCCTTAAGGTAGATTGTCTACTGTAATACTTTGGCCATGAATTTGGTGTTGCTTCAACTACACAAATAAGGTGATCACCCAAAAAAATACTCACTTCTTCTGCATATTAAGGGTTAGTGAAGTATGTTACATGTTAGAGCATGACCATCCTATGAATAAAAGAGCACTTACATTCATAGAATGGCCATGAATACTAAACAATCTTCAAAACTATAAAAACAACACACTTTCCTTATGTCTTTCAGCAACAACTTTGGAAAATGTAAATAAAATTTTACCTTAGATCATCCACGGTGTTAATAAATGTTTTATCTTTGTATTTAGATCATCCAAGCATTGAGCTCAGCCAATAGACTTATTCAATCATGCAAGAACACCAAGAAATTGTTGAAAACGTTGTTTATTTGATCATAGTCTGTATAACTTATGTCAGATTCATATCCCCTTTTCTCCTTATGTCTTGATCAGGATATATAAGGTGTAAGACAACTATTCCAATAGATTCCATTTGGTTTCATTTGTTTACAAATGTATTTAAGCCTTTAAACAAGCTTTCCCTCCTAATTGGCACTAGCTGTTAGGATTTAAATATTTAAATTTTAAACTCTAGTTAAATAAACTCCTATAGACCTATAACTTTAGCATGGGTCATTATGTGACCTTATTACATCATCAAACTCTCTAAAATCCTAATTAACCAACCTAGGCATCATGTTTTCCTATTACATGAACTTGGTCCTATGGTCCTTATTAGGACCATTGAGACATTTACCAATACATTTGAATCCCATTACATTTTGTGGCTCTATTGGCCAATTTGAGAACAAGCTCAAAACTCCCCTTATGAACCACATTTACAAGCAAAATGACAACTACATAGATCCCATAATCCATGCTTATCCCTATCTTCCAAGAAGAGAGACTCTACACTCTATGAGCTATCCTAAAATTCTCTTCACCCCAAGGATACTCTTCCCTCCCAAGGGTGATTTTGGACTTGCTCTCCCACAAAACATGCAAACAAAAATATTCAATGATAGAACAACAACAAGCATTCAAGAACTTCATTCCAACACATAAATGAAAACATAATGCTACATAAGAACTTAGTTTCCTCAACACACACAATGCATACATTTCACTACATGGGAGAAATGAAACCAACCTCTTCTCCAAGCTATGGTAAAGTGATAAGTTTAAGGAGATCTCCCTAATTTCGTTAATCCTTCTTCCTTAGCCAAATGCTTCACTAAAACTCTAGTTGTATCCCAAAATTGGAGAGTGGGTGAACAACCCAAATTTTCTCCAAAGTTCCTCTAAAAGGCTTCTCACACACTTTCCAACTCCCTTGGGAATGATGTGAGTTCCCATTGGTTGGTCTTCCCAACCTCTTACCACTTACTAAAAATGGTTCCTAAAAAGGTGGCTTGGAGAAAGTAAACAAGTTACTTACACACAAGAGGGAAGGTTGTCTACCCAAGACCAACTTTTCAAAAGTTGATTTTCGTCCATCTTGGAAAACCATCTTTTTGAAGGACTCCTAAATCAAATATGAGTGGTCCTATGGTTTAAAATGACCCTTAACCATAGGTATATCAATTGGAATTGCTAAAATAATCCTAAACTGAACCCCAAGAGTCAATTTGACCCCTCAAAAATACACCTAAAGTTTACCTACGGGTTCAACTTGATTTGACCACACCCAAGGTTCTCTAACCAAGTGGCCTACATGGGAATACTACAAGGTACTTGTATGAATTGGTTTTACACAATCTCATTCAAATGGACATGTCATTGCCAATTCACACAAAACACAACACAAGTGTCAAGTGAAAGCACAAAAATAAATATCACAAAATACACATGGCATGTCCATTTAGGAATTTACATGATGAACAAAAATGCAAATTGAACAAACACGCAATAATCCATATTTACGAATAAAAAACATCACATATGAGGTATTGTCTCTTCAATTAGATGCAACCTTGGCTTCACTATCACACATAGGTTTGGCTATAGTTCTCCAAATAATTCCATGGTCACTTTCCTGCACATCTCAACTCGAATATCCATAGTCCAAGAAATAATTTGCATTTATTTAGCATTTAACTAACATTTCCACATAACCAAATCGTAGCTCAACATAATAGAACAATTTAACACCTTTCCAATGCAATTTCCACATGAAACTACATGCATATATAGATAACATTTAAGCACCTAACATTAAATTATAATATGACCACATCTCATTATAATATGAATTCATTTTCTATTTTTCCAAATAATTCACATGAAGACAAATACTCAATTGTATTATCATTGTAATCATCTAAGCCAACTATCCATAATGTAAGCATAAAAGTATCATAATATCATCAACAAGAGTATGGAAAGAAACATAAAATAAAGTGCATCACAATCTAGTGATATCAAATTCCTATCATATAGGGTCTAAATCCATCATGCATCAACATAATGTATAAAATAGTAAGTTTATCATGAAGATAAATAAAATTCTACGATGGGCTCAGGGTAGGGCCTCATAGAACAATCATCTCACACTTTTCTAAAATAGTTTCCTAGATTTTGTTGACAATCTTTCTCCATGCAAGAAAGCTCCCACTTTTTGAACATTGGAAAATTATATGATTCCTTTCTAGCCATAAATTCCTTATGATGAATTTTGGGCCAAGAATCTCAAACTTCCCCAAAATTCAACTAAAGAGGTGGTGTGAACACAAGAATGACTCCAGGAACCCCACCACAAGTGTCAAATCCCCCTTGAATAGGTATAGTGAAATAAAATATGAGAAGAAAACTATTCACTAGACCTACACAAAACATAGATTGAAGACCTTGGAAGCCTCTATCTCTTATATTCTCCTAGGTAAGAAATCTATTATTAATGACTAGCTAGAGGAATAAGTTGCACTTAGACCAAGAAAAAATATTCCAAACTTTCTTCCACTAGGGCACACCTCCCTGCCCATGCAATTTACTATCCAAAGCTAGGTAGCTAGAGGCAAATGAAAATTTACCCTTTGGATCTAGACTCCAAGAAAAAAAAAATATACCTTCAAGATCATTGCAAAGTCTACCAGCTAAAATCCTTGCTAATTCCTAACGATTCTCTTTAGTTCCCCTAGTAGGCCAATCCTGGGGATATTTCTAAGAAGTAACTTCCAAATGCCCCCTTATCATGGTGGTCTTAAAATCTACCACCCTATTCCAACCAACCTCACATGAAATATTGCAAATGGGATGAAGATGAGGATACTGAGAGATAATCGAGGGATGGCCATCCCAAGAATCATGCTAGAATAAATCTTCAGAAACCTTATTGAAAATCCATAAAATACCCTCCTTAATGAGATTAGCCCCTCTTTTGAGAGTATCCCAAATCATGGACCCTTTCCCCATCAAATTACACCATGGAACATTTTCACTATTAAATCTTATGAGGTACTTGTGGGTAATAATTTTGGTCCAGTCCTGATCTTGACAAGTGCACCATATCGACTATAGATTTGTAGAAAAAACCTATCCAATCATAACTACAAGCCAAATACCAGAACCACCTTCTTTCTTAGGCCTACATACTAAGTCTGTTATTCCACACTATTAGTGATATCTTTCCCATTAATTTTTATGCCAAAATTTTAATCATGTCATATAGTGATATTTATTCTTCTTCTATGATATTCAATAATTTTTGGGGTTATTCCAAACCAATTTGTTTTTGGTGCATTTTAAATATAGTTTGATAAATATCCTTAGAGATCTCTATTTAACTAAGGTTGGGGTCTCATGGAAGGGGAATCCCTAAATAATAGAGGTGGAGTTTCTTGCATTCTTTTACGAATATTTTAAAGCTATTGGTCCCATGAATTTTGTACCCTGGTTAAGCTTAAAAGTTTAAGCTCCAAAACTTAAGAAAGATGGTGGTCTCATGAATGGAATATCTTTGTATTCTATAAACTATGATGTGATACAAATATTTAAAAAAAAGTTCCCTCCAAAATCATTTTTAACAAAAATCTGAATTGGATGTTTGAAAAGTGGAAAATTACATTTCTAAGTTGGCAAGGCAATTTATAGCCTACCCCATATTCACCCACTCAATTATGCAAGCCAAAAAACTAGGAGCTTCTATTTTTTAGGAAAATATTCTGAGTAATCCTATACCATAAAAATAATTTCTTCATAGGACCTCCTCTTCCTAAAAAATAGAAGCCCACCCATGGGACCCATTCCTAAGTTGCAATTCATGTAAGATCTTTTTTTTCCCCATATCCTCTTACCTTAACATCTTTTATCACATGACTATTTCCTTTTTGTATGCAAATAATAGTTGTTTGTTTTCTTTTCTACCTTTTTTACAAGTTTTATGAAATACTTATTTGGTTAAGTGACCTCTCAATTGATTATAAACACTTCACCCATCTAGGCATTTGTCTCAAATAACTCCTGCTTCAACATCAACACACCATGTTTCCTTTTGCATAAGCATCAACATCAAATCTAAGCCCTTTTCCTTCATGTGACTTTTTGGAGTAAAGAAGGTTGTTATTGGGAAAGAATAGTATAAATTTCCTCCTTTATGTGCTGGATTTTTTTATGGATCTACACACATAGACATGTTTCTCTTTTTTCCAATTCCCCTTTTATACACTAATAATATATTTGTGGGTGATTCTCTGAATAAATACAATTTGTCAAGAGAAAAATTTAGTTATCTAGAATTATCTTCTTTTTTCTTTCCACTTTTTTTTGTATGCATTTGTATTCCTACGAGTCACTTTCTTCTAAGCTTGTTTAGAAAATTGATTTCAAGCCTATATCTTGTCATAGGTAAATATAGAAGTTGGAATTGTATGTTGAAATTTGCAAATTTTTTGTTGTAAAGTAGTCTAATTCATAATGTGGATAGAAAAAACATATAAAACAATATTATTAATCCATTTGTTGATGACAAAGTATTGTGAGATGCTTATAAAGCATTATGTTTCCATATAACATTCCAAACTACCCTACAAGAAACTAACTCCCAAATAATTACTAACTTAATTCAATAAAGTGACAATTAAAATCTAATCCCCCTTAATGTTTACATTACAAGACAAAATGTGATAATAAAACACACACATATTCTTTACAAGTTTTTCTTTGAAAAAACTATCCCTAGACTAGGTGGAACTCCATCAAGTCACCTCATAACCCTCATATGGGTTTATCTTTAAGGTAAACCCACAAGTTCTTAAACTACCATATCCTCCAACTTGTGAATCAAAGATCTCCCAAATTATTGAATACAAATCCATTTCAAACTACATCCACATTGCTCCATCAAGTTGTCTCATGCCTATTAAAGAGAATAATTCCCAAGATCCAAAAACTCCTAAAATATTTGGGCAAGAATCCATATCAAGCTTACACTGAATTTCTTCCTATCTTCAAACAAACTTTACAATATATGAATTCTTCAATGCTATCAACAAATGAAAAAAGAATATACATACAAAAAATAAAAAGAAATGCTTCTCATGCAAAGCAGCATATCTAAATGAGAATCTAACTTAAGATAATAAAGATCCTCCAACCTCTAATACATTGAGCCTCCAATATAAGCATATTACAAATCCACTTAATGTTGCATGAGAGTACTTGTAGGTACCATGAAGTGTGATGGGATTTAAAAATGATGTTTTTGATATTAAACAACAATAAAATGATGGAACTGACCCTTAAAAAGACAAACCAAAAAGACCATTTACAAAAAGGTCAAAATAGATCACTAACAACACACTACAAAAAAAATAAAATAATTAGTATCCCACATCAAGAGTGGGTAGACAACTCACCCACACCATGGAGAGGAGAATAATAAAATAAAGAATAATTTTTCCTATCACTGTAGACAACCGTCTAGGCAATACTATCACTAGGATTCATGCCACAAGGGGGAGCAAGTGGTGGAACCCTTATTGTGAGATTATTAGCACATTGGATTGAGTGATAGCAAGTTAGAACTTCATTAGCCAAAGTTTGGAGTAGAGTATGCAACCAGAGGGGGATGCACCAACAACAAGCAGTGGAGAAGGATCTATCAAGTCTAAGGAGGCCAGATCAACAACATAAGCATCATCCTGAGGGGAGTCATTATCACCCTATGAAGAGTCATCAAAGGAAGAATAAGAAGCTAGGGCATTCAAATGATCATAATTAGCATCCATCCACGAAGTGGCAAAGCCTTTATGGTGTGAAAGAATAATTTTTTTCTAGGTGATAATTAGAGAAGCACTAATGACATCAAAATGATGAACCCTCATAATCTAGCGATTGGGTCTATGGTCCATCCCCAACTGTGAGAACCAAATCCCCTAGAGGAGGTGCAAAGATGTCAATGTAAATTAAAATACATACAAAGGTAGAGAGACCCATAGAATATGTGGTATCACACACCTTCAAGAAATGGTCAATAGAGTTCCCAATGGACTCAAAACAAGAATTTTCCCAAAAATGAAAGGGAAGATGAGAAAGACAAACCCACATTGGAGGCACATTGTATGGCTCAGTAAGAAAGTTGAAAGAGACTATCCAAGGTTTTGCATGAGAGATATGATGTTTTTTTATTTGTTTTATTCTATTTTTCACAAAACATTTGAATGAATGAGTTTTAATAATTTCCATGAGACCATAATCTATGGGACCAAAAGTAGAGTCATTAATAATTTTCTAGTTGGTTTTGTTGCGAGCACTTCTATTGTAGATCATGATCAAGGAGCCTATAGTTTTGTAAAGTCTTGTGCTCCTCAAATATAGCTCATGTAAACTACTCAACTTCAAATTGTCCTTATATTGTGCACAAATATCCTCATATGATAAACACTCAAAGATGAAGTTCCATTCAATTTCTACAACCCCTTTATTGCAAAAAAGACAACCTCCTTCCTCCCACTTCTCACAGACAAGTTCCTTCCTCCCACTTCTTAGGGACCCAGTTCTGATTTGTGTAACCAAAATTCTAGTGCTCTTAGGTAGTATTTTTCATCATGCTCACGCAAGGGTTTAAACTATTTGATATATTGTTCTTTTTTTGACCAATTTTCTTTTTACACGTAAAAATTATAATTTTTTAAAAGTTAAAATTGTTTATCTCTTCATTATTGTTAGGGTAATATTGAAAATCAATGTCCCACTTGCTGGTCCATTTGTTTTCTACTTCATCCAAGTCTTCTTCCTGTATTTTAATTCTTCTTCAACAATTATTTTGGGCTAGTGTTTCTTGTCCATATTTTTAACTTTTTAAAACTAACTTAGCAAAAAAACTATTGTTGATGCCTTTGTTGGAAACATTATTTCTTCTGCTAAAAAAATCTCATAAGGAAATATTGACTTGACCCTGAGACTACTAACGATTGGATGCTTTTGGATTTTTTCTAATTTCCTATGCTATTGGTTTGACATGCTACTCCTCTGAATCACACAACTATAAATGACAATATGTTATATATGACATTTAATGAATTAATGTGTTTTGTGGATACTCATGGTTGATATATCTCATAATGTTATAAATGATGATTATGTAGATGAATTCCTATTTTAAGATACTAACTTGCAATGAAAGGATTGCCTACTAGCCTACATCCAAAGAAGGATCTTCCCTACAACCCATGAGGAAGTAGTCACGAAGGCATTGTTCAAAACACAACTAGGAAGGAGCTCTATTGATATTGTCACTAATTAATAAGTGCAGTCTAAGATGTGGAGGAGTTTTTAGGATAGTGGATTCATGCTTCATTATGGAATTAATTCAATCATTTCATGTTTCCTATCCTTTCTATTTGCACTTACATAAGAGTTTACTTAGGATTGTGACTCTTGTCAGTTTAGTTGTTACATTCAATTTATACGAGAATCAGTCACCCTCAGTATTAGGGAGGATTGTCAAGTGCTCATAGAAGATTCTAAGATATAATTTGTCCACTCTCTTGGGACAACGTATGAAGTCTGATCTTGTCATAATTTGGGAGATCTTTGAATTCTTGATAGATGCTAGATTCTACTCGCTTTCCTAGTTGATTAAGTGAAATCATTACCTTGTTATAAATTTTTTGAGAAAGAATAAAGTGGATAATTGATGATATCCTGAGCTAAGCCTATGTTGTGATTAGAGGTTGAAACCCTCAAGCAAGGGCCACTTGAGGTAGTGTAATCTTCTTTATTGTTTCTAGTATTAGATAAGTTGTTCATTGCTTTGATAGATTAGTTTTTTTGATTGTTCTTATGTTCAATATATATAATTTTTGAATGGTATCAATATTGTAAAAATGTGAATTAAATACACAACACAATTATAATGTTACACCACCCTCAACCACTGCAGAGTCACTTGTTAGTTACCCACAACCTTTATTGTGCAAATATGTTTATATTCCAACATTATTGATGTTTTGGCTAATTGCTTGAATTTAGTTAGTTCCCTTTACATAACTGATAGGTAGCTTAGGATGTACTTGACTGCACATATAGTTCCATCATCATCCAACTAGATGTGACTGGTTATAATTAAATGAATCTCTCAATGATAATAGGTAAACACGACACTTGTTGGTCCATTAACTATGTGCATTAGGTTGTTTACATAAACCTATTGTAATTAGAAAAAGTCAATCAACATATAGACACTAGTAAATTTTACCCTAAATTTCGACGAGCATTGGTCGCATTTTCTACAACAATTGGTCAAATAGATGACTAAAACTGTCGTCGATCTTTTTTCGTCAAATTTTCTACATGGTGAATAATAGTCACAATTTCGACCAGTTAAGTCATCGAATTATCCACTGAAACAATCCCTTGGAACTGGAAGAATAACACCATCACCTCGTCGAAGTCAATTGGTGTGAAGGTCGAAATTTTGACCTTTATGTCCTCGAATTATCCACCCTTGTTCTTCGAACAGACCGTTGAATGTATAGCATGCTGGTCAAAAATAGTATTGTGTAAAGGTCGAAATTGCGACCAATCCAAACTTTTGTTTAAAAAAAAAATGTGGTACACCATTTTCAATATATTCCTACTTTTAGTTGAATATATTGGTTGTCTATAATTAGCATTGCAATGTCAAATGCAGCATGAATGTTAGCATGGTTTCTTGCTTCTCAAAGCCATTTAAAATTTGTTGATATTGATATTTGATGAGGTTTGTTTGAACCATATATTTACAAACTTAAGTTCAAACAATAGTTGTTTATTTATCTAGATTATTAGACGGTTTTAATGAATGACTAGTACTGGTCTAAAAATTTGAAGTATTCCTGATTGCATCTATTTTGTTGTAGCTATAATATAATCTAGTGAAACAAAATCTGATTAATATTTTGGGACTTACCTATTAGCATCAAAAAGTTTGCATTCAGGTCTTAGTTTAGTTTTCTAAACTGTGATGTCTCCATCATATCCATGAAACCAAACAAGCATAAAACACATGTTTTGGACCAGGTGAGGCAGACCTAGGACACTTTCAAGTTAGTTAGGAAGTAGAAGTATCAATTGTACATAGCATTAAATAGTTACAAATAGTTAGTCAATATTGAAGGATGTTTTATGAACCATGTAAGTAATTGGCAGCAAATATGAATAAGAATAGCATCAAGGAAATCAAAGTTGAACTAATATCATATCTATGAAAGTCATCTTATTTATAAGACTTCACAATAAACAACAAGACAAATCATTTGATATCAAGAGAAAAGATTGTATTCCATTGTTGATAAGAGTGAAAGAGTAAGCATGGTACCATTGACAACACCACTTTGATACATGAACGGTACATGAGAAAACCAAGTGATCAACTATGTCTTAAATATAAGTGCTACTCTTCTGTTCATGGGTTCAAGACTTGAATCAAAACAACTAAACCATGAATACAAAATAGTTATGAGATAACAAGTAGATGATCTTGATATTAATAACAACAATATATCACAAAGATTGCCAACAACAAATTGCAATCCATATATCGACATTTCCATAACATCGACTTGTTATATTAATGAGGTTATGAGTTAACATCAAGTGATACATATACTTAATCAAGATTGACATAAGCATAAAGCATAAAATCTCCATAATCGCCGATCAAAGGAGAAGTTATTGAGTTAATCGTGTGCAAAAGATAAGATGATGAAACAATGCATTAAGCACCAATTAACATAAAAGGTGTGGATCATGATTGCCAAGAGTTAAATAATTAATTGCTAAGTGGTTTAATTTACTAAGGATTAGTGAAGAGTTGCAGTCTTTCATATTCACATCCTTTTGTAGCATATTAAAGAGACATCAATATCATTCCAAATGAAATCAACTCATTCAATCGGGTTATTTTATATACATTACAATTAGCATTGCAATGTCTATAACAAGCTGCCAAATCAGTTTTATAGGTTAATCAAACTTTGGTTCATTGGTGATAACTTGTTCATCAATCCACGATAGTTATAGTAAGCATTTCAACAGGTCAACCATATTGAACTATCCTTGAACAATAGCTTTGGAAGGGTGAGTTATTTGAGTATTGAAGCCATGACTTGTCATTTTTGGGTGAGTGCTTGTTGTAACACCAACTTTAAGAGTATTTCAACTTTAAAAGCAATTTTTTCTAATTCATAATCCGGTTGTTGTGAGTTGATGAGGTTTAAATTTGTAGGTCTTGTCTACTGCTTGTTCATTGAGGTAGTGTCTTATCTTTTGTGCTTGTGGAGAAGGGAATTTACCACCCTCAAGATTGAAATCTCAAAGACGAATCGGCCCAACACCACCTCACTTCTACTAGCACTTTGGTGAGCTAAGGCTATCAATGACACTAATAGACTAAATATAATTTAAGACTTACGGGAAATGCAAGGTGGAATAAAGAAACTGAATTAACTAAGCTATGCTAACTAAATTGTATGCAGTGGAGTGCAGATTTGTTGGAAGAACCACAAAAGTTGGTTGTTTGTTGATGGAGACTAAGCCCGGATTGAGACACCAGTCATTATGAAAGTGATTTGATCCATGGAAGTGGAGATTTGGTGATGGAATGTGTATGGGGGGATCATTTATGAAGTTTTTGTGCTATTGTTTTAATTTGGGAGTGAGTTTAGAGGTCCTATTGAACAGGCCCTAGATTAGTGACCCTAGAACCAAGGGTTTGGTGGCAAATGAGTTGGGTGAAGGGTAGAACCTTGTAAGTTTGGGATCCATTATTTCTCAACCTCTAGAAAGACTATTTTAGTATTTGGAGTCATGGGAGCAAGTGGAGTTAGGGGTTGCTTTGTAAAAGTGGAGAATTAGGCCTAGTTAGGATAGGCTAGGGGTATTGGATCTTGGGTATGGTCCAAAGGAGAATTGGCTAAAACTTTCAAAGGATTTAAAGATCCCAAAAGGGTATCAGAATCATGTATTAGTTTCCTTAGTTGTTTGGGGAAAGTTGGAGGAAAAGTCAAATTAATGACTAGCGAGGGCTACTAGCTTCAAGGACTCATTGTGTGTGTTGGATAGAAGATGAGTGATCCAGACTTAATGGGTTGATGAAACATGGTAGATAGGCTATATGGAGGTGTTTCATGAAGTGAGAACAAAGGTTGGGGCTTTGGGTGAAGATATGGTGTCTAGGAGGAACTAGGTACACTTGGGAGACAAGTCATGGAGGGACATTGAGGTAAAGAAGCTATTGTAAAGTGGAATGGATTTTCTATCTGATATGATGAAGATGGATACCACACACCAGCTCTGCATCAGAACATTTCTTTACACTATAATAATAAAAAAAAACTATTTCAAATCATGCATATTGAATCCTTTAATTGACTAGTATACATGGAAGCCTAATAATATTTAATTGATGATAGCTATTAAAATATGTTAAATGGTGATGAAATAATCAAATCCAAATAATAAAGAAGATAATTTATGCAAGACAATAAATAAATGTCTTTAGAAGAGTAAAGAAACATTGAATATTTTAGTTGATTAGTTACTCAAAATAGTACACAACTCACCAGCATACTTTGTACAATAGTAAGATTCAAGTGAGCTAAATTATTCATAATCTTTAGAATACCAGTTGCCACTTCTTCAAAATTGATAGGAAGCATATGCGCTGCTTGTAGCTTCAAATCAAATAATTAGAGTAACCCTAGTCACTTCAATAGGTGAACAAAAATTATCTATCTTGACTCAAATCTAAGCAAGATGCTTCCAAAAGTGTATATGGCTTGAATAGATAAAATGAAAATCACTAAAACAGTGAACTTGAGGTCAATATAATTCTTTTTTGTAGTATCAAAGCTCACCCATGCAAAGGGAAATAAAGGGGATTTTAGGGAGATGATATTCATTTTTGTTTATAACAAATGTGAATTCATTTGAGTGTGTTGTCCTTCAAGCACAACTTGTCCTTAGGTCAATAGCATCAGAGCACCTCATTATTGTCTATCAAATCCTAGTCGTATTAGAGTTGCTCATCTAAATCCTTCTTCAAATTTTGCATGTCTACTCACACAAGTTCCACATGGAGAAAGTAAGCTCTAGAAGTTCATGAACCTTGATCTTACTTATCTCTATATCTCAATAGAAGATGGCAGACAAATTGATAGCAAAGATGTAGGAACAAAGGGATGATTTGGAGAAACATTATGAATGGATATAGGCTATAAGCATGAATCCATATTAGAATGTCACATAATATCATATAAACAACAAAAACACCATTATAAACTTGTAATCATAGCATCATGATCATACCATCGTATCATCATATGCTTCAAGTTCAACATCAAAATATTAAAATGTCAAATGATAAATCATAACATCAAGTTCAAGTAAAGGAAATAGAGCCTATATAACCATATTTGTTTGTCATACCCTTTTTGTAAGGAACTCAAAAATTATTCAAATTAAACAAGTATGAACTGTAAGAGACTAAGAAAGAAGGCAAAGGTGTTACCTCACTAGGATGATAGTAATAATGAGACAAAGAACCATGAAGAATAAATCCAAGGAGACCAGATTTGAACATCCGGGTTCAATCAAATTCAAAAATTGGTTTGCCTTCATAGCATTGTCAAGTCAATAGCATGAGCATTATTTTGTGTCTAGAGTGTCATCAATGTTTTTAAATGTAGAATGAAATGGTTGTAAGTATGCATTTCTGCCACATGGAAATGATTTTGAGATACAGACCTGTGCAATCCAATCTCCTAAGGAATAGACAACACCACTTATCACCATCTTTGCCAAAATAGGATTTGTCATAAAGCGATGTTAGAATAGTTACTAAAATGGTCATAAATTATGTTCTTATAGTAAAAGAATACTTTGACTTAAGAAAAAAACTACACAATATTAAAACATGACATTGTGCTTTAAAAACTAAAATGGTACCTGTAACGAAGAACTTCATTTCGACTTGCTAATTGGTTGTCACTATTAACTCTAAGCTTGTCTTTAAAGTTTGAGCTTCACTTGGTTTCGAGAATAGTTTAATATTCTCTACTAAACAAGGCCAACCACATGAAGGTGGAAGCTCATTTGCCCCCCCCCCCCCCCTAACATCACTCTAAATTCCCCATTAACATTTAATAAAATTCATTCATCCATTTTTGAAATATAACATTCAATCATTATAATCACATGATAACATTCATTAACACATAAAATTCATTAACACACAACATTCATGAATAATTCATTAACACAAAATTCATGTAAAATAGGCCCAAACCATGTAATGAGGATGGAGCAATGTGATATATCCTCTCATTAACACAAAAATCAATGTTAATTGGAGGTAGCTCATTGGGTACCCATTCTTTCTCAATGTGTGTGTACCGAAAGGGCACCTTGATGTCGCCTTTGGTCTCATCATCATAAGAACATGACCCCCCATAAGCAAGGAAAAATTGCATGCGTTTATCAAATTTTTTTTCTAATCTTTTGACCTCTAGTTGATCTCCCTATTTTAGCCGTACTACATGCAGAACTTTCATCTAGCATTCCCTCATTTCCCTCATTCGATGTAGATAGATCTGACAAGTACCTATTTGGTGGGTCCTGCAATCCATCAAATGAGATATTGTCACGTCCCCGCTTCAAATATAATTTTGATAATATTTAAATAATATATATATAGAATAATCAAGTCGTGACCCATACGTACAGTTCTTCTTTGTCTATACGTGAGAGATATAAAATGTACTAAGTTGAAAGTGATTATATAATTATATTTCTATACGGTTCTTCTTTGTCTATATATACATTATATGATTATATAATATGTCTATTTATAACATATGTGCTCAGTGATAAACAAGAAGAATATAAGAAAATTATGTCTATTTATTGACTTATACCTACTGATCCATGTCACTATGCACGATCCACGCAAAAGGGGTTAAATTTTCTACATATGTTAATCATTTATCTTAAGTTAGCTAAAAATTACATGATACATATGCTACAAATAACTTAGAAGACAACATGAACAATATGCAACATCATAAACATGAACAAATTTACCTTATATATGGAATGCAAGATCGTCAATAGAAGGGGTGATGATGTCTATAGTCAATACCCTGTTTGCAAAAAGGGTGATAATCAAACACAATATATACATGTATCAGTAGCAATTAATTGAGCATCGTAAGCAAAACATTAGTAATTATAAATCACATATGTTGTAATCATTAAAATTGAGCACAATAAATATGTAATCATTACAATTGAAAGCAATAAATCATGTCAATCATTTCATTGATCATTTCAATTATGTCATTGATCATCATCATCATCATCATCATCATCATCATCATCATTGCCATCATCATCATCGCCATCATCACCATCATCGCCATCATCACCATCACCATCGCCATCATCACCATCACCATCATCATCATCACCATGATCACCATCACCATGATCACCATCATCATCATCATCATCATCATCATCATCACCATCATCTTGATCTTCATCATCTGCTTCTTCATCATCTTCAATATCTTCTTCTTCCATAAAATTATACTTTATCGGCCTTCCTCTTGGATCTTGTCTAACAACAAATGACCAACCCTGTTTATGTGGAACCTCTGAGTAAAACACTTGCTCACATTGGCTTGGAAGAACATCTAGGGCTCATCTCCAACTGGCTCAAATGACCTTATATTAATCATTGTAAATCCATTATCATGTTGAATAACAGTTCTATTTGGATTATTTTGATTCAGTCGTAGCCTATACCATTTGACGACGAATAGAACTACTTTGAAGGAGTTAAAGTCACACTCAATTATATCATCCAAGATGCCATAATATTGATTTTGAGATTTTTGAGGATGTATGTCATTTCTAGATGATATATTGGTGACCTCAAAAACTGCAGTTATCCCAAAATCACAAGTTTTCTTTGTCATCCAACTTTTTTATGCGAAATTTGTGGCCATGATAGTACATAGCTTTGTGGTGCTTCACCTGCAATTTTTCAAGCTTGTGTAAATTATTTGCATTGTGAGTTGATACGGAACATACGAGTCGTGATCATTAATAAATTTGTACGTACCTCTCCACCTCTTAAACTATGTGCTAGATCAATTACCATTTGCGTAACATTAGAATCTTCATTACAATGAGCTTCTCTAACCAATGAAGCAACACCTTCCCATGTTAATGAGCAACCATTTTGTTGACATCGTTCAATCCATACCGTCATCCAATCAAGATTGTTCACAATATACAAGTATATTGCATCCCACTCTCGACCAACTGTATCAAAAAAAATACACCAATTATAAATAACTTATATTGAAGATTTATAAGAATTAATTAACTAAAATAACATCTTAGATTTACCTCTCACTTTCTTCAATCTACCTTTTCCCATCAAGTACTCCCCTTCGAATTTGTTAATGGAGTTGGGATCCCAAATATGATCTACATGGATCTTTGCTGCAAACTTAGGAAGATATTCACTAATGTACACCATGGTCTGGTATACCATATATCCCTCCACCATAGAACCCTCAGGATGTGCTCTCTATCAAACCAAGTCTTTCAAAAATTTCAAGTGCCTCTCAACCATCCACATTGACCTAGTTGGTACAGGTCCACACAATTTAATCTTCTCAACTTGATGTATGAGGTAGTGTTCTTGTGCATTGAAAAAAGTTGAAGGTAGACACTTTTGCATTTCACACATAAGAAGAGAAATTTTTCTCTTCCAATATTTTATATCTTCTTTATTGATTTCTTTAGATGACAACCACCTTATGTATTTTCCAAGATCATATATAACTTGTTTAACACTGTTGGCGAAGTGGTGTGGGAGAGATAGAGGTAGAACGTACTGCAATATTTGTAAAATGATCTTGTCAATATTTTATAAAAGAATGCAATGAAAACTACATGCAGTATACAAATATATAGTGAATACAAAATAACATGAATTACCTTAATAAATGTATGCCAATCATGTGTTTTCATCCTTGGCCCAAATTCACTTTTCTTTGATATGAGATCATTTATGTTCGCAGCAAATCCTGTGGGAAATCGTATTTTTTTTATGACTTTTTTTATAGCATTTCTCTACTGCTCCGACAATAACCAACTAAGGTCACTTGTATCAATCTAGTCTCCATTGTTATTTGATCGAATGACATTTTTCATTGCATGGTTGGATTCTTCAATGTCACTACAAATTTTGACAATTTGGTCTTTGTCATGCCTTCCATCCAAGATTTTCCATAATGTCTCTGTTACATTCTTTCCAATATGCATAGGATCAAACAAATGCACGATTGGGAGTTGCTCGTAGTATGACAACCTAGTAAATTGCGTAGGATAACTTTTTAGTCTTTTTAGAAGTTGGTCATTAATGACTTGACGACCTTCACAAGCATCAATTACATCATTAGTAAACAAAACACAATATCAAAATATAAATTTGAAACAAAAACCATCAGATGGAATGACATTACCTCGATGATTTATTTTATTGTATGCCAACTTCCATAGGCAAGGTGTCATTCTCCGTGGCGTTGATGTAGTCTCTTCTTTCCCATTGAAAAGATGTTTTTTGGTAATTTGGTACTTATGATTTCTGTGGAGAAAGTGTCTATTCTCATTGAACACCTACTTTCTTAAAATTTTTGAATGACAAGATTTCATCTTTCGACCACAAACTGGATATGCAAATTCCCCCTTTGTTTGAAGACCTACAAGATCGTGTATAATTGGATTAAATGTGTTCACTTTGTGTTAGCATTATAACATACCAAAAAAGAGGTGTTAAGAAGAGAACATACCACAAAAATGTGTTAGCCCAGGGGCATCATATATTATCCATACAAGCATTGCATGGAATTGAAATTGTCTTTGTCCTATTGGTGTAGAGATGTCATACATAGTGACCCCATTCCATAACACCATCAACTCGTCGATAAGGGGCTCAATATATACATTGATATCTTTAATTTGGTACTTAGCTAGTTGAATGAACAAAAACATTACATAATTATTATGACCATTTTGATAGATTATTAATAATAAATTAATTTAGATGACCATTAAATCAAAAAATACTTGGAACAATTAGTGCCAACATTATGTGCTCCCTCTTTATGGACAACCAAGGAGGAATGTTATTGTTGATAACAAAAATAGGCCACACCGAGTAAGTAGATCTCATCTCTCCAAACGGATTGACACCGTCCACTGCCAATGAAAGCTTGAGATTACGAGGTTCTTTAAAGTGTGGCCATTTTTCCTCTATTTTCTTAAATGCCAAACCATCCGCAGGCATTCGCATAATGTCATCTTGACTTTTATTGCGTGCATGGTAATCCATAAATTGTGCCAAGCTATTGCACTTGAATAATTGTTGCAGACATGGAATAATGGGAATATGCTGAAGAACCTTGCGAGGCACCTTTTTTGTTATTCAATCTGATTGATATCTACTAATATGACAAATAGGGAATTCTGTTGCAAATTCATGCTGTTTATGATATATAATATGATCATTCAGACATGCATGTATTGTTTGATACTCCATTCCAATATCTTTCATAATGGCAGATAATTCTCGGTATAGCGAGGTAGAATGTTTGATGGTGGTAACAAACACTCACCTATCAACCTACGACCAAAAATGTAATTTGTTAATTTAAAGAATATTAATTGCTACACAATTCACCCAATGTTAATTGTAAGGGAATTATGACTAAAATAATGAAAAAAGATGACATATCTTAACATACGTGTCATTGCTATGTTGGATAAACCATTCATAACCTTCAAGTTCACCAACAACAATACAGTGGCAAGAAGAGTTGCTTCAGAGCCTTCATATAGGGGTTCGTGTGCCTTCTCAAGTATAGGTACATCAAGCTCTGCGTCAACATCATCATCATCATCATCATCATCTTGATTATCATGATCATCTTGATCATCGTGATCTTCTTCATCATCGTGGTCTTCTTCCATGGTATCATTACCTTCTACTTCTATATTCACACCTCCATGTTCCCTCATTTGGAAATCCACATTATCTAGATTGTCATGGTCCATAACATGAAACTCAAGGACATTGACCTATATGAAAATGATGACCTTATATTAACCATGACCATGATGTCATCATCAAACCACGTCTTATGTAATATTTTATAAATTATTAAAATACATACCAATGGACAAAATTTGTTTCCCCCTTCAATGTGACCATGTTGCCTACAATGTTCCTCAGCTGTTTTGATTAGATATCTTTGAGTCTTTAAGCCCTTACAAATTTTGCAAGGACAATAACATTTTCCATCACCTTTTCTTTTTAAGTTAGACCACAGTGTAGCAATTGTCTCCCTATTTTTTTGTGCATTGATATCATCAAAGTGGTCTTTCTTGAATGGAATGACTCATTGGTGGAAGAAGGATGATTTGTTTGCAACTTGTAGATACAAATTGTTACTGAATAACCATTTTCTCACCTATAATTTTCTCAATGCAAAGGGACATTTATCATACCAAATCAAAGTTTAGAAATGGACGGTTTTGATGCTTTGCCATTACAATAGCAATAGAGGGTGTATAGATAGAAAAATAGTTGTAAAGAGTATCATATGAATACAAGCATGGATTTTTTTATTTCATTGTTAACTTGAGCACCCTATTTCAAATAGAACATTATCATAAAATCTTGTAGGCCTTAATTTTTTGTATTTTTTTAATGACTTTAACATGGTAACTTTCCAAAGTTAAGCACCTCCAATAATACTCCCAAGACCATTCTTGTGTCTTACCATAATGACAACTCATTTCTTAGTTTCCTGAACTATTAAATTGCCTCTACAAGTCCATATTCAAGAAGAAAACCTGGCCAAGTTAAACAAACTAATGGATGAAATGAACGTCATTGAGGAGGCAAATGCAGACTTTGAAATACTTCTTGTCAATAGCAGATAAAAGGAATTTTTCAAATGTTAAATGTTGATTAAAGGAACATTTTTGTAACTAAGAAGAGCTTAGCTTGTCTGACCACAAACTTGACAAGTACTTGTTTGATGTTCTAGGCAAGAATAAGATTAGTCCCTTTATGAACCGTCTCTTAAATATGTGCTTTGATTAAGAAAAAAAATTTGTTATTTTGTCATATATTTTTCTATTACCACAGTATCTAGTTGCATAATGACTTTGATGATGTATTGGTTACAAATATTTTACTGCATATTTTATCAAAAAATTGTGTGTATTGCTTTGCTGGATTGATGAAATGTTATCAAGGAGAAGCATAGTTACACAGAATATGAAATGAAAATTAGTTGGTCATACAAATATGCAGTAAGGTAAAGATAAGAAGTAATAAGACAATGAGTAGATCGAAAGGAGTAATGATAATCCTTCTTAAATCTGAATGTCTGCCAGTGATCAAGATGACCATTGCCAAATGTCGATGAAATCGAGTAATTCTTTGGATCTCATTCTTTGGCGCTCAAAGAAAGTTGTAATCAAACTCAAAGGCATAATGATGGGCTCCTCATTTGCCTTTCCAACATTACTGTCGCTTTGGTTATTGTGGATGACAATAAGACTAAATAATGATTTTTAAGCAAACAATGAATTAGCACAAATAAATACAAATTTAAGAAGTGCATGTACGATCATGTACTATAATGATGTTTGATTTAGATTATTCTACATCTTTTCATTTGAACTCCAAATTTTAAAATTCAAACCTGGCTGTCTTTTTCATATTATTCATTGAGTTGGCTGAAGTGTGAGTCATTCCAAATTACATGCTTGGTGGTTGTATTTTAAGATTTAACACCAATTCAAATGAATCATGTAAAGGGAGGGATCTAAGATTGAGCACATCTAGAATTTAATTGTAAAACTGCATTTCTCATTATAAGAGTATTGCGTGCATGCTTATTATTTTGATCCTGGCTCATTATTGTTGAATTGGTCTATTTAGGGTTATGCCTAATTGGAACTTGACCCGTAATAAGACTAATTGGAACTTGATCCTTAAGATTCAAGAGAATTCCCTAATGTGTTCAATGTGCCATATGCCTGTACGTAGATTCAAATATAAAAAATAGACTAATGTCTAAATACCCATTAATGGATTGTGCATTATTGATGGATCATTTTTCTTGGTCCTCATGATTGTTTCAAAATCATCTTCATACATATAAAAATGATTATAAGGTGTTCTCATGTTTAATTAGTTCTTATACTTTGACCTTGGGTAATATGAAAGCCTTCTTTCATATCGATGATGTTTCATGTTCCTTGAATGACTGTTCATACATATAAGCTCCAGGGTGGATGGAAAATAATTAAGCCAATTAAGGCTTCTAAAAATGCTCCAAACTGATCCCTAATGACCTAAAAATTGACATTTGATGCATCCCATACCAAAAAATCTTATCGACATCAACCTGAAAGTGGGCAATGGAATTCCATGAAAGTAGGCAACATAGACAAGTGCAAGCAATATCATCCCTGCTACATATGTAACAAGCTGACGGGATAAAATGAGATTTTGGGGGAAGGCAGAGAGGAGAAAAAAGGTGGCTTATCTTTACTCATATCCCTACTTGGTCTGCTCAAGGGAGGATACGCTTGGATTCATGGAAGGAGCAATAAACCCTTTGGCTGTGAGACATCCATAAAAATGTACAAGTCAGAATGTCAGGTAACCTATATACAATTGAGGATCCTAACAAGTCGATACAAGTTTCCTTGCATTTGCAGAAGCCAAACCAGACAGAACATACTTCCATCTCACAAAGAAGACCGGACAAGTGGTAAGGATCAAAGAGATCATTCACATTAAACATAGAGTCGTATCAAGACCAGTAAAAGAACACCTTAATCATCAAGAAAACATAAGAGCCAATCCTATCCAGACACAATTGGTATTGATACATTACTTATAGATCACATAGTGATCAAGACTATCATAATAAAAGAGTGGTATCAATAATTTAATTCTAAGAGTATATCCAAGGGACATTGCATCCACCCGAAGTCAATATACACATCATTTAATCATAGTGTTCATGCAAATAAGAGGGATTAGTTATTGCAATATCCATAAACTATTTCCTGGCAGCATTCTATCTCACATATAGCAATTAAGATAATCAACACTCCTTAAACATATACCAGTAATAGAGGGATATACAATAGGATACATTCTTCTTACTGGGATGGTTCCCCGATTTGATACAATAGTAATATTGCTCAAACAATGTCATCAGTCGCTGTCCATATATAGACTAGGAGAACAAGCATGGTAAAAATATAATTATTATTAGGAATTGCAGCGAGTATAGATGTATGGTTCATATCACATATGCATAATTACTTAACCAGATCCATAAACATTATCCCTTGAATAATTATTACAAATACATGTTTCCCTTAAATCAATTACATAAACATTTAAGGAGGTATCATAGATTGTGCTTCACAAGAATGATCAAGAATTCAGAGAAGGAAGTCTCTTGTTGTTAGTTCTTCAAGGAAATCATCATAAATTTGTAAGGGATCTTAGAAGGGACATTTGACCTAAAAACTAACATTTGATGCATCCCATACCAAAAGCTTTTATAGGGTTACTTTGGACCAACACACCTAACCATGACTGAACCCCTATTTTCAATGCATGAAAATGACCAAATTTTCAAAGCAACTACTCTCCTCACATTCCCTTATCCCACCAAACCCTCAGAAAAGTTATAAAATGACTCAAATGGTTAAATCCACAAGCAATTAGACTCACGGGCCCTGCAACACCAAAACCCCCAAATCTTGACTCCAAACCCTGGTTTGCTAGGGCTTCCCCAATCTCCTGTTACAACTCACTCATGCATCAAATTAGTGATCGAATCACCATTCATTCAACATGACAAAATGTTTTCAAACATAAAAACCCTTCCTTATTCGGATAGATCATCCACTGCATCCAATTTCATTGTATTTTCTCACTGTTATTTAACTGTGATCACCTTTACTCCACACAACTCTGCATATGCATGGTTAATGATCTAATAATACAGGTTAGAATTAACATTCCATGGTTACAATGGTTCTCATTATTAGATAGACCATTGGCGTAACAACAATTAGAATGGTTCTCATTATTAGGTTACAATGGTTCTCATTATTCTAAGTTCCTACTACAATAATAGTAAACTAAAATAAGAAATGCTATTAGATAGACCACTGGCGCGGTAACAACAGTTTCAATATAAAATGAGACTCATTCAAAAATGACATGAATTGAACAAAGAAACGTTGCAATTCCTTTAATGCATCAGAATAACCGAATTGAGACTTCAAGATGAATGAATTTTGCAGAAAATAGAGTATTTCTATTGCTTACGATTTTATCCATTTTCAACTTATATAAATTCTAAACAACTAATTCAACCAACTTTTTATAAATTCTAAATCCACAGTTTATATATAGCATTCGATTCTTATTGGAAATCGATTCGACATACCTTAACCCTCTACCCTCAAATGAAGTTTCAAACTTTTTTTTTTACTTTATGTTATGCCCGTGTTAGTCAAAATTTTGACTAACACGGTGTTAGTCAAAATTGCGACCAACACGGGGCATGTATTAAAAAAAACAAAAGTTTCCTTCTATAATGCGACCAACGAAAATATTTCTATTTGATGGTCGAATTGTTTAGTCAAAATTTAAGGTCAAATGTACTAGTGAGAAAAGATGAACCTAAAAGAAAAATAATTAGGTGACTTGATTAAAATTTTATTTAAAGATGTTTAGTTCAAATGAAACTACACCTTTTACAATATAACCAAATTATTTTTATAACAACTTATTTTCCTTATCTCATTAATTCATGCACAATTTGGAATATTTCTTTCAAACATTCTAACTCTATCATACTATACCCTTATTATAAGTTTATGGATGCAACACTCAAAATCTAGGATTCAAAATGATCAAAATAACAAAACTTTCTCAATATTAAAATGCTTTTACAACTAAAAAATACTCCATATTAAATAGGTGACATGCATGAATAAAGGGGTTGTAAACATGTTTTCCTATGCATTAATAGTTGATGTCAACATTACATATATCATATGAATGCCAAACCAAATATCAATCTTCCTTAGTCCAATGTAATGGTATTTGGAAATAAAATTAGTTTGTTAGAATATGTAGACTTTGCCTCTCAAATTTATTTTGCATAACCCCAAACTCACATTTTGAAGAAAAAATATGTATATCACCACTCTAGATTTATTTCCCTCAAACATTAAATTCCAACCATTTCAAAAGTATCTCTATTATGAACAAGATTTGTGTTCCAACATAGTTCCTTCCAAATGCTATGACGATTTTGACAAATAGGGTATGGATACCTGCAAGATACTAGTCATTGTATATCAAAAGAGAACTACATCAAGTTGTAGATCCACATAATGATAAAGTCTAGCATTGTTTATTTTGTGGGGGAAAAATGCATATAGCATATATTATATTAGAGTAATAAAATAGTAAATAGTATGAAATGCATATAATAGTAATATGACGAGAGTCAGAGAGAAACACTACACTTGAAGAACAACTAAAAATTAATACATGATTCTTTTAAGTGCTAGAGGATAGTACACAAAATGGTAGGAATGTTTCCACCATACCTCAAAAAAATATAGATAAACTCTAATAAAAATATTGCATGCCATAAGAAGCTACCATGCTTCTTAAAGGAGGATGACAAAAGATATAACAAGCATCTTGAAAATACTAACAAACAACTAAAAGATGAACATAACTTGTGTGAGAGGAGATTTTCATCCTAGCTCCTATTATTTAAATTTATTAAACTTGACAACTATTAACGCCAAGACAAAGAAAAGGTCCAATATAATTTTCTTCTCTCCATTTGAGAAGAAGTCTTCATTTTTATCATTAATATGTTCATAGTCACATAATAATCATGAATTACACATGATTTAAAAGAAGCCCAAGCTTTGACCATTTTCTATTCACATTCTTCCATGTTGGAGTCAAATACGGGCCCCATTGTACCTAAGATGGATTCTATGTCAATTCTTTGCAAAGCTTGTAAGACTTGTGGCCAATATTGTGGGGCCACTAAAATTCTCTCCACCACATTTTCCTAATCAATAAAACTAACAACTTGGATAAAATATGTAAAGAACAAATTGAAAACCACTCTATCATGAGTACAACTAGGTTGTACCAAGCATGAGTACATCCTGGTTATACATAGACAGGTCATGAAAATCTCCTTTAATCACTAGATTAGACACTATTAGATATTTGAGATCTCTACTCCAATGTTTAGTGCACATACTTTGTGCGAGCAATATGAATATAAAATGAATCCAATGTTGCAATTTAAATTTATAGTGAGATTTAAACCATTAATTTATTTGACAAAAAATTGATCATGTTCTAAGATCACTTTTAATTTGGAGCATTTGCTCAAGTAGTTGTCATCTCAATAGTGTAAGCAATAAAAAGAGTATTGATGCATTGAATAGAATGGTGAAGGGATTGGGGATCAAGATGACATGGATTGATGAAAGGGTTCAAGAATTGATATCCAAGGACTACATCTCATAGGAATACCTTCTTCATATTCAATATAACACATTTATGATTGTGCTAGTGAAAACATGAAAGAAGGTCCCTACTTTGTTAGGAGCAACGAATGAGGCATGTTATAAAAAAACACAATAATATCTAAATATAGATAAGGCTAGTACATACACATGATCCATGTCTATTAATCCAAAAGTGTGATCTATACACCTTAGTGGCAATACAAATTAATATCATCTTTAAGTATGCTATAATGTTGAGATAAAAAATGCAAATGGATAATAGTAGAGGCAGATAAACCTAGGCACTATAATTTGGATATAGAGGATCTTCACTTAGAAACAACACTTATATTGCAAATATACTTCCTTCCTATCAACATTAACCTTAGAATTCAACTACCTTTGACAAACATCATCCTTGCTTTGATTAATCAATACACTCGCAACCAATCATTTTCATCTATATCTAATTGTATTACATTTATAATTATGATATTATTTATTTATAGTGTAAGTTTTAAGCTTTCCCCTATCTTCACAATAGATTTTACAAGATAACTTACAAATTTTATTTAAAAAATATCTATTTATATTTAATTTAAGAAATTAAAGATAAAAAAATTGGAATAACCAAACAACCACATAATTACACATTTTCCAAAGAGAATATAAAGGAATGCTATCATCTTAAATACCATATTGCTATTAAGAACGTCAAAATAGATATCATAATCATGAAGTAAGTAATCTAACAGAAGCAGATCCAAAAATTGATATTCTTGGGTAGAAATTAGAAATTTAGAAAATGTGGATTCTTTCATTTGGTTGGATAAAAAACAATGGACAACAAGTGTTTTCCACGCTACCTTTCTAAAGAAATCATAAATATAATCCTCAAACTTCATGGGCAATCTCAGAAGACAATACAAAGAAGATAAGATGCTTTAATGGATTACATTGCATAATATTGCTTGGTCAAATCAGTACTGGGATATTTTTAAAAGGAGAGAAATGTTTCTCAAAACATAAATGAGGCAAGGTAAGATTACATTGCATAATAGATGGGCCATGACAAGGGAATTGGAAAATAACAGGATGAGGCTTGTGCAAAGGAAAGATAAAGGCAAAGCACTCTCTTAGGTTCAAACATTTAGGTTAAGAGAAAATTTAAGACTTGGGAGTTTTGATAGATGGAGGCAAAGAAACAACAATGAAATGGAAATGGAAGGAGACAAAAGAGGGGGAGAATAAAAGAGGTAAGTAACCTCTAGTAGAAGAAAAAGAAATACACGGGTAGAATGAAAAGGATACCCTAATGAATCAACTCATTGAAGACCCATCCATTTCATTTTTAGAGTTTCTTAAAGACCGGATAAGGTGATTGTAACAACATGCCATAATTTGTAAGGTCTGAAACACCTCTATTTATCTTAAAGAATTACATAAATGGAAAAATAAACATTGGAGTGATTTGAATGAAATGGAATTTTTGGATTCTTATAATGGACAATAGAGATAAATTTTTAGAGAGAAATGTCAGTTTTATAATAACTCTCGTTTACATGTGCAAGTTTGGAGCCCAAATTTCAACAATACAGACCAATGCATAAAAATTTGTTCCTATATGAATTCAACTAGACTTTCTTCTACCCTTAGAACACAAAGCTAAAGTGATTTTGGAGATTTTTGGGAACAAATTAGGTGACTTTCTCAAAACTATTATATCTACATAAAATCACAGCCCTGGAATTTGCATACTAATAGATATTGGAAAAGAGCTCCCTAAATCGATCAAAATTATCTCAAATTTTGGAGTTCGGATGCAGATGATTTCATACGACCACTTAGATAGGGATAAGGAACCCATTATTTCTAAAATGGACTATGAAAGAGTATATCAAGGGGAAGAGGATCCTTGTATCATGAAACCTGGTAAATTCATACAAAAAATTGGGTTGGAGGATTCTTTGAGATGGCCCTAGAAATTGATATAAACAATAGGGAAGTGGAAGAAAATAAAAAAGACAAAAACAAAGGGGAAGATAAAAGGTTTTCTGATAAAATGTTAATGATGCTCTAGATCTTATTTTGAAGGTGGATTCATTATTGTAATAAACTAAAAGTAAGAAAATTCTCATTGTAGGACATTGTGGGAATGTTGAGAAGAAACATCAAATGGCAAAGTCAAGTAGAGGGTTAAGGTTTGTTTGTCTAGATAACCTAAATATATCACAAATTAAGATATCCCAAGGAAACAAGTGGGTAATTTTACAAGGGGCACTATAGGAAGGGGGAAATGAAATGATAATATGCTCATTGAGAAGTATGGAAGGTAATGGATTGAAAATAGTTGGAGATGGACTGAAAATAGATTACACACATTAAAAAAAAAAAAAATAGGAGGGATGTAATTATTAAAGTATTTTAAGCTAGGCCAAAATTATGAGAAAGAAATGATGATTAATCCCAAAAGAGTAGAAGGTAATGAAAATGATATTATCACATCCCTCAATGATTCAAAAGCTATTGGAGAACTCTCAAGAGTAAATGAGATGAAGATTACTTCTCTAAAACATAGTAGTCATCCTAGAAGGGAGAGATTGAGAGTCCACGAAGAAATATCAACTATTAGCACCTAGGAAATGACACATTTTATTTAAGATTGCTTGGAAGAAGTTCAACCCAAAATCATAGAAGAGATAGCAGACCAAGTGCTAACAAGAAATCTAAATTTTAAGGGAGTGATAGGCTTTCAGAAAATAGATACGATAGAAGAAATGCAGGGCTATGCTAAGTCACCAAGTGATGAAGAGGCTAATGAGATGAAGGAAGAGAAATTAATTGATTTGATAAATAAAGGAAAAAACAAATATAGAAAAGGGAATTCTACATCTAAAGATTTTGAGGTCTGTGAGGAGGTAGACATAGTGCTTCAAGAAATATTGATACATATGTTCAACCAAGAAAGGACCCTTTCTGAAGAAATTGCCACCATAGGGAATAACAATGAGAAAAATCCGAAGAAAGCTAGTAGATGAAGAGTATCAGGGGCCTCCAAGAAACTAGAAGAAAGAAGGCAATGGGATTCTAGCAATAATTCCACAAAACCAAGTAGCCTTAATATATGAAGTAGGAAATCCTTAAGGCTGATGGAAAAGGAAAATATGTCAAGATCTAAATCAGTACCATCAAACAACAAATTTGAGGGGAAGAGTTTGGAAATAAAAAATTATTCTATAGAGAAGACTGAATGCAAGGATTTGGATATGGACCACTTGTCTTCATATACAAAAAAAAAAGAATAATAGAAAGAGGAGTCATGATATGATTGTTAGAATAATCAAGCCCAAAGATTACCTGAGAGCAGGGGAGGGGGGGGGGGGTGAATCATTAATCTACTAATAAACACAAATATTATCTGATAAGACTTATTCTTCAAAACTTCACCACATGCATATAGTAAATAAATTTTACTTGTGATAAACATACATTAGAAATTAAGCATCCACACAAATTCAATACATAACACCAATATTGTTATCGTGGAAACCCAACTTGAGAAAAATCATGGTGGGGATGGAACCCACTAAGAAAAATGCACTCTTCTGGAGCACGCCCGGTTAAGAGCTTAGCCCTATTAAAAGATTAATATGATGTCTGATTAAGAATATACCCTATTAAGAGCCACTCGGTTAAGGGATTTACCTCTATCCCTGTTAGGAGATTTACCCTTTTACGAGTAACCTTGTTAGAGGACTTCAAACACTAGCTAAAGTGCCACCCTGTTAAAGGGTTTTATTCAAAGATCTATTAGGATCTACCCAATTAAGGGATTTAATCTATTGCAACTCTTAGGGAACAACAAGAATAATGATCTAAGAAAATAACACTTCTCCTTTGCTAGTATAGATCTAGTCCAAGCTCAATCTCTACTTCACATGCCTTGGACACAATAGTCCAAGTTTCAGGACTTGGCACAAGAGTCCAAGTTTCATTCTTTTCAATATGATCCAATTATTCATGCATTTCTCTTACCCAATCATCATCTTTAATTGCTTCCTTTAATATTTTAGGCTCAAATTGTGATATCAGACATGTGCTTTCTCTAACTTTACTTCTTGTCAACACACTTGCATTCTTATCACCAAATATTTGATTAGAAGAATGATTCATTTTCACATACATCAAGATTACCGGTTCAGACTTAGGAACTTCTTCTTCTTCTAGTTGAACTATTTCTTTCTCATTGTTCTTCTCTACCGGTTTAGTCTCTTCCACTTTAATTAACTATATTCCCCGACCATCTTCTGTATCCTTCTTTCTTGTTTCCTCACATTTCTTAAAAAATTCATCAATATTCACAATAGCACTCAATCATATTATTAGTCCTTTTGTTAAAATATTTGTAAGCCTTACTCTTAGTTGAATAACCCAAAAATACACCTTCATCACTTTTGGGATCAAATTTTCTAGAAAAATCATCTCTTTTTATATAATATTTACTTCCAAAATTTTTGAAATACTTTACACTAGGAGGATGACCATACCATAATTCATAGGGTATTTTTTTGGTTCCTTTCTTCACTAGAACCTGATTCAAAGTATAAATAGTAGTATTGATTTTTTCTATCTAGTAGATCTTCGGTACATTTCCCTGTATCAACATAGTCCTTGCATCATCAACAATTGTTCTATTCTTCCTTTCTACAACACCATTTGCTTAGGACTTCTTAGAAAAAGCATGTCTTTTTATACCATTATCTTCACAATACTTCATGAATTTATCCGATGTGAACTCACCTCCTCTATCCGATCTTTAGAACTTTAGACTTTTTCCTGATTCCTTCTCCACCAGTGCTCTGAATGCCTTAAACTTACTGAATTCTTTAGATTTCTCCTTAAGAAATGTAACCCACATCATTCTTGAATAACCATCAGTAAATAGGATAAAGTATATATCACCATTATAACTCTTTTATCTCATACGACCGCACAAATCAATATGTACTAAATCAAGTATATTCTCGGATGAATAAGATTTACTTTTGAAAGATGTACTAGAGTTAACTTACCAAGTTGACACTCTTTACACATCAAATTATCTAGTTTCACAAGTTGTGACAATTCTCTTACTACATTAGTATTTCTTACCTTTACCAAGCTATAAAATTTTACATGGTAGAATCTTCTATGCCATAACCAAAGATTTTCAATCCTAGCAAGCAAACAACTATTAACTAAAATAAGTTACCTCTAGTTTGTCTTCCAGTAGCAATCTCACCACCATAACTTTGAATGATCCTGTACATTTCTCCTTTCAAATCAAGTCGGTATCCTTTGTCGTTAAGTTGACCCACACTCAACAAGTTATGTGTTAGACCTTCAACATAATAGACATCATCAGAATGCTTTTTCCATTAAGGGAGATAATACCTTTAACTTTCACTAAGAAGGGTGAATTATTTCCAAATCTCAAAACACCGTCATCATATTCATTGAGTCTAATAAACTTACTTTTATCACCGATCATGTGATGTGAGCACCCACTTTCTATGACCTAGTCATAATTGTGTCTGATATGTAAAACAAGTTGTATCTCACCTTCTTTGTCTCCTTTAGGACGATCTTCCTTTATAGAAACAAAAAAATTTTCCTCTTCATTATTGTCATCATATTCCTCATTGGTTACACCTTCATCTACAACCCTATAACATTGTTTCTTTGGCATTTCTTTGTACTTCTTGTATTTGTCCTTATCCTTTTGTTGTTCTCCATTATGACACCTAGTAGCAATGTGACCAATCTTGCTACAAAAGAAATATTTTAAAGTTAACTTGCCTTTATACTTACCATTTCCTCTAGGTAACCTCCTTGCTATCGATGCTTCAAGTTCTCCTTGTCTTTTCTCATCCTCCAAATTAACATCTATATCCCTAGTGAAACTAGACAAACTATCAGATTCAGTCATCAAATCTTTGCCTTTTCTTGTAGGGACACTTACCATAGAAGCCTCAAAAGCAGTTTCAACCTTCAGAATGCTATTATCAAAATTATTAAGCTCAAAAGCAATAAGATTACCTATTAGTCTGATGCAGTGGCATCCTGGCTTATTGCTCGGTGCCTGAAGATTCTAGCAATCTCGGTAACTATCTGGTGGAGTTCAGTTACTTGGTTGGTAATCTTGGTAGAAGACTGGTATTTCTTAGTCTTTGATGGTGATTCTCAGTCAAAGTTTGTTAGGCTTCACTAATGGATCTCGGTGGTCTTGGTGGTGATTCTTAGTTGGAAGTTCTGGTGGATCTCCATGGATGATGGTCACTCAGTGACTTGGTGGTTTGATGCTTGGTGCTTGGTTACCGATGAGGTCTCAGTGTTTATGCCTGTTGCTTAGTTGTTGAAGTGGCTTGGTCGTTGGAGGACTCGGTCGCTGAAGGGAGCTTGTGTTACCCAAATTTCCAAGTCTCATACAAATTTGGCCAAATCCATTCAAGAGTCCCTGTTTTAACCTTGCCAACCATCCCTGAAAATTTCATGGTTTATGTCCTGTTCTATGGCCTCTGCAATTTATCTTTGTCCCCTGGTCTGTAGGTGAAAAAAAAAATTCATAAAAGTAGCCGTTACAGGAGAGAGAAACCCTAAAAATCCCTTTGGTCTGTTATAATCTTTCATTACCTTTTTCGACCACTTAAGTCCCCAAATTTCCCATGTGTGTAATTCTTTCCTTTCAGTCGTGAGATCTCTTAATCCCCGACAGAATATTCTTTTTATTCCCCAACTGTGTGAAAACCCTTTGTTCACAAGATCTCCCTGTCAGAAGGCATCTTTAATTTTTATTCTACGACCTGGCGATGGTCTTTCTAGTCAAGTAATTGCTCAATGTTTCCTGTGGTTACCTTTTCTTTCAGTGACTACGCGACTGCATTGTTCACAAGATCTTAGATTCCTGGTGGTTAGGTCCTCTGTGGTTAGTGATTCAGTGAATGGTCACTTTTCTTCAGTAGGGAAATCGCTCAATATTACTTGGGGTTAAGCTTTTGGTTCAACGATTCAGCAAAGACCTTTGTTCATGTATTCTCTAAGTTTAACCATGGTTCATTCAAGTATTTAGCGAACAAGAAAAGCCTTCGGTCACTAAATCGCTAGGTCAAAGTGGGGTTAGTTCTGCAGGTAGCAGTAAGATTCTGCATCGAAGGGTTGTCTTATAATCTGAAGGAATATTCCAAGGTCATAAGGAGATGAGACTAGCCATAGATTTGGTATCAGGGTAATGTGTTAGAGTGGGGTCTCGGTTAGGAGGATCTACGGCTGGTGTATTTTCACATAGGCCATTGTCAGAGCATGAGATCTTCAAATGACCATCGATCTTCTCTTTTAAGCAGGGCTTCAAAACTTTATGTGGGTCCAAGACGATAGGTTTGCTGATGTGCTAAATGATTATTGGTCGCAAAGTGCTAATATGGACATTGACTTTTCAAGGGTTTTACGACTGTTGTAAAGTAATATGAGCCGTTCATCTACCGAGAAATAAAGAACATCAACAGACACATTTTAAAATGACCGACTAGTCGTTGCTATTCAAATTTAAATATCTTTGCAGAGGGTTTTTTGCCAGTATTTGATTTGTAGGCTATGAAGTGGTGGGGTAGCTCAAAGAATTTATGTCTCCAGGACATTTTCAGTTAAAGGAAGATGATGAGGAGGTCTAGGTGGCCGTCATGGGTCATTTCTTGTCTCAGAAAAGTACCAGTTATACATTCATGGCGAGACTTTGTTGCAGGAAAGTGGATGAATCCAGGTTGCTTGTTTGCAGGTTGATGTAGTACAGGGATGGGCATGCAAACTTGAGGTCTGATCGGCCATAATGTTGTAGAGATATATTCATGATCAGGCTTGGTTGAATTAGGGTTTAATTATTATATGAAAATTTATGTAACCCTAATTAGATTTTTTGCTCCTACCTGCGTGCAAGAGGAGATGTATATATTTTTTTTCAAAGCTTTAGAGCTCAGAGTTCACATTTTGTAAAGAGAAAAGATATCTTTTCTTAGAAGGCTATCTGTGACATCTTTCTATCCTTTGGTTTTCTACATTCTGTAACTTCCCATTGATAATTCAAATATCGAAGATATTTTGTGACATTTCTCATGTCCCCATGCCTTCTTGTGTGAGTTATCTCTTAATGAATTCAGTATTTATATGTTTCTCAGTGATATCTTAGGGTTCTTGGTCCTTCTTTCTTTTTGCAATTTTGTTTATTCTTGTGGATGATTTGATATGAATGCTTTTGTGGGTATACTACAACCCCTTTAATAGTCTTGTCTCATTCCTATACCCAGTTGCAGAGGTGAATGTTTGTTTGTAGGTCATAGATTGTCGCCTAATCCAGAGAGTGTTATTGTTTGTGAAAGAATCTCTCTTTTATTTGCAGACCACTTCTATGAAACACTTATGCAAGCCTATTCAGTAAGTTGTGATCTCCTAGACCTAAGTTTGTTCATTGATTTCATCTTTTATACTGCAATTCATACCATCATTTCGGTGCATCACCTAGTAGGTAGTTTGCTTTTAGTCATTTTCCTTTCTAAGCATTCTTTCTATCCCTTTCCCTCAAAAGATTTACTTTCATGTCTAGAAGCAAATTAAGGTGATTATCCAAGAGGAACCAACCTAGAATCTGGAGGTCTCATCTTAGTTAGCATAGGTCCCACAACCTGGAGATGATTCCTATGTTATACTAGGTTATCAAGACTACGAGAGCTTGAGACAAGGGTGCAAACTTAGTGTATAATAGCTTGGTCATTGAAGGAGACTTAGGACTTCTAGTGCTTGGCAATGTCTATGGTGCTCGGTCGACATTGTTGGTGTTCGGTAATGCTTGGAGAGCTCAGTTGGTGTGGATGCTCGGTGTATTTCCTAATGCTCGGTAGTTTGGCTTACCAATGGTTGTTCATGGAGAATTAGCTTGGCCGACTGGTGCATTCAATTTGGGTCACATTCCTCGAGTTATGGATGGATCATTGGACGTGTGGGGACCTAGATATGGCATGTGGCTTTCCCCTATGTGGATCTAGAGGCCAACTTGGTGAATTAAATATTGGTGAAGTTATTTGTGAGCCAACTAATGTTTGGCATTTAATATTTGTATATTTGGGAGCTGACTAGATTTTGGGATTTTATTGTTTGTAAAGCCGACTTGTGGCTGGGGTTTAGTATTTAAGGAGATGTTTGAGTAGTTGTTTAGAGCAGTAGTAGATGTGTGGATCTGTGAAAGCAAAGTTAGTAGCTTGCAAGCTTAGGTAGCAGAAAGATTTCTTGGAAGTTTGAGGACTGGTTCGGATCTTTCTTGGAGTGCCTACTAGTGTCCTGTTGTGTTACAGACCTGGGCTAGCTGAGGAGAAGTGTGTTGGATCCTGTGTGATCTTGTAGAATTGTTTCTTGCATTGTAATTGGCTGTAATTAGGAAGGCCTTATAGCCTGACACATTGCATGTAATCAGTTAGTTGATGAATAATACATCTATTTTCCTACAGATTTGGTTTTATTGTTGTGTAATTCTGCTATGCTAGTGTTGGCTGCAAGTTTGGATAGTCCTTAATTGGATCCTCCAACCTTGACTGCATCAGGTGGTATCAAAGTGAAGGTTGATCTTGTCAGAGTAGAAGGTTGACCTAGCAAGGTTGATCTTGTGAAGTTGATCTTGTCGGTGAAGAGATTGTGCGCAATCTGAGTTGCAGATCCATGACATTGAACTTGTGAAATCATGCCCTAGTTGTTCATGCGAGGTGGTAGGTTGCAATCTGACTTGCATATAACTTGGAGATTTTCACAAGGTGGTCGGTGTTAGGGTTTTTTGTAGAAGGCTTTTGAAGATCTTTGGAGATGTCTATGAGAGGATTGGACCTTGGTGATGTGATTTCTAAGAGGTTTTCTTGATTGGAAGTGGATTTGCTAAACCACATGGAGAACCAAGTTAAGAACCTTGTGAGAGAAAGTGTTGTTGAGCTTTGTAGAGCTTACCAGAGTTGGAGCATGCCGATCCGGAGGAAAGTTGTTTGGCTGGTTAGAAGGCTGGTTTGTGAGAGAAGACATCTTGACAAGGTTTCCTGTGACAGTTCAGAGGTTGAAGAGGGATGTGAACTTGGTTTTGGTGATTAGTTAGTGGAGTCTGACATCAAACCTGCAGAGCAACTTGTGCTTATTTATGAGTTACCTGTGATTACCGACGATGTTGTTAATCTTGTTGAGGCTGGTGAGAAGATTGGTTTTTATGTTCAGATGGTTGTGCCTGACATGGAAATTGTAGAGCATCTGGTTGTGCTTGATCAGATTGTTGTTGGTGTAGAGTTTCCTATTGTTGAACACCTCAGTGATGTTGGTGTTATCGAATTGCTTTTTTTTGGTCTTGTACTGATTTTGTTTGCTGGTTGCGAACTTGAGTTGCTGGTTAATAGTGATAAGTCTGGCGATGAGATTCTAAGATGGGATTCTTCCTTGATCCTTGGTGATGAATTGATGGCTCGGTTTGTTCAGAATGTTGAACATATTGATTGGTTGGGTTGCAGATTGGTTCTCTTTCTTGTGATGGAGTGGAAACCTTTGGTGAAGATGAAGTGGAGTTGGTGTTTTTTAGATGTTCCCTTTGGTGAGAAAGTGTGGGACACACTTTTCTTTGTACCCTAGGAGTCTGATGCAGTGGCATCCTGGCTTATTGCTCGATGCCTGAAGATTCTAGAAGTCTCAGTAAATATTTGGTGGAATTCGGTTACTTAGCTGGTAATCTTGGTAGAATAATGGCATTTCTCATTCTTTGATGGTGATTCTCGGTCAAAGTTTTTTAGGCTTCACCGATGGATCTCGGTGGTCTTGGTGGTGATTCTCAGTTGGAAGTTTTGGTGGATCTCTGTGGATGATGGTCACTCGGTGACTTGGTGGTTTTTTGTTCGATGCTTGATTATCGATGAGGTCTTAGTGTTTATGCCTGTTACTTAGTTGTTGAAGTGGCTCGGTCACTGGAGGACTCGGTCGCTGAAGGGAGCTTGGTCATTGAAGGAGACTTGGCACTTCTGGTGCTCAACAATGTCTGTGGTGCTTCATCAACATTGTTGGTGTTTGGTAATGCTTGGAGGGCTTGGTTGGTGTGGATTCTCTGTGTATTTCCTGATGCTCAGTAGTTTGGCTTACCGACAGTTGTTCTTGGAGAATCGGCTTGGCCGACTGGTGCATTCAAGCTGGGTCGCGTTCCTCAAGTTATGGATGGACCGTTGGATGTGTGGGGACCTAGATCTAGTGTGTGGCTTTCCCCTATGTGGATCTGGAGGCCGACTTGGTGAATTAAATATTGGTGAAGTTATTTGTGAGCCGACTGATGTTTGGCATTTAATATTTGTATGTTTGGGAACTGACTGGCTTTCGGGATTTAATTGTTTGTAAAGCTGACTTGTGGCTGGGGTTTAGTATTTAAGGAGATGTTTGGGTAGTTGTTTACGACAGTAGTAGATGTGTGGATTTGTGAAAGAAGAAAGATTTCTTGGAAGTTTGAGTACAGGTTCAAATTTTTCTTGGAGTGCCTACCAATGTCCTGTTGTGTTACAGACCTGGGCTAGCTAAGGAGAAGTGTGTTGGATCCTGCGTGATCTTGTAGAACTATTTCTTGCATTGTAATTGGCCATAACCAAGAAGGCCTTACAGACTGACACATTGCATGTAATCAGTTAGTCGATGAATAATACATCTATTTTCCTGTAGATCTAGCTTTTTTGTTGTGTAATTCCACTGTGCTAGTGTTGGCTGCAAGTTTGGATAGTCCTTAATTGGATCCTCCAACCTTGACTGCATCATAGTCCATCAATAATCACCTTTCAAATGTTCTCAGTTCATTAATTATTGATACTCTAATGACATAAGAAGGTAACAAGGTTCTTAGCATCTTACTTACCACATCTTCTTTCATGGTACCATCTGTATCTCTAATTGCAACAACAACATCTTTGATTCTTGCACCATACTGAGCAATGTTTTCTCCTTCTACCATTTTCATGTTGTCATATTTTCCTCTGAGACTTTCTTCTCTTGACTTTTTCAAATCTTTATCACCTCCATAGATTAATTCAAGTTTCTTCCAAACCTCATAAGCTAACCTAAGTCCTTTTACATTAATATATTCAATATTGGAAAGGGTAATTAATCACTATGGTTTCTTGTTATTGTGTGTTCTCTTGCTTCGCCTTCAACTGATCTACATTTAGGGTTCCCTAAAGTATAATTTTTTTTTTGATATCCCAGGGTATCCTCGTGACTCAAACCAAATGGGTTCCCTTTACGGGGTGAGTTTGAGGTGAGACTAATCCCTACGGCTATGGTATAATCTGCACCTCCCCCAAGTGGGCATGGCCAAATAATTCCAGGTAGGAGAGTCAAACTTGACACCATGGGGGTCTACCCACAACCTCAAACCAACTCACCAAACCCGTAGGGGCCTTGAAGTATAATATATTGAGTTTCAACATGCTTCAAATATTGATCAACCATACCTCTTATGTATAACTCCATCATGTCTTCCCATACTAGGTAGTTATCTTTTGTGAGCTTGGGAGCCTCCTTTCTAAACATCTTGTCAATTAGATCTTTACCTCAAGTGATTGAGCTTATCACCAAGAGAAATTGGCTCTGATACCAATTGTTAGAATAATTAGGCCCTAAGATTACTGAGCAGGAGGGGGGGGGGTGAATCAGTAATCTACTAATAAACAAAAATCTGATTTGATAAAACTTATTCTTCAAAAATTCACCACATGCATGAAGTAAATAACTTTTACTTGTGATAAAAATACATCCAAAATTAAGAATCCATACAAATTCAACATATAACACCAATGTTTTTATCGTGGAAACCCAACTTGGAAAAAACCACAGTGGGGATGGCACCCACTAAGAAAAATGCACTCTTATGGAGTACAGCTGGTTAAGATTTTAGCCTTGGTAAAATATTACAATGATACCCAATTAAGAACATACCCTGTTAAGAGCCATCTGGTTAAGGGAATTAGCTCTAGACCTGTTAGGATCTTTACCCTGTTAGGAGTAGCCTTGTTGAAGGACTTTAGAAACTAGCTAAAGCTCCACTTTGTTAAAGGATTTTACAAAATGATATGTTAGTATCTACCTGGTTAAGGGATCTAACCTACTGTATCTATTAGGGAACAACAAGAATAATGATATGAGAAAATAGAAATTCTCCTCTACTAGTACAAATCCAATTCAAGCTCAATCTTTTCTTCACATGAAGAACATCTATACACTGCAATCACACTCTTGTATTCACAATCTACCTCTTACACAGACTTCTCCTAATACATCAAAAACATATATAATATGTTTTTTAGTAACTAGGTCGGCTAAGTGTTGATCTCTAAGTCATGTTGTCTATTAGTGTTCAACACTTAGTCATTATCAAGGCAATGTTGGTCGGTCATCACTGTGACCGAGCCATCCTATTAAGGTCAAGTAATATACTAGAGTTGTATTTTGTATATGTACTAAACAATAGTTATTGTCGAGCAAGTCAGACGTCGCCGAGTACTTCAATAGTTATCGATTAGTATATGTCAAGTTGTATAGAAGAGTCAAAGTCAAGCACCAATATATAAAGAACAACTTTGACTGAGCATTAGAGGCTTCATATATCGAGTGAACCGGTTTTTGTATATGTATTTTTAATGGCACAAACACCTAGGTAAACTATTTTAGCTGAATTATATGTGTGATTTAATGATTTTCAAGAGAATCAAGGAGTTGATTACGCTTTGTGTTTTCAATCATTAATTCCTATGCAAACAATGTAACCAATCAGAAAAAGGGAATGCTTAAGTGAATAAAGTGATGAATCTAGATTGTTGATCTTGATCTAGAAGCTTGATCAATTATTTATATAAGATGATATCAAAACCCTAAAACATAGTAGCAGAGGAGATCTCATGTATGCGGATTGAAGCAGTGTTTTGATTTTTAGATGTAGAGATCACGCAGAGTGACCGAGCAGAGCAGTGAAGGAAAAAACAAAGCAATATTTGATTTTGAGATCAGATAAGTATTAGAAAGAGGAGATTTTTTATTACCATTTGAAGTGAAAACTGAAGGATCGGGTACTGATACATTCTAGCAAGTGAATCGGGGTAAATCTCTTAACAAAGTAGTCCTAACAGACCTTTGTAAATCTCTTAACCGAGTGCTTACTTAGTTGTGAGTTTAAAATCCTTTAATCAAGGTAGATTGTATAAGTCTATAAGCTATAAATAGGGCATACCCCTCAAAGGGTAGATCACCATAAGTGATCAAAACTTTGTAGCCTTAACATGTACACTTTATTGCTGTAGTAGTAAAGATTTGTGGGTGTCATCCCCACCCTAGTTTTACCTTTCAAGGGTTTTTGGGTTACCAATCATTGTGTTATGAGTTATATTTTATGGATGTGATTAGAATATTAGATTTATTTCAGTATTGAAATCTATGTTTATGGTATAAATGTTAAATTGGTTTCAAAGTATAAAAGTAAGTGGATAACTAATTCACCCCCTGTCTGAGTATCTCACTTTCCCATATAAGACTTCCAACAATTGGTATCAGAGCACAATTATCTTAGAAGAAGTCTAACCTCTTGAGAATCAAGATCTTGGAGATGGAGGCTTATAAGTTAGGAAAGATCATAGAGAATCAAAAGATTGACATCCATCTTACATTGCACTAGCTTGAAGTAGCCAAAGAAGAATTGAAGAAATCCTTAAAGAGAAGGAAAGAATTGGAAATTCAATTGAATGATACTCAATATCAAGAAGAAGACACTAAAGGTCTATTTGATAATGGAAACTCTTATGAAAGTGATGCAACAATAAAAAATCTATTAGAGAAAAAAAAATTTCTCAATGAAGATGCAACAGTCTAAAGAGAGAACATGAAATTCAATCAGTAAGACTATGTGAGGTGATTGAATAGAAAAAGAAAGCTGAAGATGACAAGACAATGGCAGAAGAAGATAAGAGACAAATGGCTACAAGAATTTATGAAAGGACATGTGATATGCAGAAGTTGAAAAACAATCAATTAGATATGGTAAACCAACTATTACTTGCAAATCAAGAGTTGAACAAGAAAGACATGGAAATTACAAATCTTAGATCAGAGAACAATCAATAGAAGAATGAGTTAAGATCTAAAAATGAAATATTTTGAAATTTTTTTGAGGAACTGATGAGGTCACCAAGAAGATCAAGTGATACCTATAGACTAGGACATGATGAGCACCTATCATCCACTGAAGAAGGAGAATCATCAAAGAGCGGAGAATAGAGGAATGCTAAGCCAAAGAACATCAAACCTACATGTCATTGCTATGGGAAACTAGGACACATAGAAAACATCTACATAAGCAAGAATGGTAAGTCCAATCCTATGCCAAAATTTAATGGATATTGTTTTAAATGTAAGAAGCATGGACATCAGGCACATGAATGTAGGTCAAAGGTTAGAAATGCACCTACTACACCTAGATTTCAAGGACATTGTTACAACTGTCAGAAATATGTTCATAGAGCTCAAGAATGCAGATCCAATGCAAAACCTGAATAGACATTTAAGAAGCAAAGTAATACACCTAGGAAAGGTAACACCTTCAATTGGGATTACAATACATGGTATGGTTGTCATTATTGTGGAGAATATGGTCATATTGGAGAAAACTATATAAGGACACATTTTAGAAGTAAATCCAAGAGTTGGATGAGTGGAAGTTTGGTTTGTTACAAATGCCACAAGATTGGTCATATAAAAAGAGACTGCAGAGCACAAGCACCAAGTAATGAACAATTAAAAGGTGGAGAGACTGTTGAACAGATAAGGAACTAGATGAATAAGACATGGAAAAAGAAAGAGGAAGCAAGCAATAGTGGATCCAGTGAACCTGAGGTCACCCAATCCAATGGATCAGGTGATCACACTACTTCTAACTAAGCAAAGAAGGTATGTAAGGAAATGAATTTCAAATGTTATATTTTAGACTAGTTCATGACATTAGATATGTTAAAAGTCCATATCTGCATAAGTTAAGATGCATTAGGATAGATTTGAGAAAAGAGTTATTTTGCATAATTGATGTCGAGCATCAATATTTATGTCTATAGTGACTGAGTCACTTAGTATGTGTTGAGCTCCTATAATAACCAAGATGTTACATCTACCGAGCTAAAGTGGAAATGTTAGTGTCAACTGAGTCATAGTTTCAACTAAGTATGGGTATGTGATAATCAAGTTATCATGTGAAGGTTGAGATAGTTGTATTTCACCTACTAGTGTACGAAGCATTTAATGAAGACCTAAAAGTGACCATTTGAATCTATATGATTTTTTTTTACCATTCATTCTCATTTACCCAGTGATTTGATAATTTACAAAGTGATTCAAAGGTGATTAGAAAGGAGTGATTTGTGTGAAGTCAGTTTGTGAAGATTCCTACAACATGCTGTCAGAAAATATTGTGAACTATTGAAATCAAGCATTACTGAGTTACTCTGAAATCATTTTACGAACCCTAGATCAAATAATGACATCTAGCTCATCTATTGTAGTTAGGAAGCAAGGAAAGGAGGTAATCAATGTTCAATTAGTGAGAAGTGATGTGTATAAACCACCCAATTTATGAGTTGGACCTAAGAGTGTGGTGAAGGGAGATCTTTCAGGAGCCTTGTCATTGATTCCACCCAAAATGTTGATGATACATGATGTGCGCACATGCTACATGTGCAATATTAGTGAAATCAAAGACTATGAGATGAGGGAGGCATACTACAAATTGTGTAAAAACAAAGTTTTGAAGGCGGAGCATCAACATGTTGCCGAGAAAGGGTTAGTGTGTGCCCTAGACTTCCCTCGCAATTTCAAAATAGAATGGATCAATATTTTATTAAGCAGAGTTCACAACATGCAATTGTGGTTGGAAAATGGGCCGATGAAGATCACCAAGGAAATTATTCATCGAGTCACCGGTTACCCTACTTTTGCAGGGAAGAAGACAATGAGATGCCAGAGTAAAGAAATAATTCAAGAAAACACCATGGCCATTTTGAATAAGAGAGGAATGACTATCTCCACCATCACAGATCTTGAGATCGATTTTCTAGTGAGGGTAATTGCTCACAAGTTTTATTAGTCAAGAAAGATGGACAATGTTCCCTACATTGTAGTAGACCAAACATGGAAGATTGGGAAGAAAGATCATACTTATGATCTTGCCAAGCTGCTAATGACACAACTTGTCGAGAACCTTACATTAATCAGGAAAGCTAAGAATTCAATGTGTAAGTTCAGTTCCTTGATAGTCTGTGTATTCTTTTATGTGCAAAACAAGTTTCCTACTATAAGAGATGTAGTATGGATTCAAGGCCGACTTGTGACTCAACAGATTAATAAATTCATTCAACACTTAGGAGACAACTTTGATAGTGTGATGGAGAGTTACTTTGTATAGTTTAAGAAGAAGATGAGAAAGAGAAGTAGGATTCTTGTATCCCTAGTAGAGAAATTATATGATGATATATATTTTCTAGTGGATACCGATAATACCTATGTTCAAGCTGTTACGTCAAGGGTAGAATGGTTGAGACCATTGCCCTATGAAGTTAACATAGATGAGATATCAACAATAATAACTTCTTTACTTGCTGAAGAGATTGGTAGTAAAGCCAAACCTTTTGGAAATTATGAAGAAGCTAAGTCTAAGATTACAATGGGTTAAAGTTTGCAACCCTAGAGAGAAAAATAAAGAAATTAGTCACAAACCTTGAGAAAATGCTAGGTGAAGGAGAATAGGAAAATTAACCTCTAGAAAGCACACAAGGATAGGGAGAGGATCAGACAAGTGAGTCAAAAGAGAGTGAAGAAGAGGAAGTAGAAACTCAAAAGAAGGGAAAAGAGATAATGGTTGTTGAGCCCATAAAAAGGAAGAACCAGAAACAAAAGCCTACTCCTCCTACAACATTAAGACCTAGAATTAGAGAAAATTAAACTACCATAGCTATTGAGCCCCAAAAGAGAACAATAACGAGCACTAAAGGGGATATCTCAAGGAAAAGAAAACAAGCTCAAACTAAGGTTGTGCCAATAAATCCTAAGAAGAGGCCAAGGAGGAAACTAGTGCTACAAAAGGATGATGATGATGAAATGATTGATACAAATGACAAAAACAAGATGAAGGTGGAAAAACATAGACATCCAACCAGTGTGGATGAAATCTTCCAGAACATCAAGAGCACAATAGGATTAGCAAGATTTAAGCTTATAAAATTTGAAAAGTTGAACAAAGTTGATAAACACAAGATTGAAGATGTGATGATTGAAATATTATGCACATTCAAGATGGCACCTTTGCAGATAGGAAATTTGTTCCCTGATGAACTATTTAGTATAATTGATGCAAGATGGAAGTATGCCATTGTGACTGAGAGATAGATAAGAGAAGGCACTCTAGCACAACTTATGCCTAAATTGACACCAAAGAAAATAGTAAAGTTTATGGAACAACATAGAAATAGGTTCATACCTAAGCTGAGGGCTTACTCCATTTTGAAAAATAATGTTGAAGTTGTAACACAAAGAAAACATATGTGGAAGATCATCTTTGGATTAATAGTTTATAAGAGTGCACAAAAATATGAAGGCACATCCAGACAGATTGAACTGGACAATATCGAGGATGTAGATGAACCACATATCCTTGAGGAAGAGGAAAGGAAGAAGGTAGAAGTGAGTGAATCACATGATGTGATCACTATTGAGGATGTCCCTGAGGACACACAAGTAAATATTAATGCCTTGATTGAGGAAGAAATCAAAAGCCAAATTCTTACCGAGACAACCTCAGATCCCTTTCTATCATGCACCAATCCAGTTCTCATACAAGTTCAAGATTATCAAAAAACTAAAGGTACAAAAACTGTAGACTTAATACCTAAAAGCTTGAACATAGTAACAGTTGAAGAGAAAGTCACATAAAGTACAAGTGTCGAGGAACATGGCAAGCTGACAATAACAATAGAGACTACACCTACCGAGCCAAATATTGAAGTTAATACAGGAGAAGGAGAGGATATCACAAAAGAATAAGAAGATAAGTCTACAAAAGAAGCCTTAGGACCACATGGTGAAGAATAGAAGGAGAATGAGATTAAAATAACTAAGGAAATTTAGGAGCCTAAGGAGCAAGAGGCTATTCAAGCATTAGTACAACTATCGAGTAGAAACAAACTGGAGCCTAAGGAGCAAGAGGCTATTCAAGCCTTAGTACAACTATCGAGTAGAAACACACTGGAGCCTAAGAAGAAATCACAAAAGAAAAAGGATAAGTTTCCCAGTACACAAGTCACATTAGATGAAGTTATAGTGATTCCGAAGTGGGACACTAATAACTTAACCTATGAAAAAATTAAAATATTACAAGAACTCTTGAAGAAGAAAAAAAAGCAAGAGGAACTAAGGAGAGAACATCAGAAAAAGCAGGTACTTCATGAAATTAAAGGTATATTTGTAGAAGCTTTTGAGTTAGAGGATGTGAATGTGACTTCACCTATTCTAGGATAATTAGTACATATTGTCAAAAAGGTGAATGGTGAAGATAGTGAAGAAAATGAAAAGCCAATGCAGTGGTCTGAAAGAAAGTTTGAGAGCAAGGTACTCGAGAAGGTCTCCACAGAGATTGCAGTAAAACAAGTCAAACTTTCTGATCTAGTGAATAACCTAGAAGAGGTTGTACAAAATGTCCATTCTCTATACAAACAGTTATGTAACATAGAGACATTCAATAAGGACAATCAAGAGCTTATTGAGAAGCTAAAATTGGACATAAAGTCTATTGGACATTCATTGAGCATGGATGAAAGTTCCAATACCATTCATTTCACAAGATTGCTTCATGCCCAAGGAAGATTAGTCGAGTTGATGGCTAAAGATGGAAGGATAAGAGACAAGTTAATCTCAATTAAAACAATGTTGACATCTCATATGGAGGTTATGCAAATAGAATTGGCATCAGAAAAGGAGTTAGTACAAAGAGATCCCCATCTCTCTATTGCCGAGAGTTTATTTGATCTAGCTGCTCAACTAGAGATCAAGATACAGGTTTTGAAGTCTGTCAGATCCGGATGGGATAATGCACTAGCAATGATTATGCAGTTTCACAAACCATTTTTGGACAAGTATTATCTAACCTCTACACCCCAACAACTCAAAGTGACAAAAACAAGGGGGAAATGAGTAAATAGGGGAAATGAGTCATGTAATCATGTATATACGGAGATAAAAGAAGGGATATAGAGTAGAATGAGAAAGGTATGATATACTATTTTGAAATCTCAATATATACTCATTGTATGTCATAGTCATGTATATATAGTATAGTGTTTATGAATACCGAGTTACAGTCTTAGGGGGAGTACTCAAGTACTAAGAACTATTTTGATTATGTAATGAAGAATCATGAAAAAGTGTTTTTGCCACTAATGACAAAGGGGGAGATTATTGATCTCTAAGCCATGTTATCTATTAGTTTCCAACACTTGGTCATGATCAAGACAATGTTGGTCGGTCATCACTGCAATTGAGCCATTCTATTAAGGCTGAGTAATATACTAGACTTGTATTTTGTATATATACCGATCAGTAGTTGTTGTCGAGCAAGTCGGAGGTCATTGAGTCCTTCATTAGTTACCGAGTAGTATATGCCAAGTTGTATAGAAGAGTCAATCTAAGCACTAGTATATGTAGAACAACTTTGACCAAGCATCAAAGGATTCATATGCTGAGTGAACCAATTTTTGTATGTGTTTATAATGGCACAAACACCTAGGTAAACCATTTCAAATAACTTCTATGCGTGATTTAATGATTATTGAGAGAATAAAGGAGTTGATTACACTTTGTGTTTTCAATCATTTATCCCTATGCATGCAATGTAACCAATCAAAAAAAGGGAATGCTTAAGCGACATAAGTGATGAATCTAGATCATTGATCTTGATCTAGAAGCTTGATTAGTTGTTTATCTAAGATGATATCAAAACCCTAAAACATAGTAGTAGAGGAGATCTCATGTATGCGGATTGAAGCAATGTTTTGATTGTTAGACACAAAGATCATGTAGAAGTGACCGAGCAGAGAAATGAAGGAAAAAACAAAGCAATATTTGATTTTGAGATCAGATAAGTATTGGAAAGAGGAGATTTTTTATTACCATTTGAAGTGCAAACTGAAGGATCAGGTACTGATACATTCTAGCAAGTGAATCAGGGTAAATCTATTAACAGAGTGGTCCTAACAGTCCTTTGTAAATCTCTTATCTGAGTGCTTACTTAGTTGTGAGTTTCAAATCCTTTAATCAAGGTAGATTGTATAAGTCTGTAAGCTCTTAACATGGAAGAAACCTCACATGGTAGATCACTAGAAGTGATCAAAACTTTGTAGCCTTAACATGCACACTTTATTTCTGAAGTATTGAATATTTTTAGGTGTCATCCCCACCCCAATTTTACCTTTCAAGGGTTTATGGGTTACCAAATCTTTATGTTATGAGTTATATTTTATGGATGTGATTAGAATGTTAGATTCATTTTGGTATTGAATTATATCTTTATGGTATAAATGCTAAATTGGTTTCAAAGTATAAAAGTAAGTGGATAACTGATTCACCTCCCCTCTCAGTATCTCACTTTCCCATATAAGACATCCAACACTAAGATCCAAATTACATTTGAATTACATCATTACCATCAATTACCACTTAATCCTTCAACCCTAAAATGTGTTACCAATTAACAATTACAATTTCAACTTCATATCGACCTCCAGATCCATCACACCATCGATTTGACAAGGAAAAGTCAAACATATTACACTTCCCTAGGTTCATGCACCTCTTCATGAATTATAGATCAAATCAACCAATACGAATCATACGTAACATTTCATGCCATCTTACACCTGGCATCACATAATCTGGAATACATAACCATCTTTGAAAACGAATCTTCTATCACTGGTTAAGGATCTAACCGATTGTTCTTCAGTATTTTTTTTCCTTCTTCACTATTCTGAACTTCAGAATCTTGTAAATTTGTCCACCAATAATCAATCTTGATGCGATTTCAAAAAAAATAAAATAATGTCATTAAAATCACACCAGTTAGACCGAAACACCTGATTCCATTCTTGTGGGACACATTGATCAAATCTTTCTTATTTGCCTCTTCACCGCTAAACCAATTTCCTATCTTCATCACATTGACTATAACTTGCATAAAACTCATCATACACATGTGCAATCATAGATATAGAATTTTACACACTTCTAGAATATATGTACCAAACTGCACACCATAATTCACAACATAGCTCTCAATTCATCTTCTCCACCATAACTTGGCACCTCAAGAACATAGTTAACCAAGAACACCTAAGTTGACATCAATGGTAACAATATAAGTAACAAAATACATCATCATGCCATAAACATACTTACTCATCCCATTTGCATCATTTATTCCAACAATGATGAGTTCAAAGATTAAAGGGTTACAATCCAAATTAGACAAATTCCAGATGCAATTCTCAAGAGTGGAATCATCACAAATGAAATCAACTTAATACAAAGAAAACTAAAATAAAAATCAAAGGGCTATGTAACCCCTACAATTCTAAGGCCCTACTATTTGGCAAGGGGGAAGTAGGGTGGGAAGAGATAATTGCTCATTTATTGATCAAGACAAGTAGCAAGAACTGAAAGAAGCAATCTCCCTACATCCACTGTTCAATGAACACCTCGATTTGTTTGTCTATGAGAACTACTCTACCCTGTAGTTTCTTTAGGCATTTGAACTACCCCCAAGAAGCATACTTTTCACTCACATCCATCATTTCAAAGTTGAATGTCCCAGAGGCAATAGTTGAGTTTTAACTATCCCAATTGTTAATTAGTGGACATGTTATGTATATAATCTTCCCCATCTCCTACCATCCACCCAGGAATGGGAAATAACCAAGGAAGGAGTGTAATAAAGAAATTCTTCTCTTCCATTCAGTGCAACAAGAGTTAGTTATGCCCTAGAAGCATGGAAACCACTTCTTTGTCCTTGAGACCATATATCTGGAGTTGACAACCAATAATAGAGAATTCTACCACTATCCCATTAGAATAGTAGGGAAACTACCCTTTAGAATAGTAGGGTTGTAATTCCCCACCAGGTACCCCAAGAGAAATTAACCTAAAATATGTTACTAAGTTTTCCAAATAATTTTTTTTCTTAAGAGTTCACAATCAATAATTAATAACATTGTAGAAGCAATATAAGATACATCAATACATACTCATAATTGTACCGCATTTACATATTACAAGTCTCAAGGATTCCATGACGTAGAATTACATATAAGTTAACTAATCTACTCAGTACAACCCAACACATAATCACATGATATATCTGACATTTATTTTACAACCCAAATTAAGGTATTCCTAATCCTTTACCAAACCATAATGAAAAGAACATGAATCATAAATTACACTTAACATATTCATTTAAACTAAATGATAAGATACATTCATTACATCAACGTAATCAAAGATACAATCCATAGAGTACAACTGATACATTGGCATACATAATAATACAACTTCCACTACACATGTTGTAGACATAAAAATGGTACAATACAAGTACATATACATCTCTTGAATCAATGTCACTAACCAATGCATAAAAGTGAATACAAGATATACATCTCATGATGATAGTAAGAAAGTCTCCAAGAAAATAAACAAGAAAATAGAAGCAACATCGAGGATCATCCAAGCACAAAGTTACAAACGTTAGATCTCAATGGTAATAAGAATCACTCCTACCCGATCACATGGAACTTAAAGGTCCACTCCCACCATGCTGAGGAGATAACAACATATCCCACTCAGATATCAAACACTAAAGAAAGGAAAACTATTGCCAAGGTACACTGGATAAAATAGTAGCAATGCTTATAAGCTTATCACTAAATGATTAACACATAAATCAGGTGTACCAAATGTAGCGTAGGAACCTAGGACACATATAGGGAAGTGTCAGCACATACATCTAACCCTTTGACTTTATCCAGACACCCTCTCTAGACCCTAATGCACAAGTGACCATATGCGGTATCAGTAATCCTCTTAAATAGAAAAGGAAAATTAACTACGCAAGACCTCAATCAAGCATCTTATCCCACTCTCATCCTAGCCTGTACTAGCACTCAAGGCATGGGAAAGGAATAACTTTCTTATTAATGTTTTCTCTAAATAAATTTATTAAGTTATAACTTATTAAGTCAAATTACAAAGGATATCCAAGAAAACACTTTAGGGCTCTGATGCCTCCAAAGTAAGTCACTTCCCTTCTATGATCCTAGATAACCTACCCTAATGCTCCCAACAAAAGAACCAAAAAGAAAGTCAAAACCAAAACCATAAAAGACTTCTCATAAACCAATAAACCTTGAATGTCATCAAAGACAAGTGCTAGAGCATAACAAACAATATCTCATCCTATACAAGGATCAAAACTATCTATCGCATACTAGACAACTCAATGAAACCAAATTTCTCATCCAAGACTGGACATCTCAATAAATAATTACTGATTTTCATAGTTCATATCACAAGATCAAATGATCATCAAAAACATTTAAGCATATCTTTCCTAACATGGAGTAAAACAAAATCTACAAAGATCATTAGTCAAATCGTAGAACAACTATATCAGGAAAAATAAGGCGACCAAGTTAATTAAGACTCCACACAATAATGGTCATCACCTTCTGTGGTTAAATAACATAATAATCGAGACTCAGGAACACGTGATCTCACATCTCAGATGTATACAAGACAATAGATGAACCAATCGTGATATAAAGAGGTTATGAAATTTCCACAACTTAAACCCCAAAGCATACAAAGTAAAATTGATAAAGTACTTGAATTTGAAAAAGACAAAATCCACCTAGGACATCAATCTACCCCAAGTGACCTTATTCAATAAGGTCAAATAAAACAAAACCTCAATTAGAAACACTCACATCAAAAATCTCTCAAAAGTACATCAAAAATTTACAAAATTCACCTTTAGAAATTAATTTATAATATTCCTTATTCAAATTAGTTTATTAAGTAAAATTACTAAATAATAATATAATTAAATAAATATATCTTAAAACAAACATATATATTCTTAAAATATATCTTAATTTTTTTAATATTATGATAGTGTATCAAACTGATCAAGACAACAAGCTCAAAAGGTCTGAATATTGAACTCGAGCTTCAATCAAGTCCGTAGCATCAAGTATTAAAAAGAATATTATAATAGTTTACAAAATGTACACAAGTAAATCTTCCTGAAACACCAAAAAAATTCAAGACATCTATTGAACTTGCTTTAGGGTATGTGCAGGATCATGGTATGCCAAAAAGTGGCGATGTGAAAAAGAAGTCCCGATTGATAGACTCTTTGAAAAACAACTATAACTTTCAACAATATAACATTTTTGAAATCTGAAATATACATCACATTCTATGCTTCACCTAATACAATAATAATAATAAAATATTTCAATTTGATGAAGTTTAGACTAAGTTAAGGTGGTCAGACATGGGAGTTTTTATATTCAGGAAAATTCGTAGAAGAAAAATCATAACTATTTATTTACTTAGGAAAAAATAAAAAAAAATATGCATCACATCTAAACACGAGTCTACTACTTTTATCTAGAATCTTGTAAAAAAATATTATCATTTGATTTGATTTAATGTGGTTAGACATACACCTACTTATTATCTTTCTACTCCTAATTGATAGACTTATTGAAAAATAGCTATAACTTTCAAATTGTATAACATTTTTGAAATCCAAAATATGGGTCACATTCTATGATTTTCCTACTAGAAGAAAAATAAATAAAAATTTCAATTTGATAAAGTTTAGACTAAGTTAATGTGGTTAGACACGAGATTTTTTGTATTATGAAAAAGTTGTAGAAGAAAAACCATAATTAATTATTTACTTGGAAACAAATTACAAAAAAATATGTGTCACATCTAGACATGAGCCTACTACTTATATCTATAATCTTGTAAAAAAAAATTATCATTTGATTGTGTTTAAGGTGGTCAGACATACACCTACTTATTTTTTTTTGAAATTTTCATAATACTACATTGAAATTTGAAATGTTCAACATATAGAGTAATTTTTTTTCAAAAAAGGCCTAGTATCTTAGAAACAAAATTCAATTTTCTATAGATTCTCTTCTTACATATTTTTCATAAAATATTTATAACTTGTTCAATTTTTTATGTCAACTTTCCTAAACCTGATTTTCTGAATTTTCCTTGCCACTTAAGGGCCTAGTTTGGCATACCATGATCCTGCACATACCCTTTAGTTTCCTTCCCCTAGGGCACTATTGTTATAATATGCTCTATCCACTTCAAAAGTACCAATAGGGGGTTCTATTGCTATAGGAACCTCCACCACATCTTCCCATCTGTTCTCAGACCTCAGATTCTCTTCTCGTATCCTATGCTTTTCTGCATCAATATCGATATTGTGTTTCTGGGTATATTCTTTGAGTCTTCTCATTTCATCCTTGTTTACCTCTCCCTAAGCATCCTCCCAATGATGAGATGACTAGATGTACTCTTTGAAGATGATCATTGCACCTTCCTTGATAAAAAAATCAAACCTGTCCTTTGGAATCTCCAACATAGAAGAAACCCGAGACACAATAATAAGATGGGTGAGTTTAAGATTAAAATCAGTAGGGTCTCTTGTGATGTTTCGGAAAATCTCCTCATTTCTTTTCCTCCAAATAGTCCACAGTATTTCCAAAGAAAGGAAAGACCAGAAATTGTTAAGGGAAAGATCAAAAGTATCCAAATGACCCAAAATAGCATTAAGCCAACCCAAACCATGGGTAGAGTTCCAAACAATAGGCCGATTGAGATATAAGGACCAAATAGAAGAGACAAAAGTAAAATTAAAAAAAAGATGTTCATAAGACTCAGGGAAGCCAAATAACTTGTACACAAGGGGAATAACACCATGCTCAGTGAAAAGTGACCCAACCACAATCTTTTTAATCATCAACAACCATCTAAAGTAAACCTTTTTAGGCTCAGCAGGGGAGTGCCAAAACCAATCCAGACTAAAGTGCCATCTATATAAGGACCAATTGATACTCCAAATATAATTAATCTTATTAATTATCACATAATCATCTTTAATAATCTTATAAATCTTCTTAGTAGAGCTATCAAGAAGGGGAGTACCATCCAAACATTTTACCTAAGAAAGAAATTGTTGATTGTCCATCAACTTACCAGGAAAAAGATTGACTATAGCTTTAGAGATCAAGGTGAAAGTCTTGTTTTGAGAATATCCTATACCAAATTTTTTTTTCATGAGTTCCCAAGAAGATAAATGCTTGTCAATCATAATGTCCTCAATCAAAGATATACCTTTATTATTCCAAGATCTAGGAGAGCTACTTTGAATGAGGGCCAATGGTTTATTATTTAAATATATGCCCCACCATATAGACCTATCAGACACTATAAGAAGAGGAGGGTCATCCACAAATTTGTACTTAACCAAATGTCCCCTTACCTAGCACCGGGCCTTTAAAAAAAAAGAAAAGATTTTAGATCCAAAGGGTTTCAACTCAAACTGACCAGATAATAAATCCTGCACAGGGATGTTTGACCAACTCTTACTCTTCTTTCTTACTAAATCATTATGATTATTTCTAATCATAATCTTCCAAGGCTCATCTCCCCAGAGAGAATTGAAGATCCATCTGGAAGCCAGTGCTACACCATGACTCTTCAGATCTTTGATCCCCAAACCTCCTAGGGATTTTGGTTTACAACACCAGTCCCAAGAAACACAATGTCTTTTCCTACCTCCCATCCCATATGACCTTAAAAAGTTTCTCAAAATCTTCTCAAGCTGGTTGGATTGATATTTGGCAAACAACCATGTAGAGGAGTAGTATATGGCATGAGAAGCAAGAACTTTTTGGACTACTTGAACCCTACCAGCAAGAGAGAGTTGGTGAGTTTGCTACTTTAAGTGTTTTTATCAATCTTTTCGAAGATCCAATTCCACATATCCTTGGTAGAGGGCTCAATAGAAAAAGGGATACCAAGGTATCTTACAATAGAACTTGGGCTGATCCACTACCAACCTTTAGCAAAAATCCACTGAGGAGGGGAATTAGACCATCTAATAACTGTAGATTTGTGAGGAGCCACTTTTGCCCCTGAAGCCATGCAAAAAAATTGTAGCCTGTCCATAGTGGTATCAAAATCTTCCTCATCAAGTTGCAAAAAATGAGAGGTTTCATCTGAAAATTGAAGATTGACAAGGTTAGTGCCATCAAGGAGACAAATACGTCTGACAACCTACCCCAATATAGGATATCTAAGAAAAAATAGCATGGATTCAAAAAAAATCACAAAAGGGCAGGGGAAATAGGGTAGCCCTGTTTGATGGATCTGCCTAAGAGAATAGGGTCAGGGAGCTCACCATTAATATCTATCACTGTAGAGGAATCTTTAAACAAGATAGACATCCATTTAAAGAAGTAAGGGGGAAAGCCCAGAGCTTCCATCATGCCAATAAAAAATGGCCATTCTATCCTGTCATAGGATTTTTTCAAATTCTAGAAGCACCATCACTGCATCCTGACCCTTATATCGAGCCCAGTGTGATGAACTACAACTAATTGAGAACCTGATTGAAGAACTTCAAGTGATTAGAGATCACCGAGCACTAAACTATTATGTAAGATAATTGAATTAGTTTTATGTTGTCATTGATGTCAACTAGTTTTGACAATACTTATCATGGAGTTGCAAACATCTAACACATCTGTAGAAGAAAAGAGAAAGATGAAGAACTGAGATATCTACATGGAGAAAGATGGATATGATAGATGAGGCTAAGGAATACCTTTGGTAACTTATTGATGAGTCTATGACTTCATATTGTTGACTTGATTACGTTACATTAATCTTTTATGAAGTTGTTAGCAAAATGTTACAAAGCAGTGTTGTTGGTTAATGAAGCATTCCAGTATACACTGAGCAATGTAGTGTATACTAAGCACAATACAAACTGAGCTTGTGTTCACTGACACATTTCTTTGTTAACTGAGAATGAACAAAAGAACTAAATGATTTGTTTAGCCGATAGAAGTTGATGAGCTGTAAAGTGTATGATCACAGAGTGAAAGATAAAGTTTGTTACGAGATCAATGGCTAGCAAAATTTAAGGAAGATCTAAAGGACATATTTGAAATGTGTTACTGACACATCAACCGAGGAAGGTTTAAGAAAAAAAACCAATGAAGGAGATTAAGTGGAAAAATTTGATGGATGAAAAGAAAATGGTTTACTTGTCTATTTAAGAGACGAGGGTTTCATTATGAAACTCATGCCAGAGGAAAGAATACTGCAGAGATATCATGTGAAGAAGCTTCATGCATGCCTAATCAAACTGGTTAAGGAGTTTCGAACTACAGAGATTACCGAGCATCAGAAAGCTATAACCGAGAGATAGTAAGTTACTGAATATTGTTTAAACATAATTGATATATTGATTAGAGATTTGAATGAGCATAATATAGATCTGTACATCTGCAAATCAAGTTGTATTTTAATCAGATCAATTGTTGTTACAGTTTAACCATTGTAATCAGATAAATCTATTAACCGAGTAGACTTGAAAGTCTTGTAATGTCATTCATAGAATGCACATTTGTTATCCTGTCAACCCCATAGTGAATGTTGGTTGGACAATAACGGTTAGTGTTAAATCCTCTAAGAAGGTCACACCTTACAGTGTGATTTGTAACATTTAATAGGGTTAGGTCTTCACCGACCTCACTTCAGAAGAGTGAACAATTTTTGGGCTGTCGGTCCCAGGTGGTTTTTCCTTTTACAGGGTTTCCACGTTAAATCTCTTGTGTCATGTGTTGATTGTGGTGATTGTTTGTTATCATATTTTACATATTGCATATTGGATTTGATTGGTAGTTACTATATGTTATTGCCTGGTAATCGATAAAAGCACAAACAGTTTACTATTATATGTTACCAAGCTATAGAAGTTTGTTTAAATTATTTTTGGATATACATTTTGTATTTGGGATAGTGGATAACTAATTCACCCCCCTCTCAGTTATTCTAACAATTGGTATTAGAGCGTATTGGTTGCTTGGAATAGAGTTTTGAGGACTTCAACATAAAGATCAAAAAATGTATAAGAGGGATGTGCAAAAGCTGAACAGGGACAACTTTACAATATGGCAAAGCCAAATGAAATTGCATATATCTGGAATTAGGAATTCTGCCCTCACACTATTAGAGAATGGCTACATTGCACCACCCGCTGGACCTTTGACTATATATCAACTAAGAGATAGACATGAGCATAACATTACTATGATGGAGATTGTTGCTACTCTGACAGATGTCGAGTTTGAAGATATTAAAGATTGCACTACTGCTAAAGATATGTGGGATAAACTTGCTCAAGTTTATAGTGGTGATACAAATGTCAAGAGAGCCAGAGCTGAAAGCTTAAGAGGAAGATTTGATGATATGAAGATGAAAGAAGGAGAAAACATTGTGTAGTACACAAATAGAATAAAAGAGGTAGTTCATGCTATGAGAGCATCTGATGGAGTTATTGATGAAGACACTATGGTAAGCAAAATTCTAAGGACTTTATTGCCTATTTATGCCATCAGAATATCTGCAATTCATGAAAATAGGTTAGCACCTAACAATACTCTCACTCTTGATAATCTGATTGGAAAGCTAACAACATTTGAACTGAACAACTATGATAATAGTGTTGTACCGACAGTTGAATATGCTTTTATGTCTTCTTTGAAGATTGGTAAGTCTAGTAGTAGAAATTGTTAGATTAGGTGAAAAACTAATCTCCCAAGAACACCTGCATGCATAAACCTGTCACATGGAAGAAGCAAAGAATAAAAAGCAAGAAAGTCATGGAGGCCAAAAAGCCAGAGACATCTTATGGACATGCAAAGAGCAATTGTATTCCAAGATTATCTAAAAAGAATGTACAAAGGGTTCAACCATATAGGTGAACAATAAAACCCTAAAGCTATAAAGCAAAAAAATAAAGCTAGGTTGCACATTATAATTAATAAATATATTAATTATAATGCACCTAAAAAAAAGCTTAAGTAAATAGAGTAATAAATAACTTAATTAATTAAACCAAAGTGATTTAATTAATAAGCATAAAGTATGATTACTCTAACACCCCCCCTTAAGCGTAGCTCAAGAGGGAAGCTAACCTAGCACAGCTATGAAAGCAGAAAAATGGGTCCCGGCAACAAGGCCTGATCAGGTACCCAGTACAAGAAATAAACTAGATGAAGGAAACAAAGCCTCCAATCTAGGGAATGTCCCAGAGAAAGGAACAAGAAAGAGCATGAAGCATCTGCGAAGCATGAAGCTGCAAACACTGTCAGAAGAAACTGCTGGAACCCCCACTGAAATAGTGCATGACCAGGTAGAGAAGACAAAGTCTGAAGAGCTGATCAATCGAAGAGGTGACCTCCAAAAAAGGAATGAATGAGTGTCTATATAGTAGATGATCCATCTCACCGAAATGCATAGGTGCCTAGCCACTGCATCCACCTAGTACATAGGAACAAAAATTGAATACGTAGATCACTCAACCGAACCAAGGAAGCAATAGAACCAACAGGTGAACCCCCCCCATAATGCTAAATGGGGTGACAGGAACATTGAAATGCAATGCCAGAAACATCTGCAAGAAGAAGAAACAGGAACACCTATGTGCAAAAGAAGGTACAAGCACATGATAAAGGGCGGTGTCATAGACACAAACTACATGAGGCTAATGTCAAAAAAGGACAAAGGTGGATGAGCACTAAATGGCAAAACATCATAGCCCCCCATGGCACTTTATAACTGAGTGCGTATACAAACAAACACATAGTGTTCAAGATCCCAAAATGCAACTGATGGCACTTTATCTCAGTGCGTTTACAGAAAAAAGAATGCAACAGTGGAGATATATACAATACTCAAAAGAAGAAGGAAAGAAGAATAGTGAGAACAGAAGCAGAAGTCATCCCAAGAATGGAGATCCGTGGACCTGTAAAAGCCAAGTAGTCCATCCAAGTGCAGAAAAGCAAAACTCAATGGAGGAAGAACTTGGTATAGAATCTAGAAATAAGACCTCTGAAACTGAAAAGTACACTGAACAAGAATTCTAAAAAAACCAAGTTTACTGAAAACTGAGCCCGGATGTGAGAGATATAGTGTCCGAAATGCAAAAAGTACCCGTGACTTTGACTGGTAGAAAACCCCTGCAAATGGCAAAATCAAACAACCAAACTAAAAAAAAAATAGAATGGTCTCGGACCCAGCTTTCCGTTGATATCTTGTTTGGCAAAAAATGCCATCGTATGCTCAAGTTACGGCAAAAACAGTGACAGGTGCTCTGGCAGGCACCTGAAAAAGAAAACCTCTGAATTCAACAGCCTGGTGAGAAAAATGGAAGAAGAATCTGGAAAAAATCTCTGCATATAAAATGACCATCTCAGAATTATCTTTCCAATGATATCTTGTTCGCCCACTAACTCCTCCGTATGAGCAAGTTATGCTAAAAAAAGCATCAGGTGCTCGAGGAAGGCAAAAAAGTAGTCCTGCCTTCGAAGGCATGGTACGAAAACCGAGGCAAAAAACTTGAAAAGAAACCTCCATAATTGCGTTCGTCTCGGAAAGAGCTTTCCAATGATATAAAAAAATCCCAAATACACCTCCAGATGAAGAAGTTAAGGCCCTAGAGGCCGAGCTTGCACAGGCGGGCTTAGAAAACAAGCCATGCAAAAAAAAATTGCAAAATAAAAAAGGCAACCCCATAAAAAATGCCGGCGGGTAAGGCGGGACCCGCGGCGGCGACCGCAGCGGTCACCGCAGTGACCGGCGGTGACACCACGGGTAACCGCTGGTGGTCACCGCAGTCACCGGCAGTGACACTGCAGCGCCGGTGGTGCCTGCGGGAAGCGGCCGGGGCCGGTGGCGGGTTGGGAGGTGGCGGGAAGCGGTGGTGGGTGGGCGGTGCAGGGGCCACAGCGCCCCTGTGCTTTTTTTATTTTTTTTTTGATATGCGTGCAGACTGTATGGCCCACCTTGGGATGCGTGCAGTCCTAAGGCTAAAATTTTTTGCCTCTGATGCCACTGTGTCCAAAATGAACAAGTTTTATATGGATTTAGGGGTTCTTGGGCCTTCCGGACACAATGGTGGTGTCCATTTTTTCCCAAGGTGAGCCAAATTTCGGCTCCCCCCAGATCCACAAAAAAACTTCTGAAACCCTTGAAAACCTCCTGCTTCTGAAACACTTCAACAAAACACGAACAGCGAGCAGCAAGATGGCTCTGATACCATGTTAGATTAGGTGAAAAACTAATCTCCCAAGAACACCTGCATGCATAAACCTATCACATGGAAGAAGCAAAGAACAAAAAGCAAGAAAGTCATGGAGGCCAAAAAGCCAGAGACATCTTATGGACATGCAAAGAGCAATTGTATTCCAAGATTATCTAAAAAGAATGTACAAAGGGTTCAACCATATAGGTGAACAATAAAACCCTAAAGCTATAAAGCAAAAAAATAAAGCTAGGTTGCACATTATAATTAATAAATATATTAATTATAATGCACCTAAAAGAAAGCTTAAGTAAATAGAGTAATAAATAACTTAATTAATTAAACCAAAGTGATTTAATTAATAAGCATAAAGTATGATTACTCTAACAGAAATAATAAGGATGATAGTGATAGCAATACTGATGATGAACTTGATGAGCTTGAAGCTCTTATGGCTAGGAGATTACCTAAAGGAAAAGGTAGATATAGAGGCAAATTACCATTAGCATGCTTTAACTGCAAAGAAGTTGGTCATATTGCTACTAGATGTCCAAACGGGAAGGAAGATGACATAAACAAGGACCGATCTGGTGAAGGAAGCTATGGGAGAAGAGGAAATAGAAGTTACCGACACTACAATAGAGACAACTGAGACAACAGTGATAAAGGAAAAAAGTTATGTTATCTTATAGAAGAAAATGAATCTGATTCTGATTTAGATGATGATGTAGAGGTAGTATTTGTTGCTATGAAGGATGATTCTGAGGAAGAAGAAAAGTATGTAGAAACATCACTGATTTCTAAGGTTAATAAAAATGATAAATAGATCATAGATAGTGGTTGTACACATCACATGACTGGTGATGAAGAAAAATTTAATCATCTTGAGCAATATAATGGAGGATCTGTAAAAGTGGGTAATGATACACCTTGCATGGTTAGAGGAAAGGGATCCTTGCTAATAAATGATAGAATCTAATGTGATAATTCTTATTGGGTAGAAGGACTAAACTATAATTTGGTAAGTGTGGCACATCTGAACAATTCAGGTCACCGAGTTGCTTTTGAGAGTAAGAAAGTAAAAATATTTGATGATGGAGGAAGACTTGTTGGAATAGGAACACAATCGAAAGGTAACTTGTTTTATCTTAACAATGATGAGTCTTCTTGCTTAATGATGAAAAATTAAGATACTTGGTTATGTCATAAAAGGTTATGTCATGTGAACTTTGATAACATGATTAAGATCAGTAAAAAGAAAAAGGTTATAGGTCTGGCTAACTTATCTAAGCTTGATCATGTTATGTGTCATGAGTGTCAGAAAGGTAAAATGACAAAATCTAGTTTCAAAAGCAAAGATTATTCAATAAAAAAAATACTTGAGTTAGTTCACATTGACCTGTGTGGTCGCATGAGAACTCAGAGTTATTATGGTGATAGATATTTCATTCTTTTTGTTGATGGCTATACTAGATTGATGACTGTCATGCTCTTGAAAGAAAAATTAGAGGCATTTAAGATGTTCAAGTGGTATAAAGCAAAAGTAGAGAAAGAAAATGGTAAAGAATTGAAATGCTTAAGATCTGACAGAGGAGGTGAATTTATTTCTGATGAATTTACTAACTTTTGTAATGAGCATGGTATTAAAAGATAGGTCTTTGCACTGAGGACACCTCAGCAGAATGGAATTGCTGAAAGGAGGAATAGGTTAATAGTTGACTATGCAAGAACACTGATGATATAGAAAAATGTTGCACAGATGTACTAGAGAGAGGTAGTTAGCACAACTGTTTATGTTTTGAACTGAGTACAGTTGAAAGACACTAACAGAACACCCTATGAGTTATGGTTTGGACACAAACCCATTGTAAGTTATTTCAAAATTTTTGGAAGTAAATGATTTATTCTGAAAGATGAAAGGAATGAAAAGTTTGACTAAAAATGTGATGAAGGGATATTTCTTGGATATTCCACTAAAAGAAAACCATATAAGTGTCTAAATAAAGTTACTAATAAAATGATAGAAAGTGCTAATGTCAGGGTTGATGAGTTTGATGACAAGAATGCAAAAGAAAGCACAAAGGAATCAGAAGACTATGGTAGATTCACATACATTAAGCATCTAGAGTATCTACCGATGCCACAGATAGTGACAACCGATCAGCAAGAAAACAACACTGAGGAATAGGAAAGAGAAACCAACGAGCAGGAAGGACCTACCGAGTAGGTAAATGAACCTGAATAGGATGAACAAGAAAGAAGAGATCAAATACTAGCAAGATTTGTCAGAAGACACCATCTTGAGAACCAAATTACTAGCGACAAGCAAGCTGGCATACAAATGAGAAGTAAGTCAAGACAAGGTACATGCTTAGTTTGTGAATATGAACAAAAGAATGTTAAAGTTGCATTGGAGATTGAAGAATGGATTAATGAAATGAATGAAGAGATTGAACAGATAGGGAAAAAAAAATGTATGGACCTTAGTACCTAGACCTAAGGATAAGAATGTTATCGGTACTAAGTGGATCTTTAGAAACAAGTTGAATGAAAATGGAGAGGTTACAAGGAATAAAGCCAGACTAGTTTTCAAGGGGTATGCACAGGAGGAAGGAATTGACTATAATGAGACCTTTGCACCTATTGCTAGACTAGAAGGAGTCAGAATGTTACTGGCTTATGTAGCACATAAGAAATTTAAAGTTTATCAAATGGACATCAAGTCTGCATTTATGAATGCGATACTTGAAGAAGAAGTCTACATAGATCAACCACAAGGGTTCGTTGATCCAAACAAGAAAGATATGGTATGTAGATTACATAAAGCTTTTTATGGTTTGAAGCAAGCACCGAGAGTCTAGTATGAAAGGCTACATACTTATTTGTTAAGTATTGGATTTATTAGAACTGGTGAGAACAATAATTTGCATATGAAAGGTGATACTGATGATACTATTCTAATTGCTGAGATATTTGTGGATGATATTAACTTTGGAGGTCAAGATCACATATGTGAATCCTTTGCTGATGAGATGAGAAAAGAGATTGAAATGTCTATGTTTGGAGAGATTAAGTTCTTTCTAGGACTCCAAGTTATTCACCAGAATAATGGGATATTCATCACACAATTCAAGTATATAAAAGAAGTACTGAGAACATTTGGCATGGAAGATGCTAAACCAATTGGAACACCAATGGTCACAGGTTGCAAATTGACTAAAGAGGATGAAACTACAGAGATGAACTAGACACTGTACCAATCAATGATTGGTAATGTGAGCAAGGCTTTCAAGGGTACCTGTTATCTATTTTGAAAGGCTCAAATCAATCAAACATTAAGAGTTTAATCTAGCATACAATCAAAACAAAAACAAGGAAACTCTAAGCTAGCCACCTCAGATTGAGCCAGAAACAGGTGCACCCAAGCACTGTTTGATTTGCTCTGATAAGGGGGATGTGGGTGTGCTCTCTAAGCACTTGGAGCATACTACAAATGCATTCTAAGATGGATTGAAATCCATGAAAACCACAAAATGGCACAAAAATAGGTATAGAACACCTGATTTGCCCCTAAGGCCTCAAGGATCCAAAAATGCTTTAATGGAGATTAAGCTACATGATGGGTAATCTAGGATTGATTTTAGACCAAATTAGAGATGTGATATGATGCTATGCTATGCAAAACAATAAGAAAAACTATGTTAATCCATTATTATTAAGCTATGATGAGCTAAAAATGCTTGAAAGTAAACTAAATTAGAATGATTTGCTAAGATCTAACATGAAAATGGCATTATAACAGTGCATGAGAATGAAAGTAAGCTAATTGATTTTGCTCTTGAAAGGAGGGGTATTTATAGAATTTGGGAAGGAAGAATGAGTGGCCAGGATTGAAATCCTTAAGAGAGGCCAAGATTCATTCAAAGGGGAGCACATGGATTGTGCTAGTTTAGGGATCACCTCCTTGTGACAAGTTTCATAAGGGCATTGGATTGAAAGATGGAAGAAATGTGCACAATTTGAGAAATGTGCCTAAGGTCAAAGGGTGTAAGAAAGGGGTGAGGGGCTTCTTAAATGCACCATAAGTGCATGTAAGAGGGATAAGGAGGCCTTAAATGCCTTCAATGCATTTCAAAAATGGAAGCCCTCTTTGTTGACTTTGGGGTAAGCTTAAGAGTTTGGCTAACCTTGTTTAGGGAATGTGACAAGGTTAAGGGAGGAATTAGGATAATCTTAGGATTAGGATGGGTGAAGAGGTTGGGTTTGAGAAGATTCTAGAAGAGTCTAGAATTCTCCTTGGTTTTATGGAATAAAAGCTTATTCATTCCAAAAGCTTAAGTTTTGGGAATATTTATTGAAATATTTTCAATAAATATGAAATTTAAATATTTAATCTTAATTAAATATTTGGCCTTGGGATTAGGGTTAGAAAAGATGGGATTAGCCTTTTAATCGAGATTAAGAAGGAATTAGAAGATTTTGGAAGAGGTTAGTGGTCTAAAGGAAATTGGCCAAGTTTTGGGCAAAAAATAAATTAATTATTTATTTTGGGATTTTTGGTCAATTTATTAATTAAAATAATTAATAAATAAGGAGATAATGTTTAAATAAGATTTAAACATTTTTGGAAGGGATTTCTTAATTAAATATTTTTAATTAAGAAAAAGGGATTTAATGACATAAAAATAAATTAATTAATTAATAAATGATGATGTCATCAGGGATTTTCAGAAAATAAAAATACTTTATTTTCTAAAAGATTTTTTAGGTGTCTACATTTTGCCCCTCTTTGATGCGATGCCGCAAGTGGCATGTCTTCAAAGACAAGAAAATAAGATGCCCAAGGCTAGAATTGAGAGGAATGAGGGATTGTGCCCCCTCGAGAAAATAACACAAGGAATAAACGTTGTGGAATTTTCTCGAAAGGAAACAGAGAAGGAACGACTGAGGAAGTAGGGGAGATAAATTACCAAGCTTCCAAGAGCAAAGATGGGTGAATGCAAGATGAGATGGAATGCAAAATGCAGGATGCAGCTATATGAGGATGCAAGATTAATCTATATGATGCAAGATGCAGGGGAGATAGGGAAGCTCCAAGTGCAAATGTGGAGAGCACAACCTAGTTTAATATAGCAATGCTAGAGACCTACCAAGGATACTAGGATCACGAGGCCTTGTCACCAGTGTTGCATAGGACCGATGCTAAAAAGACACGCAGGGTGCCCCAGCATCACGCATGAAACCCGAAGGAGGCATGGTGGAAATGATGCTGAAGAAACCATAAACACACGACTGACTCACAGGCAGAAGCAAAAGATCAAAAGACCTTGGCCCAAATTATCTGCATTCGCAGCACACCATGATATAAAGGATCGTGGTGACGTTGAGTAGAGAACAATGAGAAGCTGTAAAAGATTAACAAGACCCAAAGGACAAAATCCAAGGTCAAAATGATAACTCCAAAAAAGACATCCTTTGCCAAGGAGAGAGATTTGATTTGATTGATGGCAGGAAGATTGGTCTGAACGTGTGGAAGGATACAGCGACACGGACCTGGTGTGCTTGGGGGAAGATTAAGTCAGACAGGGAGGATACAACTGAGGGGACCCATGATTAGGCTTAGGTCAGACAAAATAGAAGCATACATCTGTACGGACTTGATGCTGATGGGGAGAATGCTATGTTGCTGATTGGCAAATGATGAAGTTCAAAGATAGTCATGATGGTCAAGGATAGTCGACAACTGATGTTGTTGAAGTACAAAGCTGGGTAGGACAAAGTGTTTTGATAAAATGCTGCTGCAGGACTGACAAGGACTAATGTACAATAGATGGGAAAAGATATACAATGGATAGGTACAAAAGCTCAGGATTGGGGATAGGAAGATCTCGCTATACAGGAAGGATGGCGCGACACAGGGGAGTGTACAAGATATACAAGAGTGGATACAAGATATGGTACAAGATATGTGCAAGATATGGTACAAGATATGTGCAAGAGGAATTGTGGTGTTGCTGAAGGTTGATGGAAAAAGGAATGCTGGGGGATGGTGGATGGGGATGGGGATGGGAGAAAAAGGACTGAGATGGTGGGATGGGAGTTTGATAGATAATGACTCAGCCCACTATGTATGGTGCCTGTTTGCCAGGTTTTCACCAACATACTTGTCCAAGGCGCCTGAATTGCCAAGTTTTCACCGTTGGACGATTATGTTCTTTTCTTTTTTTCTTCTTTTTTGCTTTGTTTGATTTTTTTTATTTTTTTTATTTTTTTTTATTTTTTGATTTTTTGCTACTTTTTTCCAATTTTTATGGATTTTTTGAATATGTAGGATATGGTTCAGGCATAGAACCTCTTCAGATGTATGATGTTGATTGGATCATTCAAAGGCTCTCCTTCTGGTGTAGATAGCTGATAAGCTCCGGAGCCGAAGCATGAGGTGACCACATAGGGGCCCAGCCAAGTAGGCTCAAACTTGCCTTTCTTTTCATGATTTGCTTGGACCTTCTGATTTTCTTTGAGAACCATGTCACCGACCTGGAACTGTCTAGGATGGACCTTCTTGTTATAACTCCTTTTGAGTCGATTCTGATATGCAACCAGGTGATCATATGCTTGCTGTCTCTTTTCATCTAACAGGTCTAGCTGTGTGAGACGGGCTACACGATAATCTTCATCAGTGGTGTAGTTCTTCATGGAGACTCACAATGATGGGAGCTTGACCTCAATAGACAGAATGGCTTTAGCACCATATACAAGGGAATATGGGGTGGTGCCTGTGGGAGTGCGATAGGAAGTGCGGTAGGCCCAAAGAGCAAGATTGATTTGGAGGTGCCAGTCATGACCAGAATCATTGACAACCTTCTTGAGGATTTTCAAGATAGTTTCGTTGGTTGCCTCAGCTTGGCCATTTCCTTGAGGAAAATATGGACTGGAGAAACGGTGATGGATGTGGAGTCTGGCACACAGATCATCCACATGCTGGTTTTCAAAAGGTGTGCCATGGTCTATGAAAATGGTAGATGGTATGCTGAAGTGGCAGATGATGTGGTAAAGGATGAACTTGGATATTTGGATGCCAGTAGTTAGGGTGAGCGGAATCGCTTCAACCCATTTGGTGAAGTATTCTGTGGCAGTTATTATGTACTTGTGTCCATCCGAGGAAAGGGGAGTGATTAAGCCGACAAGGTCAAAGCCCCAACATGAAAATGGCCAAGGCGGTGCAATGGGCTGCAAGTCTTGTGCTGGTGCATGAATCAGATTTGCATGCTACTGACATGGTAAACATTTTCTGACAAATTCACAAGCATCATGTTCCATGGTTGGCCAATAATACCCAACTTGAAGCAACTGCTTAGCTAGAACCATGCCACTCGTGTGGGCACCGCAAATTCCAGCGTGAACCTCTTGTAAAGCTAGGATGGCCTCGTTTGAATCTAAACACCTAGAGAGGATATTGTGATACCCGCGATGATAAAGGGTGTTGGCTACAAGAGTGTAGCGGGAAGCTCTACGAATAAGGTTTTGGCATTGGTTATTGGTGAGATGGGGAGATATGATACCATTTTTTAGATATGCGTGGATGTCGTGGTACCATGGGGACTGAGGACCAACCAAGACACACACCATTTCTACATCAGCATTCTCATAAGCTAGCATATGTAGCTGCTCGACTAAGAATTCATACTGTGATGCGTCGCGTGGGATTTCTAACAAGGATCCAATGGTTGCCATTGCGTCTGCTGCTTTGTTCTAAAGTCTTGGGATCTGTGTGAACTATAGATGTAGGAAATGCTCTTTCAGTTTGTCCACCAGCTCTTTGTAAGGTAGCAATTTGTCATCCTTTGTCTGATATTCATCTAGGACTTGTTTGATAATCAGCTGTGAATCTCCAAACACTTGTAATTCTGTGATATTCCACTGAATGGCTGTTCTGAGACTTGAGATGAGTGCCTCATATTCTGCAATGTTGTTGGTACATGGGAATCCCAATTTGAATGATTTTGGGATGTAGTCACCTTGAGGTGTGATGAATAGGATTCCTACCCCTGATCCATGTGATGTGTAGGAGCCATCAAAGTATAGTTTCCACATGGGTTGTTCTTCGATCACACATAAGTGTTCATCAGGGAATTCCATGATTAGTGGATAGGCATCCACCAGTGGTGCTTCTGCTAGCTGATCGGCAATGACTTGCCCTTTGATTGCTTTGCGATCAATATACTGGATGTCGAACTCACTGAGTATCATGACCCATTTTGCCATACGACTTGTGAGAGTTGTCTTTGATAGTAGATATTTGAGGGGGTCCACCTTTGAAATGAGCTTGATTGTGTGACTGAGCATGTAATGTCTAAGCTTTTGAGTGGCAAAGACCACTGAAAGGCATGCTTTTTCCATAGGTGAATAATTAAGCTCATATCTGACAAGAGTTTGACTGTTGTCATCATCATGCTAAGCTAAGAGTGCCCCCAGTGCTGTAGTGGTTGCCGAGATGTAGAGTATGAGAGGGCATCCTGGAATTGGTGGTACTAGGATTGGAGAATTGGCAAGATACTCCTTGAGCTTATCAAAGCTTCTTTGACATATGGGATCCCATTTGAAGCTTGTGTCTTTGCATAGGAGATGCGTAAAAGGTTGGCACTTGTCTGCTAACTGAGAAATGAACCGACGCACTGATTGAAGCTTTCCTTGTAGGCTTCTGAGCTGTTTGAGTGTTCTTGGTGGAGGCATCTCTATTATTTCTTTGACCTTCTTGGGGTCTATCTCTATGCCTCGTCGCGATACTATGAAACCTAGGAGCTTTCTAGATGTAACACCAAAGACACATTTCTTTGGATTGAGCCGTAACCCATAGTGCTGCAGTCGATCAAACACACTCTCAAGAATGTCAAGGTGTCCATGGCGTGTCTTTGATTTTGCAAGAATATCATCCACATAGTCCTCTAGGATCTTGTGGATCATGTCATGGAAGATTGCTATCATCGCTCTCTGATATGTGGCTCCTGCATTCTTTAACCCGAATGGCATCATGTTGTAGCAGAAGGTGCCCCATGGAGTAGTGAATGCTATTTTATGTTGATCTGCTTCTGCTATATGAATCTGATTGTAGCCTAAAAATCCATCCATTAGTGACAACATTTAATGGCCTGCTGTAAGGTCTACGATCATGTCTATGTTAGGTAGCGGGAAATCATCTTTAGGACATGCCTTGTTCAAGTCCCTAAAATTTGTGCATATTCTGATGTCTCTTGAAGGCTTTGTGATAGGTACCATGTTAGAGATCCAATCTGAGTAATCTATAGCTCTGATAATCTTTGCATCTAGGAGCTTTTCTAGTCCTGATTTTACCAATAGAGCTACTTTGGGATGCATTTTGCGTAGCTTCTACTTTACTGGCTTGACATTAGGATCCACTGCTAGATGATGAACGATAAGATTAGGATCAAGCCCAGGCATGTGTGCATATGACCATGCAAAGTTTGTAGTAGCTTCTTGAAGTAGCGCAGTGAAAGCCATTTCTTCACCTTCAGTCATGTTGGCTGCAATGTAGGTGATCCTCGGACATTCCTCTGTACCTAAGTTGACTGGCTTGGTTTCTTCTATGATGATAGGTGATTGCTTAGGTCTGTAATCTTGGATGGGAGGAAGAGGCAAGTCTTCATCTTCTAGCGCTTGAATTGCCAAGTTTTCACTAGAAGATATGCTCTTTATTTTTACTTTTTTGGAATCAGAATGTGCCCTAGAAGGGTTTTCACATAAGGATTCATGTTTTACTCTTTCTATTTCTCTTTTGCAGCTAAAGCTTGCCTCTTCCCCAAAGTATCCCTCTGGGTCAAGCTTGTAGATGTGAGATGATTCTGAATCTTGAACTGATTGTGGGCCTGATGCCCCCATGAATTCTAGGAGTGCTTCCATGCTTTGGAACTCATCGATGTGTGTAATACTTGGTTGGTCCCAGTCTATGAGTTCAGGGTGGGTGAGGGGAAGTTCTATGAGATTTATGGCAAGTTGTCGGAGGACAGAAGTCCCCAGGAGGGTGTCATCGTCAAAGATATCATCGTAGGATCTGATTTCCTGTCTCTTCAGGGATGTCTTTGATCGTTATGAGGTCATCCTGGCTATTTAAGAGGGGAACGCTAGTCATATTGGTGCCCCTAGTTGTGGTATTGGGCCCTTGTATATGCAGGCGAGGGGTATTAAAACCAAGACCCTGATGTTTAGGATTCTTTGATGGTGTGATGGGATACTGGTTGCCGCCTTCTTGTGGCCCTAGACCACCGCCTTGATAATGCCATTGTTCAGTGGTATACTTATATTGTTTTGGATACTTATCTTTGAAATAGCCAAGAAGTTGAGTGTCAGGGGATGGGGGATCTTTATACAACCACCGATTTATGTCAGGATCCATCTCTTGACTGTTTATGTTGCCATGGGATTCAAAAGTCATAGATCCAATTTTCTTGATTTCATGATGCTCTTTAATAGGCTTGCTTTGGTGATCTGAGCGCCCTTGAGTATGTGGATCAAGCAGAAGGGCCCCTATAGCAAATGCATCATGTAGGCTATATTCACCACAACCCTGGTTATTGATCTGGATGGAAGAGAGGGTGGAGGTGAGAATGGTTTCTGGATCGCAATGGGATCGGGATGAGCTGGCAATAGAAGTACCAATGTCAGTTCCAGGACAATGAGTGGAGTGAGGGAATGATGCTTCCATCGCACGATAGTATGCGAAGGGTTGGGGGTCAGCATGGATGGTAACCTCAGTGCCTTGATGCAAAAATTTGATGCACTGATGGTAAGTAGATGGTACAGCCTTAATGGAATGAATCCATGGTTGGCCTAGGAGGATATTAAATGGTAGGTCAAGATCAACAACATGGCAAATAGTATCTTATGTTGCTGGGCCCAGCTGAATGGGCAAAGTAATGGTACCTTCTGAGGTACGCTCCAAGTTATCATAAGCTTTGATAGTGATCACTTCATGTGCTATATCGGCCTGGGTGAACCCAATCTGCTGAATGAATTTTAAAGTACACAAGTTTAGAGCTGAGCCATTATCTATTAAGACCCGTTTGATGGCAAAGTCTCTGACCATGATGGCAATGCGGAGAGGAAGAGTATGGTCAGGTGCAACGACTGGCATGTCGGATGATTTGAAGGATAAAGCACAAGCTGCGGAAAGATGTCCCACAAGGGTCTCAAACTGGGTGGTGTTAATGTCTGTGGGGACATGTCCTTCTTTGAGAGCTCGGTCGAGGATCTCCTGATGGAGAGGTGAAGTGTGGAGAAGGTCCAAGATGGATATTTGGGCTGGTGTATTCCCAAGATGTTCTATGAAGTTGTACTATGCATTATGTGCATTTTGTACTGGCCTTGGACGGGCACCAGCAACAGTTATTTGACCCCTACGGGTGGTAACAACACATTGACTGTCTGCTCCTCTGACATGGATGGTATTGACTGTGGGCTCAACTTGGGTTATACATCCAACAAACTTATCATAGTTGATGTAGGCAGTAGTGTGATCTTCTTGCTTGCCTTTACCATGATTCTGGGGATGATTGGTATTAGCTTGATTCTTCCCACCATTGTGTTGTGGAAACACATTCTGATAAATTTTTAAATTGGCATTTGGTGAGGCTTGAGCAGGTGTATCTACTTGAATCTCTTTTTGATCAATGAGATCTTGGATATTGTTTTTGGGTCTCATACACTTCAGGGTAGTATGTCCTTTGACACGATGATAATCATAGTACTCATGATCTTTGTACCAATCAGGCTTGGGGGTGGTATCATCAACTGGCTGAATTGGTGGATATGTAATTAAGTTGGCCTTGGCCATCCGATGAAAGATAACATCCAGAGGTTCACCTAGTGGTGTGAAGGTCTTCTTTGGATAATTTTGAGCTCTGGGTTTTTTCTGCTTGGGAGCAATATTGACGGCATTGACTTGATTGTTTGGGTTACCTTGATAGGCTTGATGGGCTTGCTGCTGATAATTCTGCTGATTATTCTGAGAAGGATATTGTTGCATGGGTTGTTGATGGACTTGAGGAGGTTGCTGATGGATGGGCGCTTGTTGTTGTTGGTATGCAGGAGTTGACAGAGGACTAGCTACAACAAATTGGACATGCTTGGTATCAGTGGCTCCATCAGTAACAACATTTTTGTTACGATTCCAGTAACAGGATTTATCATTGTTGGGTTTTTGGGCATCATTTTTGAAGTGCCGGATTGTGCCTTCATCTAGGAGGGCCTTTTCAATACCTATCCCCTTGCTCTTGATATCTTGATATGTTTGGAGACAATTCATCCACATGAAGTGGGATAGCTTAGGATGCAGGTTATCAATGAAGATTTTGGTCAAATACTTTTCTGGCGGTTGGTATGATAACTTGGTGGTAAGGTTCTACCATCGCTGCAAGTATTCTGCTAGGCTTTCTCCATCTTTCTGTTTTGAGTTGCAGAGATCTAACAAGGTCAACTCATTCTCAACATTGTGGGCATAGTGGTTGATGAACTTCTCAGAGAGTTCAACAAAGGTTGTGATGGTCCCACTGGGTATTTTATAGAACCACTCAACAGCTGTTCCTCCCAAGCTTTTGGGGAATAAACGCAAGAGATAGTTATCACTGTAAGCCACTTCTTGGCATGCCATATAGAATTCTTTAACATGATTGACTGGATCTCCTTTCCCTTGATATTTATCAAACTTAGGTGTCTCAAAGTGCTTGGGAAAAGGAATAGCAGCAATGGATCAGTCAAATGGGTAAGGACACACCTCTTCAAACTTGTAGGTTTTGCTCTCAGTACCAGTTTGGAGCTCTTTAAGAGCGTTCTTCATAGCTTCCCACTCGACATTGATTGGTGTTTGAGCAGGTACTCCCATTTGAGGTGGGTATTGTGGAGCGGGATATGGAGATGGTCCAGCGGGATAGGTATATTGGAGCGGATCTTGGAGTGATGCTTGCTGGGGAGGATACTGCTGATGTGGCATAGGGGGATATTGTGGTGATGGATATGGGATTTCTTGCTGGTGTTGTGGGATGATGGGAATTTATTGCTACGTCTGGTAGGAGGAAGCTTTCTGTTGCTAGGGAATGATAGGGGTTTGTTGTGGGGGAGGTTGGTGGAATGACACCGCTTGCTGGTAAGGTGGTCCTTGCTGAACTTGGCTCTGTGGTTGACCAATGTAGGTCAGGTGCATTCCTGCATTGCTTAAGGGTGAATTTGATGTGGAGAAGCTTGAAGCAAAGGGTGGCTAGGCAAGATAACTTGCGAAATGGGATGAACTTTTCTACTGAGGTGGAGGAACTTGCTGAAAGGCATTAGGTGTTGTGAATGGATAGTTTGCAAAGGATGAAGCTGGTGGAAGTTGTGATGGTTGCTGTGCTGCTTGTGAGGAGGTGGCTTGTTGGTTTCCAAACATAGATGTAGGAGAATGGGTTGGTATGCCCCAAGCTTTCATTTCTTCTTGAGTGAGGCCCCAACGAGAGCCAATGTGTGGTGGGAATTGTGTTGCAGCGGACGTCGGGAAGGTGGATGTGATGGGAGTTTGGGATATGAATGGTGGATTGGAAAAGCCCATGGAAGGCATCCCTGTGGTGAAGGAATTTTGATGGGCTTGTGCCTGGGTAGATGCTTGTTGGGGGGGAAAGGAAGGGAACGTTTGTGCTCCCCATGAAAAGGGTGATGTTGATGCGGAAGCTTGCTGAGGAGGAAAGGGGAGCGATTGCACTGCCCACGGAATAGATGATGCTGGCGTTTGTTGGGTGAAAGGGGGAAATGATTGTGTTGACCCTAGGAAAGATGGTATGGATGTTGAAGCTTGTGGAGCAATGGGGAAGGATGATTGCATCCCTCCTGAAAAGAATGGTGTGGAAGGAGATGGAGCTGCTTGTGCAAATGGATGTGTAAGAGGTGGGAGTTGATTTTGTGACAAGTGTTGGATTTGTGCAAGAGCTTGGGAGGCCATGGCAGATGATGAAGTACCTGTGATAGGGAATGGAGCAGATGGTGTGATAGCTTGTGTTACGGGGCTTGCGAAGCTTCCTTGCAGAAGAAGGGGAATGGTGGAGGTTGCTTGAGATGTTTGCAAGGTGGTATTAGGGAATGGTTGGATAAATGGAGAGTATACTTGTGCTGGGATTTGGATAGTGCTTATGGGAATACGAGGATGGAGATATGGCGGAATGGGAGTATGCCTTTGTGCCAAATTAGTGAACATGCTCTGCTGGTTTTGGGCTATGAGTGTATTGACTGCTGGTGGATTCTCTGGGTGATTCACAAATGTTTCTATTGCCAGAGGAGCTGAGGGGATATTGGGATCATCCCATGTATTTCCAGTTTGTATTTGGGGATCATAGGCTACCATTACACTGGTAAAAATGTTGGGATCAGATGAGCTGGTGATTGGATAAGGATTCATGTGCCTTCGCTTCCTAGATCCAGATCTTGTCTCGACAGGCATGGAGATGCAGATGCTTAGATGGATGCAAGATGTTTCCTAAAGGACTCTAAAGGATGGTGGATGAAAGCTTAAGGAACTTCTAAGGATGATGAATTTCTAGAATGCGATGCAAGGATGGATGAACTGCTCGGATTTGGATCAAGGATGGTGGAAGATTGGTGGGAGATGGTGGCAAATTGGTAAAAAAGCTTGGTGATGATGGAGGATTGGTGGGATGCTCTGATTTGGGTCAAGATTGGGTGGAGGATTGGTGGGATGCTGGTGGAAGATTACTAAGTGTCAACAATGAGTTGTTATTTTTCCCTGATGGAGGATCAGTGATAGGATTTGGGCCAACCTAGGATAGACTGATGATCTTCGGTTAACTGGATGCTTATCAATACAAGCCAATCTCTTGCTCGAGATGATGAGGCTGTGCAAGGACAAGTTGGATTTCCTTTAGACAATGCTCTGTCAAAAAGGGGATGCTTTTTGATTTAGGATAAGGGATGGAGACAACTCAAAGGTTTTGAACACTAAGTGTTTGTGGATTTTGGATCTCTGGATTTGGTACAAAAGATGGTGGGTTCTGATTTAGGTGATGGATGCTGGATTTTGGATGAAGGATATGAGATTCTGATGGTGGATTGCTGATGGAAAGATGGTGGAGGATGATGGAATAATGCTCTTTCTAAAGGGATGATGCAGATGCGACTGGGATGGATGATCTATGATGCTGCTACGAGGATGATGGTGCATGCAACTAAGAAGGATTTTTAGGATGTAACTAAGGTTTTGGTGATGATGCAAGGGTGAAACTAAGATGAAGCTAGGATGACGGACTGCCGAGATAAGATTGTGAGATCTGAAGGTAGAATGGACATGTTATGGATCCAGCTAATCTTCTCTTTCAAGGTTGATGTAGCAATGGTTTACTCGGAAATGGTAGGCAAACTGTTTGACTCTTGCATTATAGCCAATATTATCAAGCCTTTCTTGATATTTTTCTTCTGCTTGGGTTGCTTGGACAAAGGATTGATGGCTTTTAAGGTTCCTCTCTGCAACTTTATTCTCTTGATAATCTTTGGATTTGGGCAACTTGGCTTTTGGATGTTTGATCAAATTGGGCATATCTTTGGAAAATTCTGATAGGTTTGAGAACAAAAGGCTCTTTGGATATCTGATTTCTGCAAGATTTTTTGAATATCAATTTTGTTGATTGGTTTGATTTTCTCAAGTGGCAAAGGATAAATTAAAAAGACTTCTGACAAAGCAATCTCCGCAAAGGGAAAAGCAACCTTGCGGGATACAAACAAGATGACTGACTCTGATAAAGCTTTGAAAGTGTATGTTTCAACAAGTGTTTTCACGGAGTCTTTGACTGTCAAGCACTTCAAACAGATCTACCTAAGGAAGGTGAGTATCAAAATCGCTTGCCCACAGCTTGGTATCCCCTAGAAGGGAATACAAATGGTGATTAATCTTGAGGTGACCCGGTAAACCCCTTGGAATCGGTCCTTGCACAAGAATTTTGATACTTTCGGATGTAGATAGGGTAGCCTCTATTTTATCAGGTTTTTAATAGTTCCGTGGAGTCTCCATACCCGGTTATGCTGACCGCCTGTGACTCACTTAAGAGCCTAGCCAACAACGCTGGGGGAGGAATATTTACCTTTCCCTAGACATTTGTATTTGGCACAAGACGCCCGGTGATTAGGAGATGTAAGTGAGTACTTTTTGCCTTCACTTTATTTATATACCAGCCGGGGGGGATACCGGTTTGAGGTCGTTCTCTGAGGAGGAAGTGCTTTTCTCCCCGGACAGGCCTCACTAAAAGTAGAACAAGTGAACTTGTCCGAGTCCAAATGTTCTACGCTGCTTACTTTAACAAGGATTTACAGAAAATGAAAGCTCCTAGATGCACATCAAGAAAGTTTGTTCATTTTTCCAAATTGATTAAGTTTGTCTGAACTTTGAAAAATGAAGACACACGTGCTTAGATTTTGATTTGTTGTTTTTTCAAAATGTAAATGATTTGAGCGGTTGCAAGTTCTTTCCTTTTGGGCATTCAAGATTGATATTTGCGAGTTGATTTAGGAACTTTGAAAATGTGCTTTGTTTTATCCTTAGATCATTCAAGATTGTGTTCGTTTACTTGCTTTTGAAATCTGAAACAAGAGAGGGAATAGAGTGTTCGTTCCCTTTAGTGCATTCGAGATTGGGTTTGATTTTCAAAATGACAATGACACTTTAGGACCTAAGTTCTTTCCTTTAGTTTCATTCAAGATTGAGTTTGACCTTTTGCAAAATAAAAAATAAATCCAGTCCCAGACAGAAAAACACCAAAAGGCGACACTGTCCAGCTTATAGGCGACGCTGGAAAGTGCAGAGGCGATATTTCATTCTTACAAGTGACATTCTGTACCTTTATAGGCGACAGATAAATATGTAGAGGCATGATTTCTTTCTTCAAAGGCGTGATTTCTTTCTTCGAAGGCGTGATTTAATTACTTGCAGGCGACAGAAGAAGAAGTAAAGGCAGAATAGAAGTTATGGTTGGCGGAAACCTGCCAGTAACCAGGCGTGAAAATAGTGTATGTACGCGTGATTTGATTTCTTGAAGGCGTGATTTAATTGCTTGAAGGCGTGACTATATTTTGTGTAGGTGACATTTATTTTCATGAAGGCGACATTTCTTTTCTTGAAGGCGACATTTAATTGCTATAGGTGACATTTAATTTCTTGAAGGTGACATTTCATTTGTTTCCTGTAAATACAAGAATATAAAGTATAATCTCATCAAAATGATTGTGGTTTTGGTCCCACTGGGCATGCCAGAATGTGAGCAAGGCTTTCGAGGGTACCTGTTATCTATTTTGAAAGGCTCAAATCAATCAAACATTAAGAGTTTAATCTAGCATACAATCAAAACAAAAACAAGGAAACTCTAAGCTAGCCACCTCAGATTGAGCCAGAAACAGGTGCACCCAAGCACTGTTTGATTTTCTCTGATAAGGGGGATGTGGGTGTGCTCTCTAAGCACTTGGAGCATACTACAAATGCATTCTAAGATGGATTGAAATCCATGAAAACCACAAAATGGCACAAAAATAGGTATAGAACACCTGCTTTGCCCCTAAGGCCTCAAGGATCCAAAAATGCTTTAATGGAGATTAAGCTACATGATGGGTAATCTAGGATTGATTTTAGACCAAATTAGAGATGTGATATGATGCTATGCTATGCAAAACAATAAGAAAAACTATGTTAATCCATTATTACTAAGCTATGATGAGCTAAAAATGCTTGAAAGTAAACTAAATTAGAATGATTTGCTAAGATCTAACATGAAAATGGCATTATAACAGTGCATGAGAATGAAAGTAAGCTAATTGATTTTGCTCTTGAAAGGAGGGGTATTTATAGAATTTGGGAAGGAAGAATGAGTGGCCAGGATTGAAATTCTTAAGAGAGGCCAAGATTCATTCAAAGGGGAGCACATGGATTGTGCTAGTTTAGGGATCACCTCCTTGTGACAAGTGTCATAAGGGCATTGGATTGAAAGATGGAAGAAATGTGCACAATTTGGGAAATGTGCCTAAGGTCAAAGGGTGTAAGAAAGGGGTGAGGGGCTTCTTAAATGCACCATAAGTGCATGTAAGAGGGATAAGGAGGCCTTAAATGCCTTCAATGCATTTCAAAAAGGGAAGCCCTCTTTGTTGACTTTGGGGTAAGCTTAAGAGTTTGGCTAACCTTGTTTAGGGAATGTGACAAGGTTAAGGGAGGAATTAGGATAATCTTAGGATTAGGATGGGTGAAGAGGTTGGGTTTGAGAAGATTCTAGAAGAGTCTAGAATTCTCCTTGGTTTTATGGAATAAAAGCTTATTCATTCCAAAAGCTTAAGTTTTGGGAATATTTATTGAAATATTTTCAATAAATATGAAATTTAAATATTTAATCTTAATTAAATATTTGGCCTTGGGATTAGGGTTAGAAAAGATGGGATTAGCCTTTTAATCGAGATTAAGAAGGAATTAGAAGATTTTGGAAGAGGTTAGTGGTCTAAAGGAAATTGGCCAAGTTTTGGGCAAAAAATAAATTAATTATTTATTTTGGGATTTTTGGTCAATTTATTAATTAAAATAATTAATAAATAAGGAGATAATGTTTAAATAAGATTTAAACATTTTTGGAAGGGATTTCTTAATTAAATATTTTTAATTAAGAAAAAGGGATTTAATGACATAAAAATAAATTAATTAATTAATAAATGATGATGTCATCGGGGATTTTCAGAAAATAAAAATACTTTATTTTCTAAAGGATTTTTTAGGTGTCTACAGGTGAGTTAATGTATGTAGTACACAGTAGACCAGATATAGCACATGCTGTGGGAATTGTTGCAAGATTTTATACAAATCCTAAGGATTCACACATGATTGCTACAAAGAGAATCTTAAGATACCTAAAGAAAACATAGGATTATGGGTTATGGTATCCTAAGGAAGGAAAGTTTGAACTTAAAGTATACACCGACGCTGATTGGGCTGGAAATATGGATGACAGACAAAGCACAACTGAAGGAGCATTTTTCTTCGGTGAAAGACTTGTTACCTAGACAAGTAAGAAGCAATCTTGTATGACCCAATCTACAACTGAAGCAGAGTATGTTGTTGCTGCTACAAATTGTTCAAATATTGCATATATCAAGCAAGTGTTAGAAGGAATGAATGAGATAATCACTGAGCTGATGATTATATATTGTGATAACACTAGTGCTATAAACATTTCAAAGAATCCAATAATGCACTCTAAAATAAAGCACATATCTATCAAGTATCACTACTTAAGATAACAAGTGTAGGAGAAGCAAGTGAAGCTTGAATTTGTTACATCTAAAGAGCAACTTGCAGACATATTTACAAAGCCTCTACCGAAAGATACATTTGAATACTTGAGGACTAGACTTGGGGTCTGTCCCTTGTCTACCAGTCACTAATGTGATCTGGAGGTTGCATCAACCTAATCTTATCAGAAGATGATTCATGTTGATGCAACATAGTTCACACTTTGGAATTCTTTCTAAAGCTGTGAAAGTTGTGAAGAACTGAAATAGATTTGCATAATTAGTATACGAAGATATAGTGAATGCACTGGACAACAGAGAGTTACATGGCTACTATAGAGCTATATGGGTTATTTTTTTCTTTGGCATTGTTGTCAAAGGGAGAGATAAACAATATGATAACTGAGGAGAATACTAGAACATCTATCTAAGGGAGAGGCAATTTGAGAAGATAAAGGAAGTAAACAGAAGGAACTTGAGAAGTTGCTATAGATCATATCTACAAAAGATAGTCTGCACATTGCAATGCTGTTATGTAATGTAGTGATTAAATATATTAAGCTAAGGGAGAGCTTACCGATCTAGAACATTTGTTTATAGAGTTGTAGAATACATGTTTTGTATGTGTATGGTATACTTCATATTGCTTGAGTTGCCATCAATGCCAAAGGGAGAGATTGATGAACTACAACTAATTGAGAACCTGATTGAAGAACTTCAAGTGATTAGAGATCACCGAGCATTGAACTGTTATGTCAGATAATTGAATCAGTTTTATGTTGTCATTGATGTCAACTAGTTTTGACAATACTTATCATGGAGTTGCAAACATCTAACACATCTGTAGAAGAAAAGAGAAAGATCAAGAACTGAGATATCTACATGGAGAAAGATGGATATGATAGATGAGGCTAAGGAATACCTTTAGTAACTTATTGATGAGTCTACGACTTCATATTGTTGACTTGATTATGTTACATTAATATTTTATGAAGTTGGGAGCAAAATGTTACAAAGCAGTGTTGTCGGTTAATGAAGCATTCTAGTATACACCGATCAGTGTAGTGTATACTGAGCACAGTACAAACCGAGCTTATGTTCATCGACACATTTCTTTGTTAACTGAGAATGAACAAAAGAACTAAATGATTTGTTTAGCCGACAGAAGTTGATGAGCTGTAAAGTGTATGATATCGTGTGAACAAGCTTCATGCATGCCTGATCAAACTAGTTAAGGAGAACCGAATTGTAGAGATTATCGAGCATTAGAAAGCTATAACTGAGAGATGGTAAGTTACTAAATATTGTTGAAATAGAATTGATATATTGATCAGAGATTTGAATAAGCATAATATAGATCTGTACATCTACAAATCAAGTTGTATTGTAATCAAATCAACTGTTGTTACAATTTAACCATTGTAATCAGATAAATCTCTTAACCGAGTAGACTTGAAAGTCTTGTAATGTCATTCATAGAATGCACATTTGTTATCCTATCAACCCCATAGTGAATGCTGGTTGGATGATAAAGGTTAGTGTTAAATCCTCTAACAAGGTCACACCTTACAGTGTGTTGTGTAACCTTTAACAGGGTTGGGTCTTCATCGACCTCACTTCAAAAGAGTGAATAATTTTTGGGTTGCCGGTCCCAGGTGGTTTTTCCCTTTATAGGGTTTCCACGTTAAATCTCTTGTGTCATGTGTTGATTGTGGTGATTGTTTGTTATCATACTTCACATATTGCATATTGGATTTGATCGGTAGTTACTATATGTTATTGCCTGGTAATCGATAAAACCACAGACAGTTTACTATTATATGTTATCGACCTATAGAAGTTTGTTTAAATTGTTTTTGGATATACATTTTGTATTTGGGACAATGGATAACTGATTCACCCCCCTCTTAGTTATTCTAACACAATGCATATCCTTCTAGCTTGTTATTAGATTCTCCAGAATATATCTACCTTGTATGAATCCTATTTGAGTGACTGAAATAATTGTTTGGAGAATCCCAGATAGTCTTTTGCTAATAGTTTTGCAATAATTTTATATGAAATATTCAAAAGAGTTACTGGCCTCCAATTTTTAACCAGTCTCTTGTCTCCACTTTTAGGAATTACTTTAATGACCCCCTGTTAATATTTGTCCCCAAAGATCCTTTTTCAAAGGAATCATCATATAGTTTTAATAAATCCAAAGAAATCCACTCTTTATTCTTCTTATAAAATTCTGCAGGGATACCATCTAACCCTAGAGACTTATCATTTGCCAAGTATTATATGGCCCTTTAATTTCTTCTAAAGAGATGTCACTTTCTAAAGCCTTGGCATCCTCAATAGAAACTTTGCAAGGGATAAGGGAAAGACATTTTTCCATTGTCTTCTGCTTGTGAATATTATATTCACAAGAAAATATTTCTTTATAGAAGAAAAAGAAGGCATCTTTTATCTCACTAGAATCCTTAGAGACCTTATCCTCAATCAAGACTTTATCAATTTTCTTTTTTGTTTTCTTCTGATGATATTTAAAAAATATTTAGACCCTCTATCTCCTTCATGAATCCAGTTCATTTTTTCTCTGACTTTCTGACCTTGAATGAGGTAATTATGAATTTTCCTGAGATCACTTTTGGTCCTAATAAGATCCATCTCAAGATTGTCATTGAATCCTTTAACCTGAATTTGAAGCTCAAGCTCATTCAATTTTCTCTGAAGTTCAGCCTCCTTTGTTCTTTTGTCTCTGGAAATCTTCTTACCTATCATCTAAAACATATTTTTCCAAACACCAATAGGATCACTCCATTGTGAGACTAGGGATTTATTAGGATTATAGAACTTGGACAAGAAAGTGGCATTCCTAATAGCCTCCATGGTATCGAGATCCTTCAATAGGGAGACATTAAGTTTAAAATAATTCACCCTTCTATGAGGTGTGTTGGTTCAGTTTCTTGTCTTGTGCAAGAATCCATGAAAATTTCCATATCTTGTTCCAAGGTTGAGAATTAGGGTTTAAATCTTGTAAGGATTTTTAAAAAATTTGGTTTAACTACTTAATCCCTCCCCTTTTCTATTTTAGTGTTACCTTTTTGGGTCACTTAAACCAGTTTTGAGTCACATGTCTTAAGTCATTATCGGGTGGGGCTAAGTTCCTTAAGTCTTTTACCTAGCGGGCCCGATTTAATCTTTTCCTTAGTCCAAAGTCCTAACTCATTGTTATATTTTCCTAAGTCTCCACTGAGTTTAAAGTTCTATCACATCTGGTTGATCTAATGGTAGGCATAATGCCTCAATGAGAAGTTGTAATGAGATTACCTTTTGCGGGATGATGTGTGTTAGACACCTGGCGATGGTGGGATCGAGGTCTGAGCTTTGGACATAGATTAAAGGATGGTTTGATCAAGATTGATCTGATGGTTAGTGTGTTACTGCTATGTAGAAATGAATGAAAGATATTCATCATGGGATCACGCCTAGTTGACATGCATCCCACTCAACGTCACAATGCAATTTTAAGCAGAGATAAAGAGTGCTTAGATCTGGTTGATATGACGGTTGGCAAATTTCCTCAATGACAAGATAATCAAGAGTTACTGATCAAGGCACAATACCTTGGTGACACCTATCCCGTGTGACGTTAGTGGGGTCGGGGTCAAAGTTTAAAGAAAAAGAAAAAGATTTGTTAGATCTAAAGGATCTAACAACAGACATAATGCCTTGATAAGAACTTGCAAGTTTTTTATTGATCACAGGATCATGCCCTATCACCACGTGTCTGGTCTGACGATTCAATAAGTTGGTGGGTCCTCGGTGCCAGGTAGATCTAATGTGCTTATTTTAAATTGGTCACCGAGAGAAATGATGTGGCAAATAATTTTTTAAATCATACAAAAGTTTTTGTTTGATTATCGTGAACCGCATGATCTGCCAGGAGGACTTTGCATTGACGCCCGTATTTTAAATTTCGGCATTACCCGTTATATTTTGAATATTTAAATTTATGAAGGGTTTTCAATAGGGTTGGTGAGGCCCACACAGCTAAAAATTAATTATATCATGTAGATCAGATTTTTGGGTTGGTTTGATCTAATCTTTTTGAGTTAAAAGGATAAGTTGCAGACATAGAACTGATTAAATAAATGCAAAGGTGGCCTATCTACCCGTGTTGATCCCGTTAAGCACCAAATGAAGATTTTGAAGTGACACTTTTCTAGATGAAGGTGTCCATGTCGTGGAGAAGTGGGTGAAATAGTCCTGCTATTTATTATGCAACCAAAGGCATAGAGGGTTTCAATGATTAATTTCTTGTCCTTGTGGCTTACCAGTTAGGGTTTTTCTTGAACTGAAGACCAAATTTGATTTGATAGCTTCAAGTTTTATGGCATGTCATTTCTATAGTTATTGCATTTTGTAGCTAGTTGTTATGATAGTTGTTGAGTTAGGTTTCCCTAATTTTTCCCTAAATTGATAAGAAGCTTGATGCAATCCTTGTCCTATAAAGGGATTTCCATGGTCATTTAGAAAGGGCTCTTGTTCTGAGACCTATTGCTATTGTTTTGAGGATTCTTAGTTCTTCTTGAATACATGGAAGCTTGATATATTAGTGAAGGTGTTGTTTTGAACCCATTTTTAGTGTTTGACTATCTTTATCAGTCTCTTTGAATTTCTTATGAGCTAGGATTTGTAAGGCACTTCCTATTCACCAATCTATAAGGTAGATTGTGGAATAGTTACAGGATTCTTTCAAGGAAGGTATAAGTCCCACAAATTATTTCTAAGGGTTTTGGGGAGGGTTTATGAATTTGATGATCTAGTATTGGATTGTTGAAAGTCCTATGTAAGGCATGTATTACTTTCATGGTTTTGAATTCCTTTCATTGATATATGTTAGTGGATGTGTACTCATCTAGACTCTGTGCCCTTGGATTGTAGCACTAGTCAAGATAGGAAGTCATTTAAAATCATTTCAAAATATTTGATTTATATATTTTGTTTGGTAAATATTCAAATCTGTGTTTCAAGACATCAACCCACTATTTGGTTTGTTGAGATTTAGTAAACCAATAAGGTACACCTTCTTGAGTTTGTGGAGCTCAAAGTCAAAGGTGGATTCCCATCCTCAACAATGTTGTTCTTTTCTTGGTAGATCTGGAATTGGGTATTGAGAGTCAAAGGCATTAATTTCCAAATAGTAATCTGCAAGAAAAGTGATGATAGAAATTGACGACTCTGCTAGGGAAGTCTTATACTTTTGTTGAAATTATCCAGTGAGTTTTGTGAAAGATCCTTTTGTCTAGTCTAGTTTACTCAAGTTTGTTATTGATTACATTTTCCCATAGAGGGTGGAAAATCTGAGAGGTTTCAAAGCCAATGATTTACACTTTATCTAAAATGATTGACAAAAGAAGGAATACTAGTTCTTACCTTAAAACACACCCAGAATTTTTTTCAGAGAGTGGAGTTCCTAAGGGTAGTAGGAGGGATTGGTCAAACCGGGTTGAGTCAGGTCCTGGTGTGTCTTGGAAACCTAAGAATAATCATTTGACCATAGTACCTAAAAATCCTCATCATTTTCTACTAGCTCTGAGTCTAACAGTCAACCTTTGTTAGACCATATATTTGATACCCCTATTGGTAGACCTAAAAGTAAAGTTATTACTCATGTCCAATATGGGAGAGTTGATAGGAATAGATTGAGAGATCAGGGTGATTGTGAAGCATCCCCAAATTTAATGGATCAACCTTGTTACCCATTGGGTGATCAAGGATTTCAGGATTTGATAGACCTAGAGGGTGTTACAAACTCTGATGCTTCACAATATGATGTTGAAGTTCTCAGGGAAGAAGTACTGGCTTTGAGAAAAAAGAGAAAGAGAACAAAGATTACAAGTGCAAAACAAGAAAAAGGAAAGAGAGCAAGAAGTCTGTGATTTATTGCTCGAGAGAGAGACAGACTCTTAAGAGTCACTGCACAACATGAGGCAAATGATAAAGCCTTAAATGAAAGGGGCAAAGGCCTAAATAAGAAGATCTTTGGTGATACAAATACATTGAGAGAGAGGTCACAAAGTGGGTCTTAGCTAAGAAGTGATGAGTTTGAGGGTGGTGGATTGGTTTTTAGACAATTGCAAAGTTGGGAAGTTGAAAATCTTGCTAAGGTTCAACAAAATTCTCTTCTAGAAAAGGGAAAACAAAAGATGTCTGGTCTTCATATTGAAGAATCGAGACCCAAGGAAAATGCCCCTAGTGGGATGTCACAATTAGATCTAGAATTAGAAAGAGATAGGAAAGCTAAAGAGGACCTTGCTAAACTATTAGAAAAGGATGAATTAGAAGCTGAAGCTACAGAGATGAAAAGGAAAATTGCCTTTTTGAATCACTCTCTGGTTGATTCTACTGCTACTAATGCAACATAGGTTGTTGTCAGATCAATATCAAAATCACAAGGATCTGGCCCTAGTCAATGCCCCCAAGCCATGGGCCAGATGAAAAATGTAATGAAAAATGGTGCTAGCCAAAATTTTCAGGCTTCAGCCCTAGCTCAAAATTCTGCTTCTCATCCTATTGGTGAAGCAATTAAAAATATTACAACTCAGAGTGCAACAATTGGGACCAATGGACCTCAAGCTATTGCAAATCTTCAAAGGAGACCTATCCATTTGGATAGATACCATCCATTATTTTTTGATAGTATTGCTGGCCAACAAAATGTTATTCCAAATGAGGTAAGAGACAATATCCCTAAATTTTGTGGAAATAATGCTATTTCTTGTGAAGAGCACCTTAAAACCTTCACTAACAAGATGAATGACTTTGAGATTGAGCATGAAGATGTAATAATGAAACTATTTGTTTACTCTATGAATGACGATGCTAGAGATTGGTATAGAGGATTGTCTGAAAATAGTATCACATCTTGGGATGAATTTGTCAGATTTTTTGAAGAGCAATATGGAGAACATGTCAACTCAAGCTTTATGATTCATGAGTTCAATAACATCAAGAAGTTTCCAAATGAAAGTATGGCAGAGTTCAATAATAGGTTCTAAATGGCCATGAACAAACTTTTTCTAGTCTTGAGATTAGACGAGGAAGTGTAATGTAGTTGATAGAAAGTTGTCATACCTTTTAAGGGATAAAAATCCAAGAACCCTGAGGGAAGCCTTCAAAATGGATATAAATATTGAGAGTAATAGAAAAGCCTCAGGGAAGATATTCAAAAGAGAGAATGGAAGACTGTGGAAATACACAAAAAACTAGGCAAGTAGGCCAAGCAAGGAGGAAGATAAAGTTGAAAAATTAATGCATGTGGTAAAAGACCTCACTACAAAGATTGAGAAGAATGAAAGAGGGTCTTATGACAATAAGTATCCGTATCAAAGAAATGATAGACTTCCAAACCTTTGTGACATGCCTTATGAAAAAAAATGGAAGGATGGTAAGAATGTTCCTGAAAACCAAGATAACCAAAGGAGTAGGCATACCCCTAATCCTTTGAAGAAAAATAATGCTCACAATGTAGAAAACACTCCCCAGTGTGCTACTTGTAATATGATGCATTCCTCTTTCCAGTGTGTAGTAGTCCAAGTATTTGCAGAACAAATGGATGATTCTAGTGAACCAATAAATTGAGAACAGGAGGACCCGATGGTTAATATGTTCACTATTAAAGGGGCAAATAACATGTATTTTTCTAATGATGAAGAACCCAATGCAAAGGTGAACATTTAGAGAAATGAATATTAGGGATATCATTAGTAGGTTATTTCTGATTCAGAAGATTATACTAATGATGTATCATATGATACAATAATTATGAATGATAATACAAGGCATCATCATTTCAAGTTGCCTAGTGAAGAAGAAAAAATATCCCTTACTGTAGTAGCAATTAACCAAGCTAGGAGTGCTTATGACCTAAGGAGTAGAAGGGTAGAGCCAAATCAAGGTAAACCAACATTTGTTTTTATCAAGAAGGATGCTTTCAAGATTTTTGATGGTGCTCCAAGTAAAGGAAAAGATAAGAAATCAAATGCTAAACAAGGAGTTTCCTTTTCTACTCAGGTGGAGAAGGAAGAGTTGAAAGCTGACTGACTAGATGTGGGAGGCAAGGGTAAGAATATTATTGATGCCTCATCAGATTTTCCTATTTTTAATATGAAGCATGTTCCTACACAAATGAAGGTTTCAGTCCCCTTGATTGAAATATTAAAGATTAAAGAGCATAGAGAGGTAGCTTTGTCATTATTGAAAGCTATTGCAGAAGTCCCATCCAATAATGAAAAGGAAAATAAAGAAAAGATGAATAAATCTAAACAAAATTCCCCTATTATATATGTGGGAGATGTAACTACCAGAGAGCCTTCACAGATTGATCCTTTTTATGTGACTCTCCTTATAGACAACAATCTTGTGAAGAATTGCACATGATAGACTCTAGTGCAACAACAAGTGTAATGCCTTATGCAGTCATGAGGGCATTAGGAATGGAAGATGATACTTCTTTTGGTTATTGTTATGCTATGTATAATAGGGAGGTCCCTGTGATTGGTACCCTAAAGGGGGTAGAATTCAAAATTGTTCCATTCCCTGAGGCCATTTACAAGATGGATGTTGTTGTTGTAGATACACAACCACATTTTGGTATGTTGTTGTCTACACAATGGGCTGCAACAATTGGAGGTCATGTACAATTGGATTTATCATATGCAGTAATCCCAATCAATGGGAAGGAAGTAAAATTGTACATGGAATCTAGAGCACCAGTAATGGTTGAAAAGGTGCAAGATAGTATGCTCAACTATTATGTTAATGTTGACATGGAAAATTTCAAAGTGGAGAAGATCCTCCCACAGTGCAAAAATACTAATCCAATGGTGGAGGAGATGAAGTCACAACAGTTTGGTTTGTGGAAAATGTACTTTGATGGATCATGCTCAAAAGAGGGATCAGGAGCTAGTGTCCTATTTATTTCTCCATTGGGTATGACTTTCAAGTACTCCTTCTTACTGGATTTTTAGTGTACAAATAATACTGCTGAGTATGAAGCTTTACTTTTAGGTTTGGATATTGCAACTAGATATGGTGTAAAGTTCTTAAAATTTTTTGGTGACTCTAAGTTAGGAGATGCACAAGTCAGATCTCAATATGCTATAAAAAATGATAGATTAAAATTGTATAAGCATGCTATTTGGGACCAAATTGAATTGTTTGACGCCTTCAACATCAATTGGCTACAAAGGTCAAAAAATATTATGGTTGATTTCTTAGCAAATGTTGCTCTAAAGAATGATGTTTTGACCTTAAGTGGGGTATCCATTTTGGAGGTTAAGACTAGGCCATATGTACCTAATAATGTTTATAATTGGCAAGTCTTCAAAAATGATTAGGATATACTCAATTTTATCCAGTGCCTTGATCATTATGAAGTCAAAATATTGATTGCAATGCTATGGTTGAAGTCATAGATGGAAAAGATACTAATTTTGAGAAGGAGGTTGTGCAATTGAGTTCTAATCAGATCTCTAAAGGACTTGTTGAGCTGGAAGCACTGCTCACCGATCATAATGATTATTTGAAGAAATCTAATGCTAATATTGAGGATCTTGAGGAGGTCAACTTGGGATCAGAGTCTTCACCACAGGTAGTATATATTGGAAGAAGGTTAGATCCCCATGTTAGAAAAAATTTGATAAAATTATTAAGGAAGCACAAGAATGTGTTTGCTTGGTCATATGATGACCTAAAGGCTTATAGGGGAGACTTGTTCCAACATGAGATCCCATTTAAATCAGATGCTAAGCCTTTCAAACAAAAGCAAAGGCCAATTAGTCCATTATTAGCCCCTAAGATGCAACAAGAATTGATAAAGATGAGAGATGTTGGTAGAATCCAACCAATTAGGCATTCAACATGGGTTTCTAATTTGGTCCCAGTCAAGAAGAAAAATGGTGACATAAGGCTTTGTGTTGATTTTAGAAATTTGAATGTAGCATCTTTGAAAGATAAAAATTCTCTGCCTAATATGGAGGCTATGTTGCATAAGGTGACTGGTTGTGATTTATTGTCAATGATGGATGGATTCTCAGGATACAACTAGGTGTTAGTGAAGGAATCCGAGTAGTTCAAAACTGCATTTACCACTCCATGGGGACCTATGTTTATGTGAGAATGCCACTTGGCCTCATGAATGTTGGAGCCACATTTCAAAGGGATATGGATTTTGCATTTAAAGAATTTATTGATATATTCATGGTTGTTTATCAAGATGACCTAAATGCATATTCCAAGAAGGTAGGAGACCATTGTGGTCATTTGGAAAGGATTTTTATTAAGGCGTTGGAAGACAGTGTTTCCCTGAACCCTAAAAAGTGCTAATTTGCAGTAACTGGGAGAATGTTATTAGGCCATATTGTGTCCAAGGAGGGAGTCAGAATTGATCCAGAAAGAGTGGAGGCTATCCAGAGGGTCACTACTCCAAAGAATGTTAAAGGAGTGCAATCTTTCTTAGGAAAGATCAACTTTGTGAGAAGATTCATTACAAATTTTGCAGAAGTCGTTAGGCCAATAGTAAAACTACTGAAGAAAAATGTAAAGTTTGAATGGAATGAAGAAGCCCAAGTAGCACTTGAAAGGATTAAAATAGAAATCCACGAAGCCCTTGTCCTGAGATCTCCAAATTATGATAGGCCTTTCTCTTTATTTTATTTTGCATCATTCCATACAATTGCATCCATCTTATTGCAAAAGGATGAAGAGGGATATGAACACCCAATTGCATTTTTTAATAAATCTCTACAAGCAGTTGAGTTAAATTATGAAATAATGGAGAAGCAGGCATATGCATTGGTTAAAGAAGTCAAAGCATTCAGACCTTATTTAGTATGTGCCAAGGTGATAGCATATGTGCCACATGCAGTGGTCAAGGATATTATAACCTAGTCAAAGGTTACTGGTAAAAGATGTAAGTGGATAAATAGAGTTCAAGAATTCCATTTAGAGATCTATATTACAAAGTTGATAAGAGGACTAGGCTTAGCTAAGCTTATGACAAAGGACAATATAGATGTTGTCCAGGTAAATAATGTTGGAGTACATGATAAATTGATTACTAGCATTGAGATGGAGCCTTGGTACACTGATATTACTTATTTCATTAAAAATGCCAAGTGTCCTGAGAGCATGAATGATAGTCAAAAAAGGACTCTCAAGTTGCAAGCCCAAAGGTACACATTAATATAGGGTGATTTGTATTGGAAAAATAAAAATAGTGTGTTGTTACTATGTTTAGATGAATGACAAGCTAGTAAAGTCTTGAAGGAAATGCAAGTTGGTGTATGTGGAGGCCACTATTCTGCTAGGACAACTACTCATAAGATTTTGAGGGCTGGTTATTATTGGCCCTACTTGTTTAAAGACACTTTTAGGTTTGTGTAGAGGTGTGAGTCTTGTCAAAAGTTCTCTTCCAAGTTGAAATATTCAGGTGCTCTATTGCTAAATCCAGTAATGGGTGTGGCACCTTTTGCTATGTGGGGGATGGATTTCACTAGTGAGTTCACAGAGAAATCAAGTGGTGGTCACGGTTGGATTTTGATGGCTACAAATTACTTCACAAAGTGGATGGAGGCAATTTATACCAAAAAGGAAACTAGTAAGGTTGTAATTGATTTTCCGATGGATAATATACTTACTAGATTTGTTGTGCCAGTCAAGTTGATTATGGATAATGCTATGTGCTTCAAGTCTGAGGAATTTAAAAAATTTTGTGATGATAATGGGATTGTTGTGTTTTACTTCTCTCCTTATCATCCAGAAAGAAATGGACATGTAGAATCTAGTAATAAGAGTATCTTGCAAATTTTGAAGAAGACTCTAGAAGGTAACAAGAGGGCTTGGCATTCCAAATTAAAGTTAGCTCTATGGGCTGATAGAATTACTGAGAAGAGAGCTATTGGAAAGTCCCCTTTTGAATTGGTATATGGACTACAAGAAATGTTACCATTGAATAATTTCCTCCCTATATATAAATTCATTTGTGATGAGGAGCTACAAACAACTGGTGCAATGCAAGACATGATGGTACAACTTGTTGAGTTGGAAGAGATCAAGAGAGAAGGACAAAAGAAGAATTTGAAGGCTCAACAGAAAATGAAATATTTGTTTGATATGAGAGTTAGTGACAGAAAATTATAGCCAGATGATTTAGTGCTTCAATGGAATGCTAGGGCTAAGGACAAAAGAAAACACAATAAATTTGAATACTTATGGTTAGGATCTTATATAATTCATCAAATACATGGCAAGGACTCATATTTCTTGAGAAATTTGGATAATGAGATCTAGGAGTTGCCAATGCATGGATAATTCTTGAAAAATTTCTTCAATTAAGTTTCTTTTCCATGCACAATAGTTTCTAGGTGTGTTTTCTTTAAGTGTGTGTTTTAGGTTAGTTTCCTATTTTTGAGTGGTTTGTGTCCCAGAGTGTTGGTTTCTTGTGTAGAACTTGCATTCAAGAATCCTCAGTTAGAGCCACTATTGGTTTAGTTTCCTGTCCTGCACAAGAATCCATGAAAATTGCCATATCCTATTCCAAGGTTGAGAATTAGGGTTTAAATCTTGTAAGGATTTCAAAAAAAATTGGTTTAACTCCTTAAGTCCTCCCCTTTTCTATTTCAGCATTACCTTTTTGGGTCACTTAAACCGGTTTTGAGTCACATGTCTTATGTCATCATCGGGCAGGGCCAAGTTCCTTAAGTCTTTTACCTAGTAGGCCCAATTTAGTCTCTTCCTAAGTCCTAAGTCCTGATTGATTTTTATATTTTCCTCAGTCTCCGTCGAGTTTAAAGTTTTGTCAAATTTGGTTGATCTGACGACAGGTGTAATGCCTCAATGAGAAGTGTGCAATGTGATGTCAATGGGGTTGGGGTCAAAGTTTAAAGAAAAAGAAAAAGATTCATTAGATCTGGAGGATCTAACGGTAGACGAAATGCCTTGATGAGAACTTGCAAGGTTCCTAGTGATCGCGGGATCATGCCCTATCGCCATGTGTCTGGTCCAATGAGTCAGTAAGTTGGTGGGCCCTCAGTGCCAAGTAGATCAAATGTAATCATTTTTAATTGGTTGTCGAGGGAAATGATGTGGCGAATAACATTTTAAATCGTACAAGGGTTTTTGTTTGATTATCGTGAACTGCACGATCTGCTGGGAGGACTTTGCATCAATGGTTGTCTTTTAAATTTCAGCATTACTCGTTATATTTTGAATATTTGAATTTATGAAGGGTTTTCAACAGGGTTGGTGAGGCTGAAACAGGTGAAAATTGATTGTATCATGCATGTCATATTTTTGGGTTGGTCTGATCTAATCTTTTTGAGTGAAAAGGACAAGTTGTAGACAGAGAACTGATTGAATAAATGCAAAGGTGATCTACCAGTGTTGATCTTGTTAACCGCCAAATGAATATTTTGAAGTGACACTTGTCTGGATGAAGGTGTCCATGCCGTGGAGAAGTGAGTGAAACAATCCTTCTATTTATTATGCAACCGAAGGCACATAGGGTTTCAATGATGAATTTCTTGTTCTTGTGGCTTACTAGTTAGGGATTTGCCTGAACTGAAGATTAGATTTGATCTGATAGCTCCAAGTTAATGGCGTGTCATTTTTGTAGTTATTACATGTTGTAATTGGTTGTTATGGTAGTTGTTGAGTTAGGTTAACCTAGTTTTTCCCTAAATGGATTGGAAGCTTGTTGTAATGCATGTCCTATAAAGGGATTTCCATGATCATTTATAAAGGGCTCTTGCTCTGAGACCTGTTGTTATTGTTTTGAGGATGCTTGGTTCTTCTTGAATAAATGGAAGCTTGATATATTAGTGAAGGTGTTGTTTTGAACCCCTTTTCAGTGTTTGATTGTCTTTATGAGTCTCTTTGAATTTCTTATGAGCTAGGATTTGTAAGGCATTTCCTATTCATCAATCTGTAAGGCAGATTGTGGAATAGTTACAAGCTTCTTTAAAGGAAGGTATAAGTCCCAGGGATTATTTCTGAGGGTTTTGGGCAGGGTTTATGAATTTGATGATCTAGTATTAGATTGTTGAAAGTCCTATGTAAGGAATGGATTACTTTCATGGTTTTGAATTATTTTCATTGATATATGTTAGTGGATGTGTACTCATCTAGACTTTGTGTCCTTGGATTGTAGCACTGGTCAAGGCAGAAAGTCATTTAAAATCATTTCAAAATCTTTAATTTATATGTTTTGTTTGGTAAATGTTTGAATATGTGTTTCAAGACACCAATCCACTTTTTGGTTTATTGAGATTTAGTAAACCAATAAGGTACACCTACCTGAGTCTATGGAGCTCAAAGTCGAAAGAGGATTCCCATCCTCAGCAATGTTGTTCTTCTCCTAGTAGATCTGGAATTGGGTACAGAGAGTCAAAGACATTAAATGTCAAATAGTAATTTGGAAGAAAAAGTGACAACAAGGTGCCTCAGTGATATCTCCCCATTCCACCCTCACATGATTATGGGAATGGTCTGAAAGGTTAAAAGGAGAAACCTTAATATCCAGCTGATTATCCAAATTGTTGCTCTTGAAGAAAGTTTGATCAAAGTATAGTCTATCTAACCTACAATAAACCCTCTTATTTCCTCTTTGATTGTTACACTAAGTATACCATATATCATTCCCCTTGGAATTTTCCATTGGGTTGACAATTTTGAATTTCAATTTAAACCTAGACCAAAAGAATAGTTCATTCCCTTTCCATCCTTGATGCACTCCACTAGTTTTATCACCCTTATTTTCAATCATGTTAAAATCTCCAATAAAGATCCAATGAGAATCAGGGAGATGATTATAGAGCTAATCCCTAAAGGTTTCCCTCTCTCTATAATCATTAGAAGCATATATGTTGCAGATACCTATAAGTTCATACATTTTTTTAGGATTATCTAGTGAGCCATCTAGCAAGGAGAAACCCCATCCTTTACTACGTCATCTTCCCATTGAGGGCCAACTAGGAAAGCAATTCCACCCTTACCTCTGACATGTCCTGAATAAGGGCATAGGGCTTTATCCCATAAGAATTTAAGGGTATTATAGGCATGATATACAGTTACTTTAATTTCTTGCAGGAAAACTATATCCTTTTTGGGTAAACTGTTACACCATTTCCTGACCATATACTTCCTATCAGGCATCTCCAATCCCCTAACATTCCAACTATGGAAGAACCTTGAGAGGGCTTTTGATTCTTATACAATCTATCAAAGCACTTAGGCATGTCGGCCTTGATCAATTTAGTACAATCTTCTAATTTTTTGAGACTATTATGTCTCTAGGTCATTTTCCTCTTTTTCTTGACATTCTTATTGCAAACCTTAGTGAAACCATCTTCCATACTCTCCATACTATATTCACCAACGTTGACAACTATAAGCTCTCTACAGGTCTCATCTTTTCCCTAGTGGTTTCCTGAATCAGGTAAGGAGGTATTTGAAATTTCCTTGTCTGTGGTGTCCTTCCTCAAATCATCTACCTTCTTCTTAATAGATTCTAGGGCACACTGTTGAGAACTCTTTTTACCAAAATTCTCATGACCTCCTATTTTAACACTTGATTGACAAACATTAGTTGCAGAAGGAACAACATCAAAATAAACTTCAAAAAAAGGATTAGACAAAGTAACAAAACCAATACAATCATTAACCGAAATAGAGGAATCCTTAGGGAAAGGGCCAGAGGAAGGCTAAGGAGGGCAAGGGGTCAGGGTGTCCCCTTTAAACCCCTGAGTCATATTCAAATGCAGGGGAGGGACAAGGTTAACATTGAAGGACATTTGAACATTTTTAAGGGTAGGGAAATCTTTGCGTATATGACCATTAATTTTGTAATGAAAACATGCCCCCAAATTACCTAAAAGGATCACATCCCAAGCATAATTGTTCCCATCAACTTCAAGGGAGATAGCTTTCGGGATCTCAACACTAGGTTCCAAAGCAATTAACTCCCTAACATTCACGTGAGGTAGGGTGACACGAGATTCCTCAACTTGCAGAATAGAGCCAAGAGGTTTCTGTTAGAATAACTAAGAGGGGGGGTGAATCAATTAGATCAGTTATCCTACAGTCCCAAATACAAAGATGTACTTTTCAAAAAAATTCAACCAAATTATGTAGCTCGGTAACATATAATTTTAATCTGTCTGTTTACTTTACTGATTACCAGTAAATATCAAAATGTGATTACCAACTAGATCAGTTATGCAATATGTAAAGTATGATAGCAAAAACAATCATAACAAGTAACACATAACACAATGATTTAACGTGGAAACCCCATTAAGGGAAAAACCACCTGGGACCGATAACCCAAAATAATTCACTCTTCTAAAGTGAGCTCGGTGAAGAGCCAACCTTGTTAAAGGTTACAATACACACTGTTAGGTGTGACCTGGTTAGAGGATTTATCACTAATAGTTAACTTTTGACCAGCATTCACTATGGGGTCAACAAGATAACACTTTACATTCAATAGAATGTCATAGGGCAGAACATAAGATTGTCAAGTCCACTCGGTTAAGAGATTTTCTGAATGAATGGTTAAACTAATACAGTAATGATCTGATTCAATTACAACTCAATTGCAGATATTCAGATCAATGCTAAGCCCTTAGAAATAATCCTCTGATCATTAAACAATTCACTTCATTCAATACTTCAACTTACTTTCACTTGGTAAATGATTATCTAATGCTTGATAAAACTTTGCAGCTTGGTTCTTCAATAACTAGTTTGATTAGGCATGCATGAAAACAATCTTCACGCAAATTCTCTATAGTCTCCTTCTTCCGACATAGTTTCAACAATGAAACTCATGTCTCTTATATAGATAGGTAAAAAAATTTCTTATCAACCATTAGATTTTGCTGCTTAATCTCCTTCATCCATTTTGCCGCTTAAACCTTCCTCGGTAGATGTGTTCATAACATGTTTCAATCTCATCCTTTAGATCATCTTCGAATTTTGTTAGTTGTGGATCTCATAACAAACTTCATCCTTAACCTCGAAATCATAACAATATCCAGCTCATCATATTTAATCGGCTGATCTTAGCATTTAATGTTTTCATCCATACTCGGTTAATACATAAATGTGTCGATGATAACTAGTTAGACTAGCTCGGTTAATATTGTCACTCGGTATACACTGCACTGGCTCGGTGTATACAAAAATCTTTAATTATCGACCACATTAACTTGTTCAAATTCAAATCTCTTCTTCAAGATAGATTAATGTAACATGCTCAAGTCAATAATATAAAGTCATAGCCTCATCAAATAAGTTACTCAATGTTTACCTTTTCCTTCTTTGTAACTAACATGATAAGTACTGTCAAGACTAGTTGACATCAATGACAACATATTGACTGATTTAATCATCTTACATATCATTTCAGTACTCGGTGATCTCTAATCACAGTTCTTCAGTTCATCTAGATATTCAATCAGTTGTAGTTCATCAGTTTCAACATATGTAGAATGAAGGGCTAGGATTTAGGGTGAACAATGCACAATTCCACCCAATTGGGAGAAGAATGGGCCATGACATGCTCAATATTACCATTAGGAGACTAGGGAAACGCTCGGAAAAGGGATTGACCAACATTCCAAAAACCTTTCTTAAGAACACGCTCCTACATGCTGTGGTTTTTGAAAAAATTAACAAATAGTCCCTTTTGAACCATTCTACAGAAGGAAAGAGAGATTCCATGCTTTTTCCCCAAACATTATAAAACCAATCATCTAAAAAAATTCTTGCAGGCAAAAATTTGTTATCCATACAGACAAAAAAATAGCAATGTTCTTTAAATGAGACTGTTCATTCTTGATCATTCTTGATGGCTTTCACCATATCTTCATTAGGGGAAAGAGCGAGTGTCTTTTTATTCAAAACAACGGGAGGATCCCTACTCGAGTCTCCATTTCTAGCAAGCAAGGCAATAATGTTGCCTCTGTCTCCCACTCTATGTCCATCGGCTTTGGGTTACATCGCTCATCCTATCTCCACACCCTTTCTTCATCTGAATTCTCCATGAAAATTGGAGGTTGGGGGGCACTCTGAAATAGAATTATCAAGCACAATATTCTTATATGACAGTTTCTCAACGGTTTTTGCAGAGTTTACTTCGTTGGGAAGCTTTTGGTCTGTATTCGTAGTTATATTCTCCATAATATCCCCTGCAATTAATGAGACAATCCAAGAGAAGTACAATCCAATCCAAGATTAAATGACACTAAATTCTGAAAGGTTTACACACACACAAACCAGCAAACCCAAGGCAAACAAAAAGGACAAAGAAAGCAGCCCTCGCACACTCGAGAGAGGAAAATAAAGGAAATTAAAGAAACACAAAATAACAAAGGAAACTGAGCAGACAAGGAAAAGAGACACGAGGCCCTGCAAGGACGGGCACAAACTCAAACAGAGCAAGGTGGAGGCTCTGTTAGAGAGCTTGGTTGTAGAGCTGTTTTCCAATATATCTTAATTTATAAAAATATGAACTAATTATATATATTAATTATTATATAAATTAATCAATATATATATATAATAAATTTAATTAATATAAAATAAATTAATTAAATGAATCAAATTTAATAAAACTAATTTAAATAAAACAAAATAAAAAACATTTTAAAAAATAATATTAATATTGGGGGGGGCAGGGGATTGCTTCGGTCCCACCCCCCACTGTGACCTTACCTCCGCAGGGGTTCCGCCGACAGGTACCCTCCCGATGATGACACTGGTACCCGTCGATACCCTGCATGTGCAGGGCCGACATTATTTTTTTAATTTATTTTTATATTTTGTTTTTCTTTTCTTTTTTAAATTTATTTTCTGGCAAAAATAAAATCTCGCTTGTACTTTTCTAGCAGGGTTTTTTTTTCTTTTTAAAGAAATTTCTTCCAACCTTATATATATATATATATATATATATATATATATATATATATATATATATATATATATATATATATATATATATATATATATATATATATATATATATATATAAATTTTCAATGGGTTCTTCTATAGGAGAAATGTATGCAAATTTACAAATTTTTGATAGAGATCAAATAGGTTTTGAATTTAAAATTTAGCAAATCATGAGGATTTGTATCAAGATCTTAACAAACCCTAATGGCATCATCATATATTTTCTTAATTCTCTTAAAATGAATTCCTAGGGTACAATAGATTAGATAATAACAATAAGTTTTCCAGACAACACAAAATCTCAACAATCTTTTCTTTTAATTCTATAAACTAGGAAATACCATAAAACAATCAATCAAAACCCATCAACAATCTAACAAATCAACAATCTGACAAACATGATGTAAACAATCTTTTCAAAAGGAAAGATTTGCAAGGGATTTCAAACCTATCTTATATCCACCAATTGATGTGTACAACAAAATCCATTTTAGAAATTTCAAAAATCCAAGATTTGAAACTATTCTTTTACTTAAAAATATCCAGACCATTCTTCAAACCTAATAGATGTAAATCTCTAATGACCCAAAACCCTCTAATAAAGGAAGATTCAATTAGGTTTCCTAAAAAGAACTCCCAAACAAATAACTCGACATGTAAATGTAAAAGAGTTATTATTTAATAATAATTCTTCTGTTAAGTCTCTTAACTCAAACTTTTTAATTTGGAACTAATAATCAATTCATTTTTAATCGGCGTGTATATAATTGCATGTTTATAATTTAATTATAATAATATATCTTTAGCACCACCTTTCATGCAACTTTAATTGTTAATATCGATCTATTTTATTTGTACATTTAATTTTGATTTTGATTTAATATTTTATTAAATCTTTTATTTTCATAATTAAACTTTTAATTGTCTTTTAAATAATCAATGATATTTAATTAATTCTCATTAATTAAATATATGTATATTTAATATTTCTCATATTCATAAGATACACTTATTTAATCCCATAATTAATCTTAATTAATTCCTCAAACCATTTTAACACCAAAACTACCTCAAACCACTTGACATGCAACTAGATAGAAACTAACTAAATCAAGATAGAAAATCAAATTCCAAAGGAAAGGTTCACGAATTCACGTAACCTTGACGAATTCAAAGGGTTAACCAATCAGATACTTGTCCACTATCTCAGGACAATAAGTGGTTTAAGTTGGAAATGGACTTGTATGTTATCTCCCCTCTCTTACCATTGAGACATTGCGATAAAACACGCTCATCTCGACAATTCAAATAAGTCAATGTTCGGTACCTGAAATCCCGCATAAAAGATGAGCATGTACATGAATGTATAAATATATAACGCAAAATGGCAAGGATCGACTAATCGTGTGGATCTCACAAGCAAGTGACTACGACTTTGTTCCTCAACCACATCGGGCACATCAAATAGAGAAGTAAAACATACACACTAACCATACACATGCAAGTATGGGGTCAGTAAAACATAAATGTACATAACATAAAATCTATTTGAGGATCTAATACACACATGAAAAGTGGCCTAATAGAGTTAGACCATATAAACTGAAAGAAGACTATGGAAGTGGTATTACATCTACCTCCCCTCGAATTAGGCTTACTCTTGGAAACCTACGAAAAAATAAGGATATGCATCCCTCAATCACGAAGCATCCTGCTAAGACAAAAAGACAAAATGACATCTCAAAACAAAACAAAAAATAAGGACATGATATATAGTCAACAAGAAAAATATAATTCTAATTTAAGCATAAACTGAAAATCATATTTGATCAACCATTCATTATTTAACAATTTAAATAGATCTAGATCTTTACTCATTTATCATTATAAAAAATATTTAGTTATCAATTGTATAAAGCACACATTTATATCTACATCAAATAATAAGTTGATGCAACACTCATGTAAGACTATATGATACACAATGCTTTTCATTTTCACATACAAATATAGTACAATCTCTGCGACGTCCTTCGTAACACATGCTATCAGAGGTCCATAATGAACATGATAGAAACAACACTTATCACAAAACATGGCTAACAATACCAAGCATTTGGAATAGTCACCACATAATTCACAAAGGAAAAACCCAAGCAGGGGAATACAAAGTTCAATATTAAATCGTAGAAATGTCATGACAATTTCAACACTAAATCAAGTATGATCAGTGTCACAAAATATATAGTGAAAAGAGAGCCAGGTGACTAGTCTAGGCATAAGAAAGTTTAAAATTTCAATGCTAGCCCACACATGACATGAACAATTCATCAATAACCAAAAAAAAATATCAATTATAGTTCACATTTTGCGAAACAAGGTGACTGATGCCAGCCACACTCAAGGGAGTAACCACTTTATGACATTCAAGGGTCCAATATAGCAGACGCATTAGAGAATGTACCCAAACCTAATAGACAAATAAATCATTTATGCTTTGTTACAATCATCTTTTATGTAATCATATGCAAATGTGTCTACTCAATTTTTCCAAAATGCTACAATTTGGTTATAAGTTACAATGGTTCTCATATGAAAGCAATATCCAATTTAATTGGAGACTTAGGTCCTTGACCCAATTGGCTTACTAGGATGAAAAACAAACTTAATCTTATAAATGCACATCTCATTAATGTAAATGAAATTATTATTATTTTCCGATTTCGTAATCAATCATATACTTTCAAATCTGATCTCAACACTCACACAATACAATATGCAACACCCAATTAGGATCCAACCAATAACATACAAGTCTAGTCATCAAACACACAATAATATCATGTCACTAGGGACATAGAAATAGGGTCACTCAAAGAACATATAATGCTTAAAGAGATAAGGGTCATCAATAAGGAAATCCTCAAACTAGGATAATCAACACCAATGAGGATCATATGAATCCTAAACATCACTAATAAACTATCATGCTAAGTCAAACGAAGCAACCCAACCATGACCGCCAATCATTCACATGCACAAACCACACAAGGGCTATAAGAAGCGAGCTAACTACTCACTCATAACAAAACACTCACATAGACGATTTCCAACTTCATGAGAAAAATGTAGCTAGAGATCCCAGTGTTTTAACATGGGCCCTAGCAATGAATCAAGTCTTGGTAGGTATTTCACCTATGCCAATAAACAAACAAAGAAACATCTAAAAGAAGCTAAGAGAAAGCAAAGACATAAATGTTTAGTTACAATATAATGGTTCTCAAATACAAAAGAGTTATGTGTCTATATTTTGTTTCAAAATTACTACAAGATGCCTAATGGGCTTACAAACTCCTAGAGTTCTCAGTGTAGAAACTCAATCTTTGATACCAAGTGTAAGGCCTCGCCAAAGAGCCTAGGCGAAATTAACCTAAAACATGTTACTAAGCTTACCAAATAATTTTTCTTTTCTTAAGGGTTTACAATCAATAATGAATAACAATGAAAGCAATATAACATAAGTCAATACATACTCATAAATGTAACTCATTTACAGATTACAAGGCTCAAGGGTTCCATGACGTAGAATTACATATAAGTTAACTAATCTACTAAGTACAATCCAACACATAATCACATGATATATCTTAGGCTCATTTTAAAACCCAAATTGAAGTATTCTTAATCATTTACCGAACCAAAATGAAAAGAACATGAATCATAAAGTACACTTAACATATTCATTTAAACAAAATAATAAGATACATTCATTACATCAATGTAATCAAAGACACAATTCATAGAGTACAAGTGATACATCATGACATACATAATAATATAACTTCCACTACACATGTCACAAAGATAACAATGATACAATAGTACACATCTCTTGAATCAATGTCACTAACCAATATATAAAAGGGAATACAAGATATACATCTCATGATGATAATAAGAAAGTCTCCAAGCAAATTAACAAGAAGATAGAACCAACATCGAGGATCATCCAAGCCCAAAGTCACAAACGTCGAATCTCAATGGTAATAAGAATCACTACCACTCAACCACATGGAACTTAAAGGCCCACTCCCACCGTGCCGAGGAGATAACAACAAACCTCACTCGAATATCAAACACTGAAACAAACAAAACTATTGCCAAGGTACAATGGATAAAATAGTAGTAATGGTTATAAGATTATCAACTAAATGATCAAGACACAAATCAGGTGTACCAAATACAACATAGGAACCTAGGACACATATAGGGAAGTGTCAACACATATGTCTAACCCTTCGACTTCATCCTGACAACGTCTCTAGACTCCGACGCACAAGTAACCATATGTGGTATTAGTAATCCTCTCAAACAAACAAGTGAAATTAACTATGCAAGACCTTAGTCAAGCATCTTCTCCCACTCCCAGCCTAGCCTGTACAACACTCAAGGCACAAGCAAGACATAATTATTTTATTAATATTTTCTCTAAATAAATTTATTGTCACTTATTAAGTCAACTTATAAAGGATACCCAGGCAACCATTTTAAGGGTCCAATGCCTCCAAAGTCAAAACTAAAACCATAAAATAATTCTCATAAACCTGTAAACCATGAATGACATGAAAGACAAGTGGAGTATAACGAAAAATATCTCATCCTATACAAAGATCCAAACTATCTACCTCGTATTGGGCATACAAAGATCCAAACTATCTACCGTACTGTGCATCTCAATAAAACCAAACTGTCCATCCCATACTGGACATCTCAATAAACAATTACCAATTCTCATAGCTCATATCACAAGATCAAATGATCATCAAAAGCATCAAAGTATCCCTTCCCAAATATGGAGTAAAACATAATCCACAAAGACCATCAGTCAAATCGCATAACAACCATATCAAAAGAAACGAGATGACCAAGTTAATTATGACTCCACACAATAATGATCGTCACCTTCTGTGGTTAAATAACATAATGATTGAGACTTAGGAACACATGACCTCACATCTCAGATGTACACAAGACAACATATGAACCAATCATGATCTAAAGAGGTTACGAACTTTCCACAACTTAAACCCCAAAGCATAAAAAGTAAAATCGATAAAGTACTTCAATTTGCAAAAGACAAAATCCACCTAGGACATCAATCTACCCCAACTGACCTTATTCAATAAGGCCAAATAAAACGAAGCCTCAATCAGAAACACTCACATCAAAACTCTATTAAAAGTACATCAAACATTTACAAAATTCACCTTCATAAATTAATTTATAATATTCCTTATTCAAATTAATTTATTAAGTAAAATTACTAAATAACAATATAATACAATAAATATTTCTTAAAACAAACATATATATTCTTAACTTATAAATTTAATTATATTTTAAAATATATCTTACTTTATAAAAACATGAACTAATTATCAATTAAATATATTTAATTAATATAAAACAAATTAATAAAATTAAACAAATTTAATAAAACTTAATTTAAGCAAAACAAAATATGATTATTTTTTAAATAATATTAATATTGGGGGAGGGAGAGAGGTGGGCGGTGGTGGTGGACCGCTTGGGTCCCACCCACAACCGTGACCTTACCCCCGCAGAGGTTTCGTCGATAGGTACCCTCCCGAAGGCAACAATGGTACGACTGGTACCCTGCATGTGCAACGTCAACATGTACCCTACTGACACTGGTAGGAGTACCTTTGGTCCTCCTTATCGCACAAGGTAGTGGGGTGGCAAGGGTGGTCTTGCCACCCACTATTTTGTTTATATTTATTTTTTGTCTTCTTTTTTTAAAATTTATTTTATGACAAAAATAAAACTTCGCATGTACTTTTCCAACAAGCTTTTTTTTAAACAAATTTCTTCCAACCTTATATTGATTTAAACATTTATAAAATTTTCAATGAGTTTTTCTATGGGATAAAGGTATGCAAATTTACAAATTTTTGATAGAGATCAAATAGGTTTTGAAGTTCCAATGTTGTAAATCACTAGGATTTTCTATCTAGATCTTAACAATTCCTAATGACATAATCATATATTTTCTTAATTCATTAAAATGAATTCCTAGGGTTGAACAAATTTGATAATAACAAGAAGTTTTTCACACAACACAAAATCTCAACAGTCTTTTCTTTCAACTCTATAAACCAGGAAATACCATAAAACAATCAAAATCAAAACCCATCAACAATCTGACAAATCAACAATCTGACAAACTTGATGTAAACAATCTTTTCAAAAGGAAAGCTTTGCAAGGTATTTCAAACCCTACCTTATATCCACCAACTGATCTATACAAAAGGCCAATTCGGGAATTCTAAAAATCCAAGCTTTGAAACCATTCTTTTACTTAAATATATCCGGACCATTCTTCAAACTTGATAGACGTAAATCTCTAATGACCCAAAAACCTCTAATAAATGAAGATTCAATTAGGTTTCCTAAAAACAACTCTCAAACAAATAACTCGACATGCAAATGAAAAGAGTTATCATTTAATAATAATCCTCATGTTAAGTCTCTTAACTAAACCTTTTTAATTTGGAATTGATTATCACTTCCTTTTTAACTGTCGTGCATATAATTGCATGTTTATAATTTAATTATAATAATATATTTAGCACCACCTTTCATGCAACTTTCATTGTTAATATCAATCTATTTTATTTGTACATTTAATTTTTAAGTAAACCTTTTATTTTCATAATTAGATTTTTAATTAAGTCTTTTAAATAATCAATGACATTTAATTAATTTTCATTAATTAAATATCTGCATATTTAATATTTCCCATATTGATAAGATATTATTTAATCTCATAATTAATCTTAATTAATTCATCAAACCATTTTAACACCAAAACAACCTCAAACCACTTGACATGCAACCAAAAAAAAACTGACTAAATCAAGATATAAAATCAAACTACAAAGGAAGGGTTCACGAATTCACATCACCTTGACGAATGAAGAGGGTTAACCAATCAAATACTTGTCCACTATTTTGAGACAATAAATGGCTTAGGTTGGAATTGGACATGTATGTTATCTCGCCTCTCTTACCATTGAGACATTGCGATAGGGCATGCTCATCGTGGTGATTCAAGGAAGTCGATGCCTAGTACCTAAAATCCTACATAAAATACAAACTTGTACATAAATGTATAAATATATAAATATATAACAGACAATGGCAGGGATCGACTGGACGTGTGGATCTCCCAAGCAAGTAACTACAACTATGTCTCTCAACCACATCAGGCATGCAAAACAAAAAAGTCAAACACACACTAATCATAAACATGCAAACATGGGGTCAATAAAACATAAATATACATAGCATGAAATCTATTTGAGGATCTAATACACATGAAAAGTGGCTTAAAAGAGTCGGGCCATATAAATTGAAAGCAGACTAGGGGGGGTATTACAAGGGCCAAAATACGTAGTGAATTTTAGGGGCCCAACGACAACTATAGTTCCCGACAGTGGCATCTACCTTTCTCTATAATTTATAGGAGCCGCTAGGGAGGGTGGGAGAGCAATAGTTCCATGGGAAACTAGCCGTTATCGAGGATGAGTGGATTAATTGTTCTTGCAAGGTGAACCCCTACTATTCGCCTGCACAAGAGATTAATACCACTTACAAACAAAAACAACATATAGATCAACGATTTAGAAGGAAAGAACAATTTGTTGACATCAAACTAAGAGGTTGATACTCATAGTACAATTTTACCACTAAGACTTAGAATGACATATATGAACTTTTTGGGTTAATAGAGCAAGGAATGTTGGACAACAATGATGATAACATAGAAAGGAGAAAACATGAATTTGTAGATAGGTTGTTGGATTAGAATTATTCAGAGGAAGGTGATATGGGGATTCATATTGAAAGAATGTTAAACCCATAAATAGTTGAATAGGAAGAGATAGATATGGATCAGTTCAATGTAGTCTACACAAAGGATAAAAAGGGTTCCTAAAAATTAAACACATAAATCAAACAACATGGAGTCGTTGGGAATGGCAAAACCAAGGAATTTTAGGAATAGAAATGTTAATATCAGCCAAGGCATCTCTACATGGTGGCAAGAATAATAAGAAAGGAAAAGATCATACATCTTATTTGAGAATTGAAGAAGGAAAGGAGTCAGATCAAAACAAAATTACTAATATGCATGTAGAGAAGGGGAAGTTCCTTCCCAAGGGGAAATGAAGATCATCTCGTGGAAGTTAGGGGTATTAATGCCCCTAACAAGCAATGTTTGATCAAATGTTGCATTTTTTCATTTCAGGAGGATCTAATCATGCTATAAGAGACAAAGTTAAATGATGACGAAGTAGGAAAATTCAAAAAATTAGTAGGCAATTGGTAGATAGAATCAGTGGAAGCTATAAGATTTTCAGGGGGACTGACAATTATGTGGAATCCAGGTAGAGTTCATTTTCAAATGTTGAAAGGCAAAGTCAACTGGGTTGGAGGATTAGTTAAAAGCTTAATTAGTAATTTGAAATTTTCAATAATAAATGTTTATGGTCCCATTTTGACAAATATGAAATTGGAGGTGTGGGAAGATATAGGTAGCCTGTTTGGAGCATGGTTAGAAAGGAGCTTTAGTATTGGTGGGGATATCAATGCCATTCTTCATCTCTCAGAAAAAAAAAGAGGAGGCATTCAAAAATAATTTCAACAATAGATTGACTTTAAATACTAGGTGACAAAGGAGAGCCTTCTCAAAGTTGAGATGGAAAATGGAACATTCACATGGAATAATACATGAAAAGCTAGACAAATTCTTTTATAAAGATGACTTGACTACTTTTCCCTTTGATTTGAAAGCATTTATTTCTCCTATATCAGAGTCTAATAATTTCCCCATCTAGTTGGACATCTTAGGAGAAAACAAACCGTTGTTTTGCCCTTTTAAATTCATAAACATGTGGATGAAGGATGAATAATTCTTGGTATTGACAGACAAATGGTGGAATGAATACCAGTTTGAAAGATCCAAATTATTTTGTTTTACAGCCAAACTGAAGAAAATCAAAAGCAAGTTTCTTAGTTCGAATAAGGACCATTTTAAGAATATCTTTGAATCCAAAAATTCAATCAAACAAAACATCAAGGAACTCAACAAACAAGTAATAGAGTAGGGTATGGATTCAAAATAGTTTCACAAAGAAAAAGGTGTTACTAAAGGAATATGAGGACATTTTAGCTAAAGAAATATTTTGGCAACAAAATTCTAGAGAAATTTGGTTGGAAGAAGGGAATAAGAATACAATTTTTTTTCATAACACTGCCAAAATATGAAGATGTGTCAACAAAACTCACAAGATCAATCATGAAGATGGTAGGAGCTTAGAAAATCAATTGGAGATTCAAAAAAAGATAGTGAGTTTCTATTCAAGTTTACTCAACAATTTGAAGGGTTCAGACTTGGCCACCCAACAAGAGTTGCTAAATGATATACCTCGAATTGTATTAGAGAAGGAAAACAAAATGCTGATGGGAAAATTCTCAAAGGAGAAAATAAATAAAGTCTTAAATCAGCGTCATCTAGACAGGGCACCAAGTCCGGATGGATTTCTAGCTGGTTTTTTTTTTTAGAAATGTTGGTCAATATAAGGCTTAGAGTTGACAACAATATTAGAGGCAACAAGAAGTTTCAAAAGATTTCTGAGAGAAATCAACAACACTTGTATAGTCCTCTTTCTCAAGAGTCCAAAACCAAACTCTAAGTCTACTGGGCTTCAAGGAAGACAAGCTTCCTTGTACATACGTAGGGATACTGCTAGATAAATATCTAAGAACTACTTTAGCATGCAAATCAATCGGAGAAAAACTGGATAGGAAAACAAAATCTTGGAAATCTAAGTGGTTATCATGGGCAGACAAAATAGTAATGTTGAAGGAAACTTTATCCACAATTCCCATATATTTAATGTCATGTATCTCATTGTTTAGTAGTGCTTACATTGACTTGGTAAAGAATTGAGGAATTGTTTTTGGCAAGACACATATATAAAGAAAAAGTACAGTTTGATCTCATGGGAAAGGATATGCATACCTATTGAGAGTGGGTGAATGTGGATTAAGAATCAATTATGGTAAAACAAAGCATTAGGGGCAAAACTATTTTGGAAAATTTACAAAGAGCCACATCTTAAATGGGTCAGGATCATCAAAGGTACATCTTTCAAACTTAAATAGTGAAGAGATTTTAAGGTTATCAAATTACCCAAGGGGCTCTTTCATTTGGAATTTTCTATCCAAATGCAATGACATTACACTTAGTCATTTATCATGGAATATAAAGGATGAAAAGAAGGTTAGTTTTTGGCAAGACTTAGGGAGGCTACCCTATCATCAATAACTTAATGGAAACAAATATAATCAGACAAACTTGTGAACTGAATTGGGGACAATACGTAGAAGATTAAATTATATTCTTAGATTCAAATCTTGGTCATAAATGGAAATGGAAATTTTTTTATGATCTGAATTTACTACTAGCGAATAATGATACACTTAGAGAAATTCTCACGAATAGATTTATCTACTTGACACAAGACAATGATGAAATAGTATGGAATGGAGCCAAGTTAGGATTATACAATGCGAAGAATGGATATAAAGTAGCATCTAAACAACAAGAAAGGGTCAAATCTCAATTACCATTACACATGCTAGAACAAATTATGCATGCCTAAGGAAGACATTTTTTCTTGGGTGGCACTACAAAAGAAAATTTTAACAACAGATTGGTTTTAAAATATTGGATTTCATGGTCCTTCAATCTACTTCTTATGCAACAATAGTGTAGTGAAGAGGATATCAATCATATGCTTCTAGCATGCCCTTTTTCTCAAGCATGCTGGCAGTGGCTATGCGCAAAACTTGGATGGCAATCAACATTAGCAAATGACATTTTGACACTGACAACAGATTGGTTTAAAAAAATTGGATTTCATGGTCCTTCAATCTACTTCTTATGCAACAATAGTGTAGTGAAGAGGATATCAATCATATGCTTCTAGCATGCCCTTTTTCTCAAGCATGCTGGTAGTGGCTATGCGCAAAACTTGGATGGAAATCAACATTAGCAAATGACATTTTGACACTTCCAATTTTGGCCAAGCCTATATAAGAATAGTCTATTTGGCAATATTTGGGTAATATCTCCATCAATTATAATTTGGGAGATCTAGAAAGAAAGGAATAGAAAAATCTTCCAAGGGAAAAATTTGGAATTGGAAATGCTCTCGAATAAGATGGAAGCAATTATAGTTTAAGTAATGAATTCAAGAATATATGTGCAAAAGCATAAAGCAAGCTATTACACAGAGTGGGATGATATAATGCACAAAAGCTGATTTGGTTTGAGAATTCCTTTAGTTATTGGTAAAGGATGTCAGTTAAGTAAAAAAGAGAGAGAAAATTGCAAATGACAACCCTTGAAATCAGGATGGGTTAAGTTAAACTTTGATGGAGCTTCTAAAGGAAACCCAAAACTTTCAAGGTCAGGCTATATTATCCATTAATGTCAAGGCAAGACTATAGAAAGACTATCAAAACTGTTGGAGATTGATACTAATAATATAGCAGAATTCAAGGCGTTAGTGCAAGGATTGTTCCTTTGCATAGAATTGGATCTAAGAAGGATTGTGATTGAAGGGGATTCAACCTTCATTATAAATGCCATAAGGGTGAGAAAGGACAAAGCAGGAAGGAATTTGAAAAGTTGGATAGATAACACAAGGAGAATATATTATTGGTTTAGCAGGGATAAGATTTATACAACCAAACTAAGGAATTAGTTGTTTCATGAAATCTAGAGGTATCATTAAAATAGGAACAAAGTTGAACTAATAAAGCTAAAAAGGATTTCTCATAGAAAGACGACAAAGACGAAATATAGGCAGAGGAAGAAGAACACCACTAGAGGCAGGACCTTCGATGGCTATGGAATCACAACAACAATATTGAAACTTGATCAAAACACAGGACCTTCAGTAAGAAAGGAGATAAAGATAAGAGGGCTGCTTTAATCCTTTTGGCAGAGAAAAATCGGTTCCAAAAGTCTTAACATTCCAATTTGACATCGAAGTGCTTTATGGCTATGTTCATAGCAAAGGTCTCAATCGGAGATATATTCAGATGCTAGATACTATAGTGGTGCCAAGCAACAAACGGGTTCCTTAGGATATGAGAAAAACGATGCAGATTCATTTGCTAAATGGGGAGTGAAATATCTCAAATATGACAACTGTAACTCGGATGACAATAAACTAGAAGTTCGATACCCAAATATGAGAGATTCTTATTCATGAGGCTCATAAGAAATTTGCAAGCATTCTTGGCTATGAAATGAAGGAGCTACAATGTTGTTGATATTCAAAGGGCAATCTAGCTCGTGGTAGTCAATGAAGCACAACTGAGGTCAAATCATATGTTTTAAAAAGTACGTTGGCAGAGGAGCTTTGAACCAGATTTGTTGAAGACAAGTACAGTACACAACTTCTTGGATTGACTTTTGTTGTACTAGGCATTCTGCAAGTCGCTGGAGGTAAAATTCCAGAAGATATATTGCGGCAACATCTGAGGAGACTAGGGCTGGATGAACATGAGGAAAGACATCTTGTTTTTGGAAATGTAAAACAGGCAACAAAGACAACCAAGCAAAGGCAAAAGATTAATCTCCTATGATATAGGATGAGTCTCTCAATTTGGCTTCTTGGGAAGAGCTATTGTTTCTTCATGGGGTTTCATCGTCGTCTGATGGGTCTGAAGCTGTTATTCTTCTTCCTCATGGCATCATTAGCTGGATGTTCAGATGGTTTAGAGGGTAACTTCATAGTCTTTTGTGAGTATATTGTTCCTAATGTACGAGTGGCATGGCATATTGTACTGGGTTTTGTATTGGGAATGACATTGTGCCGTTTTGGATGTAATCGTGTTTAGTTCTTAGGTTTTTCTTTGAGTTACAATCGGAAGTTTTCTTCCTGGTTCTTTCCTGCCGATATTCTCTTTTAAGCCAGGTCTATTCTAAAATCTAAACTTCTTATTTTTTATAATTAATATAATATATTGGCTACAACCCCTTATCTATAAAAAAAAAAGCATTAAGATCAAGTAAAAGTTTTCAACAAGTCATATTTACGGTAGATAAAAGGAGATGTGCCATCTTTATAAGTATGAGAAACAGCCAATCTAGAGGCATACTGTCCTCCCATTCTTCATCTACACTTTTACCACTCAATGTACATTAAGTTTAACCAGCTAATTTTTTTGCAAGAAGCAAACTATGCATTAAATCTGGAGTGCTTACGCTCATACGTATCTGTATGAAATTAAAATAATTTATGAGTAAATTAAAAACAATACAGCATACTACAATGGCTGTCCAGAAAATGTCATTGGAATTGGAAAGAAGAAACAATGATTTTTACCATTAAAATGTGAAAATATACATCTGCCACATTATTTATATATTTGTGGAGCCTACTTAACACAAAGCACAACAATGAACATCAGATTCAAGATGCTTTCCACAAATGTGGGTTTTTCTCAGCGTGGAGGCTGTGGAGGCCCTCCAAAGGGAGGGCAGAATCAGGCAGCAGCAGCACAGAAAGTACAGAATGCATCAAGAAAAATATCCTTCCTATGCCCGGTAACAACAGACAAGCATGAAATAAGAAATTAAAAATGAAGAACTGTACATCCTTAGAACACAAAATGAAGACACACTTATTTAAAGCTGCTTCCGGCAATCTGCAACGCACTGCCAGAGACCTCACTTGATGTGCGTCCTCTTGTACTGCAATTTGCATTTTTGTCTGATAATCTGCTGCCACCATGTTCCGTCCAGTCAAGTTACAGAAAAATATTTTCCATAAATTTTAGAATTGAAGAATTTGCAGTTTTCATTGATTGAAAAAGTGTATTAAGGTAGAAACTAACACAAATCTAAACCATGATTCATTGCCCCTCCGCTATAGTTCCAGGTGAACCACTAAAATAACTATCTTACCGAACGACATGTTATGAGTGTTTGGCAAAGAAGAGGAAACCACTAGCATGCTCAAATTCCATGGAGGATTGAATAAGAAATACCATTCATGATGTGGCATCTCAAACTCCCATGACCATTTTAGACTTCCAACTGCTCTGTGAAGATGATTTGTGGGCTTTTGGTACTGTTTAGAATACATAAATGAGAAAGTTTAGTATTTATTAATAACAACTTCACAAAAAAAAAACAGTTGTCTACACTAGCAGATCGTCAGTTGCTACTAGACTGCTTTTTCCTCTCATGTTGCCATCAATCTCTTGTTTTATGTGAAGAATTATTCCAGTCAATTAATTAATAATGTCCGACTATCATTTGTTTTTCAATATGTTGAAAAATGTTGAGAAAAATATTGTAAAATAATTTGATCCAGAAAGTGTACAGCAAAAAAATATAAAATATTATTATTAATCGTTTGATCATTACAAGGTATTGTGCAAATACTTATAAAAAATTGCATTTCCATACTATTCTAAGAGAAACTAACTCCAAGCTAATTACTAATTTAATTCACTAAATTGATTTTATTAAAATATAAACCTCTATTTTTCCGGCATTGTACTATATTTGTGTTGATTAATAAAGATGAACCTAATAACATTGTAACATTTGAAGTTAAAAGAAGAATTACAGTTTCCTAATAACATTTGAACCTGAGTGCATCACCTATGCTTTTGATTTGAGAAATGCCACCATATTCTGCACAATGCCTTTATTATACGGATTCTTAAACTTCTTTCCAGGAAAAGGTCGACCTGAAACAATAATCAAAATAAAAAACATAATTTATAGCCAGGTCTAAACAATAGACAATTTATAATCAGAGTGCAAACATAAGACTATTGTATGTAGCACACCTGGCTCAGGAGGAGTTTCCACTTGAAACTCTGGATACTTCTCCCAATTCACCTTTTAAAGAAAATATTCCATAAACAAATAAGAATGGCAATCTCATTGAAAACAACAAAATAATGAGAGCATAGGAAATAAGAAATATGTGATTACCCACTCATCTGTTGTGATATTGAGACATATACAATACAAGTGCCAAAAGAAGAAGGGAACCTGCCAAAGAAAACAAGAATTCAATTTTAGCTGAGAATTCAGGTTTTCTAGAATTTCATACACGTGGTATCATTGGAAAAAAATGCAGTTTGTTGACCTTCTCAACAACTAGTTTCCATAACTTGTTGTTCATCCATAGCTTATCTCAATGACAATTTCCCTGGTTAAATTTAGCTTTCCAGAGGCAGGGTTCTCTTTCACTAGGATTTTAGACAGATAGTTTTCCACTTTAGTTGAGAAGCCAGCAATTGATTCCAATTTTAGAGTTTTCATTAAAGCACAGTTTCCACTTTAGCTGAGCAGCTAGCCATCTCCTTATATCACCTTCAATCAAGAATACATTGAAAGCCAACATCTCAACCACAGTACCAAGGAGAGCTGCAACTTGGTGAGCTTTGAAACAATTCTCAATTTCTTGTTAAGGGCTTGCTTGCCAATAAATGTTCAAGACTAAAAAATTAAGCCACCATAAACAAAAACATCAATCAATCACAGAAGGGATGCCTCCAAGAGCTGATTGAGAACATCAATCACAATAAGGTTATGTTATCCTCACTAGGTACACATCTGCATAGGTTTTCTACATGAGATGCTGATGCCATGATCAGAATGGCATGAAGCTTGGGAGAGAAGAATTGCACATCTCTCTCATAATGGATCTGCACCCAACATATGTACTTATATATAGAAAATGGGTGCACTATTGATTATAATATTAACACTTTTCAAGTCCTTGAAAGAGATACTTATGCCACTAGATTCCTTTCAAGTTGCACAATGCTCCTGGATCAGCTAGAGCAAATCTGCATTTCTCTACCATATTTCACCCCTTTATTTGATTCTTTATCTGCATTGTTGATGCTCTGCATTGCTCATTATAACATTCTTAATGACATAAATTTGTAGACAGTCAACACTTTCACTAATTTAATCAACAACCAGCTTCAATATTTATGCAGATATGACAGAGGTATGCTCCTTTTTCTCAAGACACAAATTATGGTCTACATGCAAACATTGTTTCGTCAGGGATACCATGGGCTCTGATATGACTAAGGGTGTAATTTTAATATTGCATTATCGTATCACATGTTATCAATAAAATGCAAATTAGAAATTCTAAAGAACAAAAATTTGTACACAATATATTGTATCTTATCAAGGCAGAAAAACTAGTACATTCCATGCACTATTTTATGCATGATATCATGGAAACAACTAGCATTCTTGACATAAAGGAGGATCAAAGCTGGAGATATCTTTATAAGAGTGTCTTTGTGCTGAGGCCCATTGTCAATATGCTGAGTTGTTGATGTTTGTAGCTTCGATCAAATAAAAATATAATAGACAGGATAGATCAATTATGATATATCAATATATATATATAATAATAATAATAGCTATTATTATTATTTTATATATACATTAATATATACACATACATTTATATTCATAATTAAAAAGAATTGCAATTAATCTCTTCTCATATTACTAATAGATCAAGATCAAATGACATCAAATTCATTATATAAATCTAATCACATTGAATATATTAACCGATCCCTATATTCATCGAGTTCAAAAAGGAAACCAATATTAATCACCGATTAGAATCAGTATACCTTCCTTATCAACTTGGCATTAATACAGATTTGTATCAGTTGTTTTAAACATGTTTTATATACCGATTTGTATCGGTTTGTTTAAACGAGCTCATACACTGATTTATCGGTTTGGGTAATCACTGTTAGTTATCGGTGTTTGTTTAAAGAGACATTGTGGGGAGGCATGCCGATAGAGAGACATGTCTATCTATCAGCATGGCTCCCCACACATATATATACCATTCTCTTAATCGAATGAAGACAAGTATATACCAAAGTGCAATACAAGTCTCATTCATTCAATAAATTCAGTTCTTAGAAATATTTTGATTATTAATATATCTATATATATTTATTACTATATCAGTATTAACTATATATATATATATATATATATATATTTTGTTTATATATATATATATATCATATATATTGAGAATTTATTATATATAAATTGGATTTTGAAAGGAAAATTTAAAAGCCATACAATCTGATCTATAAATTTAACATGGTATCAAAGCCAGGTTCCTTCTATAAAGTCTAACCGCTTGAAGGAAGATCCGATTAAATTAAAAGATCAGATTTTTTAAAAACCTTGTACCTACAGTAAAGTGAATGGAATCAGACTTGAAGACAGACTTGAAGATGCTTCAAATTTTGAATCTTGGAAACTACGAATGATGCTAATACTAAGAAAGAACGAGTTAAAATCAATCGTAGAACTAGAAAATTGTCCTAAATCTAATGAGAATGACAAGAAGAACCAATGGGAAAAGGACAATACCAAAGCAATGGAACTATTAGTTGATGGAGTAAAAGATCATCTACTACCTATTATCACGAAGCAAGACTCTGCATATGAAATGTTCAAAGCTCTGGAAAACATGTATGAGATCAACAACACTAGCAGGATTCTTACTCTTAAAAATCAACTCGCTAATATTAAAATGAATAAAGGAGAGACCATCACCTCATACTTTATGAGGATAACTGAATTAAGAAACCAACTCTCAAAATTGGTCACATCTATGATAATAAAGAGTTGATTATGGTAACTTTAAATGGACTTCTGATGTCATGGGAAAACTTCAGATAGGGAATAAGTGCTCGCTCCAAACCTCCCAAATTTGATCGATTAAGAGCTGACTGCATTCAAGAAGAGTGTAATCTAATATCTAGATGAATCAGTGTGGAATCCACAAATGAAGATATTCAGATTCTCATAGCTAAATTGAAAAGGAAAAAGAGCAAGAACTCAAATGGCAAACAGCCGTTCAAGAAACATAGAGACCTTTCTACAATACAATGTTATAGATGCGACAAGTATGGTCACACTGCATTCAAATGTCTCGACAGACTTAAACTTCAAGCTTCCTTTACTGAAGTCGGTAACTCAAATTTGTATTCAGAGAAACTTCTAAAGAACTTCAAAATATCTTGTGATTAAGAGGGAGTTCACTGATAAAGAAGGAACACCTCTGAGGTAAACTTGATGTGATTGTAAAATTGATTTTTGTACTAATGTTATTTCATTAATATATGGGCCCTGTGTAAATCATGAGGATGTTCATAAAGTTAGTTGTCATTAACAAAGTCATTGGCAAACATCAAACACACCGGTACAACACACCGGTAACTCATAATAGGTAATGGTGATGAACCGGTAAAATGACCAAGTGAACAATGAACCTTAACCGGTCACGCTTATATCAGTCCAGTCTTGTCCAACTGGTCTTGGCAAACACCCAAGGTGAAGATGACTAACCGGTTACACATCTTACACCGGTTAAGTGCCTAATAATCCGAACCGGATTACGTGAAGCATTTTTTAGTCAAATTGGAGTTAGCTTTTTCAGTTGAACTGGAGTTAGCTTTATTTTTCTGTGAGCGTTTCGAGGTAAACTAAAGATCAGTTTGCAAACATTTTGATCAAGAGTTTTGCATGCGTGATTTTTGGGAGAGTTACAGCTTGGCGGTACTGTTAGATGTATTTTTAATAAGATAATTTATTAAAAATACAGGTAATGAGAAATGAGAAAGTAGTTGAAAATCTAGAGCATAGAGTGAGAGAGCAGAAGAGTAGAGTCTTTTGAGAGGGAACACAGTCACATAAGGTGAAAAGGAGAGAAAGATTCAACAACCAAGTAGAGGAAAGAGTGAACAGGTATGATCTGAATTGATAGATATAGTGTCATCATAAGATCATTGCTTTTATTGTGAAGCATATTTAAATCCCTTAATTAGGGTGAACCCTAATAGGTTCCATTGTATAAATCCCTTCACCGGGTGACATCTTTGTTGATGTTTTAAGTCCTCTAATAAGGTGACTCCTCACAGGGTCAAGATCCTAACAGGTCTTCTATTAAATCCCTTAACCGGGTAGCACTCTCACTAGTGCTTTGTAAGCCTTTAACAGGGCAACTTTATTACTGCAGTAGTGGAGTTTTGTCGGTTTTGTCCCACCGTGATTTTTTCTTTCTAACCGAGGGTTTATTAAGATAATATCTTTAATATCTTTATTAAGATATTATCTCCTTAGTTAAATACTTTCTATAATGGTCAACTACTTGTTTGTAGTCCGTCTTTTAGTCTAGATAGGAATGTTTCCTATCCTGTCTCTTTTGTCTTCAGTCCAGATAGGAATGTTTCCTATCCTGTCTTCAATTTTGTTTCTAATTTCGTTTTTAGTCTACGTTGTCTCTTTTAGAAACAACGTCCTTGTAATTCTTTATAAGGAACACATTTGTTCCTTTGTTAATCAAAAATAAAATCATCCGAAAATCCGTTAATCTGCCAATTCTTGAATTTTGTAACATAGTATCAAAGCCATTTCTTTAAATTTTTCGAAAAATTTATAATTTCTTTCGAAATTATTTGCTCAAATTTTTTGAATTAATTTCTGTTTATTCCCACATTGTGGGATCTGCTGCAGCTCACGTCTAGGGTCTGTGAGTTTGGCCAATTTTCGGCCTTGTTTAGCCACGTTTTTTCTGCAAATCCGCCATTATTTTTTGGAGGTTTTTTGCAGCAGACTTTTTTTTGAAACCCTAATTTTTGGTCTCGAAATTTTTTTCTGATTACAGATTCTTGGTGGGTTTTTCAAGAGCTCAATTGGGTTGTCGTCTGATTTTTCTGGGTGCCTTGATTTTTGTGCCTCAATTTTTGAGCCGGTGGATCTAGATTTTAACATATTCTTTTTGGGTTTTTTGAGCTCTTTTTTGGGTACTTCTCATTTTTTTCTGGGTCTTCCGATTTTTTGCCTCGAAGTACGCATCAATGCCTCTTCTCTGTATCTTCGTTTTCCGTGCATTAGGAAACGTGCAAGATGGCGTCACTGACGAATCTGATGTTGGAGGGCAGTCAACGATTCAATGACAACAATTATAACACTTGGAAGCAGTGTATGCTCACTATCTTTGAGTATCGTCGCCTGGATGAGCTCGTTTTGGGCACTACAACGCATCCTCAACAAACAGAATCTGACCAAGCAAAGCTGCATTTTTTCGCTTTCTGAATCTGTTTCTGTTTTTGTTTTTGGGTTTGTTGATTTTCTCCTTAAAAATCATTTCATATTGTCTGTAATACGCAAGGTTGGGTGAGATTCTAGGTTTTTGCCATTTTTCCACAAAAACGAAGCTTTGTAATTGCAGTTTGTTTTGAGTCATAACACTCTTTTGGCAAAGCTTCTTGGTTTTCGCATTCTGTAGATCCAGGGAGGGTCTCAATTATGACAAAATGTTCTGACATCCGTACGTTGACCATTAAGGGAGGGTATTAAGATAATATCTTAATATCTTTATTAAGATATTATCTCCTTAGTTAAATACTTTCTATAATGGTCAACTACTTGTCTGTAGTCCGTCTTTCAGTCTAGATAGGAATGTTTCTTATCCTGTCTCTTTCGTCTTCAGTCCAGATAGGAATGTTTCCTATCCTGTCTTTAGTTTTGTTTCTAATTTCGTTTTCAGTCTACGTTGTCTCTTTTAGAAACAATGTCCTTGTAATTCTTTATAAGGAACACATTTGTTCCTTTGTTAATCAAAAATAAAATCATCCGGAAATCCTTTAATCTGCCAATTCTTGAATCTTGTAACAGGGTTTCCACGTATAAATTTTGTGTTGACTTGTGCATTTAATTTCTGTTTATGATTGTTAAAGTATTCTTTTGATTTCAATATTAACAAGAATATTTAATTGATAAAGAAAGAGGAATAGAAATTGAATTTACTGATTCACCCCCTATTGACATAAACTTAGTTGTCATTGGTAAAGTTATAGGCAAACATCAATCCCATTGGAACACCAGTACAGGTACATCACACCGGTACTCATAATTGTGCACCGGTAGATCAAACAAGAAAGCGGTGTACTTTAACCTGTCACGCTTATACCGGTGTAGGTTTTTGCAACAGGTCATGGGATACACACAGAGAACATATGACTAACCAGAAAAAAGCTCTTCACCGGTTAAGTGCATGGTAATCCGAACCGGATTATGCAGAGTGTTTGCAGTTAAACTGGAGTTATCTTTTTCAGTGGAACTGGAGTTAGATTTGTTTTTTCAGCGAACGTTTCAAAATAAACTCAGAATCAATTTGCAAGCTTTTTTGCATGCATGATTTATCGGTGAGTTTACAGCTTTGTGGATCTATGAGATGTATTTTTAATAAGATTAATCTCTTATAAATACAGGTCATAGGACATGAAAGAATTGTTGTTGAATTTCAAGAGCATAGAGCAAAGGAGAGTAGTAGAACAAAATTCTCTAAGAGGAGTTACATTCATGAGAGTTGAAAGGCAGAAAAAGGTTCAACAGCCAAGCAGAGGAAAGGGTAACAGGTATGATCTGATTAGACAAAAAGTGTCATCATAAGATTATTGCTTTAAATTGAGAAGCATATTTAAATCCCTCAATCAAGGTGAACCCTAACAGGTTCTTTGTATAAATGCCTTAACAGGGTAACATCTTTATTGGTGTTGAAAGTCCTCTTACAAGGCGACTCCTAATAGGGTCAAGAGCTTAGCAGGTCTTCTACTTAATCCCTTAACCGGGTAGCACTCTTACCAGTGCTTTGTAAACCTCTAGCAGGGCATCTTTATTACTGCAGTAGTGAAGTTGTGGGTTCTGTCCCACCGTGATTTTCTCCTTCTAACTGAGGGTTTCCACATAAATATGCTGTGTTGACCTGTATATTCAATTTCTATTTGAGTGTTGTTATATTCTTTTAATTTTTGAATTTGCAAGAATATATATTTGTGGATAAATTGAAATAGAAATTGTATTTACTGATTCACCCCCCCTCTCAGTAACTAGTTAGGATTAACAATTGGTATCAGAGCAAGGTTCTCATGAATAGAAAGCTTAACTGCTTGAGAAAAGATCGTGGAGGGTTACAAGTATCAGAAGCAACTGGAAGAGGCCAATGAAATGATTACCTCTCTTGAGAACAGATTGAGAAGGTCTCTTGCCAAGAGAAAAGAGTTGGCTCTACAACTGAGTGAAAGTCAGGAAACCATTGAGGAACTCTCTGGACAGAGTGGTTTTGATGAAGCTGAAGAAGTGGTCACTGATCTCAAGGAGAAGAATTTGAACTTGACTGATCAAATCCCCAATTTGAAAAGAGAACAGGAAGGTCATGCTATGAGGATGACTGAACTCATTGAAGCTAAAAGGAAAGCTAAAGATGAGAAGAATAGTGCCATAGAAGCAAAGTTGACTACTGAGAGAGCAAGAAATCTAGCTGAAGATGCATTAAGAAAGAGTGATGCTCCCATACTGCAACTACATGCAGACATGCAGGGCATAAATCAGGAGAATGCAATCATGCAGGAGCACTTGCATGATAAAGATGAGGCATGCAAAGAAATGGCTGTTGAAGTTGAAAAATTGAAGGAAGAGCTAAAAACTCTTGAGAGAAATGAGAAACTCAAAAGGTATAATGAAAGTTCTGAGAAGCTTGATGAGCAACTGAGAGCTTGAAAGAAGCATAAGAATCCTACAGGACTTGGGTACATCGGTCAAAGAAACAATGAAACCGGTGAGTCCTTTGGAATCAAGCAAGGCAAGAAGGAAAAGAAGAAACCGATTGAAGACAAAGGTAAAAAGATCTTCAAACCCTCTTGCAAACATTGTGGCAAACCGGGTCATAAATCCAATGACTGCAGGAATGCACCCGTGAAACCATTCACCACTAGCAGTTACTGCAACAACTGTTATAAGTATGGTCACGAGACCTTTGAATGCAGGTCTCGTCCCAACAGTGTGTCCAATGGAAGCAGGGGAAGCTTTAAAGGATATTGTTATGCTTGCAATAAATTTGGACACAAGGCAAATGAATGCAGGTCTAAAACCATGGTATACAAATCTCCACCGAGACCCGTATTCCATAATAGGAATGTTAACCGGAGCACATTTAACTGTGCTACCTATGGACCATCAGGACATAGGAACACTGAAAGTCACTCACCCATGGGCAAGGAAAGAAGGGTCAATCCATGGAGAGGAACCGGTATGGCTTGTTACAACTGTAACAAGATTGGGCATCTTGCCAAAGACTATAGAAATCGGTCAATGAACAAAGAAAAAGGACCAGCTAAACAAGTCAAGAGGCATGTGTCCCCCAATCAAAAGGATAACATTAGTAAAGAGACCAACACGGAAGTCAAGAAGACTTGGTCCAAAAAGGGGACAAAGAGTTCCACTGAGGAGAAATCTGAGGTAAGGTCATCATCCGTCGATGGTGATATCTCTTCAGCAAATTAAGCCAAAGGGCTTAAGGGGAACACGTAGCGAAGCTACTATCCGCGAAGGAACTGGTGAGGTATATTCTCACTCAGTCAAGGACTGAAACTGGGAAGGAGTCATCGGTCTAACATATTAACCGACCAGGCAAGAGTTGCTGACGTATCAAGGTGGATGTCTCAACCAAGGATTAGTAAACAGGTAAAGAGTTGGTGAACTGGTTGTCGAAAGAAAGGTTAGGTAAGGGTAATTAATACAGTAACAGTTAACAAATGTTACCATTTTCTAATTACCGTTACGACCTAAGTGTATAAAAGGGAAAGTCGATTACTCATTTCACTTTACATTGCATTTTGTGATTATTGTTTGAATAGCTTGAGTAATCTTTCTTGCTGTGATTTGTGATCTTTGCTTTGCAAATTCTGTAAATCTTGTTAGGAACTTTCTGTGTTTACCGGCCAAGCGAAATGGCATCATCATCTGAATTGAGCCTCATCCACGCTAATCAACTTGATAGACCTGTATACGATATTATGGTGGTGCAGAACAGAGCGAATGATATGGCTGGTGCCCTATCATCCATCCCCGACGATGTATTGTTGACAAAGGATGTAACCGCTTTCATCCACAACAAACAGGAGGAATTAGGCAAAACTTACATTCAAAGAGAATACCTCGCGCTCTGTGAAGATGGAAAGCTTTAGGCGAAATACGCGAAGTTGGAAGCATTCGGTTTGATGAGCAGAGTCAAATATCCAATCGTGTTTTGACCCGACTGGATTAGGTTGGTGCTTAGCAGAGTTCATGATCCAAGAATGTGGCTAGCAAAAGGCGTCGTTATTCCGATTACAAAAGAAGATTTGCATAGAGTAACTGGGTTCAACGCCACAGGGGAAGCTGTTACCTTGAGGACGATAGCAAACGCCGAAGTCACATGGCTCACCAAGTCAAAATACAACAGTCGAATGATGACTGTGAATGACATTGCAGACAACGGTGTTCGGTTTTCTGTTGCTGTCATCGGCTACAAAGTGTACCAATCGAGCAACGTCAACAACGTACCAGGTGGTGCGATTCATGCAACACACAAGATCATACACGATAATGCTCAGTGTGACATTTGTGCTATGTTGAGGAACCAAATCTTTGAAAATCTGAAAAAGCTCGGAATGGTGAAAAAGAAGTTTTTAAAATATGGGACTTTGCCTTTGTCTCTTTTTCTATTATCAAAATTTATTTCCGGGAATAGTTAAGGTTACCTAGTTGGCAGATATACCGGTAATGGTTCAAATAAGAGAGATAGTTAATAGCTTGGGGAACCGGTTTAACAAGGTGATGACTGATTATTTTGAAGCTTATCAGTTAAGAATGCACTAGAGGGAAAGAATTCCTTCGACCATTGTAGAGGAATACAAGGATGAAATGTGCTTCCTGGTGAGCATTGATCATTGCATCATCCAGGTTGTTGAGCCTAGGACTGAGTATGCAATGGAGCTTGGTTACGAGATCACAACCAAGACTATCAAAGCCTATGTTGATGCACTACAAGCGAGCAACTTGGATCTTTCTGCAAACCGGTTTGTCACTTATGAGGAGATTAAAGCAAGTTTGAAGAAGAATGCACCTTCGAAGCCACCAAAGAAGGTATATGTCAAATGGTCTCCCACTCGTAGGAAAAGGAAGCCAGTTGTAGAAGAACCAAAAGTTCAAAGGAAGAAGGCACAACCAACAACAACCAAACCTTCTCAAGGTGAGGACTCGGAGGAAACAAATACAGAAGAAACCACCACTTATCTTAGAAAGAGGAAGACCAGGAAACCGATAAAGAAGGATGTACCGAAAGGAAGAAAACTAACCATAGATGAAATGGTTGAAGGAGTAATGGAAACAGGTGGAATAAATGCAGTAGGAAGAAGATATGAGCTTGCAAATGAGGAAGATAGGAGAAAACTAGAAGAAGCTATAGTATATTGCCTTCACAAGTTCAAACTAACACCCACTGAAATTCATAAAACAATACTTGAAGATCTACATGAGATAATTGAAGGTAGGTGGAAATCTTCCATAGTTAAGGAAAGAGAGCTGAGGATAAGGGCACTACTGGAAGTGCAGAATCATTTGAGCCTGCTAGAGGCAACTAATCAAGTTGGTCTATACAAACAGAGTTTCAACATTAGGAAGAGGATTGGTCAAGTCCTGATAGAAGAAGTGGACGCAGTTCATGATGAAGGGGTAGCCATCTGGTCAACTGTTCTGAAACAACAGCATGAAGCTGAAGTCGAATGTCAAAAGACCACAGTGCAACCAAAAAAGGACACTGGAAAAGGAAAGGGCATTCTTGGAATTGAGACACCAGTCCAAGCAAAGCCTGCAACTGAACCGGTCATCGTAGACATCACCGAAGACACTGGTGGTGATCTAACTCCACCAACTATCCTAGCATCTCCAGAAAAAAGTAAAGCTCAAACCTTAACTATAGATAATATAGTTGATGAAATTCTGGATTTTGGTAAAGTGACCAATGTTGCAAAGTGGTTCAGTGCTTTGGGCACCGATGATAAAGAGAAAATTGAAATTTCTCTGTTAGAGAGCTTTCTAGATTTCAACCAGGGTCCTAGACACTACAGGTCCCACTTCCCTGCCGAATTGAATAAGAGGCTAATGACCAAATGGAGAGCTGGTCTAGCACAAAACAATAAAATCTTAAGGGAAGCTTTGGTGAAAGTAAAACCAGATCTTGGTGATGAGACAGTCAATATTTTGTTGGAGGTTGAGTCACTCAACATGGATATAAGGGACAAGGTGGCTAAAGTTATAAATGGTCATGATAAAAAGTGTATGAAGACACACTTCAACTTTGGAAGAACTATAACTTCAACACTCTTAAGAAAGGTCAAGAGGAAATAACAATAGAAAAGGTTTCTAAGGAAACACCTAAGTCAACAGGTCCTCAGGACATCTCTTCAGATGAATTGGCAAAGGGGATGGTACCACAGGAACAGTTCACAACTGGTGAACAAGTTTCAACAGGTGATCAAGGTACTACCGGTGAGAAAGAAAATACCGGTGAACAGTTCACAACTAGTGAACAGGTTAACCTAGGTGAAGAGGTTGCAACAGGTGTACAAGATACACAAATGAGACCAGCAAAACAAGAATTGGGGCAGTCATCAGCTAAGATGACTGAAGAAAAGGAAACAAAGAAAGTTGAAACAGTTATTAGTGAGCAACAGGTTGCAAAGGATCAACAAGAAGAAGAGCAAATACTAGAAGAAGAGGAGCATCCAGAACAAGAGCATCCAGAAGAAGAGGAGCATCCGGAAGAGGTACAACAACAAGAAAAGCCTCAACAAGAGGTATTTTGTGTTGTAGAGGAAGAGAAGCCTGCTGAAGAAGAATCTGCAAAGGAAATAAGATAGAAGGAACTGGTAGATGTTCCAAGTGCTTCATCATCAAAGAGAAAGCTATCTTTTAAGATAGATCCTGAATCTAAAAGAGGTAAAGTTAGCGCATCCCCAATAAGTGACACCGTAGTTGACATAAGCAAAATGTCAACTAGGCAGTTGAAGCAACTTACTAAGAGGAAACAAGACATGGTTCTCAAAAGCGTGAAGAATATATTGTACAACTTTTCACCTGACGCTGATATAGATGAAGAAGAACCTGTAATTGATCAATTAGAGATACTGGCACAAGCGATTAGTAAAGATATCACCGACCTAGAAACATTTTCCATTGATCATTACGAAAAGAAAAGGATAACTATTCTTCATGGAAAGGTCGAGGAACTTAAAGCCACTGTGGCTACCAGCACCGGTGAGCTACAACAAGTACAAGAAGCTGGAAGGTTAATCACAAGAACTTCAAACTTTGAAGATTTTGTAAACGACATAATAGAGAGAACTAAAAGGACAACATAAGAGCTAAAAGAGATGACATCAAAATTTGATGCTAAGACCTCTTCTGCGACCGAGTATAGTCGCGAGCTGACCAATTTAGCTCTCACATTGAGAAATTAATCAAAAGAAAATACCAATCCAAGATCTCATTGGATTTCAGCTATATATTTGCGCTAACTTTTGATCTGATGCAGAAAACAACAATTGATGCAGAAAGACTTCTCAGTGAGCCTGATAACAAGACAATTGAAGATATGGAGAACCTCATTGTCTCACTACAAGCTATGAAGAATACTTTAGATCATGTAACAAGTACTTGGAGACCATTCCTAGACTCTGCCAGGAAGATCTATAAAGATATCTTCAACAAGCTACAAATATGAGTATACACCCTTTGTCCCTTGGAGGAAAAAAGGGGAGGGTAATTGTAGTTGAGCAAGTCAACAGGACACAGGTAGAGCAAGTCTACAGGATACAGGTAGAGCAGGTCTACAAGGGAAGTATGATACTCTACAGGTGATGTGTTGATGTGTTTTGCCACCAATGCCAAAGGGGAAGATTGTTCATAAAGTTAGTTGTCATTGGCAAACATCAAACACACCGGTACAACACACCGGTAACTCATAATAGGTAACGGTGATGAACCAAGAGAATGACAAAGTGAACAATGTACCTTAACTGGTCACACTTATACCGGTCCGGTCTTGTCCAACCAGTCTTGGCAAACGCAAAAGGTGCAGATGACTAATCGGTTACACATCCTACATCAGTTAAGTGCTTAATAATCCGAATCGGATTATGCGGAGTGTTTTTTAGTCAAACTGGAGTTAGCTTTTTCAAATGAACTGGAGTTAGCTTTATTTTTCTGTGAGCATTTCGAGGTAAACTAAAGATCAATTTGCAAGCTTTTTGATCAAGAGTTTTGCATGCATGATTTTTGGGAGAGTTACAACTTGGCAATATTGTTAGATGCATTTTTAATAAGATAATTTATTATAAATACAGGTCATGAGACATGAGAAAGTCGTTGAAAATCTAGAGCATAGAGCGAGAGAGCAGAAGAGCAGAGTCTTCTGAGAGGGAACACAGTCACATAAGGTGAAAGGGAGAGAAAGATTCAACAACCAAGTAGAGGAAAGAGTGAACAGGTATGATCTGAATTGACAGATATAGTGTCATCATAAGATCATTGCTTTTATTGTGAAACATATTTAAATCCCTTAATCAAGGTGAACCTTAACAGGTTCCATTGTATAAATCCCTTCACCGGGTGACATCTTTGTTGATGTTTTAAGTCCTCTAATAAGGCGACTCCTTATAGGGTCAAGATCCTAACAAGTCTTCTATTAAATCCCTTAACCGGGTAGCACTCTCACCAGTGCTTTGTAAGCCTTTAATAGGACAACTTTATTACTGCAGTACTGGAGTTTTGTGAGTTCTATCCCACCGTGGTTTTTTCTTTCTAACCGAGAGTTTCCACGTATAAATTTTGTGTTGATCTGTGCATTTAATTTTTGTTTATGATTGTTAAAGTATTATTTTGATTTCAGTATTAACAAGAATATTTAATTGATAAAGAAAAAGGAATAGAAATTGAATTTGCTGATTCACCCCCCCTCTCAGTAACCAGTTAGGATTAACAGAGGAAGTGACGACTTCCAAATGATTATCACTTGTATTTGTCAAAGTCATTGGAAAGTGACGATCTTACAATAACTTGAACTTCTATCATGATAGACATCTTATGATGGCTGAAACAGATCATGATAGATGACATATTGCATGGTGGATTGAGTTCCTTAAACAAGCCATGATCTTCTATTGTTATAGACCTCTTATGATGGCTGAAAGAGATCATGATAAATGATATGAATGTTCCTATGGTAAGTGCACATTACCTATGGACGTTTGTTGAGTATCTGGAGGACATCATGAGACTTGATGTTGGTAGGCCATTACTCTGAGCATTAGAGAATATCACGCGACTTGATATTCGGTAGGCCAATGCTCCCGATACCATGGGATGATATATTTATAAACTTTTGAGTACAACATATTTTATACTCGACTCATTGACAACAAAGTGTCCAAGATCCTTGAGCTCCTGAAACCTTTCTCTCAACATTTCAAGGGTAATAGTAACCTGCATTGTAACTATTACGCAAGTAATTGGTAAAATAATGAATGATCACACAATCATTTATAGTTGTACAAAGATGATGTTTCTATTATGAAAGAATCGTAAAATAGAAAGTATCTAATATTTACATAAGTTACAATATTGACCATTAAATAAGAAATAATAAAGATATTATGAATATATTATTCTAGTATCCTCCTTTAATGTTCAATCTATCAACTACACCAAGTTGCCCCCTGAACTTACAAACTGGTCTAGGCTTGGAGACTTGGTGAGAATATCTATTGTCCGATTTGCAATGGGATGTTATTTCTAACCGGTTACTGAGAGGGGGGGGGGTGAATTAGTAAATACTATTTCTATTTCCAATTAAAACTTGTATAAAGATTCTTGCAAGATAAACAGAATGTAAATAACCATTCACAAACAGAAATAGAAATACTCAGATCAACACATCAATATACGTGGAAACCCTTGGTTAGAAGGAAAAAACCACGGTGAGAGAGAGCTCACAACTTCACTACTGCAGTAATAAAGACGCCCTGTTAAGAGCTTACAAAGCACTTGCAAGAGTGCTACCCGGTAAAGGGATTTGGTAGAAGATCGGTTAAGATCTTGACTTTGTTAGCAGTCTCCTTGTCAAAGGTCTTTCAACATCAACTAAGATGCTACCCGGTTAAAAGATTTATACAAAGAACTTATTAGGGTTCACCCTGATAAAAGGATTTGAATATGCTTTCACAGTATAAATGCAATGATCTTAATTGACACTCTCTATCTGATTAGATCATACCCGTTGACTTTTCTGTTTCGCCTGTCTGTTGATCCTTTCAACCTTTCACCTCTGTGACCGTAGCTCTTCTCTCAGAAGATATCGCTCTCTTGCTCTGTATAATCAACAACTCTTCTTTTTGTGCCCTATAGCTTGTATTTATAAGAAATTAATCTTATTAAAACCTAACTCATAGAACCTCTAGGCTGTAAACTCATCCATAAATCATTCAGCAAAAAGCTTTGCGAGATGATCTTGAGTTTACCTTGAAACATCCGCGTAGAAATAAAACTAACTCCTGTTAAAAAGCTAACTCCAGTTCTAGATGGTGGATGCTTCGTATAATTCGATTTTAAATTAGACAATTCTGCATAATCCGGTGTGGATTATTATGCTCTTGACCGGTATTAATCTTATACCCGGTTTATCCCCTATATGCACTATAAGACCGGCACTATGTACTCAGTTAGGTCTACCGGTGCATATCCTTTGTTTAGTCTACCGATGTCTATAAAGTAATATGAGTGATCTACCGGTGTACTTATACCGGTGGAAATGGTGTTTGCATCTATCTTCACTAATGACAACTTAAATTTCCTAACAATCTTCCCCTTTGTCATTGGTGGCAAAACCATTACTCACTCATTACAGTTAATTCCTTGTCCTGTAGACTTCATCTTCACTTGTCTGGGTGCTTCATCTCTTCAGCTCTACTGTCTGTAGACTTCCCCTATTCTTGTGCTGCCTTTTTCTCTGTAGTTGAATCTACTCTGTATCACTTCTAAGTTTCTTACTTTCTGATCTTCTCCCTTTCTTCTGATGTCTTCTTCCCCTTTTTGCCTCCAGAGGACAAAGGGTTATGTTGTACTGACTGGTTTACATCTATAACTTTGTAAATATGTCCTTGTACACTTTCTTCGCCGTGTGAAGAAAAGGGCTCCATTGACCGGTTACATGTCCTATATTTTTCTGTGTTGCTTTTAGAGAGACAATAATGTTCTCCATGTCCTCAACAGTTTTGTAGTCCAGTTCATTGATCAGATTCTCAGCATCTATTGCATTAAATCAAATGTTGGGGATAAAAATAATTGAAATCCAATAATATCTTAGATTCTTTTGGTCTTCTCTTCAGATGCCTTTCTCAGAATGAGAGCTAGGCTTGTCATTTCTCTGCTGAAATCTGTTGCAAACTTGTTCTTTATATCACACCGGGATGACAAAACTCTAATGTCTTTAGAAGTCTTTGATGACTTCTCTATGAGATCTTGTATTAAAGTATCAAAATTTGAAGTCCTTGTCATCAAACTTCTTGCAACTTATAATTGTTGTTGGACCCTTATGTTGGTTGATACAGTCACTTTTATCTCTTTAACCTGTTTGTGGAGAATTTCTATTCTCTTTTTCTCAAAGTGATCAATGGCTACTGTCTCTGGATCAATGAGATCTTCTCCGATCGCTTGTGCCAAAATCTCCAATTGATCAATTACCAGTTCATCTTCATCAATGTCAGCGTCCGGTACAAAATTGCTCAGGAAGTTCTTGACACTTGTTAGGACCATGTCTTGTTTCCTTTTTGTCAGCTCCTTTAATTGCCTACTTGACATTTTGCTTATGTCAACTACGGTCTCGCTAACCTTGCTCTTCTTTGCTTTTGTGTCTTCTGCAAAGGATAGGTTCCTCTTGGATGAGGACAAGCTTGGAACATCTGCTTGTTCCTTTTGTCTTGGCTCCTATACCGGTTGTTCTTGTGCAGGTATCTCATGTTACTCTATATTTTGCTGTTCTTGTTTTTCTTCATTTTCCGGTTGTGCCACTTCTGTTAGTAGGACTTCTACTGCTGGCCTTTCTTCCTCTGTATGTACTTCCCCTTCCGGTTGTACTTCTACTTCTGGTTGAGCATCCTCTTCTTGTTGCAATGGCTCTTCTGGTGGGATTTCTTCTTTGTGCCGCTCTTTAGCTGTATGTAGATCACCCTCAGCAATTTCTTCTTCACCATCAGGAGTGTTGTCAGAAGTCATCTTGACCGATGACTCTCCTGGTATTTGTTCACTTGATGTGAACTATTCCTTAAGAACTTCTTGTTCACCGGTTGTAGGTTCTTCACGAGCAGTGAATTGAACCGGTGGTTCCTGTTCTGTCCTAGGTTCTTCCTGTGGACCTGTTTCCTTCAGAGCACTGAAATCATATTGTAGCCAGAAACATAGTGTCTCTTTGTATACTTCATTTTCATAACCATTTATTATCTTGGCAACCCTATTTCTAGTATCCAGATTCATTGATTCTAGTATTGGAGCTTAGACCGGTTCTCCATTTTGTCATTAGTCTTGTGTTTAGTTCAGGGGGAAACCTAGATCTATAGTCTCTTGGAGTTCTGTTGTAATCCAAAAAGGTTTCTAACAAAGCCACTATTATTACTTGTTTATCTTCGTCCCCTAGCACACTATACCATCTAGCCGCATTGTCTACTCCAAAATCCATCACTTCATCTACTATATCTTTTACAGTCATGGTGAGAGCCTTAACTTTTTCTGGAGAAACAAGAATGGTTGGACGAGCCTGATCACTACTTTTATAATTGGTGATGTCGACAATGACTGGTCTGGTAGGATTCTTCTCTTTAATCGGTACTTTTGTTCCTAGTACTCCTTTTGCTTTACTGGTGTCAATGCTTGGTGGCTCAGTGGTCCTTTGGCATGCTTCTTCTGCCTGTTGTTGGGTTTGAAGAAGGTTTGTCCATGTTGCCACACCTTCCTCATGAACCTTTTCAGCGTCACCAACGAGCATTTGACTGATCCTCCTTTTTATCAAAAAAATTTTCTTGTGCAATTCGGCTTGGTGAGTAGCCTCGTCCAGAGTGAGATGGTTCTGAACCTCAAGCAGAGCTCGAATCCTCAGCTCCTTTTCTCTGTCCATTGAAGCTTTCCATGTTGCTTCAAGAATTTCTTGGAGATCGTTAGGGACAACCTTATGAAGTTCTGTGGGAGAGAGGTTGAATTTGTGAATACAGTGAACTACTGCTTCTTCTATTTTTCTCCTATCTTCTTTATTGGCCAATTGATATCTTCTGCTGACTGATCCCATTCCACTAGATTCTTTCAATCTTGCCACAAATTCATCAATTGTGGGCTTTTTGGCTCTCGGTGCATCCTTCTTCACCGGTTTACTAGATTTCCTCTTTCTGACTAGAGGAACTATATCTTCAATTTCTGTTTCCTCCTGTTCTTCCCCTTGAGTACTGGGTACTGGTTGTGCTCTCTTCCTTTGAGCTTTGGGTTGATCTATCACCGGTTTCTTCTTTGGTGTGGGGGTCCTCTTCACATATACATTCTTGATTGGTGCCCTTTTCTTTAGATTTTCCTGAATCTCTTCAAAGGTACCAAACCGATAAGCAGAGAGATCTAGATCAGCTTCTTGTAGGGCATCTGCATATGCCTTGGCTGTCTTGGAAGAGATCTCGTAACCCAGTTCAAGAGCATACCCGGTTCTTTGTTCCACTGCTTGAATGATGCAGTGATCCGTGGAGACCAGAAAACATTCATCGTCTTTGTAGGAGTCAACAATGGTTGACTGAACCCTTTCTTTGGCATGCATTCGTAGCTGGAATGCCTCAAAGTATTCAGTCATGACTTTACCGAATTGGTTTCCCAGTCGGTTGGCCATATCACTAATTTGGATCATAACTGGCCGGTCAGTTCCCTAAGTTACCTTTCCTATTCCCGACAAGAAATTAGAATAGTAAAAGTAAAGACATACCAGTAGGGTCCCATACTTTAGGGATTTCTTCTTGATGATACCTAGCTTCTTCAAATTCTCAAATATTTGTCCTTGAAGCATTGAGTAGATATTGTACTGGGCATTGTCGTACATTATCCGGTGAGCAACATGAATGGCTCCTCACAGTATGCTATTCAGGTTACTAGATTGATAGATTTTGTAAGCTATTACAGTGGCTGCAAACCGAACTCCTTCGTCTTAAATGTCGTTGACGGTCATTAGCCGACTATCAGATTTTGACATAGATAGTTTGGTGACTACAGCATTGGAGATGGTTCTCAGAGTGAGTGCTTCCCCTTTGTCACTGCACCCGGTCACTCAATGCAGGTCCTCCTTGGTGATTTGATTCCATGCTCCTTTTGCGAGCCAGAATCCAGGTTCATGTACACGACTGAGAACCAGTCGAATCCAGTCAGGTCAGAAGATGGTCGGGTAACAGACTCCATTAATTAGCCCAGACGACACCAACTTCGCGTATTTGTCTCGAAGCTTTCCGTCTGCGCATAGCGAGAGGTACTCGCTTTTGATGAAGGTCTCATCCAGTTCTTCTTGCTTGGCGTGAATGAAGGCAGTGACATCTTCAGTCCTGAGGACTCCATTTGGCATGGAAGATAGCGCACCAGCCATGTCATTTTCCCTGTTCTAAGCCGCCATAATATTGTAGCCAGGTCGGTCGACTTGGTTGCCTTTGATCAGCTTGACAACAGAGGATGATGATGCCATTTCTTATCGACCGGTTTACACAGAAAGTAGTTTGGTCAATCTTACAGAGAATATCTTACAATGATCAAAGCACGAGAATATTACTCAAGCATAAGAAATTGTTAATCACAAATTGCAAAGTGAAAGAAAATGAGTAATTCTCCTGTATTTATATAGACTTAGGGCATAACGGTAATTACCAAACAATAACTATTGGTTAACAGTTGTAGCATTAATTACCTTACCTAACCTTTTTTTTTTTTTCGCCAACCGGTATTCAGGCTTTTTCCCTTTGAACAAACCTCGGTTAATCAACACTTACTTGTTTGGTTATACTTACTGACTAAGTGAGTTTGTTGCTCACCAGTCCTACTGGGAACAATAGTCGGGCTACCGGTTCCCTCTAAGCCTTTCAGGCTCAGTTTGCTGAAGAGATATCACCATCACCAAACGATGATCTTCCCTCTATCTTCTCCTTAGCGGAGCTCTTTGATTCCTTCTTGAACCAAATCTTCTTGACTTCTTTCTTAGTCTCTTTGTCTCTGTTGTTCTTCTCATTGGAAGATGAAGTCTTCACCACCGGTTTGACCGATCCTTTTCTTTTGTTCACTAACCGGTTCCTACAATCTTTGGCCAGGTGTCCAACTTTGTCGCAAGTGTAACAGACTATCCCGGTTGCCTTCCATGGATTTACCCTTCTCTTGTTGGGTGATTTACACCATGAGTCATTATGACTATGCATGCCACAGTTAGCATAGTTGGTTGTGCTCCAGTTCTTGTTTCTTTTGGGGAATATCAGTCTCGGTGGGGATTTGAATGCCATTGGTTTTGATCAGCATTCATCAGCTTTGTGTCCAAACTTGTTGCATGCGTAGCAATAGTTCTTGAAGCTTACCCTCCTTCCATTGGACACACTCGTGGGGCTAGACCAGCATTTAGTGGTCTTGTGGCCATACTTGCAACAGTTTTTGCAATAAGTGTTGGTAGCCTTTACTGGTGCATTTTTGCAGTTACTTTTTTTATGGTCTGATTTCCCACAGTGATTGCAAGAAGTGTTGAAGGTCTTTTTACCTTTTTGTTCTACCGGTTGCTTCTTTTCCTTCTTTCTTTTGTTGGCTCCAGATGACTCACCGATTTCCTTGCTGTCTTGTCCGGTGAACCCAAGTCCTATTAGTTGCTTATCAAGCTTGACTGAGCTTTCGTTGTATCTTCTAAGGGTTTCATTTCTTTCTTTGAGTTCTTTCATCTGTTCCTTCAGTTGATATAGCTCAATTGCCAGCCTCTTGCATGCGTCATCTTTATCATGCCAGATCTTTTGCATGTTGGCGTTTTCTTGAGTGACTACTTGCATGTCTTTTTGAACTTGCATAACGACAAGATCACTTTCCCTTACAACTTCCTCAGCCAGATTCCTTGCTCTCTCAGAGGCTGTTAATGACTTAACTGCAGTGTTTCTTTCATCTTCAACTTTCCTCTTTTTCTCAATCAATTCAGTCATTCTTAGGGCATTATCTTCCTGCTCCCTTTTTAGGTTGGAGATCTGATCGGTTAGGATCTGGTTTCTCTCCATGAGCTCAGAGACTGCCTCATCAGCTTCATCTGATCCACTTTGCCCAGAGAGTTCATCAATTGTTTCATTGCTCACTCAACTGCAGAGCCAGCTCCTTTTTTTTAGCAAGGGATCTTCCCAACCTATTTTCAAGAGAGACAATGATGTCATTGGCTTCCTCAAGTTGCTTCTGATACATGTAACCTTCCATGATCTTTTTCTCAACCGGTTAAGCTTTATATCCAAGAGCACAAGGCTCTGATACCAATTGTTATTTCTAACTAGTTACTGAGAGGGGCGGGGGGGGGGGGGTGAATCAGTAAATACTATTTCTATTTCCAATTAAAACTTGTATAAAGATTCTTGCAAGATAAACAAAATGTAAATAACCATTCATAAACAGAAATAGAAATACTCAGATCAACACATCATATAAACGTGGAAACCCTCGGTTAGAAGGAAAAAACCACGGTGAGACAGAGCTCACAACTTCACTACTACAGTAATAAAGACGCTCTGTTAGGAGCTTACAAAGCACTTGCAAGAGTGCTACCCAGTAAAGGGATTTGGTAGAAGATCGGTTAAGATCATGACTCTATTAGGAGTCGCCTTGTCAAAGGTCTTTCAGCATCAACTAAGATGCTACCCGGTTAAAGGATTTATACAAAGAACCTATTAGGGTTCACCCTAATAAAGGGATTTGAATATGCCTTCACAGCATAAAAGCAATGATCTTAATTGACACTCTCTATCTGATTAGATCAAACTTGTTGACCTTCCTGTTCTGCTTGTCTGTTGATCCTTTCTGCCTTTCACCTCTATGACCGTAGCTCTTCTCTCAGAAGATATCTCTCTCCTGCTCTGTATAATCAACAACTCTTCTTTTCGTGCCCTATAGCCTATATTTATAAGAAATTAATCTTATTAAAATCTAACTCATAGAACCTCCAGGCTATAAACTCATCCATAAATCATGCAGCAAAAAGCTTTGCGAGATGATCTTGAGTTTACCTTGAAACATCCACGTAGAAATTAAACTAACTCTTGTTAAAAAGCTAACTCCAGTTCTAGATGGTGGATGCTCTGTATAATCCAGTTTTAAATCAGGCAGTTCCGCATAATCCGGTGCGGTTTATTATGCTATTGACAGGTATTAATCTTATATTCGGTTTATCCCCTATATGCACTATAAGACCGATACTATGTACTTGGTTAGGTCTAACGGTGCATATCCTTTGTTTAGTCTACCGGTGGCTATAAAGTAATATGAGTGATCTACTGGTGTACTTATACCGATGGGAATGGTGTTTGCATCTATCTTCACTAATGACAACTTAAATTTCCTAACACGGGAACATACAACAACTGAACTGATCCATTTTCAACCAGCTGCCAAATGAAATGACAATGAAGGTCTACATGCTTGGTTCTCTTGTGGAAGACCGGATTCTTGGCCAGTTTGACCACCCCTTGATCGTCACAATAAAGTGGAGTAGGATCTACTTGAGACATCTGCGTGTTTGAACGCATCCTCCAAAGTCAAACTCCCTCACAAGATGCCTTACCTGTTCCTCGATACTTAGCTTCTATTGAGGAAAGAGCCACCACCTATTGCTTCTTGCTAGTCCATGTGACTCCACTAGATCCCAAACTGAAAACATACCCAGATGTTGATCTTTCGTCATTAAAGGAACCTCCACAATCTATAAAACCAATAAGTCTAGGATCGTGACTTCTGTCGTACAAAAGACCAAAATTAGAAGTGCCCTTCACATAATGCAACACATGCTTCGTTGCTACCCAATGATCAACCTTGGGGGATGTCATGAAGTGTGAAATGTTGCTCACTACAAAACTGAGATCACGCCTAGCAGTAGTAACATAGATGAGATTACCTACCAGTTGCTTGAATTCTGATTCATTAATTATAGATGAATCTGATTTGGTTGTCACCTTCAGGGCTTTCTCCATTGGTGTGGATGCAAGTTTGCAGTCTTGCATCTAAACTTGTCCAATAGACTGGGGGCACACTTTGACTGAGATAAGAAGATACTACATGCAGTCTACCAAACTTCAACATCTAAACAATAGTGCAAAAGTCCCAAGTTTGTCATGTCAAAGGATTGACACAAACTGTGTTTGATTTGATCAATCAAAAGTGTCAAACTACCAACGATAATCAAGTCATCAACATAGACAACAACAACAAAAATATCATCACTAGTGTTTTTAACATACAAATTAGAACCAGATGGATTCCTTTGAAAACCTTTATTTGAAAGGTAGTTGTCAATTTATGTGTACCAAGCTTGAGGAGCTTGTTTCAGACCATAGAGTGCTTTCACCAATCTGCACACCTAATGTTCTTTTCCAGCAACCTTGAAACCAAGAGGCAACATCATGTAGATTTCTTGCAATTCACCGTTGAGGAAGGCACTCTTAACATCCATTTGATGAACTTTCCGACCAAACTAAGTTGCTAAGGCAAGGACGAGCTGTATGGTACTCATGTTGGTTGTAGGAGCAAAGGTCTCCTCAAAGTCAATGCCTTCTTTCTGTGAGGACCCCCTAGCAATGAGACGAGCTTTGTACTTGTCAAGGGTTCAATTAGCTTTGTACTTAACTTTATGTACCCATTTGCAGCTAATGGGCTTCTTCCCTAGAAGAAGATCAGAAAGAATCCAAGTGTTATTCTTTAGAAGACTATGCTATTCAGCTTTCATAGCCTTTTCCCACTCAGGAATCCCTTTGTTTACCCTCATGGGGTAACAGAGACTAATTGCATCCAGAAAGTATTCAACAGAAAATGTAAAGAGAACATAATAACAATGTATTCATATCATAACCATTAAGTACAAGTGTATTCTATATCACCATCGTCATGTCTTGCTCAAAGAGAAGAATGCATACATATAATGTCCGAGGGGATTCGAGGCGAACCGTCGCATCCATGTAACTCCCTCGGATGGACTATCCGTCTAACTACCCATTTTCCCGACAACATCATCCCCCCAAAAAAGAAAGTCGTCTCCGGACGACATCATACAAAATGTCTGAAACGATAAAACACTAAGGGAATGATGCTAAATACAAAATGTACAACTAAGTAGAAGAAGGGGGCATAGGGAGCGTCCCTGAAGAGGCTAGTTGCATCAAAGAAGATCTCAATCGAGAGCGCAACTCATACACCTGGGTTGTTCATGCTGCCTACTTTTGTTAAGTGACTGACTGAAGTTCGAGTGCAGACTTCACCATCACTGCAGTCTCCTTAAGGTCCTTTTGTTGCTCCTCTGCCTCCTGCTGGGCTCGTACCAAACTAGCCTCCAAGGTCTGTCTCTCATGGATGGCTGCTGCTAACTGTTGCTCAAACGACTCTGCCTCCCTCACCAATTTATCCTCCAAGGCCACTCGTTATGCCTTCTCGGCTTCCATCGCCTATGCCTTCTCAGCTAAGTCCCTCTCTACTACTGCCAACCTGGTGGCCAACTCCTCCCGAGCTCTCTCTGAATCCACCACTGCAATCTCTTGTCCAGCCGAGACATAATAGCTCTTCCAGAAGGGTTGCTCTATCTAGCGAATGAGACCTTGTACCTCATTTTCCAGTCACTGGCACAAGAAGAGGCCACGCCTTCAACATCTTAGGTGTCACCTCAGCAGGTCTCAAGCCTTGTCCAAAACACTGTACAAAAGCAATCGGACAGTCCTGCTGTACAAAAGTTAAAAGTCGCCGCAACTCTAAAATCACTCCCTTCAAGGCCCGAGCCTCTTGTATGGCTATCATCCGACGGCCTCATGCTACGAAGTCCGCTAATGAAGTGTCAACATCCTCTTCTTCTGACTGCATCCTTGTATCCGCCAAATGCACCACCCTATCCTCCTCCAAAATCTCGTCGGCGTCATGCCCACACGTAGCCGACTCTCCTGCATTGCCCTCCTCCATAGGCATATGCTCCAGGTTGCTAGTGGTATTCCCACCCTCTGGGTTGGCTGTCCCCAAGTCCTTTGCGACCTGAGGTTCCTCCCGACGAGGAGATAGGATCACCACCCCTGTTGCCTCCGAGACTGTCATAGCAAACTTCTTCTCCAGCCAAGAACTCATAGTTTTCTTCGAGGAACCTGTCGGAGGTGATGGATCCTTAAGGAGAATGTTGTCTACAGTGACTACAAAATCAGCTCCCACTACCTCCAACCTAACTTGACCCGGCGCAATACTCTGGCCCTCATGTTCTGTATCCATGGCCGTGCCTTCGGCAACCTCCAATTCTGTATCTACCTCCACAATGGGTATAACCTCTGATTCTGCATCTACCTCCACAATGGGTACTGCCGAAGGTCTAATATCCACCTCTGGTACTTTCGGAGGTACAATGACTTCTCTCTGTATCAAAGATGTCAAGGGTGGTAGGAGGGGCGTGGAAAATTGGACTACTGTCTCCTCCGCTGAATCACCATCCTCAGCCTCCGAGTCACTACCATAGTGGTCTGTGTTGGTCTCCTGACCGCTATCCGCATCCTCACGATCAGATTCCACCACCTGTCGTGCCCTCTTCTGTCCAGCTGTCGTTCCTCCTGTGATCAAGTACCGCCCATAGAAAACTGGAGGCTCGCCTATTGCGAGTTTTCCCAGAGGCACCAGTTCCATCTTGTCTAATCGCTTTCGTAGTGTAGCCTCGAGGAACAACCCAATGGTGTGTGATGTGGCATATAGAATGTACATTGCTACAAGGTCATGAACTCATACATCATGTTTGATAACACAGTTGCCCAGTCATACACCACTCCATTCATCAGGCCGTTCATGTGTACAATCTGTGGTAGTGCAATGTCTAATGCCCTACTCGCCCCAGTAAGTCTGCTTTTCATTACGTCCAATATGCACGGCCGGGGACCCTCAGCGATAAACTCCTTTTTGATGCCTCGGCTCTTGGTCGCATGAACTATGGAGTCCAACTCGGCTGGGGTGAGGGTGCAAGAAACTCTTTTTATCCAAACTATTTCCGCTTTGCTGCAATCTTCTGCTTTTTTATTTCAATTTTCCGCCCATTCTTCCCAGGAATGCCAAATACACGTGTGAAGTCTACTGGGGTAAACAAAACTGTGAGCACCTATTTCCTGTACTCGAATGTGCTTTTCCTTGTATGCCTATCATAGGTATTCACCATTACCCGCAATGTAGGCTCAAAATTTTTGATACGGAATACGGGCATCTGAATTGCCCAATGCACACCAACATGCCGCAACACTTTCTTTACCTCGTGTGTGTTTGGTGTTTCTTGCCACCATCTCCTGCACTCTAACCCCTTGAGGCCTTCGAATGCTACTGTTTCGTGGGTAACTTGCTCTTTCTGGACAGCTTTGCCTCTCCCCATTTTTCTTGCTACTTGGACTCTGGAGGGCAAAACCTTCACTTTCTTTTCTGGGTTCATCTTTTCCTCCAACTGGGCTTTCCACTTCCTCTTCCTTGCAGAATGCATAACTGTCTAGAAACGGTTATGTTTCCAATAATGTTTCCTTGCTCTCCAGTGTCTTCTCTTTTCTTCCTAACTGCTATCGTACGAAAGTTGTATGGCGGTCTCCCCACATGCAAATTGTAATACTCTTCCTTTGTCTATTCGGTGGTCGTATGGCTATATGGATCTGCAATAACCCCTTTGTATTGTTCTGAGAATGCATGCATATATCTCTGTGCGTATGGTCTTGGGCAGAATGAAGGCTGGCTCGGAAGAAATATAATTTAGGTTGTGGCCTTTTTACGTCTTATAACGGTCGCTTGGCTTTTGTGACAGTGACCTGCCACCATTCGGTGACTACTTCCGCCGGTTTCCTTTTTAAATTTTTTTTAAAATTTTTTTTACTATTTTTTTATTTTTAATTATTTTTTTATTTTTATTTTTAAGATGAATTCCAGATACTTGATGACGGGCCTAGCCTTGATGAGTGGAGTCTGCTTCCTGCCCCCGTTCGTGATATAATTTCAATTTTGACTCGTTGACAGTGTCGGGTATCTCTTCTCTAGCCAACGTCCACAACTTGATTGCACCATTGTCCCCGACTTCGCGAAGCTTCTAGTGTCCTAGCCATTTAACTTTGAATTTGCCCGGCTTAATCTCATTCTGTCCCATTATACTTAGGACCAATTGTCCTAGCATGAACTATGTCCGCTTCAGATGCTTGTCATGCCAGACCTTCCTACGTCCTTGGACTATCTCCGTCGCCCGTTGTGCCAACAATCGTTTCTTGTCGAGCTTATTGAGGTTATAAAATCGTTCCTTCAAGCTTTCCATGTCCCCTAATCTATTCTCAACGGCTATCCTCAGACTTGGTACCATAAATTCAACAGGCACGACGGCCTCTTGTCCATACATCAGTTGAAATGGGGTTTGTCTAGTAGTGACATTATATGTTGTACAGTATGCCCACAACACCAAGGGAAGTCTTTCTTCCCAATCTTCCCCTTCGACCCCACAAGATTTGTAGATGACTGATACCAGTACCTTGTTAGTTGCTTCCGCTTGACCATTCACCCATGGGTAGTAGGGACTTGAAAATGAATGAAATATTTAAAATTCTATCGTAAGAAGCCTTATTATGTGGTTGACAAAGTGTCCCTCTCGGTCGCTCATAAGCTGGACGGGTATGTCGTACCTTGTGATTATTTGTTCATAAATAAACCGTGCGGTACTTACAACTGAATTTTTTGGTAGGGCCCCTGCTTCAACCCACTTTGTCATGTATTCCATGGCTACCATGATATACCTACATCTTCGTACCTTGCTTTTCTTAAGGGGCCCACGAAATCAAATCCCCACCGTTCAAATAATTCTTGTGCCTGAGACGGGTTGAGTGGCATGAAGTCCCTCTTCAGTGGTTTTCGTGCCCTCTGGCACCTATCACAGCTTCTCACCCATTCCCGTGCATCATTGCACAAGGTCGGCCACCATAGTCCTGCCAGCAATACCATCTGGGAAGTTTTATCCGAACCCATGTGTCCTCCCGCAGGACCCTCGTGGGCTTCCCATAGTACTCTTGGGACTTCTTCCATCACACACCGCTGGAGGATCTGGTCGGGTCCCATCTTATACAAAAGTCCATTGATTTGTTGAAATGTTTTTCTTTTCAGAACTATTTTCTGTCATTCACCAGGTTGTATTGTCGGAGGAAACTAGCATGTAGACAAGTATTCCCCAATGCTTGTATACTAGGGAGGTAAAACTGCTATTCTGAACAGGTGGGCATCTGGAAAATCATCATCCACCCCTTCGGGTGGTTCCCCCGATTTAATCTGGGATAGATGATCCGCACTTACATGGCTCTTCCCAGGTTTAACTATGATTTTGAAAGTGAACTCCTGTAACAACAGTAGCCACCTACTCACCCGTCCTTGGATTATGGGTTTGTTTACCAGATACACTAGAGCATGATGGTCCACGTAGAAGGTGAACGGGGTTGCCAATAGGTAGTGCCAGAACTTTTGCACTGCATAGACCATTCCCAACACTTCCCCTTCGGTGGTGCTGTAATTTTTCTCTGCCTTCGAGAGAAGTCTGCTTGCAAAGTATACTGGGTGATCCAACCCGTGATCCCTCGTTTGTGCCAGTGTCGCCCCAATAGAAAATTTTGAAGCGTCCACATGGAAGTGAAATTCCTTATGCCGATTGGGATATGCCAAGACAGGTGATGCCACCAGCCTTGCCTTCAGTCCTTTGAAGGCCTCGCCTTGTTCTATTCCCCATGTATAAGGTTCTGTCTTCCGAGCCAGTTTGTCCATCGGGTAGGACACATGGGCATACCGTTTGATGAACCTCTGATAGTACCCAATATGTCCAAGAAACGTCTTTATGCCACAGACATCCGTGGGAGGGTCCATTTCTAAGGTCACCCTCACCTTGTCGGGGTCTGTTTTAAGTCCTGCTTGGCACACAATGTGTTTAAGTAGTTTTTCCTGTGGTACCATGAACTGGCACTTCTTCGGATTCAATGCCAGTCGTGCCCTTCTGCATCTTTCCATGCACTCCCGAAGGACTACTATGTGGTTGTCCTCGGCGCTATAGATGGACCAATCATCCAAGAAGGCTTTGAAATTTCCAACCAACATTTGATCAAAGATATGAAGAATTATTCTTTGAAAGGTAGCTGGGGCGTTACTCAGCCTAAAGGGCATCCTGTTATAGGCATATACCCCATCTTCCACCGCGAAGGTCCAACCGTGCCCTTCTGCATCTTTTCATGCACTGCCGAAGGACTACAATGTGGTTGTCCTCAGCACTGTAGATGGACCAATCATCCAAGAAGGCTTTGAAATTTCCAACCGACATTTGATCAAAGATATGAAGAATTATTCTTTGAAAGGTAGCTGCGGCATTACTCTACCCAAAGGGCATCCTGTTATAGGAATATACCCCATCTTCCACCATGAAGGTTGTCTTCATCTTATCTTCCTCAGCGATGGATATCTAATTATACCAGAAAAATCCATCCATAAACGAATAAATTTTGTGCCCTGCTACTTCCTCCAGGATGCTATTTGTGAATGGTATAGGAAATGGGTCTTTAATAGTTACGGCGTTCAAGCATCAGAAATCAACACATATCCTGATCTGATTGGCTTCTTTCTTCAAGAAGATGATTATGGGAGATACCCATTCGCATGTTTCTACTTTGAATATGATTCCTGCCTCCAGCATTCATTGGATCTCCTCATTACCTGTGCGGCATAGTTTTTGTTCATTTGGTAAGGACGCTTCCGTACGGGTACCGCTCCGTCTACCAACTTTATTCTGTGGACGCACAACTCTGGAGGTCCCCCCTTTAAGTCCTTGTAGGTCCACACAAAATTATCTATATATTCCATAAAGATGTTGAAGGCCGCTGCTTTAAGTATGGGATTCCAATCATCCCCAACGAAGATGTTATTCGGATTGGCCTCGTCCCCTAGGTTCACAACTTTTAATGAGGGCTCCTCATATTTGATTGGCTTGTCTTTGTCAAATTTGTGTGCCGGATCCTCCGTCACTCGGGCGTCCCCCCCCTGGTACTCAGTATATTCTGGCAGAAATGTTTGTTTTCCGCCCCCTTCATCTACCTGGAGCATGTTGCATTGGAATACCTCATAATCCTCCATCTGCCAGTGAAAGAGTCCATTTAGGGAATCCAGATCGTTGTCGGTGTGTGTTTCAATCTCCACGACTCCTTCCCTATTGGGTTTCATTCTTTGTCTTGCCTCATCTTCCTCCTCTCCTTCGGACTCCGAGGATGATGCTAGGTCCTCACTAACCAACTGTGTCTTCAGATCAATGGTCAATCTTCGGCCACTCTTTTCTATAGAAAGAGAATTTCTCTTCCATTCATGCTGGAACTTAGCCTCTACTAGCCACCCTCTCTCAAGAATGGCACCGTACCCTTTTCTTTCTAAAGGAATCACTATGAAATCGAGCACGAATGGTTGGGTACCGACCATTACCTGGTACGCCATTAACGTGCCGATGGGTTTAATCCCGTGCTGGTACGCTCTCAGGAATTGAAACATTGGTGGCCACAATGTAGGTTTCCCAAAACTTTTCCAAGTTTCTTCTAGTAACACATTGACCCTGAACCCTCCGTCTACTATGGTGTCGGTTAAGACTGCTCCAAGGATTCCCATCTCTATTACAGCCAGATGCCTTCCTACGTTAAGCGCCAACACAATTGGGTCCTGTGAGGATCCAAGAGGGTCTTCCTTCTCGAGAGATTTTTTCTTCTTGCTGCTTGGTCCCCTTATTTTTGGCTCCCTGGTCGTCGTCGTATTTAAAAGAGCCTACCTCAGGTGGGGCATAGCCACAAGGTCTTTGAATATTACCGGGATTTCCATGTGTAACATTGGTCGGATTATGCTTTGTTCTAGGTTGCTTTCCGAGGAGGTATTGGCCTTGCCATGCATTTCCCTCTCGTTAGTCAATTCCTTCTCTATGGCGGCCTTAGCTTCTTGTAGCCGCTCCTCTGTCTCGGGGTTGGGGTATAGTTTTCTCTTTGCTTGTCCTCGGGTTAGCATCAGTATTTCCTCTTCTACTATGCTTAGGAAGTTCACCCAGGGCTTAGGACACTTAGTCTCCCGAACCACACCATCGGCAAAGGAATTGTGGTGCTTCTTTTGGATATTCTCTCGTGAAATGTCCCCACTGACTACACATATGACATTGTATCATGGGTCGGCTGGAGGTATCATTCTGAAGGCGACTTTGGCCTCCTCCACTGTTATTGTTGTTATTGTTGTTATCGTTACCCCTGCCCCGACGCCTGTTGTTCTAAAAGCCGCCAGATGATGCCGTATTGTTGTTTTGGTTGTTTGTACCCATTGTTGCTTAGGTGGATGCCTTCTGGGTTAATAGCATTTGGTGGCTTCGAGATTTCATGTTGTACGAGCATTCCCTTGTGGAATGACCTGCGATCTGCAAATGTCACAAAACTATTCCTTGGGACATGCTCCCTTGGTGTGACCCTCCTTACAATCGGTACACCACAAATCGGCTTCGCCACTCTTAATCGTGCTCCCCTTCATAGTAGTTTTGAATTCTTTCATCATCCTCATCATATCCTTCTAAAGGGCTTGCACCTTTTAATTTGCTTCGTCATCACTGCTTCCTTCGGAGGAGTCGTCGTCATCAGAGGATGTAGCCTTCTTCTTCTTCTTCGAGGTCGTGTTCTCCTTCTCCAAGTTCATGGCTTTGTTGTAGGCATCATTGTAGGATGTTGGTGGGACTACATTTGTCTTCCTTCGGAGGGTGGGCTTTAACCCTTCGATAAACCATCGTTTCTTAAGTCTATCAGCTGGTTGGCTTTCCATTTTCCCGACCTATTCCTTTAGCCTTCGTCCACAGCCTCGCACAGTTTCCTCTTTCCCTTGTTTTGTCGTATAAATCTCAGCCACTATTTTGTTATCATCCCTTAGCAATCTGAATTTGGTCTGGAATTCCTTATTCAGATCTTGCCATGTAGCAATCTTTGTCTAGTCCGTGTCTGAGAACCAATCTATCGCCACTCATCGCAACGTTGCTGGGAACTGCTTTACCCATTCGTCAACGTCGATCACCCCGTTGGCCGCCAAAATTGTTTCACAGGTCCTACAATGTCGGGTTGGGTCTTCCTTCCTGTCACCCGTGAACTTGGGAAACTTCGTCTTTTGTGCCATGTTCACCTTCACTGGTGGTGTCGGTAGCACAAGTTGCACCGCAGTTTGTGTTGTTGGTTGTGTTACTAGTTGTAATGGTACTGCCAAGTTTGGTGTCAGGAAAGTGTTTGGTACCTCACCACTTGACGTCCCCAAATTGCTGGAAGCGTTAAAGCTTGGTAGGCTACTGCAATCCCTGTGCCCCTCTATCACTCTGATAGTCTCGGCGGCAACGATCTCCTTAGCCTTCCTACACGCGGCTTATTCTCTCTCCTTCCTTCAGGCTTCTTCTGTCCGTGGGGTTAAGGTTAGATTTCCCAACAAGCTTCTTGTTTCTTCTAACAACTCTTCGTCACACCCACCATCGTGGTGACTAGATTCCCCCACAACCACGCCTTCACTTCCTCCCTTTGGTAGTCCCTAGGCACATCGTCGGAATCTTTCCCTTCTCTCGGCTTGCTATTGTGTGAGTATAGCTTTTCTAGCAGCTTCCTCCCCTTCAAGTTCCTTTTGTAAATTTCTATTTTTACTTAATTGATTGGGCATAAATTCTTTGCTCACTTCTCCACGGGGCAATAATCAACACATAATTTTAAAAAAAAACTTGTTTATTCATGTCATTTTATTACAACACTTTTCAATCAATTGAGTGATTTCCTCATTTCAATTGTTTAGTGTCATTCCTTTCTTCTGTCTGTCTCAAATTTTAGAATTCTTGAGAGGTACCATTGCGTTCCTCCTGGCGACAGATGTTTGCACGTTCTTGGTATGCACAGAGAACTTCTTGGTGGCGTTCCTCACGGGCAATCTCCTCTAGGCGGGTTTGTTGTGCCAATGACGCCTGTGCAAGCAACCAGGGGAGATGGCTCATCAACCGATTTACAATGAGGCTTACTCCCATTGCGCTCCACACAACACTTGTTGAAACTTCAGCGTCCATGGCCTCCCATTGGACGTAAGTTTCGATGGCCGCCTAAAGCAGAATTGAGAATTCTGTCGTTGCGGCGTCTTCTCCTTTGTAGAGCTTCGTACGTGCGTCGTCAACCTCTGAGTTAATCTCACCAACTGGTAGGCCCATAGTGCCCGTACGCCATCCAGTCCTTCTTTTCCTGAGTATGTCTAGGCAATGGCGCCAAATGTTTACCCTCGTGGGGTAACAGAGACTAATTGCATCCAGAATGTAAAGTATTCAACAGGAAATGTAAAGAGAACATAACACCATTGTATTCATATCATAACCATTAAGTAAAAGTGTATTCTATATCACCATCGTCGTGTCTTGCTCAAAGAGAAGAATGCATACATATAATGTCCGAGGGGACGAGAGGCGAACTGTCGCATCCGTGTAACTCCCTCAGATGGACTAACCGTCTAACTACCCATTTTCTCGACAACACCCTTTAGCCTCAGTATATGTTTGAGGTTCAAAAATACTATGAATGTTGGCCATGAGAACAAAGTTGACTGTATTTTGCTACTTTCTCTTGCTTCCAGAAGATTTACCCTCGATGAGCTCATCAAGACAAAGATCACTGATGGTTTTAGCCCATCATTTAGGCCAAAGAGTAGAAGAGCCAACATCAGATGCAGGAGGAATAACTAGAACAAGTTCAATAGGAGCATCATTTAGAGGAAATTCAAGTATTGCATCATCAAACTCAAAGTCTGCATCATCCCTCCCATCAGGTGAACCAAATGGAAGACGGACACCCAAATCAGTAGCCTTCAAAGGTCGATCCTCAGAATTCTACACGAACGAGGAAAGCTAAAAAGGTCCTTATTCTTCATCAAAGACAACATCACAACTAAAGATAAGACGATCAATGTCTACATCAATCAGCTGGTAAGCCTTATGGTTGTCATTGTAACCTATGAACATAAGTTTCTAAGTCTTGGAATCCAACTTAGAGTGCTTGACATTTGGAATCCAAACATATGATAACAAACCAAAAAATTTCAGATGACTGAACATAGGTTTGCAACCAGTCCAGGCTTCCTCATGAGTCTTCCCCTTAAGAACTTGTGTGGGAGACCGATTAAGGAGACAGATTGTAGCGAATACTGCTTTTGCCCAAAAAATTTTAGGAACACTCCTATGTTCCATCATAGACCTAGCCATTTTAGCAATAGTGTGGTTGCAACGTTATTAACTTTGTTCTGTTGTGGAGTGTAGGGTGTGGTTAACTGGCATTTGATGCCATGTGTATCATAAAAGTTGAAGAAAGCAGTAGAACAAAACTCCCCCTCATTACCTACCCTAAGAGTGACTATAGGGCAGCCAAACTCTTTTTCTACTAAAGCCTTGAATTTCTGAAATACAATAAACCCATTTGATTTCTGTCTAAGAAAGTACACCCACAATTTATGACTGAAATCATCAACAAAAAGTAAGAAACTGTAATTTCCCTGTCATTAAATAAATAATAATATTTGTAATTGGGTTCTGATCGATTTAGTTTATCTCGGGCCCATCTTTTATTTTGGTGTAAGCGTAGGTGTTGCCATAACTGTAATCCCGATTATACCAGATTAATCCTAAATCCTGGAGCTTGCCGATGTTTTCCTTGACAAAATCCTGATTCATGAAAAAATCATTGACCAATTGTTGACCCGATTTTCAATGACCTCTTTGCATTTAAAGCACATTAAAATTCCTAAAGAAATGGCAAAAAAAGGTAAAAAATCGTTGCAAAAATCTAAGAAACCCTACAAAAAATTCATGAAATTGACGAGTCACTCAAAAAGAGGGTTGATTCTAGGATGGAAGTGAAGTTTGGGAAAGAAATTTGAAACACAACTTATTTAAATCGATATATATATATATATAATGAACCTGGAAGTTGAATTGAAGTGTTGGAATCCACAATGAGTCTATGGCTTTGTCGTGGAAGTAGTATGCTGGACGTTGGCTTTGGCCTAAATCAAAACGCGCCACAACTCCAAACGCTGGTCTTCATAATGAAACGCTGCCTCTTGAGTAAAGTTTGTAAGGTCACGGCAGCCTCTTATGCATACATAGCCTTAATACTGAGCTCCTATCAAACCAATAATGTCGTCCAATTGTGTGGTGATTGCGGCAACCAAAAAAAAACATCTAACAACGTACCTTATGAGAATTTTCGATCAGAATTATCAACCACAATTCATTAGCATCAAACACTGATTCAAAGTGACTAAAATATACAGAAAATTGACCAACTTCTACAAGATGCCCTCATTCAAACCCTTGTCAAACTCTTCACACACGATTTTTATCAAAAGAATCCATAATAATGTGATAATGAGATAATTTGATTCTTTTCAAGGCATTGTTTTTTAATAACTTTTAAATGCAAAACTTCTTCAATACACTCCACGCCAAGAGTCTTCTTGCACACAGCTTTCACTAAAGAGGCTTCTTGGAACACCATTCAATTAGAACATCAAACTCATTAAGTTATTTAATTAAGTCAAACTTAATTAATAACTTCCATTAAGCTCTTATTTTGAAAGCTCTAAGGAAGAATTGAGACTCCCTCACCCAAGGTGTCACCATTGAGCACTGCCAAAAATTGAAACCAACTCCCTGACTTGCTATAAATAGCAATAGACCGAACAAAGACCCTCAAATCCAAGTGTTAGCTCACAAGGGTCGCAATGATGAGCTAACTTATGCATACTCCTGAAACCTGCTAAAATAGGGACATCACACAATACTTGTTGAAGGTTTTGTAAATGGGGTTACAAGCAAAGTAGGCTTCATCTTGGACCAAACTCCGTGGTTAAGCGTGCTTGAGATGGAGTAGTATTGGGATGGGTGACCTCCTAGGAAGTCTCGGTGCTTTACCTTTGTGAGCATTACCTAGATGCAATGAGATCTAAGTGTTCCATTTAGTCTCATGAGAGATGGGTTCTTGTGAACCACTACTCATAAAACTTGGGTCAATGACTTTGACTCAAAAACTACATAGATGAATCCTAATAGAAATATCATAATTGGAGTACAACTGAGGGCTCAAAGAAAGTACAAGGATCACACAGGACTTGGGTACATCGGTCAAAGTAACCAAGAAACCAGTTAGTCCTCTGGAGACAAGCAAGGCAAGATGGAGAAGAAGAAACATACAAAAGACAAAGGTAAGAAGACCTTCAAACCCTCTTGCAAATATTGTGGCAAATCGGGTCGTAAATCTAATGACTACAGAAATGCACCAGTAAAACCTTTTACTTGTAACAGCTACTGCAACAACTGTTACAAGTATGGTCACAAGACCTTTGAATGTAGGTGACGCTCCAACAGTGTCCAGCGGAAGTAGCGGAAGCTTCAAGGGCTGTTGGTATGCACGCAACAAGTTTGGACACAAAGCGTAAGAATGCAAGTCCAAAACCATGGCATTCAAATTCCCACCAAAACCGGTATTCCATAATAGGAATGAAAGCCGGAGAACATCCAATTGTGCTACCTGTGGGCCATCAGGCCACGAGAACTCTAGATGTCACTCACCCATGGACAGGGAAAGAAGGGTCAATCCATGGAGAGGAACTGGAATGGCTTGTTACAACTGTAACAAGATTGGGCATCTGGCCAAGGAATGCAGGAACCGGCCAATGAACAAAGGTAAAGGATCGGCCAAACTGGTCAAGAAGAACTTGTCCCCCAACCAAAAACATAACTTGAGTAAAGAGACCAAAAGGGAAGTAAAGAAGACTTGGTCAGTAAAAGGGACAAAGAGTTCCGTTGAGGAGAAATCTGAGGTAAGGTCATCATCTACAAATTGTGATATCTCTTCAGCAAATTAAGCCTAAGGGCTTAAGGGGAACCGGTGGCCAGCCTACTGTTCCCGGAGGATCTGGTGAGCCTTGATCTCACTCAGTCAAGAAGTGCAACCGGGAAGAAGTCATCGGTCTAACATGTAAACCGGACAGGTAAGTGTTGACATTGCAACCGAGGACATGCGAACAAGTAACGAGTTTGCGCACAGGTTGTTGAAAGAAAGGTTAGGTAAGGGTAATTAATACAATGACCATTAACAAATGTTACCGTTTGCTAATTACCGTTACGACCTAAGTCTATAAAAGGGAAAGTTGATTACTCATTTCATTTTACATTGCGAACTCTGATTATTGATTTCATAAGCTTGAGTAATCTTGTCTTGTTGTAATTTACGTTCTTTGCTTAGAAAATTTCGTTAACCTTATCAAGGAATTTCTGTTAAAACCGGTCTAGTATTATGGCATCCTCATCTTCTGTGGTAAGCCTAATCAGTGCTAATCAACTGGATAGACCAGTTTACGATAATATGGCAGTACAGAACCGAGAAAATGATATGGTGGGAGCTCTATCGTTCGTGCCTACATGTGTTTTGCTGACTAATGATGTAACGACATTCATCCACAACAAACAGGAGGAACTGGGTGAAACGTTCATCCAAAGTGAATACCTTTGACTTTACGAAGACAGGAAGCTTCAATCCAAATACGCGAAGCTTGGATCATCGGGATTGATCAATGGAGTGAAATATCCAACTGTGTTTCGACCGGATTGGATTAGACTAATTCTGAGTAGGGTTCATGAACTAGGAATGTGGCTTGCGAAAGGCTCGGTCATACCGATAACAAAAGAAGACGTACGTAGAGTGACTGGTTATAATGCCACAAGGGAAGCTCTTACCCTAAGGACGATAGCCAATGCAAAAGTCACAAGATTGACAGTCGGATGATGACTGTGAACAACATTGAAGATGATGGTGTTTGATTTGCGGGAGCAGTTATTAGCTACAAAGTATAACGGGACGTGCAATTCACATGACGCACAAGATTATGCACGACAATGTGCGATACGATAAATGCACTATGCTGAGGGGGCAGATCTTTGAAAACCTGAAGAAGCTAGGCATGGTCAAGAAGTTTCTGAAGTATGGTACATTGCTGGTATGTTTTTTTTTTATTACCAAAACTTCTTTCCTGGCATAGGCAAGGTAACATGGTAAGAAGATAAACCGGTGATGATTCAAATTGGAGAGTTGGTAAATAACTTGGGAGACCGGTTTAATAAGGCAATGACAGATTATTTTGATGCCTTTCAGCTAAGAATGCTAAGAATGCACAACAGGGAAAGAGTTCCTTCTACCATTGTTGAACAATAAAAGGAAGAGATGTGTTTTCTAGTAAGCACTGACAGTCCCAAACCGGTGTTGAGAGGGGAGGGGTGAATCAGCACCTCCAAAACTCTCTTTTTAAATCCAGTGAAGTAAGCTTACAGCAGAAAGGCAAACAGATTTAAGCATATAAAACAATAAGAAAACATTCACACAGTGACACCATATTTATCATGCAGAAACCCGGTTACAGTGAAAACCACAGTGTGAGGAGACCTCACAAATTTTGTACTCTTCTAGAGTACGCCCTGTTAGGAGCCTTCCCGGTTAAAGGATCAAAACGAAATTGTTAGATGCGACCCGGTTAAGGGATTTGTTACAATGAGGCCGGTTTGTGCCTGCTTGGTTAAAGGACTTTAGAACACCTTTCAAGATGCCACCCAGTTAGGAGATTTGATACAAGGGACTTGTTAGAGTCCACCCAAATACTGGGATTTAACTATTGTAATTGTTAGAGAACAATAGAAGGATTGACCTTTTACAAATGGCTTTGCATAGCCTGATAAGATCTTTGTTTGTGCTCAATTGAGAAGCATCATTGGTCGTTGCAGGTGTGTTCTCCTCTACTGTTGTGCTTCTCTGCACAATCTTCTTTCTTCTTTTCACACTTGGCTTATTTTCAGCATACAGGTTCACTCTTTTACTCGGCAGAATGAAAGCAACCTCTATTCTCCACAAGCAGAATAATATATAGAGCCCTAGCCCTAATTGCGGTCCTTATGCATGACCTAATTACAGATCCTTATCAGATTCATTACTCAATTGAGTACCAGCTCACTGAGGAAACATCTGATGCATGCCCTTGCTTTATCTGCAATAAAGGAAAGTAATAGTTGCATGTCTAGCAACTTTCCTTTAGGAGAGATAACGCTTCGTTTTAAAGCCACAGATTCCGACTTTAAAACCTCCACACGCGCCTCAAACCGATCACCAGTATAACTCAAAGACTTCAAAATTTAGAGCAAAAAATCTCAGTCAAAGAGTTAGTTGGAGCAAATAGTATGACTATGACTTCCTCGGTCCATATCGTAGTCATTAATATATTGGTTGAGATCTTCATGCTGTGAACAAGTAAGAGTCTTTGACCTGTTACTGTCCCTTCCTTGGCTTACCGGTTGCCCCGTCCTCGGTTGTATTGTTGATACCGGTTTGCTATTGCTTTATCTGTACTTTTCTACACCGGTTGTAGCCCGGTCCTCGGTTAATGCTAGAATCTTCTTTTCCTTAACTGTGTACATTGCCCGGTTGCTAAAGACTTTGTATAGTGACCGGTGGTATTTGCATACAGTCACATCTGTCTTGTATAATGGCACCATCGGCCAAACCATCCTTCTTTCATACAGATCTCCTTGGATCTTTAGACTTTGTAGGGATGACAAGTCTCCATACTCTTTTGCCAATCAATGAAAATACTTGTACCGGTAGTAGGCTTACCGGTTACCATCACTTGATGCCAACAATCTCCCCCTTTGGCATTGATGGCAAAACCTTGATGGGCAATCACAATCACAATATCACGGGGTTACTGTGCTTGTACCTCAACTCAATCTCTATACAACTGCTACTGCTACAGTCTTCCGGTTATTGCCAAACTCTCGCCCTTTTTGACAATAATGCCAAAGGTTAATCAGAAAGACTACCTTTATTTAATCTGCTCCCCCTATGAGTAGCATTCCTTTTCATCAGTCCAGAAAAGATGAGGTGTAACCCTCTGTTGAAGCATAATGAACTGATGATCACATTTCCAGATTTACTGAAGATCATGAAGGGGTATCACCCCTAGTTTACTTCTAAGATGCTCAAAAGTACTCTTCGGTAAAGGCTTGGTGAAGATATCAGCAATTTGTTCCTTGGCAGGAATATACTCCAATCTCACCTCCTTGTCTTGTACCAACTCTCTTAGGTAATGATACTTAATTGCAATGTGTTTTGTCTCGGAGTGCATGACAGGGTTCTTGGATATGTTAATTGCACTGGTGCTAACACAATAGATGGCTATTGGTTAAGGTATATGTTCTTTGATTCCTTCCAGCAGTTGTTTGATCAAGATTACCTGTGTGCAATTGATTGTTGCAGCAACATATTCAGCCCCTGCAGTAGATTGTGAAATACAGTTCTATTTCTTACCTGTCCAAGAAACAATTCTTCCACCGAGAAAGAATGCACCACCACTAGTGCTCTTTTTGTCATCAATGTTGCCTGCCCAGTCTGCATTAGTGTACACTTTTATTTCAAATCCTCCCTTGTGTGGAAACCATAATCCAAATTCCTTGGTTCCCTTTAGGTACCTGAAGATTCTCTTTACTGCTATTAGATGTGTCTCTTTGGGATTTGTAGAGAATCTAGCCACTATGCCAACTACGTGTGCAATGTCCGGTCTACTATGAACAGCATACTGTAATTTTTCTATCATGGACCGATACATTGTTTCATTTACCTCTTTTGCATTATCTTCTTTTGATAACTTAAGGTTAGTTATCATTGGAGTTCCAACCGGTTTAGATTCTTCAAGTCCAAAGGTCTTAAGAATTTCTTTTATATACTTGGACTCAGAGATGAAAATACCTTCTTTCAGCTGATGGACCTGGAGTCCAATGAAGAACTTTATTGCACCTATCATAGACATCTCGAATTCTTTCTTCATCTCTTCAGCAAAGGCTTTGCTCATTCTTTCATCACCTCCAAAGATGATGTCACCCACAAAGATCTCAGCAATCAGATTTCCATCTTTTCGGATCCTTAGATACATGTTGTTGTCCCCGGTTCTTGTGAATCCTATGGTCAGAAGATATGAATGTAGCCTTTCATACCATGCCCTTGGAGCTTGCTTAAGTCCATAAAGAGCCTTTTTCAACTTATAGACCATACCATCATCATGAGCAGATGTGAAGCCTTCCGGTTGTTCAATGTAGACTTCTTCCAGAATTCCATTCAAGAATGCAAACTTGACATCCATCTGATACACTTTAAACTTCTTGTGTGCAGCATAAGCAAGAAGAATTCTCACTCCTTCCAGTCTTGCTATTGGTGCAAAGGTTTCTCCATAGTCCAGTCCAGCCTCCTGGGCATATCCTTTGCAGACCAATCTTGCATTATTTCTTATTACTTTCCCATCCTCATTCAGCTTGTTCCGGTAGACCCACTTGGTCCCTATGACATTCTTGTCCTTTGGTCTTGGCACAAGCTCCCATGTGTCATTTTTCTCAATTTGCTCAATTTCTTCCTACATGGCCTTGACCCAGTTTTCATCTTCTAGAGCTTCCCTAGTGGATTTAGGCTCTATACAGGAAAGTAGATAGATATTCTCTTTGGCCTTTTTCCTCATCAAGACATTAGCATGTTTGTCACCAATAATGTTGTCAGTGGAGTGATATGTGACATACCTTGGAAGAGCCGATCTTTGTTCCTGGTCTCGCTCTTCTGGTTGAGCATTATCTTCATCATGGTTCTGGGCATCATCTTGTTCACCATCCTGAGTTAACCTGTTGGCTTCAAGTACATTCTCCCGCTTTGGATGTTTGTTCATGTGTATTTCTCCTTCATCTTCAGTTGTTGCTTAATTGAACTCAAAGGCATTTCCTTTTTTAGGCCGCCAAGACTGTCATGATCATCATGATCGGTCTTCTTATCCGATTCTGAAGATTCATCAACCTTTACATTGATGCTTTCAATTATCTTGCCTATTTTGATGTTCAGACACCGATAGGCCTTACTTTTGGTAGAGTAACCCGAAAAAGTTCATCGCTCTTGGGATCAAACTTCCTAGAGTACATATCTCTTTTGATGTAACATTTACTACCAAAGATTTTGAAGTAGCCTACACTAGGAGTATGCTTGAACCATAGTTCATAAGGAGTCTTACCGGTTCCCTTTTTGACTTGAACTCGGTTCAGTGTGTAGGCAGCAGTATTGACAGCTTCTCTCCAGAAGTGATGAGGGAGATCCTTTTGAATCAACAGGGTTCTTGGACAGTCAATTAGTGTCCTGTTTCTTCTTTCTGCAACTCAATTTTGCTAAGGCATCATTGGTGCAGAAAATTGTATTTTTATTCCATGTTCCTCACAGTAATGAGTGAACTCTTGAGAGGTGTACTCACCTCCTCTGTCTGACCTCAAGCACTTCAAGCTTTTACTGGTTTCCTTTTCTACTCTAGCCTTGTAGATTTTGAACATGTGGAAGGCCTCTAATTTCTCTATAAGAAAGAGTGTCCACATCATTCTTGAGAAGTCATCTACAAAGATCATGAAGTACCGGTCTCCATGATAGCTCTTCGTCTTCATTGATCCACATAGATTTGTGTGCGCAATGCGCAAGGTCTAGAACATTTTCAGCAATAAACATCTTACTATTGAAGCTTGTTCCGATCAGTTTCCCTAACTGACAGTCTTTACAAACCCCACTGATTGATTTTGTAATCTCAGGAAGTCCTCTAACCAATTTCTTTTTGCTTGCTTTGATGATACTGTCAAAGTTTATGTGGCAGAGTCTCTTGTGCCATAGCCAACTATTGTCTTCCTTGGAGACAAGACAGATTTTACTTGATTCTCCTCTGATTGAAGCTATCAAACAAGCTCCTTCCATTGACTCTAGGTAGAACAAATTGCCTTTGTTCTGTCTACCGGTTGCAACATGGGTTCCAGACTGATTTTTGACTATACCGGAACCTTATCCGAACTCCAACTGGAATCCTTTGTTGTTTAGCTGTGCAACACTCATTAAGTTGTACTTGAGTCGTTCAACCCAGTACACATCTTCACAAACAGCATTGTTGCAGAGAGCAATAGAACCTTTACCTTTGATGGCACAGGGGGCATTGTTTCCAAAGGTAACTAATCCACTGTCATTGAGCTCCAAGTTATTAAACTTGTTCTTGTCACCGGTCATGTGGTGAGTACAGCCGCTATCAATGATCCAATCATCAAGCTGATGAGATCTGGATATGAGTATTGCTTCATCTATCACTAGGCTCTCCTTTAATACAACAAATGCAATTTCAGGATCCTCAAAGTCTTTAGACTCATTGTCGGTGACTCCTTCCTCTGCAAGATAGCATTCCTTCTTTTCTTTGCTCTTGAGCCGGTCTCTTTTATCTTTATGTTCATTATCACGACACCTTGCAACAAAATGTCCTATCTTGTTGAAAGAGAAGCATTTCAAAGGGAGCTTTCCCTTGTACTTCCCTTTTCCTTTAGGGAATCTCCTAGCGATGAGTGCTTGAAACTCATCTTGCTCCATCTCCTCTAAGAGAAGATTTTCAACAAGGTTGCCAATCTTACCAGTAGAGCAGTTACTGGTTTCTTTTCCCCTTTTGGTGGAAAAGATATTGACAGAGGACTTAAAAGCTGCTTCCTGAATGGGTAAGCTATTATCAAAATTACTTCATTCAAAGGCAGCCAACTTACCGATTAGAGAGTCTAGGGTGACTTGATCTTTGGTCACCGATCTGAGCTCTTGAATGGCAGGGATCTTGATGGCATACTGAGCTCTGAGAGTTCTTAGTATTTTGCTAACCACCTCTTCACTGAGCTTTCCTCCAGAGCTTTTGATGGAGTTGATCACCTCTTTGATCCGGTTGCTATATTGCTTGATGTCTTCTCCATCATTCATCCTCATGTCATCATATTTTCCTCTGAGGCTTTCGACCTTGGCTCTTTCAACATTTGGATCTCCTCCATAAACCGATTGCAACTTGCCTCACATCGTGAAGGCAGAATCAAGATATTTGATCTCAGCATAGACATGATCAGGTAGCGTGCTAACTATCATATCCATTGCAGCCGTGTGCTCGGTTTTGATTTTTAGTTCATCAGGTGTCAAAGTGCCAGCGGGCTCACTGCAATCGGTGGTAACATGATTCCAGTACTAATCTCCAATGGTCTTCATGTACAGCTTCATTCTGTTGCACCACAGAGTAAAGTTTTCCTTTGAAAACTTTGGTGCTTCCTTTCTCATCATCTTGACTTTTTCTTTATGCTGTTAAGCGGTAAAGAAAACAAGACTTGGCTCTGATACCAATTGACAGTCCCAAACCGGTGCTGAGAGGGGAGAGGTGAATCAGCACCTCCAAAACTCTCTCTTTTTAAATCCGGTGAAGTAAGCTTATAGCAGAAAGGCAAACAGATTTAAGTATATAAAACAGTAAGCAAACATTCACACAGTAACACCAGATTTATCACGTGGAAACCTGGTTAGGGTGAAAACCACGGTGTGAGGACACCTCACAAATTTTGTACTCTTTTGGAGTACGCCCGGTTAAAGGATCAAAACGCACTTGTTAGATGCGACCCAATTAAGGGATTTGTTACAATGAGGCCGATTAGTGCCTGCCTGGTTAAAGGACTTTAGAACACCTTTCAAGATGCCACTCGGTTAGGGGTTTGATACAAGGGAACTGTTAGAGTCCACCCAAATACTGGGATTTAACTATTGTAATTGTTAGAGAACAATAGAAGGATTGACCATTTACAAACAGTTTTTTATAACCTGATAAGATCTTTGTTTGTGCTCAATTGAGAAGCATCATTGGTCGCTGCAGGTGTGTTCTCCTCTACTCTTGTGCTTCTCTGCACAATCTTCTTTCTCACTTCTTCTTTCTTCTTTTCACCCCTGGCTTATTTTCAGCATACAGGTTCACTTTTTTACTTGGCAGAATGAAGGCAACCTCTATTCTCCACAGGCAAAAGAATATATAGAGCCCTAGCCCTAATTGCGCTCCTTATACATGACCTAATTACAGATCTGTTGATGTGAGTTTTGTACCACTACATAACATATAGCAATTGAAATACTTGATATAGCGTACCAAACACTCAACCCTCTCTTGAAAAGTATATAAGAATACTCCAAGGTTCCTTACACCTGTGGATACTAACTCAGTTATATAAATGTGATTTGCTGGTAATCACTGCGGCGGGCTTACGTTGTTCACTTGAGGATGTCAAATTCTCGCTATGATGAGATCTAGCTTTGCAATGTATACTCAATTGATTTTCCAATTTATATCACTTCCAGTTTTGCTTTTCAAACTTTCGAACTTCAACTTCTCAACTTCAAATTTATGTCACTTCTAACTTTGCTTCTCCAAACTCTCACTACTAAACTACTTCTTGCTCCTCTACTTCTACTCCTATGGAATGGAAAGATTGGCAAATGGACGGGGATCAACCTAATGAAAGCTTGCCAGCGGCTCTACCTCCATAGATGCAATGATTCAAGGGGAATAAGACTAGATTACCACATGAGGCTCCTCAACAAGCCGCTAAGGTGCTAGTGGCCTAGTATATAGATCCCTATCAAACATTCACCAATGTCACCATACAACTAGCCATCTACTTATATCCTTACTTTAATAACTTTGAAATGAAATCCTATTTTAATTTGAGAGATGAGAAGAAACATGCAATACACTAAAATGATCATGTATATCCACCATGCAAACCACAACAATGAATAGAGAACAATTTTGATAGTATTTTGGCAACAATTCTCCAACATAACTCTCTTTACAAATGAGAACAAATGGCCTTATATAGAGGCTCAAAATTACAATGAATGGCCAAGATTAAGTGGCAAAATCAAGGGCCAAGATTAAACCTTACAAACCCTAATTAGGGTTACCATCTTTCAACCAATTACATGAGGGGACCAATTTTGTGGGCCAATGAGAAAATTACAATACTCTGTCAACCAATGAGAACATAGGACACTTGGCATGATTTGATTGCATGCACATGAAATTGCCACCTCATCAACCTTATCTTATAAATTTATTTAGTCCTTGAGATGAGGTGAAGCCTTGGATGCTTGAGCATGTCCTTAGAAACTTTCTCATCACCACTTGAACTTGCTTGTACCTGATGTGCTGACCTCGAAAGATTAAGGTATCCATGCACTTGGGGTAATCCTACCTTGGCCATGGTGGCTTGCCTAGATGTGAACCCCTTTGCAATTTGAAAGCCTTGCTCTTGGCCACCGCCTTGAAATCAAACTTGACCCCATCAACCTATCTTCTCGCTTTCCACCTTCATTATTCTTGCCTTCTCTAACCTTCGTGGCCTTCATAGTCCTCCTCAACTTATCTCTCAATTGTAACCAAACTAGCTTGCATCAAAAGCCAAGCCCTGCCTAGCTTGCACCATGTCCACTGCTGGGGTATATTGAACTCTTCCTTATACAACTCCACCCTTACTGATTCTCCTTGCCATAGAGGATTGGCCTCTTTCAACCTATCCCTCAATTGTATCATGTCAATGGTACCGATGTTAGTGTCTCGGACTCGCTTTAGTCTCAAGAAGAAAGTGGTCTTGGGCATCATAACTTCCTCGTTTGTTATTTTGGTATTAGTCCCTTTGGATTCTTGCTTGTACTTAGCATCCGCTATGGAGTGATTCATAGCAAGCAAGAAGAGGGGAAAAATCCAATCACAACAATCGAGTAATCAGCTTAAAGAACCAACTTTCTCTCTCAACGGAGCTTCTCTCCGACACCCAAACAGTCGAGTGACCAAAGGACAAAAACAATTAAGGAGAAAAAGATTAAAAGACACCACTAAATCATTAACTTCTCAATCAAAATCTGAGATCCCCTATGAAATTAACAAGCCTCACACTCAGAATTTAGCCTCAACTATCCCTCTCTTACATATTAGCTCATATACAAACATGGCCTCAAACTTGGATCCAAGCCCCAAACAAAACAAATTCTCCTCTTAGACTTCTCAAGTTCTGCTCTCCAACTTCACACACCAGATCTGATCCCTCACTTCTCAAATTCAGATCCCCCTTCTCACATATCAAACTCTCCCTTCACCAAATACAAATCAGGCCTGATCTCTTGATCTCACTGTCCCCAACAATGCTCCTATTTCGGCATGCTATCAACTAGGGCCTGCTACCTTCTCTTTATTGCCGCCTTGAAGCTGCCTGTTCCTCCAAATTTTGGTGCCCTAGACCTGGATCTCGCTGCCTTGACTGCTATCACACACCAATCTCCTCAAATTCGGGCCCTCTTTCACTGATTTCGCTGTCTTCAAAGACTGACTTCGGACTGCCTTCAAACTGCCTGCTCTTCATACTAAATTCGGGCTCTTGAGACTCAGGCCTGCTAAACTCGGGACCTGCTCCCATACTCCACATTCGCACCTGCTCCTTGACTGATATCGCACCTCTACAGGCCCGCTTGCTATGAATCCGGGAGCCCTCCACAAGGCTAGTTTCGGGCCTGCCAAGGCCTGATTTTTGGATTGCCTGGGACTGATCAAATTCGGGTCTCTACAGGCCTGCCTGCTATTAATCTCGCCCCTGCTCTGATTTTCGGGAGCCCTGAGACTGCTCCTATCTCTGCTCCAGCTCGCTGCTGCCCTAATTTGCCAAGCAAGGGCCTGCTACTGCTACCAATTGCGGAAGCCCTAGACTGCTCCTTTTTCGGCCTCTGCTCCAGCTCGCACCTTAGAAGAGCAGATCGCATTTGGTGTTTGAGTGTGGGGAGAGAGTGGAGACCAACTCTCTATACAGGCGGCCTGGGGAGGCATTTTAAGGGCCGACCCTCCTGTTGGAGAAAAAACAAAAAAAAAAATTAATAAATGCCTGAATTAGAGGGACGACTTAGGCTAGATAATAAAATATATTAAAAAACAATTAATTCTCTCTTAGAAAATTTCGAAACACCAACAATTAATTGATTTTTTATTTAATTTTTCAATGCAATCTGATTTTTTAATTTTCTAAATTAAATCTAAGCCTAAAAATGATATATAATTAATGTTTGAAAATCGATTTTTAATAACCAAGGTTATTTTCTTTTTTATTTTTTAAATAAAAATCGATATATCTAGGCTTAGAATTTAATTTCTTTAATCCCAAATTTCATTTTAATGCCAACTGATGAATTATCCAATTTAATCCCTTTTGATGATCGAAATTGTAATCAATTCTAACCCAATTAATTGTTTTCAAAGCAATTTCCAAATTGACAAGCCCAAATTTTTGAAGATCAATAACAAAAATGCCAAGAAAAAAGAAATTGAATTGTGCAAAATGAAATTGTTAACCCAAAATCAAAATTGAGGGTTAGGGATAAGTTCCAAACATTAAGTCATTGCTTAGTAAATGAACTCCATTTCGAACAATTCAATCTATCGACAACAAATATCAAAAATCTCACGAAAATCACCCAGGCTTGAACAATCGAAAACAGGAAGAAGGCCAAGTTGAAACCGAAAATGGGGGTCCCCAAAATTTGGGGCGATGATGTGAAAACCTCACAACAAGATCCTTATCAGATTCATTACTTAGTGCAAAACCAGTTCACTGAGGAAACATCCGATGCATGCCCTTGCTTTATCTGCAATAAAGGAAAGTAGTAGTTGCATGTCTAGCAACTTTCCTTCAGGAGAGATAACGTTTTGTTTTAAAGCCACAGATTCCGGCTTTAAAACCTCCACACGCGCCTCAAACCGATCACCAGTATAACTCAAAGACTAACGAATTTAGAGCAGAAAATCTCGGTCAAAGAGTTAGTTCGAACAAATAGTATGACTATGACTTCCTCGGTCCATACCAGAGTCATTAATATATTGGTTGAGATCTTCATGCTGTGAACAGGTAAGAGTCTTTGACCTGTTACTGTCCCTTCCTTGGCTTACCGATTGCCCCATCCTCGGTTGTATTGTTGATACTGGTTTGCTATTGCTTTATCTATACTTTTCTACACCGGTTGTAGCCCAGTCCTCGGTTGATGCTAGAATCCTCTTTTCCTTAACTGTGTACATTGCCCAGTTGCTAAAGACTTTGTATAATGACCGGTGGTATTTGCATACAGTCACATCTGTCTTGTATAATGGCACCATCGGCCAAACCATCCTTCTTTGATACAAATCTCCTTGGATCTTTAGACTTTGTAGGGATGACAAGTCTCCAAACTCCGTTGGCAATCAATGACAATACTTGTACCCGCAGTAGGCTTACCGGTTACCCTCACTTGATGCCAACAAACACTGATCATTGTATGATCCAGGCTGTGGAGCCAAGGTCCGAGTATGCACAGGAGCTTGGTTCTGAGATTACCTCTAAGGTTGCAAAGGCATATGCCGATGCACTACAAGAAAGCGACCTGGATCTCTCTGCATATTGGTTTGGCACCTATGAAGAGATGCAGGCAAATCTGAAGAAAAAGACATCTGCAAAGGAACCGAAGGTGTATGTAAAAAGAGCTCCCACACCTAGGAAGAAGAAGCCAGTGGCGGAAGAACCCAAGGTTCAAAGAAAGAGGACTCAATAGGTGTCCAGTGCGCAAGCTGAGGAACTGGAAGAAACAGAAACTGAAGAGACATATACTCTTCACAGAAAGAGGAAGAACGGGAAACCGGTAAAAGAAAGTGTTCTTAAAGGAAGAAAACCCACAATTGATGAATTAATGGAAGGAGTTAAAGAATCAGGTGGATTAGGAGACGTTGGAAGTAGATATGAACTTTGGAATGAAGAAGATAGGAGAAAAATAGAAGTTGTAGCTTATTGTCTTTACAAGTTCAATATGACCCTCACTAAACTTCACAGAGTAATACCTGGAGATTTACTCGAGATAATTGAAGGAAGATGGAAATATTCCATTCAAAAGGAAAAAGAGCTGAGAACAAGTGCTCTACATGAAATTGAGAATCATCTTAGCCTGGAAGAGGCAACCAATCAAGCTGACCTGTACAAACAAAGTTTCAAGATTAGAAAAAGAATTAGTCCAGTGCTGATTGGAGAAGTGGGCAAAGTGCATGATGAAGGAGTTGCAACATGGACCAATGATTTGAAGCAACAACATCAAGCAGAGGCAGAATGCCTAAAGGCCACAGAGCCACCAGTGATTGACACTGGTAAGGGAAAGGGCATACTGGGAGAAGAGACTCCGGTCGAGGCAAAGACTGCAACCAAACCGGTCATCGTTGATATCACTGGAGACACAGGTGGTGATCTCACTCAACCAACCCTACTTGCTTCCCCACTTAAAGGTAAAGCTTGAACTTTAATTGTAGATAATATAGTTGATGAAGTTATGGATTTTGGTGAAGTGTCAAATGTTGCTAAATGGTTCAATGTTCTGGTGGAAGAGGATAAGCAAAAAATAGAGATTGCTTTGTTAGAAACCTTTTTAGATTTCAACAGAAGTCCTAGTGACTATAGGCCTCACTTTCCTCCATAATTGAATCAAAGGATAATGGCCAAATGGAGAACCGGTTTAACAACAAACAATAAGATTATAAGGGAAACCCTGACACAAGTAACACTAGGTCTTAATGATGAGACTGTTGACATATTTAAGTTGTCATTGGTTAACTTAGATGCAAACAGCATTCCCACCGGTAAACTGGTACACCGCTCATACTCCTTAATAGGCACCAATAGACCTAACAAAGTATATGTACCGGTAGACCAAATAGAGTGTGTACAACCGGTCTTTTAGAACATACAGGGGATGTATGGACAACTAGGTATAAGATTGATACCGGTCGACAGCATGTTAATCTGCGCCGGATTATGCGTTGTTGTTTGAGTTAAAACCGGATAATACAGAGCATTCACCGTTTAGAACTGGAGTTAGCTTTTTAACAGGAGTTAGTTTTATTTCTATGCGGATGTTTCAAGGTAAACTCAAGATCATTTCGCAAAGCTTTTTTGCTGCATGATTTATGCGTGAGTTTACAGCTTGGCAGTACTCTGAGTTGAACTTTTATTAAGATTAATTTCTTATAAATACAGGTCATAGGACACAAAAGAAGTGTTGTATATACAGAGCAAAAAAAAGATATCTTTTGAGAGAAGCTATAGTCACAAGAGGTGAAAGGCAGAGAGGTTCAACAGCCAAGCAAAGTAAAAAGGGTATCAAGTATGATCTAATTAGACAGAATGTGTCATTAGAGATCATTGCTTTACATTGTTAAGGCATATTTGAAATCCCTCTATCAGGGTGAACCCTAACAAGTTTGTTGTACAAATCCCTTAACTGGGTAGCATCTTAATTGGTGTTGAAAGTCTTTTTGCAAGGCGACTCCTAACAGAGTCAAGATCTTAACAATACTTCTATCAAATCCCTTTATCAAGTAGAACTCTTACAAGTGCTTTGTAAGCTCTTAACAGGGCACCTTTATTACTGCAATAATGAAGTTGTGAGCTATGTCTCACTGTGGTTTTTTCCTTCTAACCGAGGGTTTCTACGTATATATGCTATGTTGATCTGAGTATTTCTATTTCTATTTATGAATGGTTGGTTGCATTCTGTTTATTCTGCAAGAATCTATATACAAGGTGTAATTGAGATAGAAATAGTATTTACTGATTCACGGCCTCCCCCCTTTCAGTAACCGGTTAGGAATAACAATTGATATCAGAGCCTTAGGTTCTCAAAGATATAAAGCTTGACCGCTTGAGTTAAAGATCATGGAGGGTTACAGGTATGAGAAGCAACTTGAGGAAGCCAATGACATCATTATCTATCTTGAAAATAGGCTAAGAAGATCCCTTGCTAAGAGAAAGGAGTTGGCTCTGCAGCTGAGTGAGAGCAATGAAACTGTTAGGAATTTAAGTTGTCATTAGTGTTCATCTACAAACACATTGTATCGGTAAGGAGTCACCGGTCACCATGCAACATACGAAATATGCACCGGTAGATGAAAAGAAGTGCACTCACCGGTCGACTAATCTAAACAACACTCACCGGTTTCTGAGTACATGTATAATGTAAACCGGATTGCACCGGTTTCGGTCTAAGACAAGCTAAAGATCCGCACCGGATTAAGAGGATCAGTTTCAGCTAGAAGCCGGACTATATGAGAGTTAACTTTCTAACAAGAGTTAGCTTTATCATTGGCGGATGTCTTACATGGTGAACTCCAGATCATTACTCACGTTCTGTCGCTGATTGCATGATTCGTTGCGAAGTTTGCAGGCTGGCGGTTTTGTAAGTTAAGGGTTTCATTACGGTGAACTCTTGTATATATACAGGTCATAAGGACGCAAGAAAGTTGTTGATTATGGGTGATTGCATGGAGAAGAGAAAAGACATCTTCTAAGAAAAGAGCTGTAGACACAGAGGTAGCAGAGATCAACAGCCAGGCAACTAGAGAAAGAGGTATGATCTAGTCAGACATTCAGTGTTATAACAGATCATTTAATTCTATCAGTAGTGAAAGAAAATTCAAACCCCTATATTAGGGTGGACCTAATCGGTTTGTTGTAAAAATCCCCCAACAAGGTAACATCTTGTTGATGTTCAAAGTCCTGTAACCAAGCAGCTCCTAACAAAGTTTAGATCTTAACAGATCTTTTGTAAAATCCCTTAACCGGGTAGCACCTTAACCAGTGCTTTGTAAGCTCTTAACAGGGCACCTTCATTCTGAAGTAGTGAAGTTGTGAGCTCTGTCTCACCGTGGTTTTTTCCCTTCTAATCGAGGGTTTCCACGTATAAACGCTTGTATTGATCTGTGTGCTTCTGTTTATGCTTATGTATGACTGTTATATTCTGTTTATCAATTAAGGTTAAGAAGTTCAGAATTAAAAGTATAACAGCGAGTATTTATTGATTCAACCCCCCCCCCCCCCCTCAGTAACCAGAAAGTATTAACAATTGGTATCAGAGCCAAGTTCTCTATGCTTCAAAGCCTAATAGCTGGAGACAAAGAGCATGGAGGTTTACCAGTATCAAAAGCAGCTAGAGGAAGCCAATGACATCATCACCCCTTTGGAAAACAGATTGAGGAGATCACTTGCAAAAATAAAGGAACTAGCGCTATAGCTGAATGAGAGCAATGAAACCATCAATGAACTCTCTGGGTAGAGTGGATCTGACAAAGCTAAGGAGGCAGTATCTGAACTCATGGAAAAGAATCAGATCCTGACCGATGAGATCTCTAATCTCAAAAGAGAACAAGAAGACAATGCCTTGAGGATGACTGAACTAATCGAGAAAAAGAGAAAAGATGAAGACGAAAGAAATTCGGCAGTCAAGTCTCTGTCAGCCTCTAAGAAAGCAAGGGACCGAGCAGTGGAGGCCATAGCGGCAAATGAACTTATCATTCTACAATTTCAAGAAGACATGTAGAGTGTCACCCAAGAAAATGCCCACATGCACAAAGGCTGGCATGACATGAATGAAGCATGCAATAGATTGTCTCAAGAATTGCATCAACTAAGGGAGCAGATGAACGAACTTGAAGAGACAAATGAAATACTAAGAAGATACAATGAAAGTTCAACTAAGCTTGATGAGCAACTCAAAGGTCAAAGAAGACACAAAGATCAAACTGGTCTTGGTTTCACTGGTGAAAATGCAAAAAGGAATGGTGAGCCCTCTAGGGAAAAAGCAATCAAGAAGGATAAGATGAAATCGCTGATGCAAAAAGGTAAGAATTTTCCTAACACATCTTGCAATCACTATGGGAAATCGGGTCATAAGACTAAATACTGCAGGAATGCACCGGTAAAGACCAACAATAGCTACTGCAAGAACTGTTGTAAAAAGGGCCACCACACCAATGAGTGCTAGTCCAGTCCCACATCTGTGTCCAGCAACAAGGGAAGCTTCAGAGGATACTGCTATGCATGCAATAAATTTGGACACAAAGCACAAGAATGCAGATCCAAGACAATGGCATTTAGATCCCCAAAACCAATACTTACCAAAAGAAACAAGAACCTGAGTACAGTGAACTGTGGATTACACAACTACAATGGCTCACGCAACAAGTCAACTAACACGAAAAGAATGAACTCAGGGAAAGCAACTAGAGTAATCTGCTATCACTGCAACAAAGTGGGACACAAACCCAAAGAATGCAGAAACCGGTCATCCGGCAAGAAGGAACTGGTTAAATCTGAAGAGAAGATCAACAAGGAAGAAAAGACTAAGAAAACGGTCAAACAAATTTGGTTCGTAAAAGAATCAAAGATCTCCACTGAAGAGAAGACAGAGGAAAAATCACCATCTGCTGATGGCGATATTTCTTCAACAAACTAAACCATGAGGGTTTAGAGGGAACCAGTAGATCCACTACCATTCCCGGTATGACTGGTGAGAGTCGGACTCATTCGGTCTACAAGATTAACCGGTAAGGAAGGATTACAATCAACCGATTGGCAAAACGGAAAGAAAAAAGTGGTTAAAGCATTTATTACTATAGCCGTTTAACAAATAGTTACCGTTTGGTAATTACCGTTATAACCTAACCGTATAAAAGAAAGGGAAATTACTCACAAGTTTTCACTTTGCTTACTTTGCAATTTAGGAATTCTTGTGCTAAGTATTATTTTCATGCTTTGATCACTGAGAAATCACTATCTGCAAATTACCGGTTAGCAAGAATGGCTTCATCTTCCGCTACTGTGAAGTTGATCAAAGGAGATCTAGTGAACAGACCAACATACAACATCTTGCTTGTGTAGAATAGAGAAAACGACATGGCTGGTGCTCTCTCTTCCATACCAAAAGGAGTCCTCTTGACCAAGGATGTTACAGCCTAAGTCACAAGGTTCGAGTTCGAGTTCGAGTTCGACAACTATGAAGTTCGGATGAAGTTCGGCAAGGTCCAAAAAATTCGAAAAAAAATTCGAAATTAAATTCGCCTTATATAATTTTAAAAAAAAATTAAGTATATGATCTTTAGCTATAGGAAGGTTTGTGGAGATGATTTTCATATTATTTTATATAAAAATATAATAATTCTTCTACGATTTTACTGAGAAAATATATGAATTAAAAATAATATATAATAAATTAATTAATAATAATAAATAAACATATAAAATATTACTGTTTTGCAATTTACTGATTAAAAAATACATAATAAAAAATATAATATTTAGTATTTACAGTTTACAAAAATAAATAGAAAATTTAATATAAATATTTACAATTTTAAAAAGTATATAATGTTTTACTTTTAATATAAAATAAAATATAATGTAATGTTCATTAGTTCAAATTCATTACTGTTTTATAGTTTACAAATTTAAAAAAAAAATTTAATAAACTATATTAAAACATTTTAAACAGGAATTAAAACATATAATATAATATATATTGTTTAAACTTTAAGCAAGTCATTTTGAACAGAAAATTATTTAATGAACTATATTAAAACCTAACAAAATGATGCTCTCCATTGTCGAATTCCACCCGAAGAGCGTTAAAAACCCAACCGTCGACTTGTGAAATACGAAGCGGAAGCGTCTGTGTCCTCCGCAATACCAAGCACAAGCATGTGTGTCGTCCGCAATACCAAGCCATACGAAAACGTTGTTGCAGAAAACGTTTATTTATTAAATATTTTGCAGACGCGTTTATTTATTAAGCTCTTTGCCGAAAACCCTAAAAAAGACGCGGTAATCAAATATTGTTTTTGCTAGACGACAGACTTTTCGTGTAGTATGAATTTTTTGACGAATTTCAACGAATTTTTAAAAAAAATTTAGAGTTCGCCGAATTTCGAACCTGAAGCCGAAAATTCGGCGAACCTTGTGACACAGGTTACAGTGTTCATTCATGCCAGACAAGAAGAACTCAGAGAAACCTTTATTCAAGGAGAGTATGTGTTGTTATGTGAAGAAGGGAAACTTCTCGACAAATATGCCAATCTGGTATCCTCTGGTCTAATAAATGGTGTGCTAACCTGCAATCTTCCGGGAGGACCAAGTTAGACTGGTGCTGAGCCATCTTCATGAACCAGGATTCTGGCTCAACAAAGGCGCATGTCACGAGATCAACAAAGAGGATCTCCACAGAGTGATCGGGTACAGTGACAAAGGGGAAGCGATAACCCTGCGCACCATCTCCAATACTATAGTCAACAAGCTGACCAAGTCAAAGTCCAATGGTCGACTCATGACTATAAACGACATTGAAGATGGAGTACCTTTCGCGTCCACTGTTATCGGATATAAAGTTTGTCAGTCAAACAACTTAAACAGCATACCGGGTGTGCAATTCATGTTGCGCATCGCATTATGCACGAAAATGTCCAATACGACATTTGTGCAATGCTTCGGAACCAAATCTTTGAAAATATGAAGAAGCTTGGAGTTGTGAAGAAGAAATCTATGAAATATGGAACCCTTCTGATGTGCCTATACTTTTTCTACTTGGATTTCTTCCTAGGTTTCGGAAAAGTGAATTGGAGAACCGAGAAACTGATTATGCATCAAATCACTGAGATGGCAAATAGACAGAGAGACCAGTTAAACAATGCTATGACCAAACATTTCAAAGCCTTTCAACTAGAGATGCATGAGAGAGAAAGAACTCCGTCGGCAATTGTTGAACATTACAAGGATGAGGTATGTTTTTTGGTCACCACCGACAACTGCATTATTCAAGCAGTTGAACCAAGAGATGCATATGCTCCTGAACTGGGTTACGAGATCTTAGCCAAAGTTTCTAAGGCATATGCTGAGGCATTAACTGATACAAATTTGGATCTTGGTGCCATTCGGTTCGGCACGTACACTGAAATTCTTCAAAATTTGTCAAAAAGGGCACCGATCAAAATCGTCTACAAAAGGACGCCCCCACCAAGGAATAAACCAGCAACAGAACAACCCAAAGGCCGAAGGAAGAAAGAAGAACCGGCACCTAGCATTCAAGAGGAAGAACAAGAAGAAATAGACCCCGAAGACACAATTCCTCTGATTAGGAAGAAGAAGACCGAAAAAATATCAAAGGAGGACCCACCTAGACGAGCTAAGCCCACAATTGAGGAAATTGTGGAAGGACTAAATAAGGTTGGAAATTTAGGCTCTGTAAGAAGAAGATATGAATTGAGCAGTGATGAAGACAAAGACAAAATTGAGGAAGCAGTGGCATTCTGCCTCCACAAGTTCAATCTTCATCCCGGTGGACTGCACACTACTCTACCGGAACAACTTCTTTAAAATATTGAGGCCCGGTGGAAAGCCTCAGAAGAAAGAGAAAAGGACGAGAGGATACGGGCTCTTCTGGAGGTTCAGAATCACCTTACTTTGGAGGAGGCAACAGAACAAGCTGAACTTCATCAGAAAACTTTTGCAACTATAAGAAGGATAGGCCTCGTGCTTATTGCAGAAATTGAGAAGGTACACAATGAAGAAGTCGCAATATGGACCAAACTTCTTCAAACCCAGCGACAAGCAGAACAAGAAGCAGCACAAAGAACAACAGCTAAACCGGCACTTGACATCGGTAAAGGGAAAGGAGTACTTGGAGAAGAAGCACCGGTACTAGTGGATTTAACCAAGGGACAGGCATCGAATCCAACAGTTCTCATCTCACCGAGCAAAGGTAACTTTCGACCTATGCATGTTGATGATTTAATAACCGAGGTTATGGACTTTGGAGAAGTGAACAATGCAGCCAAATGGTATAGTGTACTAAATGAAGAAGACAAACAAAAGCTGATTGTCAGGATTGTAGAGACCTTCATGGATTATCATAGGACTCCAAGGGACTACAGGTCCAAGTTCCCACCGGAACTAAACAATAGGCTACAAGCAAAATGGAAAACCGGTCTAGGCATGAACACCAGAATCACTAGGGACACACTACTTAAGGTCCGGCCTAGATTTAGTGAAGAAAGAATAAAGCTTCTACTAGAAGAAGCATCCATGAACCTAAAAACATTAGATAGAGTCGCAGAGATATTGAATGGATATGAGAATAAAGTCTACAAAGACACTCTAGACTACTAAAACAATTATGACTTCATGGCATTGGAGAAATACAGTCCTCAAGATCGAAACAGACCAGTGCAAACACCAAAGGAGGAACATACAAATGGTGAAGGATCTTCTACCAAAAAGGAAAAAGTTCAAACAGAGGAACTCTTAACTAATGAACAAGAAGCAGAAATTTATATACCCATAGGGGAACTCCATACAGCTGAGGACCAACAGCAAAAAGAAAACCCACTGGGAGAACAACAACAAAATGTTGAAGGTAGTAAGCCACCGGAAGAATAAGTCCAACCGGAAAGCAGAGCCCATCAAGCAATGGAATACAATAAGGGGCAAGAAGAAGAGATCCCTGTCCACACAGAGCAACTAAGACCAGAGGAAGAACAAGGCCAACAAGAACACAGAAACATTCCAAGCTCCTCTTCAAAAGGAAAACTATCATTTGCTGAGGGAAAGGAAGCAAAAAGAAGCAGGATTATAGATACAGTGGTAGACATCAGTAAGATGTCAATGAGGCAACTAAAAGAATTGACCAAAAGAAAACAGGATATGGTCCTGACCAATGTAAAGAACATCCTGTACAACTTTGTCCCTAATGCTGACATAGATGAAGATGAACCGGTCATAGATCAGCTGGAAGTTTTGGCGCAAGCAATCGGTGAAGATCTAACAGATCCAGAAATAATGCGGCCGACCACTACGAAAAGAAAAGAGTAGAAATACTACTCAATTAAGGTTAAGAAGTTCAGAATTGAAAGTATAACAGCGAGTATTTACTGATTCACCCCCCCTCCTCGACCAATGTAAAGAACATCCTGTACAACTTTGTCCCTGATGCTAACATAGATGAAGATGAACCGGTCATAGATCAGCTGGAAGTTTTGGTGCAAGCAATCGGTGAGGATCTAACAGATCCAGAAATAATGCGGCCGACCACTACGAAAAGAAAAGAGTAGAAATACTACTCAATTAAGGTTAAGAAGTTCAGAATTGAAAGTATAACAGTGAGTATTTACTGATTCACCCCCCCTCCTTGACCAATGTAAAGAACATCCTGTACAACTTTGTCCCTGATGCTGACATAGATGAAGATGAACCGGTCATAGATCAGCTGGAAGTTTTGGCGCAAGCAATCGGTGAGGATCTAACAGATCCAGAAATAATGCGGCCGACCACTACGAAAAGAAAAGAGTAGAAATACTACTCAATTAAGGTCAAAAGTTCAGAATTGAAAGTATAACAGCGAGTATTTACTGATTCAACCCCCCCCCCTTCTCAGTAACCGGTAAGTATTAACAGAAACGATTGAGGAACTCTCTAGGCAAAGTGGATCAGACAAAGCTGAGGAGGCAGTCTCTGAGCTTATGGAGAAGAATTAGATCCTAACCGATCAGATCTCCAACCTGGAAAGGGAGCAAGAAGATAATGCCCTAAGGATACTGAATTAATTGAGAAAAAGAGGAAAGATGAAGATGAAAGAAACACTGCAGTGAAATCACTTACAGCCTCTCAGAGAGCAAGAAATCTATCAGAAGAAGCAGTAAGAGAAAGTGATCTTGTTGTTCTGCAACTTCAAGAAGACATGCAAATAGTCACTCAAGAAAATGCCAACATGCAAAAGAATTAGCATGATAAAGATGATGCATGCAAGAGGCTAGCAATTGAGTTGTATCAACTGAAGGAACAAATGAAAGCTCTTGAAGAAAGAAATGAAACCGGACTTGGGTTCACCGGTCAAAGCACCAAGGAAACCGGTGAGTCATTTGGAGTCAAGAAAAGCAAGAAGGAAAAGAAGAAACTGCTGGACCAAAAGGGTAAAAAGACCCTCAACACTTCTTGCAATCACTGTGGCAAACCAGGCCATTAAACAAGTAACTGCAGAAATGCACCAGTAAAGCCAACTAATAGCTACTGCAAAAACTGTTACAAGTATGGCCACAAGACCTCTAAATGTAGGTCTCGTCCCAACAGCGTGTCCAGTGGAAGCAGGGGAAGCTTCAAAGGCTATTGCTACTCATGCAACATGTTTGGACACAAGGCTGATGAATGCAGATCCAAAACAATGGCATTCAGATCCCCACCGAGACCGATATTCCCTAAGAGGAATGAGAACTGGAGCACAACCAATTGTGCTAACTGTGGCATGCATAGCCATATTGACTCATTGTGTCATTCACCCAAAAAAAGAAGGGTAAATCCATTGAAAGCAACCGGGATAGTTTGTTGCACGTGCAACAAAGTTGGACATCTGGCCAAAGATTGTAGGAACCAACCAGTGAACAAAAGAAGAGGATCGGTCAAACCGGTGAAGAAGACCTTGTCTCCCAATCAAAAAGACAACAAGGGAAAAGAGACAGAGAAAGAAGTCAAGAAGATTTGGTTCAAGAAGGAATCAAAGAGCTCCGCTGAGGAGAAGACAAAGGGAAGATCATCATCTGCTGATGGTGATAACTCTTCAACAAACTGAGCCTAAAAGGCTTAGAGGGAACCGGTAGCCCGTCTACTATTCCCGGTAAGACTAGTCAGCAAGAAACTCACTCAGTCAGTAAGTAAAACCAAAAGAGGTTACCGGTCTATCATTTGAACCGGACAGGTGAGTGTTGATCAACCGGGGTTTGTTCAACAGGTAAAAGCTTGAATACCGGTTGGCGAAAAAAGGAAAGAAAGATTAGGTAAGGTAATTAATGTTGTAGCCGTTAATAAATAGTTACCGTTTGGTAATTACCATTAGACCCTAAATCTATATAAAGGAAGGAGGATTACTCATATCATTTTACTTTGCGATTTGTGATTTATGATTTTTTATGCTTGAGTAATTTTCTCGTGCTTTGATTCAAGATCACTGTTAAGTCATTTTCCTAAGGACGATCACGTGACTTTTGAGTAAACCGATCGATAGCAATGGCATCATCATCTTCCGTTGTCAAACTAATCAAAGGAAATCTTGTCGACCGACCTGTTTACGATATTATGGCAGAACAGAACAAGGAGAACGACATGTCTGGTGCACTATCATCTGTGCCAAATGGAGTTCTCATGACTAAAGATGTCATAGCCTTTATTTATGCTAAGCAAGGTGAACTGGGTGAAACCTTCATCCAAAGTGAGTACCTCTCGCTATGCAAAAACAGAAAGGTTCAGGATAAATACGTGAAGCTGGTATCTTCAGGGCTGATAAACGGAATCTGCTATCGAACCATCTTTCGACCAGATTAGATACGACTAGTTCTCAGTCGCGTGCATGAACCTGGTTTCTGGCTTGCGAAAGGCGCATGCACTCAAATCACTAAGGAGGATCTGCACAAAGTGACCGAGTACTGCGACAAAGGGGAAGCCCTCACCCTCAGAACCATCTCCAATGCCGTTGTTGTTAAATTGACAAAATCAAAATCTGACAATCGGCTGATGACCATTAATGATATTGAAGATGAGGGAGTTCAGTTTGCATCTGCAATGATAGGTTATAAGATCTATCAATCAAGCAACCTGAACAGTGTGTCAGGAGGAGCCATTCATGCCGCTTACCAAATCATGCATGACAACGCACAGTATGACCTTTGCGCCATGCTTGGAAGGCAAATTTTCGAAAATTTAAAGAATCTCGGTGTCGTAAAGAAGTTCTTGAAATACGGAACCCTACTGGTATGTCTATTCTTCTACTATCAGAATTACTTTTCGGGAATAGGCAAGGTTACATGGGGAACTGATAGACTGGTGATGATACAGATCAGTGACATGGCCAATAAACTGGGAAACCAGTTTAGTAAAATTATGAATGATTATTTTGAGGCATTCCAGCTGAGGATGCACGCTAGGGAAAGGATTCCCTCAACAATTGTTGAATCCTACAAAGATGAGGTGTGTTTCCTAGTAACCACCGATCACTGCATCATTCAGGCTGTAGAACCAAAAACCAAGTATGCATTGGACCTCAGTTATGAGATCTCCTTAAAGACAGCCAAGGCATATGCAGATGCCTTACAAGAGGGTGACCTAGATCTCTCCGCATATTGGTTCAGAACATATGAGGAGATAATAGAAAATCTGAAGAAGTCTTCAGTAAAAGAGCTAAAGAAGGTATATGTGAAGAGGACTCCTACACCGAAGAAGAAACCGGCAACAGATCAACCCAAAGTTCAAAAGAAGAGAGCACAACAAGCACCGAGCACTCCAGGGGAAGAAAGTGAAGAAACGGAGACAAAAGACACCATTCCTCTTCTGCGAAAGAAGAAATCTGCTAAACCGGTGAAAGAGGATGCACCTAGAAGAAGAAAAGCTACAATTGATGAATATGTGAAAGGGTTAGTAGATACAAGTGGTATGGCATCAATTGGAAGGAGGTATGAAGTGGCTAATGAGAAGATAGGAGAAAAATAGAAGCCGTAGTTCTTTGTATTCATAAGTTCAATCTTACTCCTACTGAACTTCATAAGGTTGTCCCTAACGATCTTCAAGAGATTCTTGAAGCAAGATGGAAAGCTTCAATGGAAAGAGAAAAGGAGCTAAGGATTAGGGCTTTGCTTGAAGTTCAGAATCACTTAACTCTGGATGACGCAACTCATCAAGCAAAATTGCACAAGCAAATTTTCCTGATAAGAGAGAGGATAAGTCGAATGCTTGTTGGAGAAGTTGACAAGGTGCATGAAGAAGGTGTGGCAACATGGACAAAATTTCTTCAAACCCAACAACAAGCAGAAGAAGCAGGCCAGAAGAACACTAAGCCACCGGTCAAAGATACCAGTAAAGGAAAGGGAATTCTAGGAGCTGAAGCTCAAGTCAAAACAAAGGTATCGACTGAACCCGACATCGTTGATATCACTGACGACAAAGGTGGCGATCTGGCTCCACCAACCATACTGGTATCTCCAGAAAAAGGTAAGGCTTGTACAATGACTATAAATGATAATGTAGATGAAGTCATGGATTTTGGTGAAGTAGCCAATGCGGCTAAATGGTTTAGTGTGTTAGGAGAGGAAGATAAACAAGCAATAATAGAGGCTCTATTGGAAACCTTCTTAGATTTCAACAAAAGTCCAAGAGACTATAGGTCTAAATTTCCTCCTGAACTGAAAACTAGACTTATGAATAAGTGGAGAACTGGTCTAGGCTCAAACAACAAAATTGTTAAGGAGACATTGTCACAAGTACAACCTAGTTTTAGTGACAACACTATTAAACTTTTGATGGAGGAAGTATCAATGAATTTGGATACTAGGAATAGGGTTGCAAGATAGTAAATGGTTATGAAAAGGAAGTCTATCAAGAGACACTAGATTTCTGGAAACAATATGACTTTAGTGTTCTCAAGACAACAGGTCCACTGGAAGAACCTGAGACAGTACAAGAACCACCGCTTCAATTCACTACTCGTGAAGAACTAACAACCGGTGAGCAGGACGTTCCTAAGGAATAGTTCACATCCGGTGAACAGGTGAATCTGGGAGAACAAGTTCGACCAGAGGAACAAATACTGGGAGAGTCATCGGTCAAGATGACTACTGACAATACAACAGGTGAAGAAGAAATTGTTGTGGGTGAGCTACATACAGCTAAGGAGTAGCACACAGGGCCACCACCGGAATAGGAAGTTCCACCAGAAGAGCAATTACATCTGGAAGAGGAAGTCCACCCAGAGGAACAAGTGCAACCGAGAAGAGAAGAAAATCAAGATCAGCAGAACAAACAGGAACAAGAGCTACCTGTACATACTGAAAAGGAAAAGCCTGCAAAAGAACAACTGATACTAGAACCAAAGCAAAAGGGACAGGTCGATGTTCCAAGCTCATCCTCATCTAAGAGGAAGCTAACCTTTGCAACAGAGTCAGAAGCCAAGAAAAGAAAAGTTAGTGACATTGTGGTTGACATAAGCAAGATGTCAACTAGACAGATTAAGGAGCTCACTAAGAGGAAGCAGGACATGGTCCTCACTAGTGTCAGAAACATCTTGTACAATTTTGTACCGGATGCAGATATTGATGAAGAACCTATGATTGATCAATTGGAGATTCTAGCACAAGCAATCGGAGAAGATGTCACCGATCCAAAAACAGTTGCCATTGATCATTATGAGAAGAAGAGAATAGAAATTCTCCATAAACAGGTTGAAGAGATAAAAGTTACAGTATCTACCAACACAAAGCTACTTCATCAACAGATACAGGTTGCAGGAAGTCTAATGACAAGGACTTCAAAGTTTGATGACTTTGTTCAAGATATCACTGAAAAGTCATCTAAGACTTCAAAAGATATAAGAGTTCTTTCTTCTCAATTTGGTATAAAGAACTCTACAACAGAGTACAGCAGAAAGATGACCAATCTTTCTCTAATTTTGAGAAAAGATTTAGAAGAGAAGACAAAGAGAATCCAAGATCTCATTGGATTCCAATTATTTATGGCCCCAATATTTGATCTAATGCAAAGGACTACGACAGAGGCTGAAAATCTGATCAAGGAACCGGACTACAAGACTGTCGAAGACATGGAGAATATAATTGTATCGCTGCAAGCAGCACAAAAAAATCTGGAACATGTCACTGGTCAATGCAATCCTTTTCTTTACACAGCAAAGAAAATTTACAAGGATATCTTTACTAAGTTACAAATATAATTTATAGATATAAACCCTTTGTCCTATGGAGGAAAAAAGGGGAGGAAGATCAGAATGACGGAGAGATCAGAATATCTTTAGGATGGACTGGAAGGAGGTTAGAAGAAGGTCAAGGTCAGAATACAGAGTAGATTCAACTACAAAGCAGAAGCACACGCACATGGGAAATCTACATGACAAGGAATTAAAAATGATGTTTTTCCACCAATGCCAAAGGGGAAGATTGTTGACATATTTAAGTTGTCATTGGTTAAGTTAGATGCAAACGTCATTCCCACTAGTAAACCGGTAGACCACTCATACTCCTTAATAGGCACCGGTAGACCTAACAAAGTATATGTACTGGTAAACCAAACAAAGTGTCTACAACCGGTCTTTTAGAACATACAGGGGATGTATGAACAACCGGGTATAAGATTCATACTGGTCGACAACATGTTAATGCGCACCGGATTATGCGGAGCTGTCTGAGTTAAAACCGTATAATACGGAGCATTCACCGTTTAGAACTAGAGTTAGCTTTTTAACAGGAGTTAGTTTTATTTCTACACGGATGTTTCAAGGTAAACTCAAGATCATTTCGCAAAACTTTTTCGCTGCATGATTTATGGGTGAGCTTACAGCTTGGCGGTACTATGAGTTGAGCTTTTATTAAGATAAATTTCTTATAAATACACGTCATAAGACACAAAAGAAGTGTTTTTGAATATACAGAGGAGAAAGATATCTTTTGAGAGAAGCTACGGTCACAAGAGGTGAAAGGCAGAGAGGTTCAACAGCCAAGTAGAGTAAAAAGGGTATTAGGTATGATCTAACCAAACAAAATGTGTCATTGGAGATCATTGCTTTTACATTAAGGCATATTTGAAATCCCTCTATCAGGGTGAACCCTAACAGGTTCGTTGTATAAATCCCTTAACCGGGTAGCATCTTAATTGGTGTTGAAAGTCCTTTTGCAAGGCAACTCTTAACAAAGTCAAGATCTTAACAGGTCTTCTATCAAATCCCTTTACCAGGTAGCACTCTTACAAGTGCTTTGTAAGCTCTTAACAGGGCACCTTTATTACTGCAATAGTGAAGTTGAGCTCTGTCTCATCGTGGTTTTTTCCTTCTAACCGAGGGTTTCCACGTATATATGCTGTGTTGATCTGAGTATTTCTATTTCTGTTTATGAATGGTTGGTTATATTCTATTTATTCTGCAAGAATCTATATATAAGGTGTAATTGAGATAGAAATAGTATTTACTGATTCACCCCCCCTCTCAGTAACTGGTTAGGAATAACAGAGACAAAAAAAATTCTGATGGAAGCAGTGTCAGTCAATTTGGACACAAAGAGTAGGGTTGTCAAACTCATTATGGACTGGAAAAAGATGTGTATAAAGATTCTCTGGATTTTTGGCAAAAATATGACTTCAACACTCTTAAGTCAACAGGTCCACAGGACATCTCACAAGATGAACTTGAAAAAGAATTGATACCACTAGTACAGTTCACAACTGGTGAACAATCTACAACCGGTGAGAAAGAAGTTACACCTGAACAATTCACTTCTAGTGAATAGGTAAATCTGGGAGAACAAGTTCAACCAGAAGATCAAGTACAGGGAGAGTCATCAGCAAAGATGACTACTGAAAAAGGAATAGATAAAGAAGAAACTGTTTTGAATGATCAACAAGTTGCTGAAGAGTAGTAAAAAGAACAATCACCGGGAGAGGAAGTTCATCTGGAAGAAGTCCATCCGCAAGAGGAGGTACATCCAGAGGAGGCACCACAACAGGAAATTCCTCAACATCAGGAGATGCATGTATCAACAGAACAGGAAAAACCTGTAGAGGAACAACTGGAACAAGAAGCAAAGCAGAAGGAATCAATAGATGTTCCAAGTACATCTTCATTAAAGAGAAAACTAACATTTGCAATAGATACTAAAGCGAAGTAAGGCAAAGTGAGTTAAACAGTTGTTGACATAAGAAAAATGTCAACAAGGCAGCTCAAGGAGCTCACTAAGAGAATAGGATATGGTTCTCTCTAGTGTAAGAAATATCTTGTACAATTTTGTACCTGATACAGATATAGATGAAGAGGAACTGGTAATTGATCAATTGGAAATACTAGCGCAAGCAATTGGGGAAGATGTCAATGACCCAAAAACAATTGTAATTGATCACTATGAGAAGAAGAGAATAGAAATTCTTCACAAACAAGTTGAAGAACTCAAAGCTGTTTATCTACAAGCACCGGGGAGGTACAACAACAGATACAGGAAGCAGGAAGATTGATCACAAGGACTTCGAACTTAGAAGACTTTGTTAAAGATATAACTGAGAGAACGAACAAGACTACAGAAGAGATAAAGGTTCTAACATCCAAATTTGATGCGAAGAGCTCTTCTGCAACAAAATCCAAGATCTTGTTGGATTCCAGTTGTTCATTGCACCAACTTTTGATCTATTGTAGATAGCGGCAACAGATACAAATAGACTGATCAAAGAGCCCGATTACAAAACAATGGAAGACATGGGAAATATAATTGTCTCACTACAAGCAGCAAAGAAAAATTTAGATCATGTAACAGGTATATGGAAGCCATTCCTTTATTCTGCGAAGAAAATTAATAAGGATATCTTCAATAAGTTACAATTATAAAGTGCAAACATGTAAGGAGTAACAACCCTTTGTCCTTTGGAGGCAAAAAGGGGAAGATGTAGTCAGATGTGAAGATATCAACACAGATGAAAGAGAAAGAATAGAGAAGAGAGTGATGACAGTGTGTGTAAGAATATCCTACAGGTAGATAAGGAGATCTACAAGGGAAGTCTACAGGTGATGTGTATTGCTATGTTTTGCCACCAATGCCAAAGGAGAAGATTGTTGACATAAACTTAGTTGTCATTAGTAAAGTCATGGGCAAAATTCAATCCCAACGGAACACCGATACATCACACTGGTACTCATAATTGTGAACCGGTAGACTAAACAAAAAAGCGGTGTACTTTAACCAGTCACGATTATACCGGTCTAGATTTTTGCAACCGGTCATAGGATACACATAGGGAACATATAACTAACCAGATACAACCTCTTCACTGGTTAAGTGCATGATAACCCAAACCGGATTATGCAGAGCATTTCCAGTTAAACTAGAGTTAGCTTTTTCAATTAAACTGAAGTTAGCTTCGTTTTATCTGCAAGCGTTTCGAGGTAAAAGGACATGAAAGATCTGTTGTTGAATATCAAGAGCATAGAGCAAAAAAGAGCAAGAGAGCCGAATCTTCTGAGAGGAGTCACAGTCATGAGAGGTGAAAGGTAGAGAGAGATTTAACAACCAAGCAGAGGAAAGGGTAGCAGGTATGATTTGATTCGACAGAAATTCGATAGAAAGTCTCATCATAAGATCATTGCTTTAAATTGAGAAGCATATTTAAATCCCTCAATCAGGGTGAACCCTAACAGGTTCTTTGTATAAATCCCTTTACCGGGTAACATCTTGATTGGTGTTCTAAGTCCTCTTACAAGGCGACTCCTAACAGGTCAAGATCCTAACAGGTCTTCTACCAAATCCCTCAACCAAGTAGCACTCTTACCAGTGCTTCGTAAGCCTCTAACATGGCAACTTTATTACTACAGTAGTGGAGTTTGTAGGTTCTGTCCCACCATGGTTTTTTCCTTCTAACCGAGGGTTTCCACGTATATATGCTGTGTTGACCTGTGTAGTCAATTTTTGTTTATGGTTGCTATAATATTCTTTCAATTTCTATATTAGCAAGAATATCTATTTGTAGAAAAGTAGTATTAGAAATTGTATTTACTGATTCACCCCGCCTCTCAGTAACCAATTAGGATTAACAAGGACATATGCTCATCCATCATGATAGAAATTAGTTGGCTCTTTAGGAAGAATGCATATCTCTTATCTATGTCTCATGGAGATCCTTCAACATAATCCAGATCTCTACAACTATCTTGCCAGATGGAACTTATGGAAATTGATCATCAGTAATTGAAAGTTTGATAAGCATGACCGCATCTCGGATGCGCTCGTCAAACTTATCCTGATCTTGTCTAACTCCAAAAGGACGAGTTTCTTTTCTTAAGACAATCTCATCAAGATGACATATTCAAAGATCGTCATCATTCTTTGCTTCTATGTGTTGTAATTGGTGTCATTGCATCATTGGTTGTCTTCTGATATTATGTTGGTCAAAGATGCCATCTGCATGCTTTTTGGGGCCTGAAAAAACGAGAAATTCCGAAGAGACAACAAATAGATGTTGTAATCCGAGGCACAAATCCCAATGTAGAGTCAGGTACAGACTTCAAGAAAGATGACATACAACTAGCATGAATCCTAAGGTGCAGACTCAGAAGATTCTAACGAAGACACAAAATTCCTCGCAAAAAACTTACAAGGAATATGTAGATTAAAAGTAAATCTAACCAAAAAATCAATGGGTTTTTGAGAAATCCTAGTTGGTTGAAAATGAAAGTTGTAGGTTGAAACAAAAGGCTGAGAATAGCAGTCAAATAAATTTGCAATCAATGATGAAACCCTTTGTCGAGCTGGAAATCAGGCAGGAAAGCCCTAGACGGCCAAAGAATAGCTAACGATCGTTGAAAAATGCAAAAAATAGTGTCTATAAATGTGTGGTTTGCTGGAAGGACATCTGCAATAGAAAACACTGTGATTGCAAAAAGAAACGACCAAGAAGGTCACGAGGGCCCAAAAAAAGAAACATGTTGTCGAATACAAGAAATCCTATTAGTTGTCGGTGAACAAAAAAAACAGAAAGAAACCTTGTTTTTCATGTTGTTGGCTCTGCAAAACATGATCTTGGGAAAGAAATCCCTTTGCGAAAATTGTCTACAACAAAAATGATAAATAAAAAATCGTGAGCACCAAAAGACTCAAGATACGCGCTGTTACTTGCAGAGAAAATGTGTCTTTTTATATAACACAAAATGTCCTTCAAATCAGAGATAAGAAACAACCATGAAATAGAGGAACACAAAATCGTGTTTTTCTTACAAGGTCGAGATTTTAGGGAAAACTTCTTTAATGCAAAAAACCCTAAAAAAATCAGGCTCAGAATTTAGGTTTTCAAAATTGAAAAAATTTCAATCGAAATTTTTTTTTTGTATCCTATGCTCTGATCCCGTATTACGCAAATAATTGGTAAAATAATGAATGAATTAAATGAATGATCACACGATCATTCATAGTTGTACAAAGACGATGTTTCTATTATGAAACAATTGTAAAAAGGAAAGTATCTAATATTTACATAAGTTACAATATTGACCATTAAATAAGAAATAATAAAGATGTTCTAATACCAATCACATTGAATATGAGTCTTCTATAAGACTCAGAAAGCTTCCTCTTTTGGCTTTGAACTCAATCTTCTTTTCTATACTTCCACAAAAGCCAAAGAATTTCCACAGACGAAACAGGCCAAAAATGGTTATACACTTTGTCACGACCTTTGATGTAGCCATACAAGACCTCAAACATACAATGGTTCTAGCGCACAAGACCAAAGATAACTAAGGTCTTCAAACCTTTGAGATGAGGTGAGGATCAATCTCAAACAATCATTGAGGTAACTTCATTATTCTTAACAAAGAAGCAGTAAATCACTTTGGAGGTAACTTTAAGTAGTGTTGTGCCATCAAGCAAGTTAGTAAAACTGAGCATGTTAGCATTAAAAACATTCTTAGCATGATAGGGCAACATTTTACAAGCTTCACCGAGCACTAAGTATATCCTCCAACGGGACTAAGGGAGCCCATATATTAGTACTCAGGTCAGATCGCGATCTCAATTGTATGCTATCCATAATATGGTTGGATTTTTTTATGCCTTTACCAAAATTTGGATGAGCACCCTTGCAACAATGTAAGGGATTTATCTTTATACTATAGGTTACACCATTTAGACCTAGAGTCAAAGATTTTGTCTTCAACATTGTTGTAGAAATATAGCCATCGAACATATCTCTAAGTGATTCCCATGCTTTCCAAATACTCTTGAACACACTTGAACTAGATGGGACCACAAAGAATTTACCAAACAAGGAGTCATAGATGTTCAACTCTTTTCAACATTAGATAGAACATTTGACATCCAACCACAGACATGTGATCAATAAACATTTTGACATCCAACCATGAACTTCAGTCATCCAAACATAGGTTGATGTTATTTACAACAATCTTCCCTCTACAAGATCATCATGGGTTGTCATCAAGGAAAAACAGACACACTGCACCATAACTGCACTTGTCTCCCATATCATGGAATGACACCAATGCCAAAATACTGCTCCATATCTGCAACAAACAGTCCACCCCATCGATGACAACGCATATTGCATAATATCTATAACATACATATTGCTCCATTCACATTACTCCATGTGTATAACAATCTCCTATTTGTCATACAAGTATATCAGGGGTTGGCATCAATGACAACATACTAGAATAGAATTATCTAATTTTCTTTTGGATCTCATTGACCTGGTAGCTACAAAATAGCCACACAGAAGAGTAATACAGGCTGTAAGAAGATAGTTGCCAAGCTTGTAGCCTCCCTGCTAGAGATAAGTAATGCTTGTTCCATTTTGCAATTTTTACATCTATCTTGTCTTTAACCCAATTCCATATGTCCTTACTGCAGAGGTGGCCAAAAAAATGTTGTAGAGAAGGTAGGCAAGAAGAGTATATGTAATAAGCCACCCTAGTTGACACCAAAAAAAATTTTGTATTTTTGCAAGTTTGCAAATATAGATTGACGTGTGTAATGTTTTTTTGCAAGATCTGATCATTTTACTTGCAAACTGTTGTTCCAACACATTACAATCTTATGGAATGCCAAGGTTAAAGTAATACCAGGTTCAATGGACATTCATTCTGAATATACATAAGTTCAAGTGCTGCTGTCAATGTATTTCAGATTTACAGATTTAATGGATATTGCTTGTTTGATATGTTTAACAGAGAGTATATATAATGTGTCCAAAGCAGAAAGAAATGACAGCAATAGATCATAGATTACGATTAAAAAAAACACAGGTGTATGGAAATTCTGAAATTAAACGACAGATGTGAGATGTGTCACTACATAAAATTATCTGCTGATAGAGAATTAAGAATATTGTACACCTTTCTCACAAACTCTGTAGCTGGAAGATTTATCTGTTCATAGCAGCATCAGAAACAAATTCTGCAACTCCATTATTTTAGTTTACTGGAATCTTAATTCCAATCTTCTCCTTATTCTAGTGTACAGGAGACATATTCATCCACAGATGTTCTAAGCAGCCTTGCTATCCACTATTGAACCAATAATCAATCCTGTCCAATCGATTAGCAGATTATATTCACCAATAGGCAAAGGATGATCAAACTAGCCACACTATACTCAGGAATGCTGCACTTTATTGGCATTCTCTTTGTTGCAGCTGTTGAGCTATCTCCCTAGAGCAATGTTATTACTAACCGGTTACTGAGTGGGGGGGCTGAATCAGTAAATACTATTTCTATCTCAGTTAAACCTTGTTTGTAGATTCTTGCAGAATAAACAACATGCAATTAACCATTCATAAACAGAAATAGAAATACTCAGATCAACACAGCATATTTACGTGGAAACCCTCAGTTAGAAGGAAAAAACCACGGTGAGATAGAACTCACAACTTCACTACTACAATAATAAAGGTGCCCGGTTAAGAGCTTACAAAGCACTTGCAAGAGTGCTACCCGGTAAAGGGATTTGGTAGAAGATCGGTTAAGATCTTGACTCTGTTAAGAGCCGCCTTATTAAAGGACTTTCAACATCAATTAAGATGTTACTCGGTTAAAGGCTTTATACAAAGAACCTATAAGGGTTCACCTTGATAGAGGGATTTGAATATGCTTTAACAGAATAAAAGCAATAATCTGAATTGACACATTTTGTCTGATTAGATCATACCTGTTAACCTTTCTGCTCGGCCTGGCTGTTGAAACTCTCTGCCTTTCACCTCTTGTGACTATAGCTTCTCTCAGAAAATATCTCTCTTCTGCTCTGTATTTTCAACAACATGATGCAGGAGCATCCTGGGTGTAAGGGCAATCTTGCATCACCCAAAAATATTTCTATTTTTGTATTCAATAAGGGCTATCTTGTGCAGAGTTGCTATTTATGGAAACTTGCTATTTTTAGTAAGTTGGTCTTACGATCTCGAAATGTCTGATTTTACATATGGAGGTTCATCTCAGTCACATCAACCTGCCAACAAAGTTTCATGGCTAGATCAGGTCTAGTTTTGAAGATATTGAAGATTTTCGGTATTGGCAGCAGGGTACAGAAACTTTGAACTCAATTTTGAAGGCTTTAGAGGCCCCGGATGAGGTCAAAAAATTGGGTGACAGGCGCAAGCGCTGGCCAAGCCTGTAGAGTGCTTCGTGGCGTTTCCGAAATGGGGTTATAATAGTCAATCGGGTCAACTAGTGATGACTTATGGTCTCCGGAAGTCAGGCCACCTGAAATGGCGGAAAATAATTTTTCTTCAAAATTTCTGTTCGGGTTTCAAAAGTTATTTTGAGCCGACTTTGATGTAATAAATTGTAAAATAAAATAATTCTAAGTTTGGTCGGCCCTAAGGGCTAAATTGCTAGAACCTTCTCGGGCGGTGGAAATTGCCTATATAAAGAAGGCCAGTAGTGTTGTCTAGGGCAGTTCTAGGTAGTAGATCTGGGTATTGATTCGAGGCTTTGTCCTACAAAATATTGTAAGGGAATGCCCATGTGGCTTTGCATATTGTAATTCTGAAAGTTTGTAATTCCACATTTGTGGAGATAATAAGAAGCCAATTTTCTGTTCTTGCATATTATTGTTGTTGTTTCTCTATTTCTATTATGTGTTTGTGGTATTAAGGGGAGCACCCTTCATCACAACACTTCTTTTGTGTCCTATAACCTGTATTTATAAGAAATTAATCTTATTAAAACCTAACTCATAGAACCGTGAGATGATCTTGAGTTTACCTTGAAACATCCGCGTAGAATTAAAACTAACTCTTGTTAAAAAGGTAACTCCAGTTCTAAACGGTGGATGCTCCGTATTATCTAGTTTTAACTTAGACAACTCCATATAATCTAGTGCGGATTATTATGCAATCGACCGGTATCAATCTTGTACCTAGTTCATCCCTTGTATGCACTATAAGACCGGTACTATGTACTTTGTTTGGTCTACTGGTACATGCTGAGAAGTAAGAGTGGTCTACAGGTGCCTAATGAGGAGCATGAGTGATCTACCGGTGTACCTATACTGGTGGTAATGATGTTTGCATCTAACTTCACCAATGACAATTTTAATTTGCCAACAATCTTCCCCTTTGGCATTGGTGGAAAAACATCACTCACTCATCAGTTGATTCCTTGTCCTATAGACTTCACCTGTGTGTGTGCTTCAGCTCTTTTGTCTGTAGACTTCCCCTGTTCTCGTGCTACCTTCTGCTCTGTAGCTGAATCAACTCTGTATCCTTTCTGATCTTCTCCCCTTTCCCTGATGTCTTCTTCCCCTTTTTGCCTCCATAGGACAAAGGGTTATGCATTATTGACTGGTTTACATCTGTAACTTTGTGAAGATGTCCTTGTACACTTTCTTCGTTGTATGAAGAAAAGGGTTCCATTGACTGGTGACATGTTCAATGTTTATCTGTGCTTCTTTCAGAGAGACAATTATGTTCTCCATGTCCTCTACAGTCTTGTAGGACGGTTCACTAATCATATTCTCAGCTTTTGTTGCAGTCCTTTGCATTAAATCAAATGTTGGGGCCTGAAATAATTGAAATCCAATAAAATCTTGGATTCTCTTGGTTTTCTCTTCAAAGGCCTTTCTCAAAATGAGAGCTAGGCTTGTCATTTCTCTGCTGAAATCAGTTACAGATGTATTCTTTTTGTTAAACTGGGAAGACAGAGCTCTTATGTCTTCAAAAGTCTTAGATGACTTCTCTGTGATATCTTGCAGAAAAGTATCAAAATTTGAAGTCCTTGTCATCAAACTTCCTGCAACTTGTAATTGTTGTTGAAGTACCCTTATGTTGGTTGATACCGTTACCTTTATCTCTTCAACCTGTTTGTGGAGAGTTTCTATTCTCTTCTGCTCATAGTGATCAATGGCAATTGTATCCGGATCGGTGACATCTTCTCCGATCGCTTGTGCCAAAATCTCCAATTGGTCAATTACAGGTTCATCTTCATCAATGTCTGCATCCGATACAAAGTTGCATAGGATGTTCTTTACACTTGTGAGGACCATGTCCTGTTTCCTCTTTGTCAGCTCCTTCAGTTGCCTAGTTGACATTTTGCTTATGTCAACCACAGTCTAACTGATCTTGCTCTTTTTTGGATTCAGTGTCTGCTGCAAAGGTTAACTTCCTCTTGGATGAGGATGAGCTTGGAACATCTACTTGTTCCTTTTTCCTTGGCTCCTCTACCAGTTGTTCTTGTTCAATTTGTACAGGTAACACTTGTTCCTATTTATCCAGCTGTTCTTGATTTCCTTCATTTCCCGGTTGTATTCTCTCTTCCGGTATTACCACCTATTCCGGTTGTGCCACCTCTTCTGCTGGTCTTTCTACCTCTTGTTGTACTTCCCCTTCCGGTAGTACCTCTACTTCTAGTTGTGCATCTTCTTCCTGTTGCACTTTCTCTTCTAGTGGGGCTTTCTCTTTGTGCTTCTCTTCAGCTGTATGTAGCTCACCCATAGCAATTTCTTCTTCACCAGTGATATTGTCAGTAGTCATCTTAACCGATGACTCTCCCAGTACTTGTTCTTCTGGTAGAACTTGATCTTCCAGAGTTATTTGTTCACCGGTTGTCTGTTCTTCACGAGTAATGAATTGAACTGGTGGTTTTTGTACTGGTTTAGGTTGATCCTGTGGACCTGTTGCCTTGAGAGCACTGAAATCATATAGTTGCCATAAATCTAGTGTCTCTTTATAGAATTCGTTCTCATAACCATTTACTATCTTGGCAACCCTATTCTTTGTATCCAGATTCATGGATACTTCCTCCATTAGAAGTTTAATTGTTTCTTCACTGAGACTGGGTTGCACCTGTGATAGTGTCTCCTTAACAATTCTACTGTTTGTGCCTAGACCGGTTCTCCATTTGTTCATAAGTCTAGTATTCAGCTCAGGAGGAAATTTTGACCTATAGTCTCTTAGACTTCTGTTGAAATCTAAGAAGGTTTCCAACAGAGCCACTATTACTGCTTGTTTATCTTCCTCTCCTAACACACTAAACCATTTAGCCGCATTGGCTACTTCTCCAAAATCCATCACTTCATCTACAATATCATTTACAGTCATAGTGCGAGCCTTACCTCTTTTTGGAGATACAAGAATGGTTGGAGGAGCTGGATCACAACCTTTGTCGTCAGTGATATCGACGATGACCGGTTCAGTCGATACCTTAGATTTCACTTGAGCCTCAGCTCCCAGAATTCTCTTTTCTTTACCGCTATCTTTGATCGGTGGCTCAGTGGTCCTTTGGCATGCTTCTTCTGCCTATTGTTGGATCTGAAGAAGTTTAGTCCATGTTGTAACACCTTCTTCGTGTACCCTGTCCACTTCTCCAACAAGCATCTGACTGACCCTTTTTCTTAACAAAAAGTTTTGCTTGTGCAATTCTGCTTGATGAGTGGCCTCGTCCAGAGTGAGATGATTCTGGACCTCAAGCAAAGCTTTAATCCTTACTTCCTTTTCTCTTTCCATTGAAGCTTTCCATCTTGCTTCAAGAATTTCTTGGAGAACGTCAGGGATGACCTTACGAAGTTCGGTAGGAGTCAGATTGAACTTGTGAATGCAATAGACTGTCACTTCCTCTATTTTCCTCCTGTCTTCTACATTCGCCAGATCATACCTCCTTCCTATTGATGCCATACCACCTGAATTCTTTAATGCTGCCACAAATTCATCAATTGTGGGCTTTCTTGCGCTTGGTGCATCTTCCTTTACCGGTTTAGCAGATTTCCTCTTCCAGACCAGAGGAGTTGGGTCTTCGGTTTCTGTTCCTTCTATTTCTTCTCCTTGAGCGTTGGTCGCTTCTTGTGCTCTTTTCCTTTGAATTTTGGTTGATCTGCTACCAGTTTCTTCTTCGGTGTAGGGGTTCTTTTGACATATACATTCTTGATTGGTGCCTTTTTCTTCAAATTCTCCTGAATCTCTTCGAAGGTCCCAAACCGGTAAGCCGACAAGTTGAAATCACTTTCTTGCAGGGCATCTGCATAAGCCTATGTTGTTTTTACAGAGATTTCATACCCCAGTTCTGGAGCATACCCGGTTTGCGGTTCCACTACCTGAATAATGCAATGATTGGTGGAGACTAGAAAACACACATCGTCTTTGTAGGAGTCAAAAATGGTTGACAGAACCCTTTCCCTGGCATGCATTCTTAGCTAGAATGCCTCAAAGTAGTCAATCATGACTTTACTGAACTAGTTTCCCAATTGGTTGGCCATATCACTGATCTGGATCATGACTGGTCGATCGGTTCCACAAGTCACCTTGCATATTCTCGGAAAGAAGTTAGAATAGTAAAAGAAAAGGCATACCAGTAGGGTTCCATATTTTAGGGACTTCTTGACGATACCGAGCTTCTTCAAATTCTCAAAGATCTGTCCTCGAAGCATTGTGCAAATATTGTACTGGGCGTTGTCGTGCATGATCCAGTGAGCGACATGAATGGCTCCTCTCGGTACGCTATTCAGGTTACTTGATTGATCGATTTTGTAACCTATCACTGCAGATGCAAATTGAACTCCATCTTCAATGTTGTTGTTGGTCATTAGCCGACTGTCAAATTTCGATTTCGTCAATTTGGTGACCACGACATTGGAGATAGTCCTAAGGGTGAGGGCTTCCCCTTTTTCGTTGTACCCGGTCACTCTGTGTAGGTCCTCCTTGGTAATTTCTGTGCATGCTCCTTTTGCAAGCCAAAAACCAGGTGCATGCACATGACTAAGAACCAGTCATATCCAGTTCGGTCTGAAAACGGTTGGGTAACAAACTTCGTTAATCAGCCCTGAGGACACCAGCTTCGCATATTTGTTTTGAAGGTTTCCGCCTGTGCATAGCGAGAGGTACTCGCTTTGGATGAAAGTTTCACCCATTTCTTCTTGTTTCGCATGAATGAAAGCGGTGACATCTTCCATCATTAGAACTCCATCAGGCACAAATGACAATGCACCAAACATGTCTTTTTCCGTGTTCTGAATTGCCATGATGTCGTACATAGGTCCCTCGAACTGATTACCTTGAATCAACTTGGCGACAGATGATGATGATGCCATTGTTATCAACTGGTTTATAAAGAAAGTTGCTTGATCGATCTTATAGAAATATGTTATCGATGATCAAAGCACGAGAATATTACTCAAGCATAAGAAATTGTAAATCACAAATAGCAAAGTAAAAGAAAATGAGTAATCCTCCTTTCTTTATATAGATTTAGGGCATAACGATAATTACCAAACGGTAACTATTTGTTAACGGCTATAGCATTAATTACCTTACCTAACCTTTCTTTCCTTTTCCACCAACCGGTATTCAGGCTTTTTCCTGTTGAACAATCCCCGGTTGATCAATGCTTACCTGTCATGTTTTACTTACTGACTTAGTGAGTTTGTTGCTCACCAATCCTACCGGGAACAGTAGATGAGCTACCGGTTCCCTCTAAGCCTTTTAGACTCAATTTGCTGAAGAGATATCACCATCAGCAGATGATGATCTTCCCTCTGTCTTCTCCTCAGCAAAGCTCTTTGATTCCTTTTTGAATCAAATCTTTTTGACTTCTTTCTCGGTCTCTTTTCCCTTGTTATCCTTTTGATTGGGAGACAAGGTCTTCTTCATCAATTTGACTGATCCTCTTCTCTGGTTCACTGACCGGTTCCTACAATCTTTGGCCAAGTGTCCAACTTTGTTGCAGGTGTAACAGACTATCCCGGTTGCCTTCCATGGATTTACCCTTTTCTTGTTTGATGAATTACACCCGGAGTCATTATGGCTATGCATGCCACAAATAGCATAATTGGTTGTGCTCCAGTTCTTATTCCTCTTGGGGAATATTGGTCTCGGTGGGGACCTGAATGCCATTGTTTTGGATCTGCATTCATCAGCCTTGTGTCCAAACTTGTTGCATGCATAGCGATAGACTTTAAAGCTTCCCCTTCTTCCAATGGACACACTTGTGGGACGAGACCAGCATTCAGTGGTCTTGTGGCCATACTTGTAATAGTTTTTGCAGTAACTGGTAGTTAGCTTTACCGGTGCATTCTGCAGTTTCTTGTTTTGTGGCCCAGTTTTCCACATTTATTGCAAGAAGTGTTGAAGGTCTTTTTACCCTTTTGTTCTATTGGTTTCTTCTTTTCCTTCTTTCTTTTCTTGGCTCCAGATGACTCGCCAATTTCCTTGGTGTCTTGACCGGTGAACCCAAGTCCTGTGGGATCTTTGTGCTTTCTTTGAACTTTAAGTTGCTCACCAAGCTTTGCTAAGCTTTCATTGTATCTTCTGAGGGTTTCATTCCTTTCTTCGAGTTCTTTCATCTGTTCCTTCAGTTGATACAGCTCAATTGCCAGCCTCTTGCATGCATCATCTTTATCATGCCAATTCTTTTGCATGTTGGCATTTTCTTGAGTGACTATTTGCATGTCTTCTTGAAGTGGAAGAACGACAAGATCACTTTCCCTAACAGCTTCTTCTGCCAAATTCCTTGCCTTCTCAGAGGTTGTTAGTGATTTAACTGCAGTGTTTCTTTCATCTTCAACTTTCCTCTTTTTCCCAATCAATTCAGTCATTCTTAGGGCATTATCTTCCTGCTCCCTTTTTAGGTTGGAGATCTGATCGGTTAAGATTTGGTTCCTCTCCATAAGCTCAGAGACTGCCTCCTCAGCTTCATCTGATCCACTTTGCCCAGAGACTTCATCAATTGTTTCATTGCTCTCACTCAACTGCAGAGCCAACTCCTTTCTTTTAGCAAAGGATCTTCTTAGCCTATTCTCAAGAGAGGCAATGATGTCATTGGCTTCCTCAAGCTGCTTCTGATACCTGTAACCCTCCATGATCTTTTTCTCAAGCGGTTAAGCTTTATATCTAAGAGAACTTAGCTCTCATACCAATTGTTATTACTAACCTGAGAGGAGGGGGGTGAATCAGTAGATACTATTTCTATCTCAATTAAACATTGTTTGTAGATTCTTCCAGAATAAACATGCAATTAACCATTCATAAGCAAAAATAGAAATACTCAGATCAACACAGCATATGTATGTGGAAACCCTCGATTAGAAGGAAAAAACTACGGTGAGACAGAACTCACAACTTCACTACTACAGTAATAAAGGTGCCCGATTAAGAGCTTACAAAGCACTTGCAAGAGTGCTACCCGATAAAGAGATTTGGTAGAAGATCGGTTAAGATCTTGACTCTGTTAGGAGCTGCCTTGCTAAAGGACTTTCAACATCAATTAAGATGCTACCCAGTTAAAGGATTTATACAAAGAACCTATAAGGGTTCACCCTGATAGAGGGAGTTGAATATGCTTTAACAGAATAAAAGCAATGATCTGAACTGACACTTTATGTCTGATTAGATCATACCTGTCAACCTTTCTGCTCAGCTTGGCTGTTGAACCCCTCTGCCTTTCACCTCTTGTGACTGTAGCTTCTCTCAGAAGATATCTCTCTCCTGCTCTGTATTTTCAACAACACTTCTTTTGTGTCCTATAACCTGTATTTATAAGAAATTAATCTTATTAAAACCTAACTCATAGAACCGCCAAGCTGTAAACTCACGCAAAAATCATGCAGCAAAAAGCTTTGTGAGATGATCTTGAGTTTACCTTGAAACATCCGCGTAGAATTAGAACTAACTCATGTTAAAAAGCTAACTCCTGTTCTAAACGGTGGATGCTCCGTACTGTCCGATTTTAACTCAGACAGCTCCGTATAATCCGGTGCGGATTATTATGCAATCGACCAGTATCAATCTTGTACCCGTTTCATCTGCTGTATGCACTATAAGACCGGTACTATGTACTTTGTTTGGTCTACTAGTACATACTAAGAAGTAAGAGTGGTCTACCGGTGCCTAATGAGGAGTATGAGTGATCTACCGGTGTACCTATACTAGTGGGAATGATGTTTGCATCTAACTTCACCAATGACAACTTAAATTTTCCAACAATTTGCAGCAATGAAATTCTTTCTCTATAAGCAAGTGTCTCCTCTCCTTGAAGTTCTGCTCAAGTGTTGGAGCTTTCATGCTACAGAAAATAACTTTTTTGGAAATTTGTAATCCCAAACACCAGCGGAATGAAACATTCAAGGTTGTGGCAATTAATGAACTAGAGCAAGAGAGGGAATGGAATTATTTTGAGCAGCCTCAAAACCGCTATTGAATCTTCTTCCATTGTAGCAAGAAAATGCCTACAAGATTGAACGTTTAGTTTCCTTGTGCTTAGAATTATACCTCCCAAAATATTATTCATGGAAATAAGCAATCAAACCAAATGAATTATCAAGTACCATACAGCGAAGCAAATTAAATATTAAGTTTCCATGATTTCAAGAGTCACTTCAACCATTTGATATTCCCATTCCTTTTTGGGAATCATTTTAGCAATGAATATTATATTCTTTGAACAAGAAACTCCCTCACATGAATAATTACATCAATAATATAAGCTTTCTCATAAAAAATACTTTATGTAAAGCTTCGACCACTTTATTCAAATAATAATACAATTCCAATATAATAATACTGATAAATTTATTAACTTGTAATTTTGTCTCGCCTAGAGGCTTCACAAAATTAAAAGAATTCTTCATAGGCCCAATATGAAATATTGGAAATGATATCTCGAACAAATTGATCAATATTACACAGACGTGAATTCCGTCATGAATCCACCTCCAAAGATGAAATGGGTTTCCGTCCAACTCACGAATAATCCCAAAGGTTTATGTCCTTAGATTCCTAAACAGAAAGCAAGATGCTCTCAAGTCATCCACGAGAAATTAAAAAAACCAAGCATAATCTGAATGAACCTCTCATTGTTCTTTTATAGCGCTCTTGGCTTTCCCTCTCTTTGCCTCTTGATAAAGTGACTTTATTAAAATTTCTCTTAACTCACCATTAAAGTCACTTTAATACTTTATTAAATAATTAGATGAAGTTGTCATTAAATTTATTATTTTCTGGCAACTTAAATTTTAATTATTTAATTAATTTCTAATGTTCAAATAAAGGGGACATTACTGTATACTTAGAGTACAACAAGATTGACGATCGATCACCATACACTAGATGGCTTCACAAGCAAAGCTGAATGATTTTTTAAGAGGCAAAAATTGGCATAAACAGACTTACAGTTGTATTTTTGGGCAACAAACATAATAAATAGAGATGCATGACTGTATTTTTTTACAATTGCTAGTTTATTTTCCTTGCAAATGTTGTTTGGGTTTTGATACCATATTGGAACAAGTAAAGAGCCTCTACCTTCGCACAAATTTTGTAAAACTAAACCACAATGTTCTCACAGGAAAACACCAAAATGCAATTATAATATTAATGCTTCACAATTTAATCCATGGTACAAATGCTTAAAAAGTTTTACATTCTCATAACTTCCCCCAAAACTCCTTAAACTAACCTACATGAACTAACTCTCAACCAATTATTAATTAAATATAAGTCACTGAGGTGAATTTGTTATAAAATGTAAACTTTATTGTGTCAACAGTTATTGAAGCAAGATTTCCAAACATTTGGTAGACTCCTGCAATTCATTCTTTGAACTTAATACTACATAAAAATGAGAAAATCCAATATATCAAACCTGGTCATATTCAGTTCTATAAATCATATAAATTGTTCTTGAACAAACTGTTTGGAGAAATGCCATCATAAAAAATCAGCAAAAAAGTCTGGCATCTGTGAACTCTGGGAGGAACAACTGAAAATTCTAAACATAACCTACCTGCAAACTGAGTGGTAAATTTTTTGTGGGAATAAGGTACAAAAATTTAGTTGCGATAAGTGTGGCCTCCTTAGGTTCTTGCGTTGGCCAACAACTTGCCATCCATACCTTTTGCTAGCACCTAGTGGTGACTGAACATTGTTAGAGAATTGATGCAACAAGGGGGGAGACATAGCCACACTCAGAACCAGAGATAATTGTTTGCCAACCCTAGCATTTCGATTTGGGGAAATTGTTGCACTTTTAAGAGATCTCTCTCTGAGTGGGAGCTAAAATTTTCATAGTTAGATGCAACGTGGATGCACCTCTCCATCATGTAGCCAGTTTTGTTGTGATTTTGCCTTATTGTACATGGACACTAAATGGAAGATTTAACATTTGTTTACATATCCTTTTACCCATTTTAAGCCATATTTCTTTTGGAAGAACTTTTGCTCTATCCAACTCTATTATATTTTGGTAGAAGTAGAATGAGAAATCCCATCCATCTCTACATATAAATCTAGAAATCTAGCAAGAGTATTTCCTAGCCATGAAAACTTGCCTCAACCCAATATTGTAGTGGTAAATTAGGAAATCTAACCTAAGGTTGCAATTTAGATAAGGTTTTTGTCACTGGACTAGAAATGCAAACCATAATTTATCTATTAAACCATTTTTTTGCCATTGTCATGGCTCTTTTTCTAAAATGAAGACTCTATCCTCTAGATTCATAAAACAAAACAAAGAAACATGTGCACGAATATATTTCCACAAAATTTTGAAACTAGGGCTCCAAACTTTTAATGTCCATGCATCCCACATGGCATTAAACTTACAAATCAATCCATATTTGTGAAACTTATCTTCTTCATATAGAATCTCTTTATGTAGAGCAAGAATAGGGATTGTCTCTATACATAGGATTTCCTAATATCCACACTGTTGCATATCCTCTATTGTGACTGTGTGCATCAATCTTGCATAAGTATCTGCCACTCCATCCCACTAAGCAACATTGCTTTTGCTGTGCAGTTGGTATAAACACCATTGTGGCATTTACCCATCCACCACTTTAGATGGCCTGCATGGTGTTTTAGGGGTCGTAGGATCCTTGAAAGCCACTAGGTGGGCAGGCAAATCAACAAACCCATTTTTCAAAAGAATTGAATCCTCTTCAATATTCCGTGAGATTCCAATAGCACCTACCTCAATGCTACTACAGCCTCTATTGTTAGGTCCACAAGATTATGAATGAATGGACGATGGATAGGAATAGCCATTCAAATAAACTACATGCTATCCTATCTACTCTATGAAGACATAATGTGGCATGACATCACCATGTTTCCCAAGATGAAATTGAATTAAAATTGACTGCAATTAACAATATAAATAAAGATGACTATTTCACGATAGTCACATTTTCACAAGAGATAGACCCATGGATTGATCATACAATGTTGTAACGTACAGATATGACTTCTAATGTTGGAAGAAGATTTTCTAAGTTACCTGTTCGGGTTCAGGGACAGGTTTGGGTACGAGAATTCGGTTCGTGGATTCGTGAATTTTCTAAGTTACAAAAAAATAAGAGAAATATACATAATTGTAAAACTAAATCATTTGATGACTCTGTTCCCCTTAGATAACCCTTTGTCTACTTATACTTAGGATAAAAACCTGTAACTTGTCTTTTGTCTTATTTGCTGAGTTGGTTTTGTCTTATTTAGCACTGGATATCAGAAGCTGTTTAGAGTGTAATTCTTCCTTGTCTTGCAGCGACTGCTCACAGCTGCCTCCCTTTTCGAATTCTTTTAATCCTTCACACTCTGCCTTAAAAAAATAATAGTTCTGAATACTGTGGACCAGATCCGGACGGACCCACAGGTCTGGACGTGGACCCTGTGCGGATCCAGCACGGACCGGTCTGTGAATCCGGACCCGGATTGGACCTGGACCCGGTTCAAGGGTCCAAATCCAGTAACTTAGATGATTTTCTATGCATAATTATGTCTTTGTTTGAAGCTACCACAAGAGTGCCTTAAGTATTAGCGGTCATACATTGAGATTATGATGTTAGGCTTGGATTCTTTCCAATTTTTTCATTGCATATTTTACAAGAGCAAGCTACAACTACAAACATCTATTTAGATTTATCATATATATGTGGATATTTCAATAATCAAGTAGAAATCCCACATTTAACATTCCATTCTAACATTTTTAAAAACATATATAACTTCTCCATATCATACTGATTTTTACAAAGATTAAATGACATTATATTGCTTTAGAATTACCTGCCAAAACACCTGGATAATTGCAAATAGTGATGAGCTAACTATCCATGGAACCAAGTGAGAAGCCTGTGAATTGCATGGATGGGTAGCATGTAAAATATGTCAATTGAGAAAGCTACAATATGACTACATAAGAGCAACACGATGCATTTAAAAACTGAAAGAGATGTGCAAAACCATTATTCAGAAGAGCATATTATTGTCTATGAGAAAAACATAACGAGGCCTAGAGTATGATCAACAAGCTTTTGTGCAATATTTCAACCCTTAGAGATAGATACATGACAAAGCAAGAGTAATCAAAACAATTGTTTACATATAAATTTTCTTATGCTGATTACATAACAGAGTAATCATTTTTTTCACATGGTTGAAATTAATTCAAAAGTTATGTGAGGTTTTGAACAGGGGTGAGCATTGAGCATCGTGATAATGGCCCACACTTACTACTAGACCACAACCTGATTGACAAAATAGGAAAAATTTAAATGATCTCTTGCATGTTTAACTCTATCATTTAGTGAATATATCTATGCATAAATTAGCAAGCCAAACACCAAAATCTCCTTACTCAAATAATGGAGTTCTTGTTGCTACAACACACTCGAGTTCACTCAAGAAACAGGGGGTCCTTAGTTTCTAACCTTTTGCATCTTACATCATTTTTGTGATTGGTACCAGACTTAAAAGACTTACTCAGACTTGCCCAAACTCAATAATTCTCAAGGTGAACTGATGGAAATAACGTTGTGAAACTTGAGAACTAGGAACCCACGAAATCCCATTATTTAGACTCGGCTATGATAGAAAAATAGGAAAAAAAGCAAAAGAATGAAACCCATCAACTTTTGGAAGGCAAGAGCAATGGTGGACAAGCCAATGAAACATTGTATAGGATCTACCTTCCATGGATTTGGGCAGTTCCCTTGGGAAAATTATAAGGCCTTGTATCTCCACCCAAAACTCTTGCTCTTCTCTAAACAAGATGCATAGCAACTCTAAGATGAGCTTTGCAAATTGGAACAAAACAGAAATCATAAATGCATTGGACATGAAGAATACATAAGTGGGTATGTGTAATGCCCCCAAATATTTAAAGTGACTTAATTAAATTAATTAATTAAGTTGTCCACAAATTATTTTATATTTTAAGGATGACTTTAATCTATTGATTAAATTATAAAATAAAGTGGAAAATAATAAAATAAAAGTCACTTTATTAATTACAGTTGGCCTAATATAATCTTCTAGATCTCTCTTGGAGCCCTTTATAAGGAGATTCGCTAGGCCTTGTAAATCATGGAACTGTATTTGGTTATTTTTTCTATTGCTGGAAGCTAGAAGCTGAAGGTGGTTTGTGGTTTCGGTGGGAGTAACTCTTCACCCTAGTCTGCCTACAAGTTATCAAATTTGTGAAGTCTTCTTTCGAAGACAACTTTGCAGAGATAAAAATATCTACTGAACTGAATATTGTATGGCATACCAAAGTGTGCTTTGAAGGCAAAATATTATGATTCAGAAAATAAGTGTCATTGATTGTATTAGCACGAACCTTTGCTAAGCACACATAATATCATCTCATTTGCAAATCCTTTAGATAATTGTACAAGGGTGGATTATTATTACCTCCTAAAGACTAGTTAAAATGTGATTTATTATCAACAAGGGTGTTTGATAATGTTTAAAACATTTATACATCATTGTGGAGAGCACTTGGTTCAATAATACTGAAAAATTGTGGAGGTCAAATTATTCAGGGGTTTGACATTATGAAACATCATCGAATTTTCATCTGAAGGAGGCATTAATCCGATGCAATAACTCAAACAAATGTAATATTGGCAGAATATATATTTGGCGAAGGTCTTTCTTATTTCGTGGGAATTCAAATTATATATTGGATGTCATTTCTGAAGGTGAAAGATTACAATTAAATATTTCATCCAAACTATAGCCCCTAAAGATTATATATTATTGGCACAATGCATAAGATATGAATTTATATTATGCTTTATGGAAGCAAGGTGCGATTTAATTCTTTGATCATACTATAGTGAGGCCAATAATTTTGACAAGCATTCCTATTGGCCGAAGAGTTGAGAGGCACATTTGATACGGGTGCTTAAAAAATGAAGTTTGGACGCTAGTTTAGTTCTACTTATGACAAGCTAAGCCTTCTTGTTGGATGACAAACCATATTTCAGAGCAATTCAAAAGTCTATTATAGTAGAACTCACTAATCTGCAAATTAGAGCGACTGAATCCGATTCTCTGTTGCAACCAATGTGAGCAATGGTTGAGGTACACCATGCAAGGGAGTTCTGAAGGTTGTGGGAAGTGATTGGCACACAATAAGGTTGTTTATGGGCTTCAAAGAATTACATTTGCTACAGAGAAAATGGTGAGCTTATAATATTCTTCTGTATTTTAGTTAATCTCTTTGTTTGATTTGAATGCGCTGAATCTATAAGTTGGGATTTAAATGTATGAAATCTGTAAAGTGAGTGTTGTCTTCTGCAAGTTTATTGCTAAGACCTACAAATAGACTGGAATACAAACTTGAAATAAACAATGTTATCAGCACAAACAAATTGAATAATAAACTAAGTCTTGCAACAAGCTGTTTATGAAAATAACTCAGATTGGATAGGTAAAACTTAGGCAAAATCCTTTGGGATATTACAGTGGTATCAGAGCTGGTGATCTGGCAAGCCTTTCGACAAGATTCGGAGTTTGGAGTTTAGATCAAAGTATGGCACAAAGTGATGGACAATGGTTGGTGAAAGAACTACATGAAGTTGGTGACAAGCTCACTTTCTACCATCAACAAAGGGATGACATCATCATCATGCTAAAGGAATTAGAGGGATGTTTGAGTATGGTGGAGCAATCACCTTTGAGTTCACTCTAGCGAGCCCTCGTTTCTATTGTGAACACTTCAAGACAACAATGGTTGTTGAGACATCTTAGTAGGGGGATCAAGCTGATGGTTACTTCATGCCTAAGTGAGATTTTGAGAATCTTGTCCCCTCGAGTTCTGTATGATGATGACACCATGAAATAGGTATTGCACCTAACGGTAGATAGTTTTGAAGGTTTTGATGACATCAGTAGCACCTTTCTTCAAGAAGGTTTTCAATATTGAATATCTCTGCAGATATCAGAGTGAGTTACCTTTTGTCAGCCTTGAGATTGCAAGAGCAGATCTACAGATCTATGACATGTTTCATCATTTCCTAGTCACGATCAGGGGATATCATGATAGAGAGATTATTGCAGCTATGAAGAATATTATGATCTTGTGTATTGAGGATATGGATGATATATCCCAACCTATCTCATCCATGCAATGGGTTGGTTGTACGCAAGAATGTGTTCCTCCTCCTGGTGAATGCAGAGTGGTCAACAATGCATTCAAATAACGTGAGCAAAAATTAAAGTCTCAGTTGCATAATGATAAGGGAGTTGGTGATAGCAAGGATGATAGGCTACATGGAACAATGAGCCCTAAGGATTATGAAGACATTCACAAGTTCAATTCAGCCACATGAGGACATGGACAAGAAAGAATCAACTATTGGCACCTGCAAGTGGAGACACATAAGCCTACATGGGCACCACCGGATTGAAGGAAATGCTTTTACGGAGTTCGCCAAATCAGTATTGATTGATCTGCTACATGGAGATATGAATTCTACCAATGTTCCTTTGCATGAACCACCCTCTACATCTTATTGGTAAGGAATCAATTTGTGATTGGGATAGTGATGATGTTTGGTCATGTAGTGAGAATGATTTCCCTTGTTTCATACACAAATTACATTGGATTACTTGTTAAGATCATATGAGACACATTGTCTTAGAGAGAGTTGATAGGAGGGACTGAGAGGTTGCCTAGCAATAAGATCCTACAATTTGATAATGTTTGGTTTGTCATGGATGCTTCACCATGGAATTGGCTGGAGGCAAAGAACATAACAGCTATGAAGATGCAAATTTGGTTTAGTCCAAGGACAGCTAAGGAAATATGTGACTTTTAGTTTTCTCCTCATAGAACAGCACTTGTTGAAGATCGAATAAGGGATGACGAAGACATTTCAAGGCGACATAATTCTGGTTTCCTTAATTCAACCAGCAATCCCTTGTCATCACATGAGCATTGCATTGAGGACAGCCACGAGAGGGTTGATAAACATATGGTGAAGGTGTTGATTTGGTGGTCAGCACCTCCTTGGAGATTCGTGACATGGCTTAGCCACCTAGTATGGGTCAGGTTAAATCTAGCATTTGTACCAAGCGTTGAGAGTTCGAGCTTTTGGCGCAACGGAAAATGATTGCAACAATTGGTATCAAAGCCTTGGGTCACGGGTTCGAGTCTCCCTTTAGTGGCTAAAGGCTCTGTCGATGCTGAGGGGGAGATTGTTGACTTGGTGGTCAGCACCTCCTTGGAGATTCGTGACATGGCTTAACCGCCTCCTGTGGGTCGGGTTAAATTTGGCATTTGTATCGGGTGTTGAGAGTTCGAGCTTTTGGCGCAATGGCCAATGATTCCAACAGAAGGTTGGAAATGCTATTTGCCCACAGTCTAATTTAACAACAGTTGAAGAGGAGCATGAGGTAAAAAACCCTATTCACATTTATGTTGATAATCACTTGTTTGAGTATGATTTTGGTGGAAGATATGATGTGGGTGGAGCTGTAGACAAATTCGAACTTTCGTTTCAGAAATCACATCCCTTGAGAGGACAATTGAGGCTAAATGAAGACATGGATATTGCATCTTGTTGTGAGGTTTTCACACCATCGCCCCATTGCAAATTGAGACCCCCTCTTTTTTCTTTGCCAGCAGTAGTAGTTGCAGTCTTAGGTGGTCTTAGGTGGTTTTAGTTGGCAACATTCTCAAGTCTCCATGCCTGAGAGTGAGTTCAAGCAATTTTGGCCTGCTAGGAAGTCATGTTTGTCTAGACTGTGAGCAAAAGTTGAGCTAAGCTAGTCATGGAGATGGAGTTGGAACCAAGGGATTTGGAATGAAATGAGTTAAAACCTTTTGAAAATCCTTGTTCCAGCTTCAATTCAACCTTAGAAGGTCAAGAAAGGTTGTGGGAGGTTAGATTGTTGAAGGCGTACTGAATCCTAAAATTTGGGCACTCTGGAATTTATTGAAAGACCCCCAAAATCTAGAACCTTTATTATAATTCCTATGAGGTTGAAACCTATCTCAAACATCCTGGCATTATTTATACAAATATAACTTAAAGTATAACTAATACTTAAATGTTATATTTCTATAAATCCTCCTGCCTCTTGAGCTGAAAAATGACTGAGTGTTGAATTGTGGAGTCGACTTGCAAGAAGAATGCCCAAAACATGCAGATTTTTGCCTCTTCTTTTCATCAAAATCCTTTGGGGTATCAAGCAAATTAATGGAAACTTGGCAAAATATGGAAAAAAGACAACTTGAAAAGCTGGAATTTTTAGTGGAAGTGAATGGTCTTTGACTGAGATTGCCCAAAACAGATCAAAATCCGACCTTTTTTGGGCAATTTTGCCCAAAATTCCCAGATTTCCGACCCTCTATTTTACTTCCAACCTTGGGTGTTATGCTTAGAATTGTTAAAACTTAACAAATCTGATCGAAAACAACTTGGAGAATGAAAGATTGTTGGTTTGTGGAATTAATTTTGTTTTGATGGTGACTGGGAATACCCATATAAGGTCGGAATCCGACCTTTTTTGGGCATGTTTGCCCAAAGTTTTGGGATTTCTGACCTCCATTTCTTGCCTAAATCATTAGCACCCTTTGAAATCTGCCTAAACACTCAGCAAATTTGATGGAAGGCAACGTGAAGAAGGAATGTTTTGGGGCTTTGTTGACTTAGTTTTTTTTTCTGATTTTAGGACTGAGATTGCCCAAACCAGGTCGGAATCTGACTTTTCTTGGGCATTAATGCCCAAAATCCCAAGATTTCCGACATCCCATTTTGGCTCTGGTTGAGGCATGGATCGAATTGATGCAACTGAGTGAGGTTTATAGTGAAAATTTGATCAAACAGGGTGGTGTAGGGCAGATTGAAGATGGACTTAAAAACATTGCCCAAGAAGGGACAGAATCTGTAATGTTCCCTGTTGGGACCTTCCCTAATTTAAATTTCTTGATTAGGGTTTGGATTGTAATGTCCATGATAGGATTAGTCATTTATCTTATTAGATTTAGTTATCTTTAACACTCATATCCAATCTTATTACTATTTTAACTTCATGAAGGGAAGCGTAGATGTTGTCCAAGGTGCCTAGAGACCAACCATAATGGGCTCCCTCAAAGTTTACAGGTCCAAGCCCAAACTATTGGGACGCTGACCCCCACCTTATTTTGGGACAGATAGCCATTACCTGGATTTAGACAAGCCCCTCCTTGGTAACATTACAACTTCTTTCCTTGAGTCAAATAGTATAAAAGATTAAATAAGGTCTCAATATAAATACTTCCTTGTATATTTAGTCATAGTTTCAGACTTCAACATGAATTCAATAGTTTGATCATGTGATAGCATATATACATACCTAATTCAGATATGCTAATCCTTATTAATATATATCTATATATATAATACTTATATATTAAACCATTCTAATTTATAGCTCAGAATAATATAATTGATATATATATCTATATAATCTGAGTCCTTTCCATTTATGGTGTTGATATTAATACTAGCAGTAATAGCATCCCTACTATTATGGCATGTTCATTAGTATTGATGCATAAGTACAGCATACACCGACTGTTACTTAGCACTTGAGAGTAGTTATACATATTTCACTTGTTTTCTGAATATCACTGATATTACTTTCTGTCATATATCTCTGTATATATTTATAATTATCGACTATCTTATATCTGATTGTTGTATCGATCTCCAATGTTATTTCTGATCTGAATATTGAATGCTCTTCGGTATATGTTCAGCAATATGGATTATGATCTCCTGCGATATCTGATAGTCGTTGTATGCCTTGATCCGTAACTCCAAACTGATTCCAGACATATACATTTCCCTGAATATATTGGTCAATGGCCATTTCATCTTCTTCCCTATTCGATGCTTCTTCCCCCCCATCCTTGACTTGGAAGTATGGGAATGATAATTTATATCGCTTGTGGGCTAAGGTCGTGTCTCTCCCATCGTTAGTCGCACTGCACCAACGCATCCAACTATGTCTCATGACCGACGGCTTTCAGACTTAATTAATTTGATATTATGCTAAATAATAATACCCAATGTAATGTCTGAATACGTGGAGTAGGATTGGGCATCGCCGCTAGTAGTTTAGGATAGCCGTATATGTTTCTATAGTTGACGGTTATGTAAACAGCCGTATATGTTTATATTGAATTAATTTATTAATTAATATTCAACTTTATTAATTGATATATGATTTATTTATAACAATTTATTAATATGACTGATATTAAATTGTTTACTAATTGCAAGATTATTTATTTAATTATTTATTAATTAATTAATAATTATTTTCCCTTTTGTTGCATGATCAATATATATATATATATATATATACATATGATTGATTGCATTTTATTTATTAATCAAATTCTAATTATATACAAGGGATATCACAGAATCCGACCCTCCTTGGGCATTTTTGCCCAAAATATTGTGATTTTCAACCATCACTAAGAGCAATCTAAGTCTGCCTCAAAGCAAAAAATTCTCAAATTTTAAATCAAAGCTAAATCTGATGGAGTTTGGCCTTATGGGAATTCAAAAAAAAATTTTGAATCAAAATCAAATGCCATAAATTCAAGTCAGCTTTGAATTGGCAGGCATGCCTCCTCAAAACTTGGTTGTCTATATAAGAGAGTTGAATCCAAACTTTGTTTACATCAAAACAAAGCAATAGCCTCTGCTCTTAAGCTGATGAAGGGTACTCCCCTTATTAAAACAAACACACACAACAAAACTGAGAATAACAACGAATTGTAAGGACAAGAAATGGACTTTCTATTATCTCCAATGAAATGGAATTACAATGTTCAGAAATATAACATGCACAGCCACATGGGCATTTTCATTACAATATTCTACAAGCCAGAGCCACCAGATGTATCTTCCAAATACTGCAATTTTAACCGCCCAAGAAGCTTCTAGAAAATTTTTGATAGTCCCAACCAGTGCTAAGAGGGGAGGGGTGAATCAACACCTGTTCAAAACTTTAAAACAAATCTGATGTAGTATACTACAACTGTAAGCATAACAGATTCTAGCATAAAATATAGCATCAAGCAATCAACAATAAGCAACACCAAATTTATCACGTGGAAACCCAAATTGGGAGAAAACCACGGTGTGAGAGAACCTCACAAATTCTGCACTCTTTTGAAGTGCGCCCTGTTAAGAGCCTTCCTTATTAGAGGATTACAAACGCATTTTTAGATGCGATCCAGTTAAGGGATTTGATACAATAAGGCCTATTAGAGCCTGCCTGGTTAGAGGACTTAGAACATCTAAACAGATGTCACCCGGTTAAGGGATTTAGTACAAGGGACCTGTTAAAGTCCACCCAAAATACTGAGATTTCGCTATTGTAATTGTTAGAGAACAATAGAGGGTTTGATCTTTTAATAATGGCTTTGTTGAGCTTGATAAGATCGTTGTTATACTTAACTGAGAAACATCACCGGTCACCGCAGGTATGTTCTCCTCTGCTGTTGTGCTTCTCTGCACACTCTTCTTTCTTCTCCTCTCTCTTCACCTTAGCTTCTTCAGCGTACAGGTTCACTCTTTACTTTGGCAGAATGAGGGCAAACTATATTCTTGTCAAATAGAGGAATATAATGACTTCTTGCCCTATTTTCTTTTTACATGCATGACCTGTTTAAAGATCACCTTCGGATCCATCTCCTAGTGGACTATTAGTTCACTGAGGAACCATCCGATGCATGCTATGCTTTATTTGCTTTATGAAAGAAAATGACAGATGCGTGTCAAAAGCTTTCCTTCACAAGAGATATCTCCATGATTTAATGCCACAGACTTCGGCATTAAAACTTTCAATCACGCCTTGTACCGATCGTCTTGATAACTGAGAGTCTTCCGGATTTAGTGCAGTAAATCCCGGTCAACGAATTAGACAACTGATTGTCAACTATGACTTTCCCCATTTCATCAATGATGATGAATTCTTCTCTTGATAGGTAAAGATCCTTAGGTTGTGCACAGGTAAGAGCTTTGACCTGTCACCTTCCCTTCCTCTAGCTATATCAGTTGCATCCTTTCCTCGGTTCCTATTACCGGTTACTTTGATGACCGGTTGCTCTGATGATTAGCAGTATTAGTAACATATAGAATCTCTTCTTATTTTCACAGTGTCACTAGTTGCCAAACCAGTCTCTCCTCGCACTTGTTGTTGTCAATTGTACCTGTCCTTGCTTCACAGATCCAACACTGGTGTCCTCACTTGTTGTCAGTGTCACCACCTCTTTGCCAATCAATGACAATACTTCTTTTTCCGTGTACCGGTTGCAATCTTACCGGTTATTATCCCTTAATGCCAACATTTTCAACCATAAAGTTTGAGGTCAACCATCCCTAAGATATTATTATTCATTTTATTACATTACAATAGGCTCAAACAACTTTCGGAACTCAAAAAGAAATTTTGAAGGAATTTCATTTTCTTCTATTTTAGGTAGCGCAACTTCCGGAGACCATAACTCATCGCTCGTTGACCCAATTAACTATTTTAACCCCATTTCAGAAATGGTGTGAAATGCTCTACAACGTCTAACTCGTGCAAGCTTCGGTAAGCCAAGGACCATTTCGAAGCCTCTAAAGCCTTCAAAACTAAGTTCAAAGTTTCTGAACCCTGCTGCCAATACCAAAAAATTTCAATATCTTCAAAACTAGACTTCATCCTACAATGAAATTTTACTGGCAGGCTGATATAACCAAAGTGAACCTCTAGGGAAAAAAATAGAGCATTTTGAGCTCAAACGAAAAACTTACTAAAAGTAGTTAATTTCCAAAAATAGCAGCTCTGCACAAGAAACCCCTTATTAAAAATAAACCAAAAAATATTTTTGGGTGATGCAAGATTGCCCTTACACCCAAGATGCTCCTACATCATAAGCAGCGAATTAGGAGGGATTTGGCAGCTTAATTTCTCCATCCTAGGCAGCGAACTATTTAATAGGGCATCAGATCCATGTTGCAAGGTGACAGCAATGACAGACTTAGGCAAATCGCTCTCAGATCTGGGCAGATCGCTCTCAAGATTGGACATGAGAGGGAGAAAGGCTGGTAAAAATCTGAATATGTTGGGAACTAAAAATTAGCTTATTTTACAAATTTAATAGGATTCCTATCACGTTGTAAAAAGTCGAAACTTCAGATCTGTAAGAAGAAAGGGGGGTTTGATCTTAAGATTAGGGAATTTCACCCTACCTCTTTATTATTAATGCAATTTTATTTCAGATCACTTCCATGTTTGCTTATCCTTTCATGAGCTTGAAGCTTTTCCCTTTTCGTTTTGCAAGGTGGATCGTTGATGGAGGAGAGGATTCAAGGCTCCAAGGAGATGCAAGGAGATAGCCCAAGCTTGAGAACTCCAAATGAGGAGATCTAGTACAAATTCAGAAGTCAGGATCAAGATGGAAAAAATCAAAATTTACAAGCAAAGGAATTTCTATCAAATCCAAACCAAGCCCAACTACATGAAGTCCATATTATATACAAACACAATCAAGTTTGATCAAGTTTACAAATGAAAATTCAAGTCGATGCCATGGAGAAGACTCGAAGGAGAAAACAATTTGAAAGAAAATGCCACCTCAATCATCCTCCAAGAGCCAAAAGTTTTGGAAGAGTTAATGAAAGTTAGAAAGTTGGACAATGTTGAGTATCAAGAGATATTTTCTCTTCATCAAGAAGATTGATCAAATTAACAAGATAAGGATGATGAGGTGGCACCAACCTGTCCTATGCAATCAGAAAATTCCAAATTCAAGCACAAGCAATCAAATCATGCCAAGTGTCCTATTTTCTCATTGGTTGAAAAATCATTGTAATTTTCTTATTGGTCCATGATTTGGTGCCCTCTTGTAATTGGTTGTAAATTTGGAAACCCTAATTAGGGTTTGTGGGGTTAAATCTCAGCCCTTGATCTTCAATCGATCTTGGCCCTTCATTGTATTTGAGCAACTATAAAAGGTCAAGGCCTCCTCATTTGTAAGGAGTAGAAGGTTAGAAAGTTAGACAGCAAGTAGTGTAGTTAGAAGCTAGAAAGCTAGTAGTAGATTAGAGTAGGCTAGCTAAGGGAGAGAATTGATCAAATTGTTGCTATGATGCTTTTGAAGTAATGGATATTTCATTGTTGGTTCTTCATGGTGAATTACTTAATATTGCTTTGAAGTGTTGCATGGTTTCCTCAATCTTTCACTTGGATTAGATTTCTTTTCATGTTGAAGTAACTTAGTTAAATGGGAATAATTGTCGATGTTGCTTGCTTGACTCGAACAAATCTGGGCCACTAGCCTCTTGCTAATGGTAAGAGTGCCTTGTGTGGTAAGTCGATGATTGAAAGAACTTAACTTCAATTGATATTCAAATCTTTAGTTTGCATCCATTTGATGGGATTGAAGAGGGGATATTGATTTGAAAACCATTCGAGTGTTCCTTAGAAGTTTGATTTGAATACCGGTCTCGGTGGAGATTTGAATGCCATGGTTCTAGACCTGCATTCTTAAACCTTGTGTCCGAATTTATTGCATACATAGCAATAACCTTTGATGCTTCCCTTGCTTCCACTAGACACACTATTTGATCGTGACCTACATTCAAAGCTCTTGTAATCATACTTATAATAGTTATTGCAGTAACTATTAGTGGTGAAAGGTTTCACCAATGCATTCCTGCAGTCATTAGATTTATGACCCGGTTTGCCACAATGTTTGCAAGAGGGTTTGAAGATTCTTTTACCTTTGTCTCCGGTTGGTTTCTTCTTGTCCTTCTTGCTTTCCTTGACTTTAGAGGACTTGTCGGTTTCCTTTTTGCTTTGACCAATGTACCCAAGTCCTATGGAATCCTTTTGCCTTCTCTGAGCTTTCAGTTGCTCATCCAGCTTCTCAGAACTCTCATTGTACTTTCTGAGTTTCTCATTCCTCTCCTCAAGAGTTTTCAGCTATGCTTTAAGTTTTTCAACTTCAGCAGACATTTCTTTGCATGTCTCATCTTTATCATGCAAGTGTTTAAGCATGATTGCATTCTCCTCAGTTATACCATGCATGTCTACATCCAGTTGCAGTATGAGAGCATCATTCTCTTTTAGGGCATCTTCAACAAGGATTCTTGCTCTCTCAGTAGTCTGTAGTGCTTCTTTGGCACTATTTTTCTCATCTTCAGCTTTTCTGCTTGCTTCGATGAGTTCAGTCATCCTCGGAGCATGACCTTCCTATTCTCTCTTCAAATTCGAGATTTGATCAGTCAAGTTCACGTTCCTCTCCATGAGTTTAGAGACCGCTTCTTCGGCTTCATCAGAACTACTCTGTACAGATAGTTCTTCAATTGTTTCCTAACTTTCACTTAGTTACAAAGCCAGCTCTTTTCTCTTGGCAAGAGATCTTCTCAGTCTATTTTCAAGAGAAGAAATAGTTTCATTTGCTTCTTCCAGCTACTTCTAATACTTGTAACCCTCCATGATCTTTTCTCAAGCGGTTAAGTTTCCTTTTCTTGAGAACTAGGCTGTTATACTAATTGTTAATCCTAATTAGTTACTGAGAGGGGGGGTGAATCAGTAAATTCAATTTTTTGTTATCTTTTTCTGTTTATTATTCCTGTTAATATTGAAAATATAAAGAATGCTTAAACAATCATAGATAGAAATCACATGCATAGGCCAACACAAGATATATACGTGGAAACCCTCGGTTAGAAGGAAAAAACCATGGTGGGACAAAACCCACGAAACTCCACTACTGCAGTAATACTGCTGCCCAGTTAAAGGCTTACAAGCATTGGTTAGAATGCTACCCGGTAAAGGGATTTGAAAGAGATCGGTTAAGATCTTGACCCTATAAGGAGTCGCGTTGTCAAAGGACTTAAAACATTAACAAAGATGTCACCCGGTGAAGGAATTTATACAACAGAACCTGTTAGGGTTCACCCTGATTAAGGGATTTAAATTTGCTTCACACAATAAAAGCAATGATCTTCTTTGACACTTTATCTGTCGATCAGATCATACTTGTTCTCCCCTTGCTCTACTTGGTTGTTGAATCTTTCTTTCACTCTCGGTGACTGTATCCCTTCTCAGAAGACTCTACTCTTTTGTTCTGCTCTCTCTAGCTCTTGATTTTCAACAACAATGCTTCTCATGCATGATGACCTCAAAATGCTCGCAAAAAGAAAAGCTAACTCTAGTTCTTTTGAAAAATGCTCCGCAAAATCCGGATTGGATTATAAAGAACTAACTATTAAAGTTGCAATTTTGAATGCAAACTGGTGTGCAACCTGTTGAGTCATCTGCCTAGTGTGGTGTCCTACTGGACTGGTTGGACAAGCCCGAACCAAAATTAATGTGACAGGTGAAGGTACACTGTTTACCTAGTAAGTCGACCGGTTCACCACAGTTATTCTAAACTTGAGTACTGGTCTGTTTGATGTTTGCCAATGATGACAACTAAGCTTTATGCCAACACAGGTGGTGATGGACAATGCACCAAGTTATGCTAATGCAGGTAGACTTTTAAGGGAGCAGCACCGTGAAATTTTTTGGTCTCCATATATGGCCCATTGCCTTGACCTCATATTGGAGATTATTGGTAAGCTTGAATGGGTGAAAGAATGGGTTGACAGGGCCAAAAACATCTACAAATTTATCTACAATCATACATTGGTCCTTAGCATAATGAGGCAGCACACAAGGCAAAAGGAGTTGGCTCATCCTGGTATAACAAGATTCGCCTCATATTTTATCCCATTAAAAGCCTCGATGTAATCAAAGGCATCTTTGAGGCGCATGTTTGTTGGTGAGGAGTGGAGTTCCTCATCCTCTGCTAAGACAATTGCAAGGATGGATGTGGCAAATTGCATTTTTGATGAGGCAAGTTTTTGGACCCCTTGTGCAGAGATTGTGCAGGTAAATTTATTATAGTTTAATATTTAGTATTTACTTTTTATAATTTTATATGCATATTTTTGTTTTGTTTGCAACTTTGCGATTTTTCTTATTTTCATGCACACTTGTGACTTAACTGTTTCTGTTTAACAATATTTCCAGGACATTGAGCCACAAGGAGTTCTACGAGTTATTGATGGGGAGAAGCCCTCTATGGGCTACATATATGAGGGCATGGATAGGGCCAAGGAGGCCATTAGATCTATATACGGAGGAATCGAGGATAGGTATGGTCCCATTTGGGAGATAATTGATAGGAGATGGCATAACTAGCTTCACAAACCCATCCATCCAACCGCTTATTACCTGATGCAGGAGCATCTCGGGTCCTTGGCAATCCTGTGTCACCAAAAACATGTTTGTGTTTTCCTATGTTGCTCGGTTCCTTCTTTGATCGAGTTGGTTCGGTGTTGCTCAGTTTCCTTTGTTTACCGGGGTTGGTCGGTTATCTCCCTGGCGCTCGGTGATGCTTGTCTGGCGCTCGGTTATCCTTGCTTACCGAGTTGTTTGTTTTAGTTTCCTGTTGAGGCCGACTCTTGCAATTAATTATGGTCGCGGATTTAATGATGGTATCTATCATTGGGAAGCGTGTGGACCTAGATCTAGTCGTTCCTTTCGTTGATGGTGGATCTAAAGGCCGACTTGTTCGGTATCCTCTTGTATATAATGTAATCTTTGGATGTATTTTTAGGGAGGAGTCTAGAGGAGTTAGAAGATAGAAGCTAGAAGATTAGAGATTGTTTCAGATCCTCGCATGTTGGAGGACTTTTGTACTTGAATTGTAATATCTAGCCTAAACCAGGAAGGCCTTACAGCCCGGCATGTATGAATCAATTGAGATAAATATATGAAGTGTTCTGCAAGGTGGATCTGGTTAGGGTGTGCCTTTAACCCCTCTCCCCATCCTCCCTTGCGTCAGGTGGTATCAGAGCGAGGTGAGATTTGGATCTAGGTTTGCGAATCTAGGTTTGAGGGTTCCTTCTTGTCAAACCCTAGTTGATTTGTTGTGGGGTAGCAGATTGCTATCTGGCCTGCAATTGCAGAGGGTTTCAAGATGGTTCGTGGGAGGCGAGATGCGGATCCAGGATTGGCAAACATGTTGAGACAACTTGCTGCTAGATTAGAAGCTATTGAAACAGCCCAGAGAAGAGGAAGACATCTTGAAGATGTTAGTGATGATGAAATTGAGGAAGAACAAGGTGATGTAGAACCTGCACCGGCGATGGATCAAGGTGAGGAAAGATTGTTGAAGGCTTTGACAAATCTGAAGTCTACACCACACTTTAATCCTCCTAAGTGTTGATGTGAGTTTTGTTCCACTTACACAACATGCAGGACTAAACACTCAATGTTTCGAGAAACATAGAACATCAAATCCTCTCTTGAATAAAGTCATCTCCCATGCTAAGCTTTGCAATGAAGATCGTGAAATGACTCCAAGGTTCTTTATACTTGTGGATATCTAACTCAGTTGAAATGATGTGATTTGCTGGTTAATCACGTAGGCAAGCTTACATAATTTATTCAAAGGTGTCAACTTACTTGCACTGCTAAAGATTTGGCTTTGCAATATATGATAAAGTATATCTGTGATTTATATCACTTCAAACTTTGCTCTTCAAACTTCTACTATCTAGACTACTTCTATTTCTAACTATGGATGGGAAAATTAATGGATGGACTAGGATTCCTACCAAAGGGAGGCTTGCCTGCGACTTCAACTCCACCTAGTGCAAAGCTTCAAAGGATCTCAAAATGGTTTTCATATCAACACCTTCCCCTCAATCCAACTTGGAGTACAAATTAAGGATCTAATGCCAATTGAACTCGAGCACAATTACTAGATTACCACACAGGACACCCTTGCATCTACAAGGGGCTAGTGGCCTAGTTTTATAGAATCCAATCAAACATCCACCAACATCACCACACAATCTATCTATTTTTTAACTTTGAAATAAAATCCTATTCTAATCATGGAAGTAGAAACCATGCAATAACACCAAGTGTTCCAACTCAATCGCCATGTAAAACACAACAATGATAAGAAGAACGATAAAGGCATTACTTAAGCAACAATTTTCTTCAATTTTCCAATGTTTACAAATGAGAGCAGAAGGCCTTATATAGAGGCTTCAAGTACAAAGAGTGGCCAAGATTAAGAGGCAAAAATCTTAAATCAAGGACCAAGATTAAGAGGCAAAAGCCTTAATTAGGGTTTCATAGCCACCTACTACAAATATTTAATGTCCACCCAATTACAATTAAGCACCACCATGTGGGCCAATAGGAAAATTACATTGTCATTATGGGCCAATAAGAAAATTCGAATCCACCACAACTGGATAAGGATCTATGACATGTGGATCAATGAGAAGAGAGCACATGTAGAAGAAATCACCATCCAATAGGAAAATTTAAAATAATATGCACCAATGAAAAGATAGGACATGTGGGCCCATGCCACTTGGCGCCAAATGGGCCAACCAAAATGAAGCATTCATTAATCAACCAATCAATATCCTTGAGATTTTGTGGGCCTACACCATGTCATCGTCTTGGGAATCGTGTGCCTCATCCTCATTCTCCTTCTCACATTCATCTAGACACCATTTCATCGATCATCTTCGTGGGGACACTTGGCAAGCATCCAAGCCTATATTCATAATAGCTTACATCTCTTGTATGAGTAGAACATAACTTCTTCCACTCGACTGCATTATATAAGACCATGAAGCTCCTAAGATGAGCCGCTGCCTCTAATTGCCCATACTCTAGTGAATTTCCACCTCCAAAGCAAATTTCGTTCATCCTGTCTTGAATACCTTCCACAGTCAGCCTCTGAGTACCATCAGTCTTTTGGCACAGCATAGCTCCTACACAGTTAAGCATCTCATTTTTTATCTTCAAAAGGGCATCCCTTGTAACTGCGCAACGAGGCTCGAGTTGCCTAAGTGTATCATACCTATGGGTAGCCGTCTGATGCCAAGCGATAGAATCAAATTCCTGTTCCTTTCCAACTACTCAATCCTTTATCAATGTATGCAATGGGACTTCCATTAATATCAATAAGTGAGGGAGAACCTCTTCCATTCTGAATGAATAATCTTTGCTTTGTCTCAGCATCTTCTCAGCTCGCTCGTGGAGGGAGAACACAATGTCAAATGTCTTAACGAACCGCTCAAGGAATATGCTCGCCTCTTCGTTTACCGATGCCACCCATCTCCTAGCTTCCTGTCCCATTAGTCCAACTCCTTCTAACCCTTCCATAGATGCACTGGAACTAGGCCTGGGAGGAATGAAATTCGGATCAGCTTGCCATATTGGATTCATAATTTGCCGAAGACGCTCCTTCAAACTTAATACTTCAGCCTTGTACTTCTTCTTTTTGGCCACTTCCTTATGTATCCTTTCATCGAGGGCTTGAATGGATCCATGTGCCTCTTCAACCTCTTGTTTCTTTGTTGCTCGTCCCAGTTCATATTCTTCTATGTCATAATCTTCAAGCTCGACCTCTCCTCTTACCCTGTCCATCTTTGGGATTGCTACTTGTGCAACGCGATGTCCTGAGGCGTCCCTCATGATTTGGTAGAACTTTTTTGCCGGTGCCTTGCCTTTGTCTTCCTCATCCTTCTCGATCAGTTCCTCTGCACTTTCCACGGGTTGATGAGCTGGATCTATTTTCATCATTCTACTTCGTAGCCAAGCGGGTGCCGTGACCAAACCAAGCTCATCCTCGACTCCCTCATCCTCTTGGTTTCATGCTAGAGCCTCTTGTTCAACTTCTAAGTTCTTCTCGGCCTCTGGTGATTGGTCCATATTCTCTTGAGATAACGACTCAATATTAACAATCTCGTTTTCCTCCTTTTGTTGTTCTATATTCCGTGGAGGGGGTGAGTCAACCTCGTGCTCATTAGGATCCAGCGGGACGTAACTAGAACTTTTACTTGCTATTGATTCATTGGTTGTTTGAACAGGTGTCCTTTCTACTATCATCGGTCGTGATGTTACACCCTGGATTGGTTGCTTCTGTTTCTTTTGCTGTGGGTCTTGACTTTTAACTTCCTTTCTTTTCTTATCTCTTTCCTGTGGGAACTTGTTGCCATCTCGCTCACCGTGCTAACTCTCGAAACCATTACTCTTTTCTGGTGGTGGTGGTCCAGATGATTCCTGCTCAGGCTCCACTATGTCCTTCATGAGTTCATAAGTTAAGGGGAGCCTCAATGACTATAGGCAAGCCTCTTGTTCTCGAAACCACCTCATCGTGAAGGTCCTCACGGTCATCATAAGTGCATCCAATCCTTCCTCGCTTTTATTGTTCCAATCGATAGATGGGATACCTTCTTTCTTTGATTTCTCATAATCGGGGTGAAGATACCACATATCATCTTCAACCTGGTCTGGAATCTGCATCCACTTGGTTGCCCTTATTAGCTCAACTGACATTTTGGAAAATGCCCGTCTCTTTATTTCAATATCACTAGCATTGGCCCAATGATCTTCAATGTGTGCTATATGTCTGTATTGGGCCCCGTATGCCCTCCTGATTTGACGGAGTGGATCAAAATGTGCTCTTCCAAGATACAACCTTAGAGGATAAAACTCAAGTTCACTTTCAGCTGCCTTAGCCACCTCAAGAGTCGGACAACTTTCACCTCCGATGCTTAATGGAAACACAACTCCCTGTTTTTGTTTATGCTTTTGGATCCTGTTGTATGCCAACAACTGTCTCGCCACCTCCATCAACACTAGCTTATCTGTTGGAAACCGAGGAAGCTTCTTTGGGCACATCGCATTCCCTATGATTCTGATATAAGTGAACTTAGGAAATTGAATGAACCATGACCCATACATCTTTACTAGGTCTTCTGCTTCTTTGGATAATCTTCTAAGCGGATTTTTCTGTAACACCCTCACATTACGCATAACCAAAGTATCATTGGCCATCTGAAAGTCGTCTTTATTACGAAGATGAAGTTGAGGGTAACAATCGTAGACCATGAATTCCCCCTTTTGACTCCCGACTCTCCCTAGGCATTGCGAATCCATGCCATCATATAGATCAAATAAGAAGTCATGCGAAAGGACTTGGTGTGCATTACGGTTCTCAACTATTCGTCTATGTTATTGCTAATCATCCACGCCCAATCGAACATTTCACTACCATTAAGGATAACATCAATGAAGTAACACATCCAAGTATCGAAAAGTGCCGCCTGAGGACTTCCCATAACTCAATTCAGCATCAGTATCAAATCTCCCACATCCTCTTTGAAATCAGCCCTCATCAACTTGGATAACTGAGCACGAGTCCTCTTAGGTCCAGCTGACCACTCTTTATTAATTAAGCCCACATAATGACTTGTTCTGGCCTCATACTCTTTCATGGCATCCATCTTCGTCTTCCGAATATCAACCTTTGTTCTGGGATGTTGAAAGCATCGCTGATTGCATCCTCCACAAGAGTAATGGCTATTTGTCCTTTGGGCATGATGACCTCTCTTGTTGCCGGGTTGTAATTCTTCGCTACTTCCAACACCAGCTCAGTCCATTGATGCGTGGGTGGAAAAATAGCAGCCTGTATGATACCGTTTCTGAACATCTTCTTAATTTCCTTTGATTGATTGCTACCATATAATCTGTTTCTTATTGCATCGATACTGAATGGTCCGAGATTGGTATCTCCTACGTTAGCCCATGTTGAAGTAAAGCTGGACTCAGGAATCATAGGTTGCATTTCGTACTTAAACTGAGCTGCCCTTTGTGCCCTGCTGTTCTCTGCCACTCTGCTTCCTTTTCCTTTAGGTACAGGCTCATCTTCCATAGTGTCGTGTGCTGGCATGTCTCCTGCCTCTCTATATCGTGGTCCCGACCTTGGAAAATTGGTGGTTCCCTCCATGTATAATTCCCTGTCACTTTACAAATGAGGGAATCGAAAGTTCAAGTCAAACTTTTGCCCTGAATGCTAAAAATACTGCTCTGAAAGTGATGTTTGATGATGTCAAAGATGAAACCGGAGGTACTTGGCTGGCCCTGGATGTCCTCAAATGACTGTCTGGAAACAAAGTGAAGGACGCCACAATCTGCCCATGTAAGTTCAGAACCTTATTAGATGCCTGCTATTGCAAATAGGAAACGATTTCCTGGAAAAGCCTGCCTGCACTGTTCCTAGAAGACTGCTCACTGCTATGGTCTTTCAATGAACCTCGCTACACAAGTGATGGAACCTTGCCATGCTGTTCCAGATCCACTAATCTTGAAGGTCTACAATGTAAAAAAGAAGATGCTACTGCTAAAACAAAATCGCAGGTGCAGAGGAGAGTAATGAAGGTTTGAATTGTGGTTGAAAGTGGATGCCCTATCCCAAATTTATCGGCGCCACTGAAGTCTGGAACAAGGCCGACCAGGCCAAAAGAAATTGAATTTCAAAATTAAATGCTTGCCAAAAGAGGGCTGACCTAGCCACATAAAAAAAAATTCGCCAAAAATGACTATAAAATAGAGGGCCAACCTTGTTGTTTGATCAAATTTGGGGCGAAACAGTCCTATTTAGGGCGATTTTGTGGTCCAAGGATTTCGATTTTCAATGTCTCCCAAACCTGCGCCTCACATAGGGCAAGTCCCAATTAAATTAGGTCTGGTCCTAATGATTTACGCCCAGATATAGGGCAGGCCAACTGATTTTGAACTCGCATCTGCCCAGATTTGTATTAAATTTAGGGCCAGACTAGCCACACGCCCCATAAGATCAGAGTTCAATTTGTTTCCCAAGGTCTCATGTTTGGTAATTAGGGCCGGATCTAATACCTAAGGCCACACGCTGTCTAATAGGCCCTAATTTAATTGTTATCCAGATCTACCCTGGCCTTAGGGCTCTTATTGATCACACGTTACATATATAGGGAAGGGCCCAATTTAATTAAGATCGATTCTTGGGCCAGATTTAATGCCCTAGCGCCCAGTTCTGCACTAATTAATGGCCTCCCTAAGCTCACACGTCATGATTTGTTCTTCATTTAAAGCCTCCATGGCATGCGCCTCATATAGGGCTGTCCAAGTTTAACTTTTAGCTTGAATAGGTCCAATGTAACATGAATTAAAGGGTGCCTAAACTCCCCAATGCAGCACGCCTTGGATCTAGGGCCAAATTAAATTTTCTATGCCTAGATTTGAATTTAATGAGAGGTTGTTTAATATAGGCCTGGCCCAATGCAAATCGCCCTATAAAAAGAGTCTTAAGGCCATTTCATTCTATCTTGCATTGTCTAACAGGTCTGATTCGATCCTCGGGTGTTATCGCTGTCATGAGGAATCAAAAATAAATTCGCATCTTATGATCAGATCAACGAAATTAAAAGGGGGCAGCAATAAATATAATCATTGTCTTTTCAGAACTGGGCTACACGCTGTCTCGGGTATGGGTTTAGAGGGCCTAAACAAGTTAGATTTTGGTCTGAAGTAAAATCCAGGCCCTGGCATCATGTATAGGGCTGGATGCTTGCACATTTATAATGAACTTCAAGGCACATCTGCCCAGATTTTCGGAAATTCAAGCTTGGGGTTGCAACTCCAATGTATGGGATGAGATGGAATCCCCCTCACCAGCTCCGAGATGAGACATGAAATACATGGTTAGTGAAAGGAAGCCCAGCTTGGAGTTGAGACAACAAATTTGGTGTGCGAAAGAAAAGACCAGCCTCGAGATGAGCAACAAATAGATGAAGTTAAAACGTGTTCAGCTCGGAGATGAACAACAAATAGACGGAGCTAAAATGTGTTTAGCTCGGAGATGAACAACAAATAGACGGAGCTAAAATGTGTTCAGCTCAGAGATGAACAAATTTTCTTGAACTGAGAAACAAATCCCATCTCCAAAATACTTCATAATTTGCCAATTTACCTCGTCTTCCATCCATTCTCATCCCCCAACTTCGCCCCATCTCCCGGATTAGAATCAAATCAATACCATCTCAACCCCTAGGCAATTTTACCAGTGCTACTTCCTCACCTCAATACTTAGCCAATTTTCAACCAGTGTTTGCAACAGCTAGACGGCAAAAAAAAGGGGGTCCCCATCTGCAATGGGGTGGTGTTGTGAAAACCTCACAACACTGAGTATAGTGGAAAATTGGATTCTGATGAATTGGTGGACTGGATCATCGAGATGGAGAAGTACTTTGAATATGAAAATGTACCTGAGGAAAAGAAGGTGAAAATTGCAAGCACAATGTTGAAAAGTCATGCATCCTTGTGGTGGGAACATTTGCAGTTGGACAGAAAGAGGAAAGGCAAAGACAAAATTAAGGTATCGAACAAAATGGTGAATAAATTGAAAGGAAAGTTTTTACCTTGTGATTATCAGATTAACCTAGTTGGGTGAATGCAAAGTCTAAGGCAGAAAGATAGCTCGGCAAAAGAATATACTGAGGAATTCTATAGATTAGATATCAGATCTGGACATGATGAAAATAATGTGGAAAGAATTGCTAGATACCTGAATGGTTTGAGAGTTTCCATCCAAGAAGAAATCAGTTTGGTCAAATTGGAGAACATTGAAGAAGCTTATCAATTTGCATTGAAAGCTGAGGAGAAATTGAACAAGAGACATGAGCAAAGACAAAGAGGTAGATGTGGTAGATTCCCTAGACGAAGAGGTAGATCTTATGGTGAAAACAGTAGATCTGAACCAGATAAAGGAAAAACCGAGTGGAAAGGTGAAAGATCATCTAGAGGCAGAGGCAGTAACTACCGAGTTGGTTATAACAGAGGTGGTTTCCGAGGAACTTATTACAATTGTGGAGAAGGACATAGATCATTTGAGTGTACACATGCAAGTAAGAAGGTCGGTAGCAGTAGAAATGCTTTGGTGCAAGAAGAGTCACTGAATGAACCTGAAAAGGAAAAGAACTTGATGGTAAGGAGAGCACTTTGGAGTGAAAGTAATAAGGAGGATCCGGTAAGGAAAAGTTTGTTCAAGACCAGATGTAGAGTTTCTGATGAAGTTTGGAAGGTAATCATTGACAGTGGTAGTTCGGAGAACTTGACATCTGAGAAAATGGTTACGAAGTTGCAGTTGAAAAGGTTGGAACATCCGAAGCCCTATCAGATTTCATGGATCAAAGATGAGCATACTCTTGGTAAGTGAACAATGTTACGTGAATTTGAAAATTGGAAAGTACAATAATAAGGTGTTATGTGATATCATGCATATGGATTGTTGTCATATTTTGTTGGGTAGACCTTGGCAATATGATAGACATGCTATATATGATGGGAGATTGCATAAATACACTATTTGGGCTGATGGAAGAAGACAAATCTTGTTACCTTTGATTGAAGAATCTGGTAGTAATGTTTGCACATCTATGAAAGTTTGCTTGATGGAAGGAAGAAAGTTTGTTAAGGATTTGAAGAAGAATGATGTATGTTTTGCTGTAATTCCTAACAAACCGAGTAAGAAAACAAAGGATAGTATCCCTGAGGAGATTGATAAGTTACTCACCGAGTACAGTGAGATCATTTATGATAATGTAACTGATGGTTTGCCACTGAAGAGAAGCATTGATCATTGCATGGATCTAATCCCTAGAGCTAGTTTACCGAATAAGGCACCACATCGGTTGACACCTACCGAGAATCAGGAATTGAACCGATAGATTCAAGAATTGTTGCAGAAAGGTTTAATCCGAGAAAGTTTGAGTCCTTGTGCAGTACCTACTGTATTGGCACCTAAGAGGAATGGAGAATGGCGAATGTGTACGGATTCTAGATTAATCAACAAGATCACAGTGAAATATAGGTTTCCTATATCGAGAATGGATAACATAATGGACAGTTTGATTGGAGCAAAGTATTTTACCAAAATTAATTTGAAAACTGGGTATCATCAGATCCGAATCAGAGAAGGTGATGAGTGGAAGACTTCTTTTAAGACAAAAGAAGGTTTGTATGAGTGGTTGGTTATGCCTTTTGGTTTAACTAATGCACCGAGTACTTTTATGAGGTTGATGAATGAAGTTTTGAAGAAATTGTTAGGTAAATTTGTGATTCTATACCTTGATGATATTCTGATATTTAGTAAGACCAAAGAAGAACATTTGTTGCATGTTAAACAAGTATTGCAGAGATTGAAAGAAGAAAAGTTGTTGATAAATCTTAAAAAGTGTTTATTCATGAAAGAAGAGATTGTGTATTAGGGATTTGTGATTTCAGCCGATGGTTTGAAAATGGATCCTGAAAAGGTTGAAGCTATTTTGAATTGGCATACACCTAAGAATGCTAGTGAGGTAAGATCATTTCATGGTTTGGCAAGTTTTTACCGAAAGTTCATTAGGAATTTCAGTTCAATTTGTAATGCTATGATTGAGACTATGAGAGGAGATAAAAGAGAATTCAAGTGGACACATGGAGCTGATAAATGTTTTGAGACTTTGAAACAGAAGGTTGCGGAATTGCCTGTTTTGGCATTGCCTAATTTCAATAAGGTATTTCGCGTGGAATGTGATGCAACTGGAAGTACAATAGGAGCTATGTTGAGTCAAGAAGGTAAACCTATTCCTTTCTTTAGTGAAAAGTTGAATGATGCCAAAAGGAAATGCTCTGTGTATGATCAAGAATTCTATGCTATTGTTCAAGCACTGAAGAAATGGAGACATTATTTGATACGGAGTGAATTTGTATTTTATACCGATCATAAAGCTTTACAGTATTTGGGTAGTCAAAATAAGTTGAATCAGAGACATATGAAATGGGTTGAATATTTGCAGAGTTATACATTTGTGATAAAGCATAAGAGTGGAGTCACTAACCGAGTTGCCGATGCATTGAGTAGAAGAAGATCTTTGATGACCGAGATGAAAATTGAAGTTCTTGGATTTGATAAAATGAGAGATTCTTATGAATTTGATCCTGATTTTTCTAAGCCGTGGAGAAAGTGCAGAGCACCTATTCAAGATCAACCACGTACTAAATGGGAAGAATATTTCATCCAAGAAGGTATGTTGTTTAAAGGTGTTCAGTTGTGTATACCGAGAGGATCAATGAGAACTAGTTTGATAAAGGAGAAACATGGTAGTGGTTTGGCTGGACACTTTGGTGTTGACAAAACATTGAATTTGTTTAAAGAGAAATGCTTTTGGCCACAGTTGTATAAACATATTCAGAAATTTATGAAAAGTTGTGGAATTTGTCAAGTTGCAAAAGCCGTAAGTCAAAATATTGGATTGTATACACCGATTTCTGTTCCTTAGAAACCTTGAATTGATATCAGTATGGATTTTGTTCTTGGCTTACCGAAGACAGTAAGAGGTAATGATTGTATATTTGTTGTTGTGGATAGATTTTCTAAAATGACATATTTTATACCTTGTAGAAAGACATCATATGCAATACATATAGCAGATCTTTTCTTTAAGGAAATTGTCAGATTGCATGGATTACCGAATAGTATTATCTCTGACCAAGACAGTAAATTTGTTGGATACTTTTGGAAGACCCTTTCGAGAAAGTTTGGCACCAAGTTGAAATATAGTTCTACATTTCACCCACAAACCGATGGACAGACCAAAGTTGTGAATAGAAGTTTGGGTAATCTTTTGAGATGTTTAGCTGGAGACACACCGAGTAATTGGGATTTTGTGTTGGCACAAGCAGAGTTTGCATACAATAATTCAGTGAATAGGAGTACTGGAAAAACACCTTTTGAGATTGTAAATGGCATACAACTGAGAGGTATATCAGATTTGAGGGATATTGATGATGAAAGAAAGAGAAGTGTTGAAGGAGTAAAAGTTTGTTGAGTACATGAAGACATTGCATGAAGATGTCAAACATAAGCTGGAGAAAAGAAATTAGAAATACAAAGATAGAGCTGATAGATCAACAAGACATAAGACTTTTGATGTTGGTGATGAAGTAATGGTTCATTTGAAGAAAGGCAGATTTCCTGTTGGAACATATGGGAAGCTGAAAATGAAGAAGTTTGGTCCTTGCAAGATTTTGAAGAAATTTGACAGTGGAAATGCTTATGAGATTGAGTTACCTAATAACATGAATATATCACCTATATTCAACATTGCTGATTTGTATGAGTATCATGAGTTCGATGAAGAGATGACAATACCGAATGATTATCCTAAGAAATAGATAGAAGAAGTTGAGCAGATTTTGGAGCAAAGAATTGGCAGAAGTACAAGAGGAAAACAGTATATGGAATATCTGGTAAAGTGGAAGAATAGACCGATTGAAGATAGTTCATGGATTTCACAATCTGAGTTGGATTCAGCTCAGATCGTACCTGCTTCATGATTCGGAGAATCATTTTCAAACAACCACAGGTGTCTGATGCAGGAGCATCTCGGGTCCTTAGCAATACTGTGTCAGCAAAAACATATTTGTGTTTTCCTGTGTTGCTCGGTTCCTTCTTTGACCGAGTTGGTTCAGTGTTGCTCGGTTTCCTTTGTTTACCAAGATTGGTCGATTATCTCCCTGGCGCTCAGTGATGCTTGTCTGGTGCTCGGTTATCCTTGCTTACCGAGTTGTTTGTTTTAGTTTCCTGTTGAGGCCGACTCTTGCAATTAATTATGGTCACAGATTTAATGATGGTATCTATCATTGGGAAGCGTGTGGACCTAGATCTGTCGTTCCTTCTGTTGATGGTGAATCTAAAGGCCGACTTGTTCGGTATCCTCTTGTATATAATGTAATCTTTGGATGTAGTTTTAGGGAGGAGTCTGGAGGAGTTAGAAGATAGAAGCTAGAAGCTAGAAGATTAGAGATTTTTTCAGATCCTCGCATGTTGGAGGACTTTTGTACTTGAATTGTAATATCTGGCCTAAACCGGGAAGGCCTTACAGCCCAACATGTATGAGTCAATTGAGATAAATATATGAAGTGTTCTGCATTCTCTCTCTCACTGGGTGTTTGTTACTTCCGCGTGTGATCTCTGCAAGGTGGATCTGGTTATGGTGTGCCTTTGGCCCCTCTCCCCATCCTCCCTTGCGTCATTACCTCAATCCAACATTTGATTTCTGCACTGATTTCAACGCAGATGAGGAGGTTCTTAGTGGGCTATATTCAGTGGTACAGTGGATGTCTACCGATACTATAGCTACACTACACAAGATGGATGCATTTGATAATGCAACAGGGGCGATTTTCAGAACCCAAATATGCAAAGACGCTTGGATAGAATTGCAGTCAGGTTGAAATACATGTTAAGGGCTTAACTTTATGCACTTTGATTTTATAATCTAGCTTTAAAGTTGGAAATGAGATTGATCTTTTTTTTCCTTTCCTAATTTTAGATAGATGGTGACAAATGTTTGGGCTTGGGGCCCCAAACCTTCAAAAAATTGTCATCCGCATATTGAGCTAGCCATGCAGTGCTTCGAGTTGTGGGCACAAATGGAGTATGTTCCAGCACATTCACTCGAAGAGATGTAATAGACTGTCTATGGAGAGGTTGAACGATCTAGTCTTTGTTCATTACAACCTTCATCTGTGAACCAGACAGATTTTGGATAGTGACTCCACCCTGATCACGCTAGAGGAGGTCAATCTAGAGTCTGAGTGGCTCACTGAGTCTACCGATCTTGTTTTTATGGATGAGGACCATGAGTGGGTTGACCAGGAAGATAGAGAGGTTGAGGTTGTGGCCATGGAAGAGGAGGATAAAGCACAATCAAGCACAACTGATATTGGTCAAAGTGGCACCTCACAGGCACAGACTATGGTTGTTCAGTCATTGAAGACCTACCTTAGACACCTTTGTAGGAGGGATACAAGCTAATCTAAGGCTGAGGCTGAGTCAAAGCCAGAGCCATAGACTTGTTTTTTTTTACACATGTTTGGAACATTTCATGTCATGGATTTCATGGATTTTATATACATTTGACAATATTTATAATTCTATATATCTATGTTTTCTATTTCCTTCAGCTACAATTTATGTTTGTACTTGTGTGATCAATGTATGTTTATGTATGTGATCAAATTAGCTTCTATTTGATGATGTTATTGTGTCTTTAAGCTTTATTCAATAATGGGTGCATGAAACAAGTTTTAAATCCTTAAAAAAATGAAATTTCAAGGAGTTTTTCCTTTTGTTGAGTCATTGGTGAGTCACGAGTCAAGTCAATCTTGTCAAGTCCAAGTCGAGTCCAAGTCTGGAAACTTTGGTTTGGGTTAGTAAGGGGAGTACCCTTCATCAAAATTTGTCATGACCCCTTCATGATCAGTAATAATGATTATAAGATTAAAATATATATACATAAATTAATTAAATAGAAATAATGTAATGCAATCTTAATATAATAAAATATTATTAAAGTAATAATTAATATAGTTATAATATAAATAATGATATAACTATAATAATATAGTTATAATATAAATGAAATAATAATATCTTCTTAATATAACAATGTAATATAATTATAATATAAATAATAATAAATAAATAACATTTAAACATTTCCTAGTCGACTTAATACTTAGTTGACGACAGGGCAGATGGAGGACCGCGGTTCCCGTAATACCGTCACCAGAAATAGACAACAATGATGATTGGGGAGCATTGTAGTAGCAATTACGTATGACGGTAAGCAAATATGACGGTGAATGTAAAACCGCAATGCTTAAAGAAATGAAACCATGCGTAGAAATTAGATGGAAGAGCCGACCAGTTGCTCTAAGAATAGAATCATTACCAGCATCCATTTTAGCCGTGTGAGCTCTATTAAAACAATACAACTACAAAAGCAATATCGTTGACAACTCGACATCATTATCATCTAATGGGTATATTTACGGTGCGCTAATTAAGTTACCCACAGTCATGAAGAATACCGATAATAGAAAATAATATAAGATCAATCAAACATTTCATATCACCCCTACGGGTAGTAACAAGTACTTAGCCGCCACGTTAGGTGGTGATATCGATTAGGATATGAATCATCAACTAATCGGTGATAAGTCCATCAACAATTAAGGCTATAATAATAACGGGCCTGCTAATATTACCATATGATTTATTTAAAAGCACGAGAGCTATTATATCGATAGAGTTGTTTGAAATCCATAACTGTGATTACAAATTGACTAATTGGTATAACTGGTCATAGGGAAGACAACGGACATGTCTTTTGGAGACAACCCATCTTATGGTAAGATATAAAGAAGCATTAGATATCATTTCATTAGACATGGATCATTGCCTTTACAAAAACTTGTTCTATTGGAGAGATTTACCTCTTGGCAAAGTCGAAGGCATATAACCTTTTGATTAGACCAAACTGATTATTGTATAAACAATTCAACATATTAGGTGTAGCAACCAAACTGCTAACCCATCCTATATCAATAAAGGATCATCCCTTGAGCACCACAAATGATAAATCAATATTAATAGTATATTCTATATCAAACGACTATCCATCTAATATCAAATGCTTCCATACTCGTACATATTTGAAACAGCAATTCTTATCTTGTATAGCATCTCTACTTAAATTGCAATCATTTGATGAAGGAGGAATTAGATAATTGACCCGGATTTTCCCATATAGCGACTAAGGGTTCATTACAAAATTCCTTAGCAAATCTTTGCTTTACCAAATGACACAACTACACAAATATGATGCAATCCCCAAAAGGTAACAAAGGATGACCTTCATGAGCCCTAAACAATGTCTTGGGAATATCTTCTTCTTAAATCCGAATTTGGTGCTAGCCTGATCTAAGATCTAACTTTGTAAAAAAGTTAGCTCCATTCAATTCAACCAATAAACCATTAATGACTAGAAAAGGAAACATATCTTTGATTGTGTACATGTTGAGCATTCTATAGTCGAGGCACATATGCCATGTATCATCCTTTTTACGCACCATTACAACAGGTGAGGAGTACATGCTTTGGTTGTGTCGTATAATTCCTACCTCTAACATATCTTGAACAGTCTTTTCAATTTCACTCATTTGTACATATGGGTATCTATAAGGCCAAATGTTGGGTGATTAGCTTCTAGGCACTAGTTGTTGTTAAAGACATGTAGCTTTAGTCGGATTATTGTAACCAGTTTAATCATATCTATAAGCAGCTTATCGGCCTTGAACATTTGATTTCAGATCTGATTATGTGTAATAATACTCTATTATGATTATGGTTAGCATAATATAATATTATTAATTCCTATTGTATATGATTAATTATCAGTGGAATAATCATCACCAATTAAATATATATATAATCATTTATGTTGTCATTATTAATAATCATATTGTTATTGTTGAGTATACCGATAATTCATATCGATATAATTGTTGTAGCGGATATAGAAAATCGTTTATGTTTAACTTGTTAATGATATCGCTAAGACTTAGTAATCGAACGACATTGTTAATGGTAACAATAGACATATCAATAACAGACATATCTCATGTAGAGACATGTCTCGACATGAAATCATATGGTTTCACATAGAGCCATGTCTCTACGTGAGACATGACTCTTCGTTGTCATATATATATGAAGTCATTCCAAATACTTTGTAATGTACAAAAATCATTAGTGCAGAACAAAATTAGTATCGAGTAGATCGATTAACCTATGTCAACGATATTGAACTACAATAGACAGATATTAATAAACACATCTCAGTGATATTATTGTGAAGTACAAACAACCATATTTACATATTATCGAACTGTGTAGAGTTCGATTTTGTTGATTATACACTCCTGCATAACAGATAAAATGAAATCAAAATTACCTATCATCTAAATCTAATCAAAATTGACATGGTATCAGAGCCAGCATAAGGAAGATCTGATCAGATTTATAAGCAAAGATCATCTAACTGCCATTAAATTTTCTAGAATTCTTTATATTCAGCAAAATCGTGAATGGTGTTAGATTTGAGGACTGACTTGAAGGAGCTTCAAATTTTCTATCTTGGAAATTCAGGATTATGCTTTCCCTAAGAGAACATGATTTAGATTCATTCACAGAGAAGGCAATACCTGTACCTGATGAAGACAGTGAGAAACTTCTGTGGATGAAAAACAACAATAAAGTCATGAAGATGTTGGTGGATGCAGTCAAAGATCACATAGTTCCCATTATCTCCAAATTAGATACAGTCTATCGCATGTTCACAACATTAGAAAGTATGTATAGAATAAATAACACAAGCAGTTCTGCACTAAAGCAACGACTCCACCACATGAAAATGAACAAAGAAGAATCCATCACATCTTACCTCATGAGGATAACAGAATTAAGAGATCAGCTATCCACCATTGGTCACACAATTGATAGCAAGGAGTTAACGATGTTGGCTCTCAATGGACTCCCAACATCTTGGGAAGCATTCATTCAAGGGATAAGTGCTCGATCTAAACTTCCTAAGTTTGATTGTCTAAAAATTGATTGCATTCAAGAAGAGTCAAGGCTAGTCACAAGAGGGATTGGTCCAAACTCCACAAATGAAGATATACAAGTTTTAAACTCTCATTCTCACAAGAAGGGCAAGAGAGGAAACTTCAAGAGGAAGAAAGGCAAAGATTCAAATGGAAAACGCTCATCCAAGATAAGGAGGGACATGTCTAAAGTACAATGTTTTAGATGTGACAAATATGGTCACCATGCAATGAAATGTCTGAATAGGCCTAAACCACAAGCCTCTATTGCTGAAGTTAGTAAGGCAGGCTCGGAAAAGGACTCAGACGGACTTGTATTTTATTCAGCCCTATCCAGTCATGTGTTAACCATCCTTAACACTTGGGTAATTGATAGTGGGGCATCTCGTCACATCACAAGATTTGGATAACACCTAGATAGCTTGGTGGAAAATTCAGATTAGGAAGTTACCAGTGGAGATGATTCTAACTATCCTGTGAAACGAGTCAAAACTTGTACCTTACACTTAAAATCAGACATCTCCATCAATTAACAGGTGCATTATTTGTACCAAGAATCAAGAGAAACTTAGTCTCCATATCAGCCCTTGAAGACAAAGGATACCGAATTACCTCCATGGATGGCAAAGTCCTAGCATGGCCCAAGAATTCAAATATCAAGAAAGCTCACACCATAGGAGTTTGGCACGGATGTTTATATAAACTATGCACTTCTCCTTCACAAGCCCTAATTCACGAATCTTCAAATACATGTGACATTTGGCATAGAAGAATAGGGCATTTACGTTTTCGTGCTTTACCTTTAATAGAGAAAATGGTGATAGGTTTACCTAAACTTAAACAAGAACATGAAGGAACTTGCAAAGGATGTGCCTTGGGAAAGAACACTAAAGGCACCTTCCATAATAGTGAAAGTAGATCTAAACATGTGTTAGAACTTATTCATTCAGATTTATGTGGGCCTATGACTATAACTTCTTTAGCAGGGTTCTTGTACTATGTTATTTTTATAGATGATTATTCTAGGAAAACTTGGATATATTTTTTGAAATGTAAAGAGTTTGAAGAAGTCCTTATGAAGTTTAAGGATTTCAAAGCTCTAGCAAAAAATATGTCTAGGAAAAGAATCAAAACCTTAAGATCAAATAATGGAGGACAAGATACCTCTGACAACTTCAAAAACTTTTGTAATAATGTTGAAATTAAGAGGAAGCTTAGTGTTCCTTATATCCCCCAACAAAATGGGGTGGCAGAAAGGAAAAATAGGACCACTGTAGAAGCAACCAAAGCCATCATGCATGATCAAAACCTTCATACCTCTTTTTGGGCTGAAGCCTCTAGAACTGCAATCTATATCCAAAACAGATGTCCTCACTCCAATTTGGAAAACAAAACTCCTGAAGAAGCGTTTTCAGGGATAAAACCTGATATAGGCCACTTAAGAATCTTTGGTTGTCTTGTTTACATTCACTTACCCAAAGAAAAGAGATATAAACTAGAACCCTTCGGCAAAAAGGGAATATTTGTAGGCTACAGTGAAACATCTAAAGCCTATAGGATTTATATTCCTAGACAAAAATTAATTGAGCTAAGCAGAGATGTAATTTTTGAAGAATATGTTGCATTCAAAAGATCCAAGGACATTCATGAGATGGACATTGAAGATCAAGAATCTCCTCAAAATATGGAAGAGGATCATGCTTCTGAGATTTCTGAGGGAGACCCATGAACTTATGGAAGATGTTAATCCAAATGAACCTATGGATCCTACTGATGGGCCTAGAGACACTACTATGAACAGGAAAAGAGCTCTATGGGCAAGGAAAATGATACAAGAGGCTGAAAGTTTTGCAGCACCTAAAGGAACCTTGAAGGAAAGCAAACGACCTCTTAGATACTCCATCTATGTTGCCATAATGAGTGAAATCATCAAGTCAGAATCTTTTAGCTCTGACTCCAAGTTTGGAAAGATATTATGACAGAAGAATATCAATCTATTCTTAAGAATGATGTTTGGGACATTCCTCCTAGACCAAAGGAAAAATCAGTAGTTTCATCTAAATGGCTCTTCAAAATCAAACATAATGCAGATGGCTGTATTGAAAAATATAAAGCAAGATTTGTTGTTAGAGGCTTTTCTTAAAAGGAGGGAATTGATTACAAGGAAACATTTGCTCCGGTTTGTCAATAGACTAATGTCAAGATTGTGATTGCTATTGCTGCATCAAAAGGATTTGGCCAAATGGATGTAAAGACTTCTTTTCTTCATGGCATAATAGAAGAGGAAGTGTACCTAGAGCAACCTGAAAGATTTGTAATACATGGAAATGATTCTCATGTTTGCAAATTAAAGAAGGCACTACATGGTCTTAAATAGGCTCCTCGTGCCTAGTAAGAGAGGATAGATCATTACCTTCTAGGCTTGGGCTTCTCCAAGAATGATGCAGATCCAAATCTATAATTCAAATAAATTAATGGTGAAATGTTGATTCTCGTTCTTTATGTTGATGACTTATTGATTATAGGAGAAGACCATCTCATTACTAAATGTAAACAAGATCTAGCATCTGAATTTGACATGAAGGATCTGGGTCCTTTACACTATTTCCTTGGTTTAGATGTATGTCAGCAGGCTGATGGAATCACTTTAAATGAAAGAAAATGTACTATTAACATTCTGAAAGGGTTTGGAATGATGGATTGTAAACCCAAGGCTACTCCCATGGAAACAAACTTACATAAGCTAAAAGAAGCTGCAACAAACTCAAACTTGGCAGATCCTAATCTCTACCGACAGATAATTGGGTCCTTGATGTACTTGGTCAACACTAGTCTAGACATTTGTTATGCAGTAAATGCACTCAGTCAGTTTATGTGTGAACCAAGACAATTACATCTAGTTGCAGCAAAACACATTCTGAGATACCTGCGTGGCATAATTGGATATGGTCTAAAATATAATAATGTAGATCTAAATCTGCATAGATATACTGATTCAGATTGGGTTGGAAGTGTAGTTGATCGTAAAAGCACATCAGGGTGTTGTTTCAGCTTAGGTTCAGCTATTATCTCCTAGGTTAGTAGGAAGCAATCTGCAATTGCACAAAGTTTAATAGAAACCAAGTACATTGCAACATCCATGGGAGCTCAAGAAGTTGTATGGCTAAGGAACCTTTTTGTAGGATTATTTGGCCAATCCTTGGATCCTACTATCATTCACTGTAACAAGCAGAGTTGTATAAAACTTTCAGTGAATCCGGTGTTCCATGACAAATCAAAGCATATAGAGATTCCCTACCATTATGTTAGAGACATAGTGGAAAGGAATGTTATTCAGTTGAGATATGTTAGTAAAACTGAACAAACGGCAGACATTCTCACCAAGCCTCTCTCCAAGACAAAAGGTTGAATACTTTTGAGGTAAGCTTGGTATGGTAGAAAATGTAACCTTATTTGAGATGGAGTCTCACCAATGCTAATTTGTCCTACTAATATATTCTAAAGATGTTTAATGTGTAAACTCTTTTATTGTCATGTGTGTGACTCCATGACTCCTGTGAACATCATTGAGAGGTGACGATCTTTCAATGATGAGCACTTCTATTATTGGTTATTATTGTAAGATGACGATCTTACAATAATCACATTATCTCTTGAGTAATAGCAATTGAATGGTGTATATCATGAGACTTGATATCTATGGATAAGCCATGATGAATGATATTACTGAAATATTCATGGTGGATATTATGTAACTTAGTATATGTGGATATGCCATGAACTAATATCCTTATGGTAGGTATCATGTGACTTGATGCTAGTGCATATGCCATAGTGATGGATATTACATTGTGAGTTTATGGTGAATATCATGTGACGTGATATTTGTGGACATGCCATTACTCCTGACATCACCGTGAGGTGATATCTTTCTTTCACAATAAGTGGATCTATTGTGTTTTCATCAAGGATAGAAATGCTCCTCCCTAGCTAAGAGGGAGCGTTAAAGACATGTAGCTTTGGTCGGATTACTCTTAACTGATTTAATCAAATGTATAAGTGGCCTATCGGCCTTGAACATTTGATTTCTATCATTAATCTTATACTGATCTGATTATCTGTAATAATACTATATTATGATTATGGTTATCATAATATAATATTATTAATCCCTACTATATATGATTAATTATCAGTGGGATAATCATCACCGATTAAATATATATATATATATATATATATATATAATTGTTTCTGTTGTAATGATTAATAATCATATTGTTATTGTTGAGTATACCGATAATTCATATTGATATAATTGTTGCAGCGGATATATATAATTGTTCATGTTTAACTTGTTAATGATATCGCTGAGACTTGGTAATCGAACGGAATTGTTAATGGTAACAATAAGACATATCGATAACAAGCATATCTCACGTAGAGCCATGTCTCTACGTGAAACGATATGGTTTCATGTAGAGCCATGTCTCTACGAGAAACCATATGGTTTCACGTAGAGCCATGTCTCTACGAGAGACATGACTCTTTGTTGTCATATATACATGAAGTCATTCCAAATACTTTGTAATGTACAGAAATCAATACAGCAGATCGATTAACCTATCTCAGCAATATTGAACTACAGCAGACCGATATTAGTAAACATATCTCAGTGATATTATTGTGAAGTACAAACAACCATATTTCCAGATTATCGAACTGTGTAGAGTTCAATTTTGTTGATTATACACTCCTGCATAACAGATAAAATTAAATCAAAATTACCTATCATCTAAATCTGATCAAAATTGACAGTTGTATGGCATGATCATGATCCCTTTTAGGGGGGAAGATCACTAATTTTTTATAGGTCTAGATTGATGTATAAAATTGGATGTCTTCCTTATCCATCATATTGTCCTGTTAAAATTGACAATATTTTGTTTCTGTAGACATTGACAAGCTTACTAATTATTAGTGGAAAGATGGTACGGAGTGCAGGATTATCAGAGACGTGCAAAGCTTGAGCAACAACAAGTGCCAAATGAAAAATTACAGTAATAGAAATGATAAAAATTTGCTGATATATGTTATGCCAGAGAAACCACCTATAATCAGCTAGAAATAGTTCAGCAAATTTTCCAACTTATTTTTACCTTTAATCAAATTTGTGTAACCTAGACATTCCATTGTAATGCAATGCATGAAGTTCAAGAGAATCTAGCTTGCAATCACTCATAATTTTTTGTCAAAAATAACATTTTTCAATTCATTTTCTGGTGGTTGTGTACCTGTGATTGCCTTTGCAAAATGTTTTTGACACTTGAAAACCCTGAATCCATTTCAATCAAATGAAATCTTTATTAATTTCATCAGATGCAAGTTGTAAAGATTACAAAGTCTCAGACAAAATCCAAATAATGATCTTTGGTTAACAACTGGAGCTTCAATCGAGAGAGAATGTATAGAGAGAGTGGCCAAATAAAAGCAACAAGTTTATTTCACATTTTCTTGAAATATACACTTAATAAATATATAATTTTAAAAACAAAACGCCCATGATATCTTGTTAGTTACAGTTCTATACGATTTGTTCTGTGATATATACACTGAAATGTTGTTATTTCTGATATAGCGATGTGTATATGCAATTGATATTGTCTTGCTTGCACCAATATACTTTGTTGTGTCCAATATGACAATATGAGTATGCAAATGTGAAGATATCGTCTTAAGCAATGGGTTTCTGTTTCTGATCTTTCTTGTATACTTGCAACAATGGTTTTGTCTCTGATCTCTCTGTATGCTTGTGCAACCAATTTGCCATACTAGGCAAGTGCTCAAATGAGCAGATCCAAACTGGATATAAAAGACATAAAAGGTTTCTGAATAATGCCTTAAATGATTGATGGGAATGCCTTTGTATATCGGCATTCTTGACTGAGGAGTTGCATTGGATGAGACACACCTCATGCCTTATGGTGATCGCACCATTTACTAACAATTCTAATTGTTGTATTAATTAATCACTAAACGTTAAAATTGTGTCATTAACTTAGGATTAGTCTCCCTTTGGACATTGTTTTTCTTCATAACTAGATGCTTAATCACAACCTTTTATCATGCTTAATCTTCCAACCATTATCATATTATTTCATTTGTTGTCCGGTTCAGATTATTATCTCTTAATCATTGTTTATTTATTAGTTAAGATGATTGCTTAGGTAGTAGCCAAATATCCTTAGTCATTAGGATTTCTTGATATGGATGATAATCCTCCTTGCTATCGATCCATATCTTGCACGCCTCTTGTGATTATATCTACTCGTTCAAGGATACTTGATCAGTTCATAGGAAACACATAAGTCAGGACACTATGTTGGTCCCAACCGATGCTGAGAGGGGAGGGGTGAATCAGCACCCACTAAAACTTTAAGACTCAAATCTGATATAATCTCACTAAAACTGTACGCAGAATAGATTCTATCACAGGAATAGCTATCACACAATCAAGCATAAACAACACCAGATTTATCACGTGGAAACTCAAATCAGGAGAAAACCACAGTGTGAGGAAACCTCACAAATTTTGCACTCTTCTGAAGTGCGCCCTATTAGAATCCTTCCATGTTAAAGGATTACAAACGCACTGTTAGATGTGACCAAGTTAAGGGATTTAGGAAATAAGGCTTGTTAAAGCCTGCCTTGTTAGAGGACTTAGAACATCTACACAAATGTCACCCGGTTAAGAGATTTAGTACAAGGGACCTGTTAATGTCCACCCAAAATACTGGGATTTTGCTATTGCAATTGTCAAAGAGCAATAGAGGGTTTGATCTTTTAGAAATGGCTTTGCTGAGCCTGATAAGATCATTGTGCTTCTCAATTGAGAGTCATCACCAGTCACCACAGGTATGCTCTCCTTCGATTGTTGTGCTTCCTTGCACACTCTTTTTTTCTTCTTTTCACCTTTTCATAGCTTCTCTCAGCGTACAGGTTCACTCTTTTTCTTTGGCAGAATGAAGGCAAACAATATTCTTCACAGGCTGTAGAATATATAGTTATCTTGCCCTTTCTACTTTTTACATGCATGACCTACATAAAATCTCTTTCGGATCCATCACCCAGTGGAGTCTCAGTTCACTTAAGAAACATCCAATGCATGCCATGTGCTTTTTCCGCTTTATAAAGGAAACAATAGATGTGTGCCGCAAGCTTTCCTTTACAAGATATTTCTCCATGTTTTAATGCCAAAAACTTCGGCATTAAAGCCTTCAATCGCGCCCTGCACCGATCTTCTTGATAACACAACGTCGTCTGGATTTTGTGCAACAAATTCCAGTCAAAGAGTCACACAAGTGTTTGCTGACTATGACTTTCCCCGGTTCATCAATCTCGATTATATCCTTACTGATCGGTTAATAACTTTATGTTGAGCACAAGTAAAAGCCATCACTTGTCACTTTTTCTTTCTCTATCTATACCAATTTGACTCTTTGGTTCCGGTTATACATTGTTTTCGGTCACAGTCCTGAATCCTTGATTACCGATTGCACCTTCCTTGGTTACTAGTTGCTTTGATGATCAGTTCGAGCTTTATCAATAACAGAGACAGTGCCTCCTCTTGCTCGCTATGTGTCACCAGTCTCCAAACCAGTCTCTCTCGCACTTAGCTTATTGTTGTCAACTGTTAATGCTTGATTCTGATTGAAAAGAACATTGTTTGCATCCTTTGACATCAATGACAACACCTCTTTGCCATGTACCGATTACATCCTTACCAGTTAATGCCAACAATCTCCCCCTTTGGCATTGATGGCAAAACACAACTTACCGGTCGTAATCTCCCCCTTGGACAATAATGCCAAAGGCTAGTCGAAAGACTACCTTCACGAAATCTGCTCCCCCTTCGAGCAGTAGTCCTTTATCACCAATCCTGTTAAGATGAAACTTGAATCCTCTGTTGAAGCTCAATGGATTGATGAACACCTCGGTCTTATTACTGAAGATCAAGAAGGGGCACAACCCCTAATTTACCTCTGAGATACTCAAAGGTACTCTTCCATAAAGGCTTTGTGAATATGTCAGCAACTTGTTCTTTTGTGGGAACATATAACAATTTCACTTCTTTGTTTTGCAATTGCTCTCAAAGATAGTGATACTTTATAGCAATGTGCTTTTTAGAGTGCATGAACGAATTTTTAGATATATTTATGGCACTTGTACTGTCACAGTAAATTGCAAATGGTTTAGGTACATGTTCTTGGATTTCTTCCAATATCTGTTTAATTCAGATTACCTGTGTGCAATTGATTGCAGCAGCAACATACTCAGCTTCTGTTGTGGACTATGAAATGCAGTTCTCTTCTTACTCGTCCATGACACAATCCTCTCTCCAAGAAAGAATGCACCTCCACTTGTGCTCTTTCTGTCATCAATATTACCAGCCCAGTCTGCATCAGTGAATACCTTTATCTCCAAACCTCCTTTGTGAGAAAACCATAGGCCATACTCCTTAATGCCCTTTAGGAATCTGAAAATTCTTCACTACCATTAAATGTCTCTTTTGGGTTAGCAGAGAATCTGGCTACAACGCCTACTGCATGTGCAATATCAAGTTTGTTATGCATAGCATACTGTAACTTGTCAATCATTGACCGATACAATGTCTCATTTACTTCTTTTACATCATCCTCCTTTGATAACTTGAGGTTAGTTATCATTGGTGTGCCAACCGGACTGGACTTCTAGCCCAAAGGATTTAAGAATTTCTTTAATATACTTGGACTGAGAAATAAAAATACCTTCTTTTAGTTGATGGACTTGCAATCCAATAAAGAATTTTATGGCTCCAATCATGGACATTTCAAATTCTTTCTTCATCTCCTCAGCGAAGTCTTTGCTCATTTTGTCATCTCCTCCAAGATGATGTCATCCACAAAAATTTTAACAATCAAGTTCCCTACTTTTCCCGTCTTGAGATACATATTGTTATCTCCTGTTCTTGTGAATCCAATGGTCAGAAGGTATGAATGTAACCTTTCATACCAAGCCCTTAGGGCTTGTTTCAGCCCATAGAGTGCTTTCTTAGATTTATAGACCATACCACTTTTCTCTGTGGATGAGAAGCCTTCTGGCTGTTCTATGTAAACTTCGTCCTCCAATATACCATTCAGAAATGTAGACATTACATCCATCTGGTATACTTTGAACCTTTTATGAGTAGCATAAGCAAGCAGGATTCTCACTCCTTCTAGTCTGGCCATAGGTGCAAAGGTTTCTACATAATCTAGTCATGCCTCCTGTGCATATCCTTTGCAGACTAGCCTTGCTTTGTTCCTTACCACCTTTCCTTCTTCATTTAATTTGTTTCTGTACACCCACTTGGCCCCAATGAGATTCTTATCCTGTGGTCTAGGAACAAGAGTCCATGTTTCATTCTTCTCAATTTGCTCAATCTCTTCTTCCATTTCCTTCACCCAGTTCTCATCCTCCAAAGCCTCTCTGGTGGTTTTGGGCTCTATACTCGAAAGTAAGCGGATACTTTCTCTAGCCTTTCTCCTGGTCAGAATATTAGCATGTTTGTCACCAATAATGTTATCAGTGGAGTGATATGTTACATACCTTGGCAGAACCAATCGGTCTTCCCAGTCTATATCTTTCAGTTGAGCAATATCACCAACGAGGTCATGAGCAGTTTCCTGTTCATCATCCTGAGTTGGTCTTATGTTCTGATCCCTTCATGGCTCAGATACTAACTAATTTTGACTTATTCAAAGTTGCATGCCTAATGCACTTGCAACTTGATTACATGTTACAACTTTGCAAGTGATACTATCACATGCAATTACATATGTCAAATACAAATTACAAAGGCATGATGAAAATATTCTAAGTGCCTGACAAGACATGACCCCTATTACATCATCGTTTATTAATCTCCATGTTGCTACAGGATACCTGATGTTTGATATGCTCTGGTTTGGTGAAATCATCTTGATCTAGAATAGGAATATGCATCCTTGATTGTTGCGTTGAGTGTTCATTGACCATTTTTGTCTTGAAAGCATTCTATCCTTGTAATCTTCCGAACCTTTCTAGGGAGAAAGATCCAATCTTCTTATCCATCTTTTGTTCTAATTTTGACTCACTTGATTCCCTCGAGGTTGAATTTCTCTTAAGGGTGGCCTTTGAGCTCTCCTATGGGCTTCCCTTTCTCTTTGTCTCCTTTCTCTTTCCTCACGTTCCAATCTTTCTTTAAAGCCCCCTTTCAATTCTATGTCTTTTTCTTTCAAATTTAATGTAAGAAGCCTTCACAGGGTCTAATTGCTGAAGTTGTTTTGTTTCAATATTTGTTTTGAAAGTTTATAATTTTTTGTGGTTTTCACAAGTTTTAGAGCAAAAAGTAAATATACCATAATCTGAAATTCCGAAACAATTTGAAATACTGCTGCAACTTCTCTTTATTTTCTAATGAAATACAAGTAAAATCCAAACAATCTTTAATTGAAAAAATATCACCAAAGGCAACTATGAACTACATAAAAAAAACCTGGAATAAGATTGTCATGTGCTGTTGTAATTATTTATTTGCTGAAGTAGTAAATGCTGAAGATGTCGTTCTGTCTCTTATACCCATGTTTCTGTGATGTCCCCTTCAAGCTAGTGACATCATGCTAGCTAATGGTTAGCCTATCAGTGGACCCTCATAGGCTAGTAGACATGGATAGGGGGTCAGTAATGGCACAGGGGAGAAATGGCTATTTTTAGGCTTATTTTGGAGTTATAGAGATGGACCCCTGCTATTTTTAGAAATACCTCATGGTCACATGGAGAATATTTTCACTAGCTCCCAATTCAGACGGCTTGATCAGATTCACAAAATTATGGGAGTTATGACATTTTTCGTGGCTAAGTATTAAAGAAGAATAATTATTTAATATAAAGTTATATTATAACTTTATATTAAAATCACTTAAGCTGAGGGTCTTAACATCATGAGAAGGGGGCCAAATTTATTAATAATTTATTTGACTTCTTCCTAAGTCTAAATGATAAAATAAAATCATTAATTTAATGTTTATAACATTAAATTGTAATTGCTTGAGAGAAATCACAATTCCTGCTTTTTGGGTGCAATTTAGACTTGGAAGGTTATATATGCTTAGCGTGAGAAGAAAAGGGCAGCCAGTTTTCATTATTGATAAAATTTTCTTCTACTCTTGAGCTCTGAGAAAGGGTTTGACAGTGCAGCCATTAGAGAACATAGTTCTTCTGTGTGTTCATCATTTGAGCCAGTGAGATATCTGGTGAATTTGATATCCAACGGAGGATTCATCCAGAGACTTCTATTGTGCTTCAGCGGAGATTTACTTCAGCATTTACAGCATTGATTTATAGTTTCAAAGAAGTGGGATTGCAGACAGTACACCATCAGTCTTCCAGCGTGAGTAGAATACTACAACAGGTATCATTTATTCTGGGATGCAGTTATGCTGGGAAAGTGCAATTTTCATCAATAAATTCTCAGGTTTTTAATGTGTATTGAATCCAATCTTATTTGTTGTTATTTATTCAAATATTATCATTTGTAATGAGTTTGGCTCAAAGGAATTAAATAAGGCAGCAGTAGTTCATTTTCTATTCAGTATTTCAGCGTTATGTTATTTGCTTTTTATGTCAAAAACCCTTGCAAAAAAAAAATAAAACATTATAAAACCATCAAAACAAACAGTAAAACAGCAAGAGCCTGAAAGGGGTTCTTACAGTTTCAGCCTCTATATGATATAATCTGTCTTCGTCAATCCCCAACTGCCAGCCGATATTATCTTTCCACAACTGCGAGTAAAACCCTCTGCTGAAGCACAATAAGAATCTCTGGATGAGACCCTCTCCACAATACCAGATTCACTAGGTATTTCACTGCCTCAAATGGCAAACACAGAAGAAAACTACGTTTCTCCAATGGTAAAATGTTGAAAACCCTTGTCTAGAGCTCAGAGCAAGAAGCAATAATCAATAACAATAACAATGGATGCCTTTCTTCTTTTCCCAACAAGCATAAATAGGCTTTCCAACCCTAATTCACAATTCCTTGAAAAGCTGCAATTTCTTTCTTCAAGGCATTAAAAATATAATCATTAAAGAAATTTAATGATTTATACTTAGGAAAACATGCCAATAAATTAATACATTAATTTGGCCCCCTTCATGATATTAAGACCCATCACTTAAGTGATTTAATATAAAGTCAATTTACAACTTAATATTAAATCCTTTGCCATTTAATTAATATATAATCACCGAAAACTGAATAATTCCCTCAAAAATGCGAATTTGGCTTAACCGTCTAGATCTGGAGTTGGCATAATAATTTCTCATGTGATCAAATAATATTTCTAAAAATAGTAGGGGTCCATCTCTATGACTCTAAAAGTTGCTAAAAATAGCAAAACTCAAACAAATTGAGTCTGAAACCTCTCCATACCAAATCAAGGGTGTTGAGCTTTGCAAAAGTCGAACCATCAGATAAGCATATCTCCTCTGTGTACAAATTGACCCTCTATCCGTCTCTACTAGCCTACGAGGGTCCAATGATAGGCTAATCAATAGCTAGAATGATGTCTCTAGTTAGAAGGGGACATCACATTTAATAACAACTTCTTCCTCTTCCTCCAAGATGACCTGAGCAACTGTGAAGGTCCCAATCGGTGCTAAGAGGGGAGGGGTGAATCAGCACCCACTAAACTTTTAGTACTAAATCTGATATATTCTAGCCAAAACTGTAAGTAGAATAGATTCTATCACAGAAATAGCAAACAAACAAACCAACAGTAAACAACACCAGATTTATCACGTGGAAACCCAAATTGGAAGAAAACCACGGTGTGAGGAAACCTCACAAAGTTTGCACTCTTCTGAAGTGCACCCTGTAAGGAGCCTTCCCTGATAAAAGATTACAAACGCACTGTTAGATGCGACCCGGTTAAGGGATTTTAGAAAATAAGGCCTGTTAGAATGTGCCTGGTTAGAGGACTTAGAACACCTAAACAGATGTCACGCGGTTAAGGGATTTAATACAAGGGACCTGTTAATGTCCACCCAAAATATTGGGATTTTGCTAGTGCAATGGTCAGAGAGAAATAGAGGTTTTGATCTTTTAAGAATGACTTTGCTAAGCCTAATAAGATCGTTGTTCTTTTTCAATTGAGAATCATCACCAATCACTGCAGGTATGTTCTCCTTGGCTGTTGTGCTTCCTTGCACACTCTTCTTCTCTTCACCTTTTCGTAGTTTCTTTAAGCTTACAGGTTCACTCTTTTCTTTGGCAAAATGAAGGCAAACAATATTCTTCACAGGCTGAGGAATATATACACTTCTTGCCCTTTATGCTTTTACATGCACAACCTGTTTAAAGATCACCTTCAGATCCATGACCCAGTGAAGTCTCAGTTTACTGAGGAAACATCCTATGCATGCCATGTGCTTTTTCTACTTTATGAAGGAAAAGACAAAGGCGTGTCACAAGCTTGCCTTCACTAGATTTTTCTACATGTTTTAATGCCACAAACTCCGGCATTAAAACCCTCAATTGCGCCTTGCACCAATCACCTTGATAACACAAAGTCTTCTGGATTTTGTGCAACAAATTCTGTTCAAAAAGTCAAACAACTGTTTATCGACTATGACTTTACCCAGTTCATCAGTCGTGATGAAATCTTCACTAATCGATTTAAATCCTTAGGTTGTGCATAGGCAAGAACCTTAACCTATCACCACCCCTTCGTCTGGGTGTACCAGTTGCACCCTTTCCTCGTCTTTCCTCAGTTCCTGTTACCGGTTACTAGTTGCTCTGATGCTCAGTCAAAACCTTATTAGTATGTGTCACCGGTCTCCTTGCGATTAGTATTGTCAGTTATACTTGACCTGTCCTTGGTTCCTGATTGAACAACACCTCCTTGCCAGTCAAAGACAAAACCAGTTCGCCATGTACCGGTTACATTCTCACAGGTTAATGTCAACAATCTCCCCCTTTGGGGTGCATTGCAAATTTGACTATATGTAGTTCTTGTAATATTTTATGTAGTTGGACCAAAAAGTTCCTACTACAAGGGAAAAACATAGGACTTTAAGTGAAATCGGAGTTTTTAGACCCAATTGCACTTAGGATTGCATGTGTACTTGCATATGTACTTCATATTGCAATCAAGTCAAAAATCCCGATTTGCACTTGGAATTGCTTTTTCAACTTGGGTATTGTAGGAGATTTTAGATGCGATGTAACAGTACATGCAGTTGGTGTAAAAATCTCCGATTTGGGTAAACTTAGGATGGAGATTTCCGGGGTAGTTTCACTTTTGATTACATGTAACAGTACATGTAATGGGTCTCAAAAATCCCGATTTTGGAATTATAATGGATTTGGGCAAAAAATGTATTCGGGAATTTTTGAGGTGATTACGTATTGCATTACATGTAAAATGACATGCAATGAAATATGCAATGGATATGAAAAACAAATTCAAAACATAGGTAAGCATGAAATGGAACTTTTGGAGGGAATTACACTCTGAACTTCAGGAAACGCTGCATAGTAAGTATGAGGTATACTGATTTTTTGCAAGATATATATATGCAAGTTTCTCAAATATTGTATTTCATGGAAATGAAAGGGAATTTCAATTTTCTCACGGTAATGATATGAATGTGAAATTTTTGGGTATGGCTGCAAATGGATGAGGAATTCAATCTTTCAACATTGTTTTGGAAATGGTGGCATATGCATCGGAAATATATTCAATCATGCTGAATGCAAGCTGGAAGGGATTCATTTGTTTGTGCTTCAATCAGATTTGAACAATCCTTTTGCCATGATCATGAATACATTGTGAAAATGGAAATCTTCACATATAATCCTCTTTGAACCTCTTGAAAAATTATGTTAAGCATTCACAAAACAAAAACCCCCAAATATGGCTTCAAAAGACCTAAAAATGAATGCAAATCCCATTTTTAATAAAAACACATTTAGAAAACCCCCAGGAGCAGCTGAAAAATGAAGAAAAACTCTGAAAATATCTAGCATTAGATATCCAAAACATATGGGAGAGCAAAAACGTCCATTTAAAGCCAAAAAACAACAATGAAAGGGCAAATACAGCCACGTTTTTGCCAAAAACGACCATTAAAAATACATACTTCTGCAAAATGAAAAACGTTTTTTGACTGAAAACGTTCATGAATATGTAGAAATGCAGAGATACAAACACGTTTTTCATACAAACAACCCTTTAAAACCAGAACTGTTGCAAATGTGATAAGACAAATGGACAAGAAAAAGGCCATGTACCTGAACCAGGGCACAAAACTTTGAAGAACAATTCAATGGTGCTGAAAGAGGCCTTCAAGACCAAATACAAATAGAGGAGAATGGTTTCCAAAGTCGCCAAGGATGAAAGAATAATCAAAAACGACCTTGAAGCTTTAATATATGCGCTCCAAACGCTGCAAACTGGGAGTTTAGACTTTGCATTTTCTGTGAACTGTAGTTTAGTTTGCCAAAAACTCTTCATTTCGCACCCACGAACTGATACTTCACACGCAAGGCTCGGTATTTCGGGAATTTCTATTTGAGTTTGCATTGTGATATTTACATAAAAGATGCAACGTTAAGAGAGAAAAACCCAATATGTATAAAAGAAAATCGGAACTTTTTAGACTCATAACATTACATTTTACATATTTCATTGCATTAATATGCAAAAACACTTAGAATGTCCGCTTACTAAAAACATATCAGGATTTTATGAAGGTTTAAGATTTAGCACGTTACATGTAATAAAACATGTAATTCCTATCAAAAGTTCAGATAACTTTAGCATTAGACCCCTTTTTTTTAAAAGACTTACGTTTTAAACTAGGAGATATTAAAATATGCAAACCTCCTTATGATTTCGGGGATTTTATTTGAGGTTACATTGTGACATGACAAAATATATACAATATTATACATGTGATGTACTCTAAAGGTTTTATTTAATATCTTGAGATTTTATATAATATTAAATATATTAAGAATTTTTAATAATATACTATCAATATATTATTAAAAATTGAACAACAATAAAATCAAACAAAAATAATGTAAAAACTAAAAATAAACATTAAAATCAAGGACTTAAAATCTTAAATAAATAAATAAATTTATTTATTTAATTGAAATACTTCGAGTTTTAAAATCAAATTTAGTTTAATCGAAAACACGATTAAATTTTTGTATAATTGACAAATTTTATTAAAACAAAATTTACGACAATAGCAGGCTCTGACTGGGGAACGTCTCTTGTTCATCCTTGGAAACGACAAGAGATGTAGAATCCAGTTCTCTAAGTGCCTTCTTCCATTCCATTGGGCTATAGAGTCAAGCGACCAAAACGACAAAAGACACCAAAAATGACACAAAAGACTCAAAAGACTTGGACTTTGTATGTACAATGGTACTTATCTGGAGCTCATTCAAAATAGTGTTTCAGATGTTGTCCACTATAGGGCAGCGCAAATGGTGTTCCATCTCGGTAAGCCAACAGGAAATTGTTCTCGCCAGAGATTTGATGGATTGTGAAAGGACCACACCAAAGAGTACCAAACTTCCCGTGCATGCCTTTGGGTTCTCTTCGTTTATCCCAAAGTAGTACACGATCACCAACTTGAAACTCTCTTTGCTTTGCTTTCTTATCAAAGAGTACCTTCACCTTGCTTTGATGTTCCGCGATGCAATCCACCACTTGGGTACGTTGTTCCTCTAATGCTGATAGGAACATGATTCTTTTGTCGAAGCCACCTTCAAAAGTATCATCTTCAATGGCCTTGGCTAACTTCAAAGCAGGGAGCTCCAAAGTGATGGGAATTTCAGCATTCACACCATACAACAATTGGAAAGGGGACATACCAATTGCTCATTTGGGTGTAATTCGATCAACCCACAATGCATCATACAATGCTTTATGCCACGATCTTTGATTTTCATCTACAAACTTTTTGATAATTGCAACCAAGTTCTTGTTACTAGATTATGCCTGACCATTACCTTGAGAATAATAGTCGGATGAGTGCGCCAAAGTGATCCCAAAATCATAACAAAACCTTGTTATGTCATGTGATGAAAATGCCGCTGCATTATCTGTGACAATCTTATGAGGAACACCAAAACATGAGATAATGTTCTCCTTCACGAAATCACATACAACTTCAGATGTAGCATTCTTTGTTGGTATTGCCTCCACCCATTTGGTGCAGTAGTCCGTTGCAGTAAGAACATATGTATGTCCCTTGCTTGAGGACAGATTGATTACACCAATGAAATCAAGTCCCCACTGCTGAAATGGTTCCTCAATTACTACCGGCTTTAATGGTAGAGCCACAATCTTTTGCTTACGTACGAATTGTTGACACAACTCGCATTTTCGCACCCAATGGTACGCATCTTGAAACATGGTGGGCCAATAATACTTTGCCCTCAAGATTTTATGTGTTGTGACTGGTGCAAAGAAATGACCACCACATGCAAGATTGTGAAAAGATTCAAGGAATCGTACCTGTTGCGCTTTATCCACACAAAGAAGAAATGTCCCATCTAAGCTTCGCTTATACAAACCATTATTCCAAAGAATAAAATTTGCAGCCTTTGACTTAATACTTCTTCGTTCCTTATATGACAAATGTGGAGGACACTCGCCATATGTGAGAAAATGAGCGATATTAGAATACCACTCATTTGTTGTGCTAACAAACAAAACCGTTGGAAAAGATTGCGGAATTTCCACTTTCACTTCAGCTGGTTTATTTTCAGCCATAAGCTGACATAAACCTTTCCCTCGAATAAGTTTTGTGGGCTTAATCTCCATGTCATATTCTTGGATCTTAGTTATCCAATTTCCTCTTTTAGTACCAAAATCCTGTTGTGTTAAAATTCTCTTGACTGTTGTATCTGGAACCAAAGCAATGACATGTGAATTTAGAATGTAGAACCTAAAATGCTTTACCGCCTTGACAACCGCTTTTCCATTTGAGTATACTTTAGCTCATGAGCTTTTAATGGACAACTCATAAATGAGATGGGAGACTCAACTCCTTCATCATTCCTTTGCATTAAAATTGCAGACATAGTATGCTCAGAAGCATAACTATACATGATGAAATCTTTTTTGTAATCTGGGCAAACTAACACTGGAGTTTGTGTGATTGCTTCTTTGATCTCTGCAAACGCTGCTTTTCCTACTGGACTCCATCGAAAAACATTTTTACCTTTCATCATATCCACGATATGACGAGTTTTCTCAACAAAGTCAGAAAGAAACCTTCGCAAGAAATTTACCTTCCTGAAGAAAGAAAGAACTGTTGTTTTACTTGAGGGCAGCGTAAGACGTTGGATTGATTTTACCCTTTCAGGATCAATCTTTATACCTTCCTTTGACACAATGTGTCCCAAAAGCTTTCCTTCAGTTACACCAAAAACTGATTTCTTGGTATTAAGAGAAACACCATGTCGCCTACATCTTTTGAGAACTTGCTGAAGGTGATAAAAATGATCTTGCCGTTTTTTGGAAAACATAGTCAAGTCATCTAAATAAACAACAATGAATTTATCAATAATTTCTCAAAAAGCAAGGTTCATTGCTCGTTGAGAAGTAGCCCCCACATTAATGAGACCAAAAGGCATCCTTCGATAACCAAAAGTACCCCATGGCGTTGTAAATGCGGTCTTGTGTTGATCCTCTTCACTGACTTCAATCTGATTGTAACCAGAGAAACCATCAAGCATGGACAACATTTCAGAACCTATCACCATCTGCAAAACTTGGTCCATTACTGGAAGTGGGTAATTATCCTTTAGTGATAACTGATTGAGATTCCTGAAATCCACACAAACGTGAATTTCTCCATTCTTTTTACGCACTAGAACTATATTTGCTATCCACGTTGAATGGTGAATAGGAAAAATAATCCGTGCATCCAGCATCTTCTGGATTTCAGAGAGAATTGTCCCTGAGATTTTTGGATTATATTGCCTTTTCTTTTGTCGAAATGGAATAGCAACATGCTTGAGAGGAATTTCATGTTGTATCTCTTTTGGATGGAAAGATTTGAGGTCATCATAAGAATATGCCAAGACATCCATGTATTGAGGCAATAATGAAATAAACTTCTCCCTTTCTACCGAAGTGCAACATTTTCCAATGTTTACCATTTTTGGATCAGCCTCTGATCCGAGGTTGTATTTCTCATATTCCATGGTAAAATTGGCTCTTGATTGTTGTTGTTCTTCTACATATCTATCATGCTTGTCAAACAACTTCTCTAAAGAAACTAAGCCTTTAGGAATTTTATTTCCCTTCAATTGAATGAATTCTTCTCCAGTTTCAGGATCAATATCTGGGACTGATTCTTTAGATGATGACTCACTGCTCTCAAAGTAGAGCTCATCAAAGTTATCCTTTGTTTCAAGGAAATTGATGATCTGCTTATCATCATTAAAGACTTGCCAATGATCTGAATTATCTGGAACACTTGGTCAAAAAATCATATCAATTTGATAAAGATGATCAACAAAATCTTTATGAGGAATTAACAAGGTTGTTGATGCAGCAAGAGAATTAGCTCTGTCATTGTACTCTCTTGGGACTACAGAAATGTTGAAAGCATCAAATGGCTCAATGCAATCCCATACCAAGTTGCGGTAGTGTCTAAATCTCTCATTTCTTGTTTGATATTGATTACGAACTTGACACACTACCAACTCAGCATCACCTTGAGCATGTAAATTTTTTATTCCCTTTTTATGTGCCATTTCAATACCCAACAATAAGGCCTCATATTCGGCTGTATTATTGGTATTGTTGAACTGCAATTTGAAGGAAAAGGGAAAGAATTCACCTTTTGAAGATATCAAAACTATTCCTGCACCGAACCCCAAAGATGCACAGCTACCATCAAATTCCAACATCCAAACATCATTGGAATTGTTGGTACTTGAATTTGTAGGGCTTTGAGTAGGACTTATAACTTTTTCAACCATGGTGGAAGATTCATCTTTAACCATGACAAAGGATTCATTAGAACTGAGATCAATCTCTTGATCTTCACCTGCATCAGCAAATCTGTCAATATCAGAAAGACAGGAAGAACCTTCTAATCCATCAGTCCAGTCTTGTGCAAATTCTGAAATTTCGTCAGCATGAAAGTAGTAATTTCCCATTCCTGCTGACTCAAACAAAATCTGAGCATGAGGGTCGTCAGACTTAACCACTGTGTACTTGGTTTCCCTCTCGAGATGTAGTTTCTGCATAACACCCTTGACGGGAATTCTTGCCTCTGACATATCCATGCTAAGCTCTCCACCTTCATCCTTACAGAAATTGCGACCAAGTAACATTCCATAGGAAGCAGGAACATCGGCGACCAAGACGGTCATCTTAATTTTCTTTTCTGGGAAGGACGCGAATGCGAACTGTGCATCCTTGATTTGTCCTTGAAGAGGCACTTTCTTATTCTCCATTGAAAAGCAATTTCCAAAGGTCTTTGTCAAGGTAAGACCCAATGCATTAGCCACTTTAGCTGACATGACATTATCAGAGGCACCGGAATCTATAACGCAGTTACTAAGCTTAAAACCATTAATGAGCAAAGAAATATAGAAAGGTTCTATTTTTCCAGGAATAGATGACGGAATAGTAACAAGGTTATTAGGCAAAATCTTGGGCTTCGGGGCAGCGGTTTGAGTTTGGGTAGGTTGAGATTCCTTGACAAATTTGGTAAGCCTTTCCAATTGATCTGGATACGCTTGTAGATATTCTATGTCAGACATCTAGACTTTGGTCTTCCTAGCATGATCAATGATATCAAAAGCTTGAAAGGAATTTGCTAAGGAAGAAAAATTTTCAGCTTGAGGCTTAGGATTAGACGTACTGGATTTAGGTACACTAGATGAAACAGGAGGAGTAGGTGTACTTACTTGGTTATTAGCTACGTCCTTGGGTAGGGTTGGCAGCGGCATTCCTCTTTTTGCAAGAGTGATAGGCATTTGCACATCAACCTTTTCTTTGGAAGCTTCATCTTTTTGATGTGCCAACTGCGTTTGAGAACGCGTCATAACAGCATAGGCTTGACCAAAACTCTCCTCTAGATCATTATCCTCATAGTGTACGTAACCAATGCTAGATTCACCAGCTACTCCATCATTTTCATGGTATAGAGCAGCAATGTCCTCCATCTGATTATCCTCTGATAAGGTACTAGTTTGATCATTCTCAAAATATCCCATGGCTTGGTTGCCTGGCGGGGCTTCAAGTGCGAGCCTCTCCGGAGGAGGGGGAAGCTTTGCTTGATTCTTTGCTGCATAATTGTGAGTAGCATTGGGATATGTCCTCCGTGGGATGTCCTTGTATGGAGAAGCAAAGGACCCTTGAGATATTTGCCTTTTGAGTGCAAGTAACTCATTTGCCAGCTTCTGGACCATAGGATCTGTACTACTTGAAGTGGAAGCATCATTGAAAGAGTTCCCTTTTGAACGATCCTTTCGAATCTTACCATCCATGGTAAGATCGTCTTCAATCTCTATCACCAGAGTTTGAGCATTAGCAAGACTTGTTGGAACAGCTCTTCTCAACAAGAAGCTAACTTCTGGGAGTTGCGTGTTTATGAAGAAGCACTTCAGGTTCTTTGCAGTAGGCTGTGAGGAAGCAAGAATCCGATTTGCCAACTTGTTAAACTTGGCAATGAATTCACGCATACCCTCTTGCGCATCCTTCTTCATTTGTGTGAGTTGAGCAAGTAATGCGTGCTCATCCTCTGGAGGCTTGGAACGTTCCTCAAACTTAGTTTTCAGGGAATCCCAATCAATGATAGCCCCTGTAGCTAAATTATAGAACCAATCAGCAGCAATACCTTGTAAGGTCTCTACGAAGAACCTTACTGAAACATTCTGATGTTCAACACCCAATACGCCACATGCAATATAAAAAGCTTTAATATGCTCATCTGGGTGTCGCTTGCCATTGCCATAGAACTTGGGAAAGTTCTTACGAGAGCCTTGTGGAAGTGGATGCAAAGGTGGATTAAGATTTAAAGGACCAAAGGCTGTCCCCCATGGACCTGTAGCAGCCATCTTAGGGAAAACAAAAGAAATTAATGGTTCCTGAAAGAGGAGTGAAGTTTCACCAAGTACAGGGCTCTTCTTTCTAGATGGTGGATAATTGGTTGTTCATTCAAGAGGAGTTTTATTGGTAAGCAGGTCAAGCTTGGCTTTTTGAGACCAACTTAAAACAGCACCTTTTGAATCTTCTCCTTTAGAACGGCCTTCGTATACATGAAATCCCTCCAGTGTGAACAATTAGAAAAACAATGGGTAAAATAACAACTTCAAACGAAAACGTGAGGCTTCTGAATGTGTTCGATTCCCCAGCAGAGTCGCCAAAAACTGTTGGCTAAATATTTTGTAGGTAGTTGTAGACACACTACTTGCAAAATGGGATATTTAGACACAGTGTATGAGAAATAATCTCTCCTCTCAACTTAGTGGAGGCACCCTTCTTATTGCAACTAATTCAACTAAAACTTAACAAGAAACTCAAATTTAATCTAAATTGGGTGTTTCACGTATCACTTCCTCTTTCTTCAAGAAGGATTTCACTTTCACAAAGATACACTTCTGCAAACTGAAAACTTTTCTAATTTCACCTCTAAGTACTAGTTGGAGCAATAATACCAATAAACTCAAAATTAACCGAAAGATTAATTGTTAAGCGTACTAGTTGACTATAAACTAAGGAATATATATAAGCTCACAGACTTATACACTATCCTGAAAAGATTTTAAACTATGAAGTAGCAATATGATAAGCACAAAGACTTGAACACATGAAACTTCTTTTCTATTCTTAATATCGGTATGAACCACAACTCAAAGACTGTGCATTCACTCTTAACTAACTCAAATTGACAATTATAGCACAAAGTCTACACAAAATCAGATTTAAGGGTTTCTTTATAACAACACAATTAATTCCACAAGTCTCCTCAACTCAAAGATTGAAAAACATTTGCTTTTTATTCACTCCAAAAATTAGCTTGCACAAATTAAAGCAAAGTTTGAACTTGCACAATTTCTCCAGAGTTTTCTTGCAATGCATAAAGATAAATATTTACAATGAGCCCTCTTGTATTTATAGGAGAGAGGCTATGAGAAAAATATGGAAAATTAACTACCTAGGGTTGACTTATTCAACATTACAGTCCTCCGTAATGTGATTACATGTAGCAAGATATGTAATTGCAAATTTTTACTTTACATGTTTCATTACATATGTAGTTGCAATTTTATGTTTTACATGTAACTTGTCAAAACTAAAAACAAAATGCATGATGAAAAATAAACTAAGTGTTTGACAAAACACGACTCCTATTACATTAACCTCTATTGGAGAGGTTTTCCTGTCACCAAAATACCAAGTGCTGGAAATCTCCAAATCTGTACATGAGTGGGAACATCTGCAGAAAATAACACTTTGACCTCTGCATTTGGTCGTATCAACCAATCACTGTTTTTCGTTATCACCCATAAGTGGAAAACTGTTCACGATCCCTCTTATTGTTCCTGCTATCACCTGCTTGGAATCAGTCTTGAAAGCATTCTAATATTTATGAAACTTGAGTTTCATCTTTTTCTCATCCGTGATGGTTGGTCCTTCTGACTTTGGATGAACATTTGTAGCACTAAGATGTTGGCAGCTCATGTCTGCAACCTATGCTTCAATCAATGCTAAAAAAGGTTGCATTAGTGATCCATGGATGCAATTCAGGGATTTTGAGGTACATTGCAAATTTGACTGTATATAGTTCAACTTGTAATATTTTATGTAGTTGGGCCAAAAAGTTCCTACTACAAGGGAAAAACATAGGACTTTAAGTGAAATCGGGGTTTTTGGACCCAACTGCACTTAGGATTGCATGTGTAGTTGCATATGTACTTCATATTGCAATCGGGTCACAAATCCCCGATTTGCACTTGGAATTGCTTTTTCAACTTGGGTATTGTAGGAGATTTTAGATGCGATGTAACAGTACATGCAGTTGGTGTAAAAATCTCCTATTTAGGTAAACTTGGGATAGAGATTTCCGGGGTAGTTTCACTTTTGATTACATGTAACAGTACATGTAATGGATCTCAAAAATCCCGATTTTGGAATTATAATGGATTTGGGCAAAAAATGTATTCGGGGATTTTTGAAGTGATTACATATTGCATTACATGTAAAATGACATGCAATGAAATATGCAATGGATATGAAAAACCCCGAAATTCAAAACATGGGTAAGCATGAAATGGAACTTTTGGAGGGAATTACACTCTGAACTTCAGGAAACGCTGCATAGTAAGTATGAGGTATATGCAAGTTTCTCAAATATTGTATTTCATGGAAATGAAAGGGAATTTCAGTTTTCTCAAGCTAATGATATGAACGTGAAATTTCTGGGTATGGCGACAAATGGATGAGGAATTCAATCTTTCAACATTATTTTGGAAATGGTGGCATATGCATTGGAAATATTTTCAATCATGTTGAATGCAAGCTGAAGGGATTCATTTGTTTGTGCTTCAATCAGATTTGAACAATCCTTTTGCCATGATCATGAATACATTGTGAAAATGGAAATCTTCACATATAATCCTCTTTGAACCTCTTGAAAAATTCTGTTAAGCATTCACAAAACAAAAACCCCCAAATATGGCTTCAAAAGACCTAAAAATGAATGCAAATCCCATTTTTAACAAAAACACATTTAGAAAACCCCCAAGAGCAGCTGAAAAATGAAGAAAAACTCTGAAAATATCTAGCATTAGATATCCAAAACATATGGGAGAGCAAAAACGTCCATTTAAAAGCCAAAAAACAACAATGAAAGGGCAAATACAGCCAAGTTTTTGCCAAAAACGACCATTAAAAATACATACTTCTACAAAATGAAGAACGTTTTTGACTAAAAATGTTCATGAATATGAAGAAATGCAGAGATACAAACACGTTTTTCATACAAACAATCATTTAAAACCAGAACTGTTGCAGATGTGATAAGACAAATGGACAAGAAAAAGGCCATGTACCGAGACCAAGGCACAAAACTTTGAAAAACAATTCAATGGTGCTGAAAGAGGCCTTCAAGACCAAATACAAGTAGAGGAGAATGGTTTCCAAAGTCGCCAAGGATGAAAGAATAATCAAAAACGACCTTGAAGCTTTAATATATGCGCTCCAAACGCTGCAAACTGGGAGTTTAGACTTTGCATTTTCTGTGAACTGTAGTTTAGTTTGCCAAAAACTCTTCATTTCGCACCCACGAACTGATACTTCACACGCAAGGCTCGGTATTTCGGGAATTTCTATTTGAGTTTGCATTGTGATATTTACATAAAAGATGCAACGTTAAGAGAGAAAAACCCGATATGTATAAAAAGAAAATCAGAACTTTTTAGACTCATAACATTACATTTTACATATTTCATTGCATTAATATGCAAAAACACTTAGAATGTCCGCTTACTAAAAACATGTCAGGATTTTATGAAGGTTTAAGATTTAGCATGTTACATGTAATAAAACATGTAATTCCTATCAAAAGTTCTAATAACTTTAGCATTAGACCCCTTTTTTTTAAAAGACTTACGTTTTAAACTAAGAGATATTAAACTATGCAAACCTCCTTATGATTTCGGGGATTTTATTTGAGGTTACATTGTGACATGACAAAATATATACAATATTATACATGTGATGTACTCTAAAGGTTTTATTTAATATCTTGAGATTTTATATAATATTAAATATATTAAGAATTTTTAATAATATACTATCAATATATTATTAAAAATTGAACAATAAAATCAAACAAAAATAAAGTAAAAACTAAAAATAAACATTAAAATCAATGACTTAAAGTCTTAAATATCGAAAACACGATTAAATTTTTGTATAATTCACATAAATTTTATTAAAACAAAATTTACGACAACACGTATCATCCATTATGGGATGGATTAGCACCATCTTTTGCAGATGGAATTGGCAGTTACAAGTTAGACTACTTGCAATATCCACACACCCAGGACAGTTTATCAGAGGTTAGAGTGGGTAACAGTGATTCAGACACATTTGGTCTTTGTCTTCTTCTCAGTGCAGTTGGGTGTGATTGTCAGTTAGACAGGGACTCGAGTTTTGACAAATTTGATGTTTTAGTTGGGTTGAGTTCCTCTGGGTTGTTTTTTGCATCGGTATCTACAGTCGGCCTTCAAATGATGTTTTCAGTGATGTCAATTATTTGGGTGTTGAGGGCAGTTTTTCAGTTGCAGGTGTTTATACTGTTGATGTTGGGATTTGCTTCACAGGAGTATGGTGAGGATCGGGACATTACTTATCACCATCCTTGGGATCCAGGTGGTCTGTGATGTTGTTTGTTTTTCCTGATTGCTTGAGGACAAGCAACCTTGGGAAGGGAGGATTGTAATGTCCCCATTTTTCAGGCTCTTGGGATTAGCCTATCATGTGACCCTCGTAGGCTAATGAGGATGGACAGAGGGTCTCTTTCAGTGGGCATCTACTTCAGGATTTAGTATGCTTTCGTTTAGCTTTCGTTTGGCGTCATTCGGACTTCATTTGCTATAGTTTTGCCACATTTACTATTTATAGTAAGCTTGATGTTGTTTGAGAAGGACCCTTTCTATTTTTGGAAAGTGCATTTGGTCACATGGGGAAATAATAGGTGTGACTCCTGTTTCAAACGGCATATTAAAAGGATCAGTATTTTGGGAGTTATTATTATTTTGGTGGCCAAATTATTATTAAATCATTAAATGGCTTATTATAAAGTTATAATTTAACTTTATCATTTCACTTAAGTTGAGGGTTGAGTCATCATGGGAAGGGGCCATTTATTTAATTAATTCATGGAAGCCTAAGCCAAGGTATTATTTTAAAGTATTGGAGTAAATGAATTATTAAAAGGAAAAGTATATTTATTTATCCCACATTGGTAAGAATTGTGTTTGAGCTCTCACAAGAAAGAATAAAAAGGGACTTGAGAGCTCATTCTAAGATATCTATTGATCATTTGATAAAATTTGGTTGTGAAGTGAATGGCTAGGGTTTGAGGACTGATTCCTCTTTTTTGGCAATTTGAATCATCACTGATTGATGGTGAATTTTGCAAACTGAATTTTGGAAATTTATTCTGATTCTGTGGATGCAAATTTGGTGCTGTTGTATACCAAATTTGAAGAGAATTACTAAATTGTTGTTGTTACAGAGGTATACATAATTTTGGTTCGATTTTCTCAGAATATCTCATGTTCTTGGGAGGCTGTTTTATCTCCAAGATTAAGCTGCGATCTTATCCCAGAGGGCTGTGTTTATAATTCTGAAGGCTGCGAAATTGTTTGATTATTGGGTGAGCTGCTAAGGAAATCGCACCACTCTTTCTTTGGCTGCGTGTCTAGTTAGAAGGGTTGTGACAATATTAAATCAGGCTGCGTTGGAATTTTCTGCAGTTCATTTGAAGTCAAGGTGCAAATATCATATTGATATTATTTTGTAATTATTTGATGGTATTTGTCATTATCATATTGGCTGTTGTAGAAAGGAAATAAAGTGAATGCTAAAGATAATTTGCTGTTGTTATTTTAAATTAAAATCTGAAAATTGTTGAAATTCATTTTTGTTCTGGAAAACCAAAAAATTGCAATTACATTTGTGAAAAAACCTATTTACAATAGAGAGCCAGCCAGGCTCTTTACAATGGATGTAAGAGCACAATTCACATTACACATGTATGCCTTTATTAAGTACACATACAACCATGACACAAAATGAATAAAAATGATTGGAAAGCCTACAAAATAATTGTATGAGTGCTGATGAAAACATTAGTAGTATATTGATGGGCATTGAGTATTTTGAATTTATGATTCAAATTTCAAAATTATCAATGTTTTATATATTATATTATAGCAAAAAGTACACCCAAAATTTGAATATCAGACTGCATGTAAGTTGTAACATTAGCTAAATACCAACAATAGAAAAGTAAAAGATGGAAGACCCCTATGAGGAAATTCTGTCCGTAGAGAATATCTTGTTTCTTGGAATTTACTTATTTCTAGCATGTGATGTGCTCAGTTTAGAGGACTTTATTACATATGAAGGTGTTTTCATCTTCTATATCAGACAAGGAACCTTCCAAAGTGAGAATTTGTTGTACTCATATTTGTGGCAACTAGACCATATCAAAGATTCCTGAAAAACATGAAGATGACTAGAATGAGCACCCAATGGTTTCCCTTGTTGCGCTGACTGCATACATTCAAGTGTCTACTTGTAATCTTGTGCCATATATGAAATGACTATTGAGGTCCAAAATGAATAATGGCTTTTGATATTTCTTGTTTCCTCTTGCTTGGATCTTATAAATGTTTATCTACTGTTTTCCACTATCCTACCAATTTCTTTGGAAATTTTACTCTTTTCAAAAACAAAAACTACTGAATGATAAACCAAGGTGATTGTCTATTTAAGGTTTAAATATTTATGTTTCTCTACAGCAAAGGATATGAAAACTTACATGAAACGGCACAAAGAAAGTAGCATATCTCAGAACTGACAAATGCTATTAGCAAAAAGATAAATAGACGATGGTTTGATTGACCTGCAAATAACATTAATATGTCATGATTGGTCTACATGGAAAGTGCTGAACACTGAATATGACTCTAATCTAAAGAAATCCTTCAATAATCTTAACTTATTGATATGCACAATGTTTGAAGATAGAATAACATTACCAGGTCGATAATCATTCCTCCTCTCATAAATTACTTTCTTATAGTTAAAAAAACCAAGAATGAATGCAAACTATGCTGTGTTGTGCAAATCTGTCTACAGAATGATATGATATGGCAGAAAATTATTTATCCTTAAATTTGTCTTTCTTGGTTAAAATGAATAAATTTCAGCATCATTTGCTTCCTAGTGAACCATCAATATTACCTCTTCCGCAATTCTAGTCAATCAACATCAAACTCAAGTTGCACCCAACATCTTTATTTAATCAAAGTCTCATATTGCCACCAAGTACAATGTTTATTCTCTCTTACAAATGTGAATTGATATTCCAATGAGACTTAGTAAATTACATCTCAATTGAAATTTCTTTTTCTTTAATCAATTATTTTTGGTAAACCATCTACCTGTACTCCTTTTTCTTCCTTTTAAAAAAAATATCATGCCAGTTTTGTTAACACTATTACATCTATGGAAGAAAATGAGAAATCTTATAACAAACTAATGATATATCATTCGATCAGATTAATAAATCTCTTAAAAGAGATGGGAATCTACCAATTGTACGCATCTAGCTAACATGAATGTGCATTGGGAAATGTAGTTTGAAACACAACAAGAAGCATAGCACCAAAAACATTATGGAGAGACAAAAAAATATCCTAAAGATTCTATTTACCCATCCATCATAATGTTTGTACTCTCTATGGTATGTTGGTGAATGAAACTTAGCTTCTGCTACTTTGGACTATTTCAAATTTTCAAATAAAATACGTTTAGTTTTAGGTAACAAACAAGGATCAACTATATACATCATGGTTTCAATATAGAGCAAATGTTTCAATAATACCTCTTTTTTCCCTGCAAAGTCGTTATTGTGCCTATGAAACCTTCTTGGTGCAAGATGGAACAGAAACTAAACCCTTTTTTGTGCAGAACTAGATTCAATATGGACCTCTTATGAGAATCCATTGAGAATCTGATCACATTTTCTTAGCACAATTTTTAAGACAATGCAAGTCACTGCAGATTTAAAATCTCACTCCATCCATACTGTTACTTCCACTAAATAATTCCACTAAATAATCAGAACAAACTTTTGAACCAGACCACTACTACCTCTGCACTTGGGATAAAAGCCTACTTTTCATTAATAAAAGATCAGCAAGGCTTAGCAAAACTCTACTAGTCACATTGACTCAAGGTCTGTACTGCCTTCAAGCTTCTTTGTCGATGTAGCCTATCCACTACTGTCACCTGAGTCTCTGCTTCACCACTGAAATAATTTCATTATCCAACCAAATTGGGAGGATAAAAATATATTCAGTGCCAAGTTCATTACATGCTCAAGAAAACCACTGGCATTTATGAGCAGTGGCATGTGTCATGGTCAACACAACTCATCAATTTAATATAGTGGATGAAGAAACCATCCTTACATTTGCACTAAAAATTCAGCACCCTCTAGTACAATCTCTACACAAACACCGAGCTAATTATAGATAACAACTTCAAGCCTGACCTTCGATTATCTTATTTTCCATCTACCCATTTGTCTCAGGTTAAATAATTTCATTATCCAACCAAATTAGGAGGATAAAAATCTATTCAGTGCCAACTTCATAACATGCTCAAGAAAACCACTGGCAATATATGAGCAGTGGCATGCATCATGGTCAACCCAACTCGTCAATTGAACATCGGGGATGAAGTATGGATGCATATCTAAAAGAAAACATCCTTATGTTTGCACCAAAAATTAAGCTCCCTCTAGTACGATCTCTACACAGACACCAAGCTAATTATAGATGACAACTTCAAGCCTGACCTTCTGCCATAATCTTAGTTTTCATCTACCCATTTGGCTCAGGTTACTTTGATCCTACTTTCTGACTAATATTTTTTTCTGCAATCCATCTGCTACCACTGAGTATGCCAAGTAGAAATGTGTCAATTATGCCAAGTATAGAGCCACCTACCTTGATAAATACAAGTACAGTACAAGATTGAGAATTACATGGCAAAAAAAGCCACACAAAATGAAGGCATAGACTAAAATAAGCAACAGAGTTCAAACTGATAAAACATGAAGTCAAATGAAGATTATGATTTTGTTTTGTGGACTGAAAAAATTCTCTTTGGCAGAAATTTTACTAGGCAATCCAAATGAATATCCACAAGCATAAACAGAAAAGCTTTTCTCAAAAATATAATAAAAATAAATATCTATAGAGAATCCATTCTGATTTTATAGAAGAGTAGCATACCCACACAATTGCCAAAGGCAGGACAATGATGATCAAATCGATTGACATAGGCCCGACATTTTTTGCACAATCTAGTTCGTGTATGTAACCTGCAATCTTATGACGCATCATTATGATAAGAAAGTATTAGATGGAAAAAACTTTATAAGGTAAAAAGTGCCAAAATATGACATATCAATAGCATAGAAGAGAGAAATATATTGCAGACACACATATGAGCCTAAATAATTTATGGAATTATAAATGTAGAGAGCTTACTATTACAACACAAAAGGGTTACTTAAATATATATTCATAAGCTGGATTTCTTTTTGCTATATTGATTACTGATCTACAAGCTTTCTCTGTGCTCTTTTGCCATGTCAACTTGTAGCAGTAACACTGAAAGTTGATTTCTTCATGTATAGTTTATAACGCACAAGAAATTCTCAATAGAACAAGGAAAATTTATTAAGTGATACTTTAGTATATATAAAATTTTGTATCCTAATGTTGAAATATAGAGAGTTTTAAATCTGGAATTTTATTCAAACAGTATTTTTTGTCTCTTCTGAATAACTCTACTTTAGTGCCCCAGCTCTTTCAGTCTAATTCTAGACAGAGTTGTATCTACTTCAGTTGAGTGTTAAGGGCAATCACCTTGTCTGCAGTCTAAGTCTAGATAGATGCATATAAGTAGTTTTTTCTCTGCTACAAGTAGTTTATTTCTGCTACAAAACAGAAAATTCATATTGCTAAATGGGAGGAAGAAGAGATGTTACACAACTTTGGTATTTTTTGTTTAACCTTCTGCTCACAACTTAAATCATGCAGGTACGTTGATACCAAATGAATTAAATGACTAAGAATTTTCTGACAAAGTACTGTTCATCTTGCTATAATTACAATCTTGATTTTATGAAATACACATTTATGTGCACTACAACTGCATTAGGAAGTTTATGACAATAAAGAATTAAAATTGATTTATTGCAAAACATTGGATCGACAAATAGATCTTTTCAAAAATTCTTTAAGCAAAGAAAAATTGTTGGTAGAGATGTTTTACATTGAGGAAAACAAGATAGCCATTACCAAAGGAGGGTCAGCATTTACAAGAAGCACGGACTGGACTCCTGGACTATAGATTTGATGAATTATATTCTGTCTGCAATTGCGAGGAATCTGTTCATTCAAATGATCCTTGGCCTTCCTTTTTTAGTATGAAAGTTCGTAGAGTTTGAGACATAGGTTTTGGGTGTACAGGAACCCTACATAGCTTCCTGTGAATTGATCTTTCTTCATTACCAAAATTTTCTGAATCACCTGTTACCTTTCCCAGGCAGTTTGAAAAAATAGAAAATACTGCTTTTATAAAATTGGTTTATTATCTTGAAAATCCATATAGGACCTTTAAAAACACAACTTAGAAATGACAAAGAATTTTGCAAATTTTGAAGCCAAGACAACTGTTAAGGAATATTAGATTAGAAGATTTAATATATTATTTATATTTAGTATATATTGCTGTAGAATGCAATTGCCTATTTTTTTTATTGATTCTACAATTTCCTTTTATTATATATATTAGTATGTAAAGTCATGACCGTACATGGCAATTGCCATGTAGGGTCATGACCCTACATTAATATTATTTCAATCAACTAACTGCAGATTTGATAATTAATCCAAACAACTTAAGTGTCCTTTAACAACAAAGAATTTTATCAATGATTATCGCATACTGCAATGTAATTGCGGTCACACGATAACTATCGTGTGACTTGCAGTACACGATACTATCGTGCTTGCAATTTATTGCAGTGCACGATACTTATCGTGACTGCAATGTATTGCAGTACACGATATGTATCGTGACTGCAATATACATAGCAGTGCACAATACTTATCGTGCCTGCAATGTATACATTGCAGTACACAATACCATCGTGTCTGCAGTATGCTATATATACTCTTCATTCGATCGGTTTCTCTGCAGTGTCCCAACCATAACTATAACAGTAAATATATATATATATTGAATATACTTATATTTAATTGGCATACTTAAACACGAACGAAGCTATATTTCAACAACAACTACTTGTACAGTGACAAGACTTCCTGACAAATAGGTAACTTTGCAGCTGTGATAGAGACAGTCTTGTACAAGGAATGGCTGTGCATGTAACAACAGCAGTTACATATATGATACTGGGAGTCTTACCTGCGTACAATAACACAATCAAAATCATAAGTAGGAGATATTTCCACAGCAAGTCAAATTGCAATATTGCTATCAAGATTCATCTCTGTAGTTATTTGAGTCAAACTCATTGACCCATGTTTCATGAGTAGTGGTTCACAAGTCAAATGCATTAACCCATCTCTCATGAGAATGAATGGAACACTTTGCACTCATTGCATCTAGGTGATGCTCACAGAGGTGAAGCACCGGGACTTCCTGGGAGGTCACCCATCCCAGCACTACTCCAGGTCAAGCGCACTTAACTACAAAGTTTCCTCCATGGTTAATCCCACTCTGCTTGCAACCACATTGGCAAAACCTTCAGCAAGTGTTGTGCCTTATGAACCATTCATTAGAAAGCCCCTTAAGCTCATCAATTGATAAGTAGGAGATATTTTCCACAGCAAGTCAAATTGTGATAATGCTATTAGGATTCAACTGTGTAGCTTTTTGAGTCAAACTCATTGACCCATGATTCATGAGTAGTGGTTCACAACAACCCATCTCTCATGAGAATAAATGGAACACTTAGCACTCATTCAATCTAGGTGATGCTGACAAAGATGAAGCACTAGGACTTCCCGAGAGGTCACCCATCCCAGTACTACTCCAGCTCGAGCGCACTTAACTACGGAGTTTCCTCCATGGTTAAGCCTACTTTTCTTGCAACCCCATTTGCAAAACCTTCAAAAAGTGTTGTGCCTTATGAACCATTCATTAGAAAGTCCCTTAAGCTCATCAATTGATAAGTAGGAAATATTTTCCACAGCAAGTCATGTTGTGATATTGCTATCAGGATTCAACATGTAGTTTTTTGAGTCAAACTCATTGACTCATGTTTCATGAGTAGTGGTTCACAAGAACCCATCTCTCATGAGAATGAATGGAACACTTGGCAATCATTGCATCGAGGTGATGCTCATAGAGGTGAAGCACTGGGACTTCCCAAGAGGTCACCCATCCTAGTACTACTCTAGCTCGAGCATGCTTAACTACGGAATTTCCTCCATGGTTAAGCCCACTCTACTTGCAATCACATTTGCAAAACCTTCAACAAGTGTTGTGTCTTATGAACCATTCATTAGAAAGCCCCTTAAGCTCATCAATTGATAAGTAGGAGATATTTTCCACAGCAACTAAAATTGTGATATTGCTATCAGAATTCAAGTTTGTAGTTTTTTCAGTCAAACTCATTGACCCATGCTTTATGAGTAGTGGTTCACAAGAACCCATCTCTCAAGAGAATGAATGGAACACTTAGCACTCATTGCATCTAGGTGATGCTCATAGAGGTGAAGCACCGGGACTTCCCCAAAGGTCACGCATCCCAATACTACAGCTTGAGCGCGCTAAACTATGAAGTTTATTCCATGGTTAAGCCCATTATGCTTGCAACCCCATTTGCAAAACCTTCAACAAGTGTTGTGCCTCACCTCCATGACCATCACCTAGATGCAATGAGTGTGAAGTGTTCCATTCATTCCCATGAGAGATGGGTTCTTGTGAACTACTACTCATGAAACGTGGGTTAATAAGTTTGACTCAAAAAACTACAAAGTTGAATATAGATAGCAATATCACAATTTGACTTTTTGTGGAAAATATATCCTACTTAACAATTGATGAGCTTAAGGGGTTTTCTAACGAATGTTTCATATGGCACAACTCTTGCAACAACGTATGTGGCAACTAGTAGAATCCTCCAAGAGAAACATATAACACTTTTTTGGACACCTTGTGTAGCACATCCTTGACCTTCTTTTGGAGGACATAGGCTAACTAGATTGGGTGACAACGGTTATAGAGGATACGAGGATCACGAAATACATCTACAATCACCCTTGAGTTCTTCTCTTGATGAGAGAACATACCCAACGGAAATAATTGGTAAGGTCGAGCGTCACAAGGTTTGCAACGATTTCTTATAATTGCGAAGTATTCCTAGTTCATTGACGGCTATGAAGCAGATGTTGTAAGTCAAGCATGGCTAGACTCAAATTATTCAAAGAAGCTTGAAGGAGAGAGCATTATGTATATTGTCTTCGACAACGTATTATCACAAAGAGCTACAGAGATTGTGAAGGTAACTTGAAAACATTGAATATTTAGTTTTTTGTAGTCAAGTCTTTCATTATTAATTTGTAACTTTAATGATTAAACTTTTTGTATTTTTCAATTGTAGATGTCAAAGCCCTAGGTTAGAGCTCTCCGCTTGGTAGATGGGGATCAAGCCCCAAGGGGTGGTATCTTTATGAGGCCATGGATAGGGTCAAGAAGTCTATCAAAAATTACTACAAGCGGGACAGCCTCAAATTTGATCCCATATGGAAAATTATTGATAGGTGGACCAATCAACTCCAACCCATTCACGTAGCAGGATACTCAACCCTCATTTATTTTTCTTGAATTCCTACTCGGATCCCAATGGAGAGGTCATGGAGGACCTCACTACATGCATTAAGAGAATGACACCCAAGCTTGACGTGATAGAACTCGTGTCTGAATTGGAAATTTACCAAAATGCGAGTGGTAAGCTATTCTCTTCAGAGTTGGCCAAGTGAGGAAGAGTCACACAAACCCCAACTATAATATTTGGAATTTTGGATCTTTCACATTCATGATTAGTACATAAAAATTAAAATATGTTTTCATCTTACTTTCTAACTCTTCAATATTTTATTTTGCAAATGCTTGGTGGCGAAATTGGGGTAAAAATACCCCAAATCCGCAAAACTTTACCTTCTGAATCTTATGCCAGCCTTTTAGTTCATCTAGTTGAGCGCAATTGGAGCTTGTTCAAGGCCATCCACATGAAGAAGAGGAACAAGTTAGCGCAGAAACACCTCAATGACCTCGCCTTTGTGAAAAATAATTTTTGGTTGTGCACAAGGTAGAGTAAACACCGGTTGGTCCAATTGATTTGGATGATATAGATCCTTATAGTGATTGGACATCACAGGGGCAACCTCCATTGTTTACAAAGGATGAAATCAATGATTTGCAGAAGCAGACTATGGAGGAGAGGGGTGGATTCACACTAGATGATGTTGAGGAGGTTTAGGATAATGAGGAATCATTGCCAGTGCCAACTCCATCTACATCCAGGATGGAGGTCACACCACAGTCAATCATGTCGAGTGAGGAGTCGCAGCCACAACGGACTCCTTGGACTAGACCCCCTACCTCTCCCCTATTTTTTACTAGAACTAGGAAGAGAAAGATGTAAATTGTTTTGATATTGTATTTACTTATAGTTTTACTTTTACAAAAATAATTTTCTATTTTAATTTTTCTTCAAACTATCAGTGTACCAACCATCAACACTCCAAATGAGGATGCCATTTTGTACCCAATTTGCATTTAAATTAATCAAATATATCAAGACTCAGCTTGTATCTTTTTCTTACTCAATAATTGACTCATTGGATGCATCTCCTCATTGAATTTTGCCAAAAAAAAATGCATTTTTAATTAAATTTAAGCAAATTTTTAAGTTGCCAAGTTTTTTTTTGGCCCTTGGCAAGTTTTTTGCTTTTGGCGAGTTTTTCACCGATGGGAAAAACAATAACCAAAGAAAGAATTTTGGAACCTAGTCATATGAGGTTGTCTTGGAGGAAATGATGTTCTAAACCTTTTTTATCCTGGCTAGATTTTGAGGAACATCATTTCCTTTTTTCTTGTTGCATTCGTCTTTGGTGGTTTCAGTAGCCTTTGGTTTCTAATCTTCTTTAGCATTTCCTTGATTTTCTTCATAGCCAAGACCAATCTTAATGAATGGTGACCTTTGGCAATTGATAATGTCATCCATAATTTCAGTACTCTTCCCATACTTTAAGCTATAGTTCAGCTGAGCATGCTTTTCTCCAATTCCTTCCTCAAGCAAATAATTTCAAACTCTAGCTTCGCACAGTCTTCTTCCTTTTGTCTTCAATTGAGTTCCTACCACCTCTTGCATCCTCTCTTTGCATCTTATAGTTGAATATTTAGGCTAGTGATAATCTTTAAAGATCCCTCAAGGCTTTGTAACATTTTCACTTTTGAATTACAATCTTATTCACATTTTTACAATTGCAATTTTCATTTCAGATTCTATTTTTTGATCTTCTTGATCTCACCTAAGGCACAAATGACTTCTTTAAGATCCACTTCTACTTCAATTTAAGCATATTCTTCCTCTTCTAAATCCATCATTTTTTTCACACAGTTGTCTTCACCTTTCATGACATCAACTCTTGTTTATAATGCCATGAATAGATTTTGTTTTTAGTCAACGGCACTCTTTTCAAATGAGTTGTCCCTTTTGACAATCCATGTGTGCTCCTAAGATCTAACTTCTAGAAGTTTGACCATTTTTGAAGAAAATCAGTATAAGATAATGGTTTTCTCATTAAAATCTAACAACCACAATAATAACAATCACACAAGATCTAACAATTAAGTGGCACAAGATTTACATGGAAACTCTTTCAGGAGAAAACCAGAAAGAAAGACTGCTTGGATCTACTATCTAAATCCAGCCACAAAAAAATAATATGATCTTACTATATTTGCAGGCACCAAGCAACTGGAGATAGCAATCCCCACTTACAAAATTTGCAAGCACCAACCTACTGGAGACAATCCCCACAACTGAGCACCAACTCAGCAAGATGCATCAATCTCTTCTTTTAGTAGGCTCTGACCCTTCTGCAAAATTTCACCTTTTGGGTGTTGCTTCTTCAATGGATGATGAACATATTTTCCTGAACTTTCACAATTTATTACTCTATATTAAATCTACTCTGCAACAAATCTGCTCTTCTCTTTATTTGAGAACAATGCATTATACAAAATGTACTTACAAATTTGCTTCACCATTTTATACACCTTCATGCACCAAAATTAAATGCAGTAAACACATAGGTCATCCATACAAAATTAAATTATAATAATAAAATTTCATGCATCGGCGTCCAACTACACCTCTACCAAAATATTAAAGTTCCATGAGTCGGCTTCCAATTACACCTCTTTTAAAATAAAATAAAAATTGAGTCGGCTTCCAACTAAAGCCAATTTAATAAACAATCTTCTAAACCTTGACATCACCAACATTTGTCATCAATGACAATATTTCAGACATTCTCAATATGACATCAATTACCATATTTCCAACAATCTCCATTCTTGATCAAAAACACACTTTCACATCAATAACAACATTTCCAACAAATTGTTTCTCCGTGAAAGAATACATCAGCTTGTACGGAAGCTGAAAACAAATTATTAGAGACATATGTCATTTAACTTTCTACCACAAACAAACTGATAATGGCTGTAGTATTCAATTTTTCTGACTATAACCATTTTCCAACATACTCCAATAGTATAGTGTTCCCTAAATACTCAATTCACAGCTGATCAGATATATCTGATTTTATCAAAATCAACAACTTTGAAGTAGGATAACAGCTGCATATATGCAATTTCCCTCCAAGCACATGAATGTTGAGCATTGAAATGCTCAATACCACCATAATGAAGACAAAGTTCAAACATGAAGAAATGTTGCAATTTTGCAAAACAACATAATGAAGACGTATATCTCTCTTTACTATATAAAATTGAACCTAAATCCTATAATGAAGCTAGTAAAGATCAAAATTGGATTAAGGCAATGAAAGAGGAGTTAAGTCAGATGGTGAAAAACATAACATGGGACTTCGTTCCTAGACCTACTGATAAAAATGTAATTGGTATTAGACCGGGGTCATAAGTTTGAATCTGACGCAAGGGAGGATGGGGAGAGGGGCCAAAGGCACACCCTAACCAAATCACACATGGAAGCCAAATACACACAAGTGGGAGAGAGAATGTAGGTCAACTTATTATTTCATCAAATAAATTTGTACATGCCGGGCTGTAAGGCCTTCCCGGTGAGGGCCAGATTTTACAATTCAAGTACAGAAGTCCAACATGCGAGGATCTGAAACTATCTTCAATCTTCTAACTTCTACCTCCTATCCAAAAACTGACTCTCTAAACTACAACCAAAGATTACAATATATACAAGAGGCTACCGAACAAGTCGACCTTCAGATCCACCATCAACGGAAGGATTGACCAAATCTAGGTCCACATGCTTCCCAATGATAGATACCAACATTAAATCCGCGACCATAATTAATTGCACAAGTCGGCCTCAACAGGAAACTAAAATAAACTTGGTAAGCAAGGATAACTGAGCGCCAACAAAGATAACTGAGCGTCAGGGAATTAACCGACCAACTTGGTTAACAAAGGAAACCAAGCAACTACCGAGCCAACTCGGTCAAGGCAGAAACCAAGCAACACAGGAAAACACAAACTTGTTTGTGGTGACACAAGATTGCCAAGGACCCGAGATGCTCCTGCATCAGAATCCCCTTAGGTAATGTTGAGGGGGAGATTGTTGGTATGTATCCACCAAATTCCCTCAGGATTCGTGACATGGTTTAACAGTCTCCTATGAGAAACTTAACTGGGATAGTCGCAGTTTCCTGAATAGATGCGTCTTTTGGGAGAAATGGCCAGCTCAACTCCCCTCAATTTTATCTTTCAACCCAATGTATTTCATTAGCCTGTTTTGGCATTGAATAAGTTAGTGGTGTAATTGTAATGTCATAAATTGCACCTCGTGCAATTATTCATTGCATAGTGCTTCTTCTTTGGCTGAAATCAAATTTCCACCTAAGCCTCCAACTCATCTCGCTGCCTCGTCATCTCCTTTCAAGTGAATCCTAGACCATGTGGCCTGCGTGATTCAGGACACATGCACATCACGGAGATATCCATGTGGCACATACTTGTCCCATGAATTTGCAGACTAAAGGTGGTTGTTGAGACGTTACACTTGTTTTTGGCAGTGGAATGCCTCCTACAGCAGGCCACCAACATCAAAATTCTTCCTAGCTCTTTCAAACCTTCATTTTGGCCTCATTTTCCCTCTCTTAGATCTCCTTGATCATTTTGAATCTCTTCTTGACAGCTTCTTGGTCTCTCTCAGCTCCCTTGAGCATTCAAAGTGTTTTCACACTCTCCTTGCAGCTCTTTAGTAATTAGGCATTTCTCCATCATCTCCCTCGCATTCAAGCTTACTCTCACCATCAATTGACCAATCTTCGGCTTCTTGGCTTAGAAAGGGAGTGATCTTATCCCTCACACGTGTTCATTGTATTTGGGTTTTAGCATATCATTAGCTCTTAATCTCTATCTACTATCATTCATCATTCTTGGGTTAACATTTATCATACATTGTATCTTGGCTTCCCATGGAGGTAGAAACACCGAAATGGGGGTTTGACTTTGGTAGGCCTCTTAAACAAACAACCCAACTCTTTTCTTGGCTTCTTGTGCACAGATTCAAGGAGTGGAGGGGAGCGTCGTTTCGAGAGCTTTCTTCAAAATGGGCTATCAGATTTCCTCTTCTATTTCTTGGCTTAGAATAATTGTTTTTCAGTTTATCCGTACTTTTTGTTACTCGCAACTAGTCACATTGGGCGACCTCCCTAATGTTTAAGCCCAAATTCAAACCACCCAACAGTTAGCTTGGGGAAGCAGGAAGTTTAAGCCCGTGTCGTCTTGCTCTGAATTTTAGAGCCCGAAATGCCCTCTGAGGTGTACAAGCAAGTTATCCTGTCTCATTTTAGAATCAATTCAATTCAATTCAAACTCTTTCAATTGCAATTTCAATTCAAGCACTCAAGTCCTCAAGAGAAAGAGATCAAACATCCAAGGCATTGAAGACAAGGAGTAATTTTCAGATCTATGCGTTCACAATGGCTTCATTCATCTCCATTTCCTAAAGTCAACTCTACAAGATCAACATCAACATCTTCATGTGCATTTCAACACAAAAAACGCCTATGAAGCTGTAATCATTTCATTTTCAAATCTAACCTCTGTTACCTAACTGCATGCTTTCAATTACATTGCACTTAGATTTCAATTTCAAGGTTGAATCCAAAACTGAGGTTTGACCTAGGCAAACCCCTTTCTACCCAACATTTTCCCTCTCTTTTGTGTGGGAACAGGTGGCAAATGCATGCAGAAAGGTACAGGCTAAGAATCTAAAGAGTCGCAAGGAGCAAGTCACATCATGACATGCTCCCGAGAGCAAGTTGCCTAAGGCAACAGAATCCCTCTGATTTTCAATGAAATTCAAACCACAAGCTAGTCTTGATTTGTACATCTTAGATCTTCCGTTGGAATCTGCCTATCAGTTTTCTATTTTCCTATGCATGTTGAAAGTCATCTTATCACCACATTTCACCCTAGATCTTGCATTCAGTTTCCTCACTTGCATAGTCATCTTTCAACTCCCCCACGAAGGACCACTGAACTCACATTGTGCCCAAGGATCCTTGAGCCAAGTGTATCATTCTCCTTCCAATGTAGTGCCAATAGGGAAATAGGCCTAAGAGTCCTAGTTTTCATGCATAAACTTGCAAACCCTATTTTCCTACATTACAAAAGTCATTCCCGTTTTAATTGTCTCACATTCACAATGAACTTTAATTTCCTTTAATTAATTGATATCCCTAGCTCACTAGAGAGGTAGAAGTTAAGTGGTGTTGAGCCGATTCATCCCTTGAGGTTTCATCAATCTCGAGGGTGGTGAATTCCCTTCTCCACATTTTGGTGAACCTAAAGTGAATGCAAGATTCATCTTTGGTTCTTCTCAAGCGATTGTTGGGATGTTGTGAGGCTCTTCTATGAGCTTCAAAACCCAAACCACTTCAAGAATTGTCATAAGGAGATCCTTAAGACCGAGCAATTCTCCTGATCGGTATAGTCCTACTAGATCGGACCCAATGTTTATAGGAAATGTTGATCCTAAGGACCCTTTTGGATCTCATTCTTTTAGTCCAATATTGGGAGTTAACACTTCACCTAAATCTGGTTCTAAAAACACAACTCCAACAAATTCTCATCCTAAGTCTCAACCTGCTATAGACCATGAATCTACTCTTATGATTTAGTTTGACTAGATTCAGTCTCTTGAGGAGAACTTGAGGGATCTTGAAGGATTTCTTAGCAAAGAAAATGTCCTCTTTGAGCCTAATCTCTATTTTTAGCAACCTCGGGGAAATGCTAATTTTGATAAGGCATCAACGTGTTGATGGTACTCATGGAAGCTCATGTATCTATCGCTCCACCTAACCCCAAAGACACTCAATCTGATGCACTAGTTCATAGATCGATGTTGTTGTGCTTGGGGTATCTATGCACATGGTAGAGTCGAGTCCTAACATTGATCCCCTATCCAACAGTACGCGCCTAGCATCACTATGGGTAAGAGTCCCTTAGGGTATAACATACAACTTTTTGGCCCCAGAGCTAGTGTTAGTAGCGGTGCTAATGCCAATGCCAATGTCAATGCGAGTGTTGGTACTAGTTCTAGTGTTAGCATCAATGGTTCCTCTACCACTCATGTTGTTGTAGGCACAAGTAATTCAACTCTGCCTCCCTCGCCTCATAATCCTATTCTCAATACCATATTGAAAAAAATGTGTCAATTGTAGCAACAGCTTGGAAAGTAATGTTTGGCCCCCTATATATTCTATGGGCGATCCTGTTTGCTAGCAATTCCTCTCCACCTCTGTCCCGATCAACGCTTTCACTTTCCACTATTGCTAATGAAACCTTTATTCCACCATACTATCATCACAGTCCACTCTTCATGCAAGTTCTTAACACTCCACTATCCCAAAGGGTTGAGTCCCTAAGGTTCGACTAGCACAACAATGATGGGGATCCTCATCTTTAAATTGATTCCTTTCTTACTTTGTGCAACAACTATCTCAACCTAGATTATATTCTGCTTAAAGTTACAACACACCCTACCACATGTCGATGGATATGTCTTCATTTATGGCACTTTATGGATATCAAGTATTGAAATTTGTTGATTTGGTGTTTGCAGATAGTTAAGTACCCACCACGAGTGAATCATCTCTCCTTCTCGATATTGACGCCTTTAGTCATTTTTTGGGACCTAACTATTGTTTATTTGGGTGATTTTACTGTGACGTGAGGCTAGTTAAATGAGAGTTTTTAGCTCCTGTGCTAATTATGAAAAGGTACCTTAAAAAAATTGAGAGAAAAACAAATTACGAACCCAAATGTGTGATCCCTATAAAGGCAAAAGCTAGCACCCTCTGTTGGCATCCAATATCATTATCACAAATTCAAAATTCATCTTCAAGCTTTTGGGGACAGAAACCCTCAAGTCTAGTGGACCAAATTGCACCAGCTAGATACAAATTTATTGTAGCAAATTTTCTATCGTTTATTGTGCCAATCTGAGGCAATTTCAATATTGTCATTTGTTGCAGCTTTACCAAAACTGTATGGCATATGATGAGCATTTTGTTGAGCATTTCCTCAATTATTAATGAATATCTGGTGCCATCTTTCTCCATTTTATTGAGTGGCACTCTACAATGTGATTCATTGTTTGTCTAGGGTTGTTTGTAATCTAAAACTAAAAGTTTAGCTCTTGATTTTCTGCTGGATATTCAATGCATCTTTTTACATTTTATATGATTGAAAATTCCCATAATCACGCTTCATTGGAATACGTGAACAAATGTGATTTGATTAAGGCAATCAGGTTTCAAAATTATTTCGTTGCATTTGAATTGTACTGCTGGTTACTACTATCTGATCTAGGTTATTGTTATTGAGTTTAAGGGTTTAAAATATATTTGTGCTACTGTCGAGCATATTCCAGTATATCACTGTTGTAGTGTTATTGTGATTCAATTTAAGTGATCAAAAAAGATACATATATATCGCTGGGTTCAGCAATAGATCATCACAAATCAGAAATAGTATTGTAGAGTTCTCTTTAAATAACTCGCCAAAAGAAAAGCAGAGGAAGAAAGACTCAAATCTTTCAAAACATAATAGTTTTAAAAACTTAACATTGAGATTAAAGTTTTGGTTTAAAAGATGAAATGTCTCAGTCATTGTGAATTCCTACTGTACATTTGAATGAAAATGACAGACATCATGATTTACAAAGCATAACAATACTTCGTTCAAAAAATCAGATGATAAATTAATATGAAATGTCTCATTCATTATGAATTCCTATTGTACATTTGAATGAATGTGACAAGCATCATGATTTGCAAAACATAATAATACTTCCATTCAAGAAAAAAGATGATAAATTAATATGAAATATCTTATTCATTATGAATTCGTATTGTACATTTGAATGAATATGGCAAGCATCGTGATGTGCAAAGCATAATAATACTTCTTTCAAATTAACAAAAGATCATAAATTAATACTTTACATGTTGGGCTGCAGATGCTACTAGCATAGATATCTTAAATACATCTATCTAAAAGGTGCTGAGAGATATCGGTCTCAAGGTGCCTATCTATGCACATCGAGACTGATATCTTAAACTATTTCAACTTTGTTGGCATATTTATTTGTTTACTTTCTTTTATTGATCTTGCTCTGAATCAATCTGCCAGCTCATTTTCAATTATAAAGCATAATACAGTTTTCAAAATTAGATTTTCACAAATCTGTTCGAGTCAGAAAATCTGCAAAGTTAGAATTACACATTTATGTATTTCAATTCATTGTTCTAATACAGACAAACCTCTGTACCCATTCTTTCTGTTTTGTTTTGTTTTGTTTTGTTTTAATTGTGTGCCTTTACCCACATATGATGTAGACACTAATTTTGTTTGACCGCTGATTGATATATCACATATCGTTATCAGTATAATACAATCATTACGCCAAGCAAAAATATACCATAAATGTTAAATACTTGTTACTCACCAAAGTTTTCTTGAATATTTGTACCTGTAACAATAAAATGGCTCTGCAAAATACAACACAAAGGCTTAGGACTTACATAATAGATGTCACCACAAAGCATGACCTATATAACAAGCAACAAACATTTAAGCTAAAAACGACAGAAGCATTTATCTGTCCCTTTATTTGTAGAACTGTCTCAAATTACATTCCTCACCATGAAATCTGATTTATCACTCCCAGTTACTGTGAGAGCAGTGTGATCCATGGTCTCCAGGGAAATATTCTCATTTCTAACATAGCCAGGATCAGTCCATAGCATCCTGCAGTCAAAACAAAATATCATCACTCCATTTAGGATATAATAAATAACCTATCCACTAGCTTTTTTATTTTCATGATGTCATAGCAATATTGTATTCTTTGTTTGTGAATTAAGCATTCATTTGGAGATGGAAGCTTTACATATGCCCATTACACAGATCTGAGTAATGAGCCAAGTCTTGCAAATGCTGCCAATAACATGGAAATTAACTTTTCTCTAGAAACTATAAGAATCAGAACTGTTAAATATTGAATCTTCAATATGTTCTTATATTACTAAATGTGACATACGATGTCTTGAAAGAGGCCTTGGGTTTCCATAAAATGGGTCTAACTTCTAAGCTTTAACATTTTCTCATATGCCTAATTTCTATAAAACTATGATAAGAAAGAAATATACACAAACAGTAAATATTGTGCTCTATAACCAACATTAGAAACGATCTTCCATGTCTAAAATGTAGCAGGCAATTAGTGAAAAATCCATAGGGTTTACGTGAATGCAATCCTAGTTATGGACTAAGGTAATTGAACAATAAGATCCAGGACTGTTGGCAATGAGAGATTTTCCTTCAAGGATATGCCAGACCACAATGAAACCTCAAATGGACACATTTCCTCCAATCATCAGCACCATGTGGTAAGTGTTACCCTATTTCTTCCCTTGGGCTTAAATAGATAAATAACAGGGTGCTCTTGGAATGTTGAATGTCTTGCGCCTAGTCCTAGGAACAAACAAAAGGATTAAAAGCTATCTTTGAGTGTGAAATTTTATATTGATTGGTTGTCTATGTTTAAAAGGTTCAATATGTCTTGTGCCTTTTAATTAGGGGTTAGCATTTGCAAAATGTTTGAAGGCCTTATTGTTTTGCCAAGTCCACATGCATGAACAATAGAACCACATCGCACGAGTTTGTAGGGAGTTTAGCTTACAGAAAAGTTTGAGTTTCAATAGAATAAGTTGACCTCATTAGGATTTTTGTCACTTCTAGGTCTCTTTTCATAATGTCTGCAGGTTATCATGGCGAACAGGGCTGTTTCACATCTCAATGGAGATTTGCTCCGCTTCAGTACCCCTACACTTAGTTCCATAGATGAAGGATGCATGCAACATTGGGTTTCACTATTGTTTTTGAATTTCAACATCACGAAAAGCTGTGATAGAGCAGTTTCACATATGAAATCATTCATGATGAAGGGAAAATGTGGGAAAATGATTGAAGGACTCCCGAGGGTCATCATTTGCCTTCCATGCAAAGCATGCACGTGGAGCGGGTAGTTTTCATGAGCTCTACATAGTGCAAAGGGGTAGTACAAAGGTTCTGATATACAATAAGCTTTGAAAAATCTAATATCTAATCTCCAAATATGCCCAAAAATGACCTCTAAATGAAATCAACAAGTATTCTCCAAATTGTAGCTCTTAGCAACATAGAGAATGTGGCTTGCAAGGGCTTTTGTCCTCACAAACCAAAGATGAAGAAGCAACCACCTCCAAGATAAAAGCAATGCCCAAGTGAGAACCCCGATCCTCCTTTTATAGCCTTTTAGCTGCTTTTTTGAAAAAACACTTTTTTTCCTTTTCACTAATTTTTTCAAGAATACTTTTTTTCCTTTTCACTAATTTTTTCAAGAATACTTTTTTTCCTTTTTCATTGCTTTTTTTAAAAAAAGCACTTCTTTTGTTTTTCGCTATTATTTAATAAGAATCATCTCCCTTTTTAATCTCCCAATCTAGCTTCAAATAATGAGAGCCCTAACATTAAAATAAATCACCTGTAATTCAATATTTGGCCTCTATAGTCCCTTCATTAAATAAATAAATTAAAATAACGATCAAGTTAAATCTTTAATTTAACTTGATTAACTTATAATTTATCGTTATTTAATTAAAGTCCCTGGCTTATATCAAAGTCAAGATGATCATCAAGATTGGACTCACAGACAATACTAAAAATAGCAAGCATGACAGCTGACTCTTGTCGGTGCCCATAACTGACTTATTAAACATAGTGAGGGATAATTAACCTCAAAAGGCTCCAGAAAAAATTGTTATGCTCGTTCATTTGACAAAATATGAAATTGCACTTGATATTGCTTCCAAGATTCCTTAACCCTAATCATTAGCCCACAAGGATTAGCTTAGTAAGGAGAAATTGGGTAAGTGCACAAAGATGGGGGACCAAACAGGGGGTATAAGATGCCACATTTTTTCTGAAATGAGCAAACTTTGAACTTCAACGAGAAATTGAAGATACTTAACTAAAATTTGAAGATGTGACAAGAACAAGAGTTGTACTCCGAATCTAGTTTCTAAACTACTAATTTATTTTGAAAATGGTGTAGATTAAGGCCCTCAAAAAGGGGGAACACAAAAAGTGATCCTATTTTTTGTGAAAAAACATAACATAGCATCTGGTGTGCTCCCCTTAAAAATGTTAACTTCTTTTTGAATTTTTATAATCACTTTGGTGATAAGCTAGCTGACACCACGTAGTTCATCTCAGATTTTTCTACTAATTTTTTGAAGGTAAGATTTTTTACAAATTTACGAAGTGGAGACATCATGAAAACGTGAAATTCAAGCGTACTCCCCTAGAAATCTTTGAAAATTAATCGAAAATCAAAACATTTTCTTTAAAATGTGTAGAACGGAGTCTAGTTTTAAAAAAAAAGTAACTTGTTTCAAAATCCAATAAACGGGCCAAATTCTATGCCCAAAATTCTACTCATTCGTTTTTGACAAAAATCAAACATACTTAAAAAAGAAATTAGAGATGAAAAGCTTAAAATAGTCAAAATTCAAAAAGTATTATTCATAACTAACTGAGAGTTCTATAACATCTTGTCTTATTTTGTCGTTGTTGAACCATGTGCAAACTTGACAGGGAGAACAAACAAAAAAATGCGAATTTTTTGTATGTTTATTTGAAAACACATCTCGGGCCTTATTAAATCGTCCAAGCCTTTGGGGTGGATGCCCAACTCAAAGCCAAGCCTTAGGCTTGGTGTTTCCCAATGCAGTTAAAAAGGCGAATGACATATGTAGAAAATGTCATAGATATGGTGTTGTCGGGATAATTGTATGTACGGGTTGTCATGTAATAAAGTATTATGTTAATCTCGGGTGTTAGTAACCGAGAGGTTAGACAATTACGACACGACGTTTTGGTCGTGCCCCTTCGGATAGAATGTATACCCTCTTGGGAGATGGACACGGCATTGTATTGTGTTGTGCTAGGCTTGTACTTATGAATCTAGAATAATGAATAAAGCATTTATGTTCTCTGGCATTCTGTGAGTTATCTGTTATTCTGTATTATGTTTCTGCAACACTACTTTACCCCAGCGGGTAAACATTTGGCGCCGTTGCCTTTAAAGAATTGCGGGCGAGAGTAACATAGTGTGAATGGCAGAAGGGAAACAATGGGTCAACCAATAGAGAGCAATCAAGACGAGGAGAGCCAGAACAAGGAACTCTTCGAAGGAGAACAGGCATTAACCAACGACTTCACTACACTACTGCAAGCGTCTGTCGAGACACACGTCCGAAGGGAAGCGGAGCGAGAGGAAGTACCAGAAGGCGTCGTGTGGGATGCCCTGTGTGTCAATCGTGTAGTGAACCATCTATTGTCTCACCTCCCAGAGTTGTTGGCGCAAACATTCCTAGCCCTTCAAAATCAGCGTGAGTAAGTACACCGAGAGGCCAAGCGGCAAGAAATCTTGAACGAGTACTACCACCAGAGAGAAGAGGAAGACTGAGATGAATCCCGCCAGAAAGAAAATATGAAATAAGACTGGAGAAGGAGAATAAATAAAGAACACATTGTCATGAATATGTCGTAAACATATGTAGCATGGAAAAAAGTCTGAATAAATAAAAAAGTGTTCTTTTAATTTATCATGTGTTGATATTTCTTGTGGGGATATAAATAAAATATTTATGCCAAATCAATTAAATAAAGATAGGAATAAGAAGGAAGTAGAAGGGGAGATTGTTAGAAGAAACGTGCCATTGCAGCAACAGGTTGAGAGAAGGCAAAGACTCCGAAGGATCGCCGAAGGACGATAAGAGGAGGCTGACGGTGACGTCGTCGGAGAGGGAAATTGGGAGAATTCCATCGAAGAGACTAGAAACTTATTGGGAAACTTAACCTTAACTCCACGTACGGAGGCAAGGGAGGCCTGAAGAAGGGAGATAGAAGAGGTCGAGGGCAGAGAAGCAGAGGATACAAGTGTCGCCATGAGTACTGAAGTGACCGAGGGGCACAGGGATCAAGGCAGCCTGCCAGGCTCAAACACTCCTAGTGGGTCAGAGACACCAAGTGAAGAGACACAAAACACCTCGAGTAACGGAACGCCATCCACCGTACCGACACAACTGGCAATAGTAATACAACCAGTGGTACCTAACCAATCAAACGTACCACCAACAGAACCACCTGCGCCACCAATCATGGCAGGACAAAAACAAAAGCTACCCAAATTCTTGGGTGACAAGAAAGAAGACCCCGAACGACACTACAAGATGTGTGAGACAATATGGACAACCAACGGGGTTACAGATCAAAACGACTGGGTGAAGCAATTTTCGGCTACCTTGGGAGGCGTGGCCATTGATTGGGATTCAGACATTGATCCAACAAAGGTAACTGTACGGAAAGATCTCAAGAAAGAATTTCAAGAGGAATTCCGACTACTTCGAGATGACAACGAAATAGTAGCGGAAATCTACAGCACAAAGTAGATAAAGGAAGAGACAGTCTGTGACTACGCACGGAGACTCAAGGAACTTGTGGGAAAAATGGAAAGCCCACCAGCAGACGGATTGAAGAAAAGGTGGTTCATCGAGGGCCTCAAGCCGGCTCTCAAGAGAAAAATGAAGATAGTACCTCCACCATCATACATTGATGCATACAATCGAGCAATGGACCTCGAGAGTGAAAACAAAACTGCAAAGAAAAAGAAGAATAAATCATCAGAAGATGACAATTCTGACGGAGAGGCAAGCAGTGAAGAATCGGGCAAGAAAATAGAAGCCCTCCAGAAAGACATGTTTCGGATGATGAAGGAATTTAAGACGATGAAGAATACCCCCACGAGAGGCGACGAAGGGGACTTGTGGTGCACGGACTGTAGAGAAGGTCACACAAAGGGATCCTGCCTGATAAAACAATTTTGCGATATCTGCCAAATTGTCGGACATTCCACCAAGGAATGTCCATACAATATGAGGACAAGAGGGCCTCAACAGATATTAATGACGCAGGAAGCATCTACCTCAGCTTCAGGAGCCACAAACGCAGCACCATTCGGCGGTTTCAAAAACAACCGGCATGGAGGAAGAGGTGGGAACAACAACAATAACAACGGAGGCCGTAGCCGCCTCCAATACGATACGAGCGGACGACCAATGATACAGTGCTATAATTGCAATCAGTGGGGGCACTTTGCAAGAGATTGCACGAAGGGAGAAGTATCGCAATTTCTATGTAGATGGTGTGGCCTGGGAGACCACGATGATGCAAAGTGTCCTAAGCCAGGAGTGAATCTCCTAAACATTGAAGGCTACGCGAAGGAAATTCTGGCCATCACTCGGGCACAGGCAAAGAAAGTGACCTACCCTGAACCTGAAGTTGAGACAAGGAGAATGCAAGAAGCGAAGGCTGACATCGAGAAGGAAATGATGACCGAGAGAAGAGAAACGAACGGCAACACCAGTACCTCTTTGAGGGGCTTGACGAAACAGAACATCATATGGCCGGTGTTGCAAGCAAAAATTCCCATCAAATTAAAAGACCTTATAGCTATACCACAATTGAAAACAACTTTATTGGGTGTGAAATCATCGCCGAAGGTACCAAGTGGGCCAGAAGGAACCCACGAAGAAAACCCTCTCAGGAAGGAGGGCACTCTCGGAACAACAGAAAACCCTCTCAGGAAGGAGGGCACTCTCGGAACAGCAGAAAACCCACTCAGGAAGGAAGGCACTCTCAGAATAGCAGAAGACCCCATGTTACTCGCAGTGAACACAGGAAGGCACCCCGCGGTGGTAGAAATGGGCATCCTCGAATCCATTCTAACAGACACCATTGTGGACGAAGGTTCCGGTGTCAACGTGCTCCCGGAGGAAACATGCCGACGACTCCGACAGCCCACGTTATGGCCACCCATGTTCCAACTAGTCGGTGCCGACCAGCATGGTATTAAACCCATCGGGACTCTCATGGCACAGCGGGTCACGATCGGCACACAACCCTTTATTCTCGACTTTGTAGTAATACCATTAAAGAAGGGCTACGACGCTATACTAGTGAAAGGTTGGTTGGTAGAGGCAAGGTCAAACCACGATTGGAAAAGGAATACTCTCTCAATGGAAAAACTCAGTCGGAAATTCATAATTGACTTACAGACACAGATGGTAAGCAAGGACATGGCGTCATCATCTGAGTCCGAAGGAGAAGACGAAATAGATGAAGGAAAGCAGCGGATGGAACCAAACGAGGAAGGAATCTTAGAAATAGAGGGGTACTCGAACGACGACATGGATTCACTAAATGGGCTTTTCCATTGGCAGATGGAAGACTATGAATTGAGACATTGCAACATGTTACAGATAGAGGAAGAAGAGGAAAAGTCCACCTTTCCACCACAATACGGAGAGTATAAAGAGGGAGAGCTCCAAATCCGAGAAACTTCAGCACATCAATTTGATAAAGAGAAACCAATCAAGTATGAAGAGCCTTCGGTGAATACCATGAATTTGGGAGATGAGACCAACCCAAGGAACATTTTCATAGGTGATGATTAGAATCCCGTCCTGAAGGCAGCCGCATTTAAAATCTTTACAAAGTACAAAAATGTGTTTGCCTGGACCTATAAAGATCTAAGGGGGGTACCGCCGGAACTGTGTGTTCACCGAATTCCACTGGTAGGAGTTGTACCCGTATGGAAACAACCGTACAAAATGAATAAAAATTATGCAGCCCGTGTCAATGAAGAAATCGATAGGATGCTTGAGGCAGGCATCATATTTCGGGTACAGACAAGCGAGTGGGTGTCACCCATTGTGATCTCGCTGAAAAAGGACACCAATCAAATAAGAATATGTGTGGACTTCAAGTGTTTAAACGCAGTCACAATCAAAGATCCCTTTCCAATCCCTTTTACAGACAATATCTTGGAGGAAGTAGCGGGACATGAGATTTACTCGTTCATGGATGGATTCTCGGGTTACAATCAGATATCCATCACGGAAGAAGACAAGCTGAAAACAACTTTCATAGTGGAAGACGGAGTGTACGCATACAACTAAATGCCCTTCGGACTTTGTAACGCCCCAGCGACCTTCCAAAAAATCATCCTACAAATCTTCGACAAGATGTCTGTGGGGAATTTCAAAGCCTTCCTGGATGATTGGTCTATTTTTAGTGGCCAAGACACACATGGTAGCCCTCAAAGAGTGCATGGAGAGGTGTCGACGAGCGAGATTAGCACTCAACCCCAAAAAATACAGATTCATGGTGCCCCAAGGGAAGTTACTAGGACACAGTATGCAAAGCGGGATTGAAAACAGAACCAGACAAGGTACAAGTAATCCTAGAAATGGAGCCCCCAACGAACGTAACTGGGGTGAAGTCATTTTTAGGACACATTGGGTATTATAGACGATTTATTAAAAATTTTGCCCAAGTATCGTACCCACTACATGGCCTGACTCGGAAGGGAGAACCGTACACATGGGCCACAGAACAAGAGAAGGCATTCGAAGAGCTGAAAGAAAGATTAGTAGCGGCACCAATCCTGGCATACCTCAACTGGGATAAGGAATTCCATGTCCATGTGGACGCATCGAATTTCGCTATTGGGGCAACATTAGCACAAACAAGAGACCACGGGCTAGACCACCCTATCTTCTTTGAAAGCAGACTTTTGTCCAAAGCGGAGAAAAATTACAGCACCACCGAGAGGGAAGCACTCGGAATGGTCTACATCGTACACAAGTTCCGACATTATTTTGCTGGCGACCCCATTCGTCTTTTATGTTGACCACCAGGCGTTGATGTATCTGGTGAACAAGCCCATAATTCAAGGGCGGGTGAGTAGATGGTTACTCTTGTTACAAAAATTCACGTGCAACATTATAGTACAACCCGGGAAAAGTCATGTATGTGCAGATCACCTTTCAAGAATTAAGTCTGGCGAACCTCCAAAAGGCATCAATGATGACTTTCCTGACGCACACTTATTCAGAATTGTCGTGTTACCAACATGGTACACAAGCATTGGAGAATACCTCTCATCAGGCCAGTTTCCGTAGGAGATGCAGTCGGGTGAGAGAAGGAAGCTGGTATTACGAAGTAAAACGTTTCAGCTTATTAATGGACTATTATATAAGATGGGACTTGACCAAGTCCTTCGCCGGTGCGTCATGGAGGAGGAAGTCCAAGGGGTACTATGAGAAGCACATGAAGGTCTGGCAGGAGGACACAGGGGGCCAGACACGACGGCTCGGAAAATACTCCTAACAGAATTATGGTGGCCAACAATCTACAATGATGCAAGAGAATGGGTGGTGAGCTGGGATACCTATCAGAGAGCAGGAAAGCCTCTCAAGAGAGATTTCATGCCACTGAACCCATTCAATGCACAGGAATTGTTTGAACGGTGGGGACTCGACTTTGTGGGGCCACTAAAGGCAAGCAAGAAACGACAATGTAGGTACATTGTGGTAGCCATGGAGTGCCTCACAAAATGGGTTGAGGCACGCGCCCTCTCGGATAACTCTACATTGAGTACGGCAAAATTCATATATGAACAAATAATCACACGCTACGGCATACCAGTCCAGATTACGAGCGATCAAGGAGGCCATTTTGTTAACCATGTGATAAAACTGCTCACCACATGTTGGCGAACAAATTTGTCTTCTCTTTCTAAATGAACTTTATGTGTACTCTACGCCTTTGAAGACAAACAATCCATCAACAATTGGGTAAGCATCAATGATTGCTTCCCTCTGAATTTTTTAAAGGTTCAGCTTCCTTCTTAGATATTCAATGAATTTTTAACATAAAAGTAAATACATACACTTTTGACCGGAAAGTGTTGAAGGATCTCTCGGATACTCACTGGTATTGAGGTATTTCTGAAAATATGACGATGCAAGAAAGAAACTATAAGGAAGCAAAGTTCCACTAACTTTCTAAGAAAAAATTCACTAGATAAAACAGCAAAATGAAATTATCAGGAAAAATCCAATAACAGCAATTCATAAACAATACGTGCACAGAAAAAGATATACCAATTCTCAAAGTAACTGATACACCAATGATTTCAAATCAAGCTATGCACTTATATATTTATATTTGATTCGATCAAAGTCTAATCAAAAAGAGCCATAAACTGTTTCTTTCCATAAATTCTCAAAAAGGAAACTAAAGCTACCTATTCTATCTATCAGAAATTTCTAACCCTTTCAAAGTTTAATGCTCCAACATTTATAGTTTGAGGTCCGAGAGAGCCTCCAAAAAAACCCGGCCTCTTGGACACGCAGCAAAAATAGTTAAAACCTAGTTACACATTTAAACGAGAGTTTTTAAGACATGTCCTTTGAACAGAAAAGCTAAAAAGTCGCCCAGAAATCCGCTAATTTCCTCCAAGATTCTCCGATGTGGCAGTTTGCACCAACTTCCAAGTTCAAAATGCATTCACCAATTCTTGAGCCAGCTGTGAGTGCAAGTTCTTTAGACCAATCAGCTTGGCATGACACGCATTTTTCTCCTACTTCAGCTCCTTAATTCCTTGCAACTGCTAGGTAACTATCCCCTATTCAACAGCAACATAGATTCTACATTCGCAATCTTGGTGAGGTCTTGAACAGTTGGTCCCTCATTTTCTTTAAGAGCGTTCATGGTATCCGCAAAAACCTTGTTCATGGCATCAGCATCCCTGCTGCCCTCATCAATTTGTAAAATGCTTGAAGGGTTTACTCTTTTGATATCCTTCAAAGCATTGGCATGCATGTCTTTTACCTCCTCCATTGCTCTGGCCCGTGAAATTGCAGCTTTAAACATCGACCCCTTCCAGCCAAGATTTTGTTTCAAGATAAACAGCATGCAAGGATCAATTAACTTCATAGGGGTCTGTGCTAAAAACTGAGCCACTCCGTATGTCTCTATCTCTTGAACTTGGATTACGACAACTGCACATCTTTCCTCTTCTAACTCCCAGCCAGGGATTAGGGTTTGAATTTCACCAAGCAATGCCTCTCCGTCCATGCAGGTAGATATGAACTCTCAGATGAAAGCGCTTCCTTCATCAATGATACCATTTATCCAGGCCTTCATAACCTCAATCAAGACTTTACCCTGTTGCATCTGTTTTACCAACTTTTTTCTTTCAGCTGAATTCGGATCAAAATCCTATGGGGACTGAGCAAGCGGCAGTGCTCCAACATCAGTGAGAGAGGAAATGAACTCAGCCATGGTAATCACTAGTTGTTTCAATTCACGTTTCTCCCTTCCATCCTTTAGTGACTGTCCCAACATATGATCGGCCGAAAACTTGAAAAGATGATCCCTAGAATCCCTAGTTAAAACACCAAGTTCCATTTTAGTAACCTCGAAATCTTCCGCTTCAGGCTCCTAGACTCCTTCCTTAGGCTTGAAGGTAGCTATTTCTGCAGTTACCTTCCCGGTAGAGGGATCAATGGATAGCCTCGCATTACTTTTCATCTTCTTAGCCTTAGGAGTTCGGACGGCATACTTTGTGACGATCTCCTTTACTGGCAACGAAACAGGCTTGAAAGTCCTCTTTTTATTCACTTAATCAATTAGCCAGGGGGGAATTGAACTGGTAACCATCCGGTTGTCGGGTGTTTTAGCAGGAGTAACTTCAGCTGGGAGCACATCAAGATTTTCAGTAGGTATTTCCTGATTCTTCTCCTGTTGTTCTAGAGAAAAAGATATCTCCTCATCATTGATTTCAATGTCAATGTAATCAGACCCCGGGGATGCCATCTGAGAGCAACTTTTTGATCTTGTTTTGGCCCTCGTCCTTGGTGCAGTAGGATGTCCACTGGGTATTACTTTTTTCTTAGGAGATGAAATCTTACCTGCATGAGGAATTAAAGGAGACACATTAGGCAAAGCATGATTTACATTCATTGAAGCAGAGTCCATTAGGCAAAGCATGATTTACATTCATTGAAGCAGAGTCCACATTTCGTTTCTGTTTTTTCTTTGTCAACCAGCCCTCTGTAATCCCAAAAATAGTTCTAGCCCTTAGTTTTATGTTATCTTCTTCCTTTCTTGCCCAATCTATGACCAGGGAATTTTCTGTTTCTGGAATATCAACATCTGAACTTGTGATCTCGGAACCATCCTCATCTATCTCGCATGTATCAAATTTCAACTGCAGTAACTCAATCTGTGGAACTAGGAGTCTAGAGTGGTCTCTTTTCCTTACTGCTTTTTCATCGTTGAGGTCTTCCCATAAATCCTCAATGTGTGAACTTGATGATGGGTAACTGCTTAGACTCAGAACCTGTCTAGCAAAGCCTTTATTATCAAAGCCTCTCCGTGGTTCATAGAACTGCATGTGAAAGCTAACCAAATTACTACCTATCACCGAAGCGTCCATCATACTATTGCAGACCAGGGTTCCCAACTTAACCGGAAACATTGAAGCCCATTTTTCCTGCGGTAAACTGTTCTTAATCACCGTGAACAATTGTCTACAAACTTCAGCCAATATGAAGCAATCAAATGCAAATCTAGGGAGCCTGAGAGGTTCCTCATCAAAACCTCCAATCCGGATATAAGTAAAACGCAGAAATTGAATATAAAAACTCCCATAAGTTTGAACTAACTTCTGGGCTTTCAATGATATTCTCTTAGTTGGAATTCCCACCAACTGTTGACACAGTCTTCCGAGGAAGACATCATGGACTCTTCTGTAATCTCCCAAGACCCTATCTTTTCTCAACAAGGGATAGTATTCATAAATGTTTAGGTCTTCACTCCATGAGGCATGTGGAATAGCTCCCAGATCTTGTGTGCATGCAAGACAGTATATTAAATAAGAAGACATGAAGAATTCTTTCTTAATTGCTTGAGCCTATTTGAGCTGGTCCCTCAAAGAACTGGCAATGATTTCCGCCCAATCAAGATGTTGTCTTCCTTCCAAAACTATTTCTATGAAGTGGTACATCAATTCCTCAAAAAGGAGAACTTGCTCAGAACCTTGTCAAGACTTTGGGTAGACAAGACCCTCCCTTATAATTAGTTTGGGTCCATTTCCGGGCCATGTAACTACGATTTTTATCTATATTCTCCCGAAACTGAGCAAGTGACTGGGTGGGGGTAAAGCTGGCGAAGGATTCATCTGGGATTTTGAAAACGGACATAATAGTTTCTCTGTTCACAGGTATTAGGGTTTGACCTTCAGCATTCAGTATGCATTTTGACTTGATATCATATCTATTGATGCATTGTTGAATTAACTCCGGACTTACAACTGACGGAGGGAAAGCCGCAGCTTCTAACAACCCACTTGACAAAAACTCTAGACTATATTCTTTTGCTGCACGCTCTGTGAGATGAACAGCCATCTCTTCTATCTCAACCCCTAACAGATTTGTGTCTGTGATAACAGGGGCACGACACTCCATGTTCTTGAGATTCCCAAAGAAATGCATACTAGACCTCATCTTTCCTAATGGGAAACTAACCAAAGTAACCCCCCTCCTTGAACAAATATTACCAAACAGAAACAGGAAATAAAAGAGAGCTTTCGGCGGCTACCTGTTTCGCAGACTCAAGAAAATAATTCCCTCTTCCACAACCGAGACTCCGCAGGATTATAACAGAAAGGAGAGAGTTTACAGGAATACTTATATTTTGAGAAATCACGTCATAAAGGATCAACTTAAAGGGCATTAAATGGAAGCATTAATTAGAATGAAGTGGGCAATGATGACTTGACAACGGGGTGTCCTTGAAATCAGCATCCCTTATAAGTATCATTAATCTTTCTTTAAGTAATATCCCCCGCTCGTGTTAAGGATTTCCTTTACCGCGACCCAAATCTCCACTCCGGATTTACCCCGTGGCTCCCGTCCTTTCAAGACTGTCCGCACTAAGAACTTAACAATTACTTCGCCGCCAATTTACATCATCCATCCTTCCAACTGTCACATCATTCCTCGATTTGTTCACCATCGCTTCTTGAACTCCTTTGAACTGCTTCGAACCCAGGTTCAAATAGGTTCGAAGCGGTTCGCTGCAAAAAGGTGACGTAGACCAAGGCCCACCTGCATAAACCAATCGTTAGAAAAATAATCTTTGATTGGACTGCTCCGAACTACTTTGAACTGAAGTTCAAAGAGGTTCGAAGTGGTTCACGGGAAGCATAGGTCTTGGGAAAAACTTAACTAAGGAAAGCCAACTTTGAAACAAACAATCTCGGAGGCTATAACTTGATAATTAGACGGCTCAGCGAGCTTGGAGGACTGCTGGAGAAGGGCCAACAAGGGAAGGAGGCCGGACCAGACTTCAAATGAACGAACAAAGAAGGGTCAAAGACACTTTTACATGGCGACTCTAACTGACCCTAACACCACGGAATTCAAGATTTTCCATTCTCTATCAAGCCCATACTATCTGAGAGCTAATGGACAGGCAGAAGCCACCAACAAAATATTGGTGTCAGTAATATACAAGTCCTACGGGATCGAAAAGGAAGATTAGGAGGAACGATTGTTGTCTGTGCTATGGGCGTACCGGACCTCGTATAAGGTTACCACAGGACACACACCCTTCCAGCTAATGTACGGACAGGAGGCCGTGGTGCCGGCCGAATTCATGGTACCAAGCCTCAGGATTGCCATCGAGAATAAGTTGGGAGATATGGAGAGTCTGAAGGAGACTCCATAATCTCAACAAGTTGGATGAACGACGTCTTACGGCATAGTGGGCAACTGAGATAGCACAACAGCAACAGAAGGCATGGCATGACAAACATTTGAAAAGGACAAGATTCACCCCCGGACAACTCGTATTGAAGTACAACGGATGCAACGAAATTAAGCCCAGGAAATTTTAAGTTAAATGGTTGGGACCTTATAAGGTACCTAAAGTGGGCGATAATGGAGCCATTAAACTATGAACAATAGACGGAAAGGTGATACCGGATCTGGTCAATGGTTCGAAATTGAAAATCTATCACGAGAGGGGCGACCGACGAAGAGACCCAAACAGGTAAAAGCGATTTTAAAAAAAAAAAAGCACCGTACGGTTGTACGGCATCAAGTGGGAAGACAAAGTCGCCACCGTACGAAAACATCTCGTACGGCAATTAGAAAGTGTCAGATGACAACTAAAAGTAAATAAACGGTGCGGCAATTCAAACGTCGTATGGCCAAACATTATATGCGTACATCACTGTACAACGAGAAGAGAAAATGAGCTTACGGCAACCAATCTCGCGCACAGCACTCTTTGTACGGCAATCATGTCCGTACGACAGCCAGCTAGTGTACGGCATTTTAGTCCGTATGGGATCCAAGTATCGTACTGATACTTTATAATGCAGCCAATCACCGTATGGAAAGGGGAGGAATAGAGTTGGTTCGGACGCGTCTGAGAGGCAAGTGCCGTACGGAAATATTATCACAATACGAACCAAAGAGAAGAGGAGCCCACGTCCGTACGGCAACCAAGAGCTGAATAAGTAAACATCCGTATGGTTTCAATTAGTAAAACAAGAAGCACAGCCTATACGGTACAAAGAGGAAAGCAAAAGGAAGTTCGTACGGCTGAGGAGCACAACACGGGAAGAATTTGAAAAGCAGTTATTGCCGGCAAGAGGGTTCGAGAAACAACATGGGGTCACGCCAACAGCCGAAAGATTGGAGGAAAACATTGCAAGCCTCAACACTAGCAAGCAGCAGTAAAGGCACAAGGGTTTTACAGTCAGGAGTTCGCATTGCTGGAAGCATGGATAGTACGAAGAAGAAAATTCGCCCACACCTGCAGCCATAGATTCAGAAAGACGAGATCACATGGAAAAATATCACATTTGAAGGGCTGAATGGTTTCGAGTGCTGGACGTGGTGGGAAGAAACTTTTGACACATTTTCTCAAAGGGCAATTACGCAAAGCGCAGGTACACTGGGCAATCCAAATGCCCTTGTTTTCTATCAAAGAATATAAAGGCCCTCTGAGGGACATAATAGATACATTTGATAGGTTTAGTAGGAGCAGCACTTTTAAATATTGTGGTACAAAGATACAGGTTAAATTTACTGCAACCGAGATCTCGAGGGTTTTTGGCAAACCTGGTGCGCACGGTAAAAAGATGGACTTGAAGCCTCGAAAAATGTCCCAAGAGGACAAGGAGAAGTACATAAAGCTAGTGTCAAGGAATTTGTCTCAGAGCGAGTTTGAGTCTATAGCAGGAGCCTCTGCAAAGAATTGCAGCATCAAGAAGTCCTTCATGGCTCCAGGAGACTGGAAGTGCCTCATGGATATCATCAAAAGCAGACTAACAGGTGCAAGTAGGGCTTCTGATATGGCCATAGCACACCTCATTTTTATGAACGGGCTCAAGAATGGTACTGTGTACGACTGGGCATCTATCCTAGCGGAGAGGATGTTTGAGTTTATGACACTCCAGCATCGGACCTTCTACATGCCTCACTTCACCACTGGCTTATTCCTAAACGCCGCTAGAGAGCAGATTCCACTGGACAGGCTGAGGACAAAGCCAGTTGACATAGCCACAGGAGAGCCTCTCATCTTCCCCTGGCGCCATCTTGATACAGGAGGGACACAGGCAGGCTCGAAGAGGAAGTGCCAGGCCCTCTCAGAGTCAAAGGTTGAGAATGTAGATAGCGGCTGAGAGGATACTAGTGAGGACTCGGAGGAGGACAGTGAGAGCGCTATAGTAGGGGACTCGGACACACTCGGTACAGAGATACCTACTCCACCCTTCGGGATTGCACCAAAGCAGGTTCTATTCTCGCCACCAGAGACCTCTACTCCAGTTTCGGTGATGCCTTCGATACCATTTGGTACTACATTGGACTCAGTACTTGTACCTCGGTTTGGAGAGTTGCGGGCCCCAGTAGATATGACACCATCAAGTGGGGAGGCAGTGGCAGAGGTAGCAGGGTTGACAGAGGATCGGTCCATGGAGGGGAGGATTGGGGACGGAGTTGTACTTTCGAGAGGAGAGTTAGAGCAGCCACGACCAGAGAGTGAGTCTCAAGTTACTTTAGATGTGGTAGGGACGGAGGCCTTTGTGAGAGTGGGGCCAGGGGTGCTAGAGGAGCCATCGGGGGAACTGCCTATGGAGAGCAGGGACGCATCGGTGCTGACTTGGCTAGATCAATTCAAGATGCCCCCAATAGCATTGCCAGCACCTATCTCCCTGTCACCACGGCGAGCGATGGTAGTTCATCTCGAGATAGTAGATCTCGACTTGATGTCACCAGATAGACAAGAGCAGGAGATGGAGATAGAGGATGTGTCTGAGAGGCAGGCTCTCACAGAGGGACAGGGACAACAACACGAGGCCAGTAATGAGAAGCTGAGGGAGCCAACTGGCGAGCCTAGGGAGGCGCCGATGAGAGAGTCCACAAGGAAGGTGCTAGAACAGTATTTGGCGGATGTAGCCGCAGGAGCCGAGCGGGTCATAGCCTCAGCAGAACTCCAGGCTCAGGGAGAGGTCGCTCCGGAGTTGGAGCGTCTCTTGACCTTTGTACGGGTGGGGTGTCCGACGGCCTTTGCAGAATTTTTTGAGTCAAGAGGATGGCCTGCGCAAGAGTCTCTCGCCATGTTGGAAGATCGGGCTCTCTGAGAGACAGCAGGGGAGAGCAGGATTTAGACCCTTCTACGAGAGTTGGAGCAACCATTTTGTGAGGGGTATTTTACCCTGAGACGTGCGAAGCATGTTTCCTCAGTACATAAGGCTACAGAGCTGGCAGCAAAGGCGGCTCGAGAAGAGGTGGCCTCACGTCTTGCAGCATTAGAGGCAACTTGGGTTAAGGAAAGAGAGTCTTGGGCAATAGAGCGGGGCAGTATGGCAGTTGAGCGGAGCAACATGGTGACCGAGTTAGAGACCCTTCGAGCTGAGATGGACACCGAGCGTACTGAGCGGGCTCTACTCGAGACTCGCCTTAGTAATGCTTTGGAGAGTGTTGATGAGAAGGAAAAAGTATTACTGGAAGCAGCGGGAATGGTAAGGACGGCTATGGAGCTCAAGATGATAGCAGAGCGTGATCTGCGGGTGAGGACAAGTCAGGTGTATGAGTTGCGAGCTCAGGTGGCCTCCCGAACAGCAGCATCAACACCATCTTCGTCAGGGACGCTTCCTACGCCCCCTCCTCAATAGTAATTTTATTGTAGGCTCAATTTTGCTTCATTCCCATTTTGTAAGTCGTCGAAGATGACTTTTTTTTTGGGGGGGGGGGGGGATGATGTTGTTGAGATAATTGTATGTACTGGTTGTCATGTAATAAAGTATTATGTTAATCTCGGTTGTTAGTAATTGAGAGGTTAGACAGTTACGACATGACGTTTCAGTCGTGCCCCTTCGATCTAGGGCAGAGTTGCAGCAGCGAACTTGGAGCAAGTTGTAGCAAATATTACCTAGGGCACAGCGAAAGCATAAAGGCAGCAAATTGATCAGGAAATTGCAAATTATCTGGTTAAATTGCAGAGATCTCTCTGCCCTAACAGCAGCACATCTAGGACAGAAATCTGTACAAGCCTTAAGGCTTATGATACCCGATAAGGTGCAGACTTAAATCACTTACAGTGCAGATTGGGTACAGTCAATAGCAGACTCTAAGGCACATAAGAATTGGTCTATGTCATCACATAAAAGCCCTCGAAAAGTCAACTCGAGTCATATCTGGAGGATCAGATCTAAAGACTTCTTGACAGACTTCTATAGTTATTATCCGGGTAGTATCTCTTCATCGCCTTGAGTTTATTTTGTGCTTAGTATTTGGAAGTATTCTATAGTTTGTTCATTCCTAGGTAAAATCTGAAAAATATTAACATCTATCTCCCTCTCCACTTCTCACCCTCTCTCCCCCTCTCTCTCTATCTCTCTCTCTCCCCCTTCTCATCATCTTTCTCTATCTCTCCCTCCCTCTCTACAAAAAGGGAAAAGGAGAGAATAGGATAAGGGAAGGGGAGAGAGAAAGAGAGAAGAGGAGAGGGAGAGAATAGGATAAGGAGAGAGAAATATTAATGTATCCTAAGAGGTCTCAAGGGATCATAAGGGTGTTGGCATCAAGAGATGGTAACCGGTAAGCCTGCTACCGATACAAGTATTGTCATTGATTGGCAAAAGGAGGATAGAGATTTGTCATCTCTCTAAAGTCTAAAGATCTAAGGAGATCTGTATGAAAAGAGGCTGGTTTGGCAACCGGTGACTACATGCAAGAAAGAAAAGACTGTATTCAAGAGCAACCAGTCACTACACAAAGAATCAGCAACCGGGTAATGTATACAGTCAAGGAAAGGAGGATTTTGCCGTAAACCAAGGAACAGGTTACAACTGGTGTAGACAAGCACAGAGGAAGTAAAGGTACAAACCGGTGTCAAAACACAACCGAGGAATGAGCGACCGGTAAGCAAAGGAAGGGGCAGTGATAGGTCAAAAACTCTTACTTGTTCACAACAAGAGGATCTCAACCGATCTAGTAATGAATCTGGTATGAACCGAGCAAGTCATAGTCAACTATCTGTTTCAACCAACTCTTTGACCGAGATTTTTTGCACTAAATCCGGAAGACTGAGTTAACATGGTGATCGGTTTGAGGCGCGTCCAGAGGTTTTAAAGCCAGAATCTGTGGCTTTAAAACGAAGAGTTATCTCTTGTAAAAGAAAGGTGCTTGACACGCATCTACTGCTTTCTTCATAAAGCAGATAAAGCAAAAGCATGCATCGGATGTTTCCTTAGTAAACTGGTTCTCCACTGAGTGATGTATTTGAAAGGAATCTGTAATTAGGTCATGCATGAGAAGCGCAATTAGGGCATGAACTCTATATATTCTTCTGCCTGTTGAGAATAGAAGTTGCCTTCATTCTGCCGAGAAAAAGAGTGAACCTGTATGCTGAAGAAGCTAGGGTGAAAAGAAGAGAGAAGAAGATAGAGAAAGAAGAGTGTGCAAAGAAGCACAACAATAGAGGAGAACACACCTGTGGCGACCAGTGATGCTTCTCAGTTGAGCACAAACAGAGATCTTATTAGGCTATGCAAAACCATTTGTAAAAGGTCAATCCTTCTCTATTGTTTTCTAGCAATTACAATAGTTTAAATCCCAGTATTTGGGTGGACTCTAACAGGTCACTTGTATCAAATCCCTTAACCAGGTGACATCTTTCAAGGTGTTCTAAGTCCTCTAACCAGGCAAGCACTAATCGACCTTATTGTAACAAATCCCTTAACCGGGTGCATCTAACAGTGCATTGTAATCCTTTAACCGGGAAGGCTCCTAACAGGGCATACTCCAGAAGAGTACAGAATTTGTGAGGTCTCTTCACACCGTGGTTTTCACCCTAATTGGGTTTCCACGTGATAAATCTGGTGTCATTGTGTGATTGTTTGCTTGCTATTAGCCTATGCTTGAATCTGTTTGGTTTAAAGTTATAAGTATACTTCACCAAATTTAAAGGGAAAAGTTTTAGAGGTGCTAATTCACCCCTCCCCTCTCAGCATCGGTTGGGACTGTCAAAGGGGTCCAAGAATACATTAATGTATCTTAAGGCATCTTAGGATGCTTTAAGACCCCTTTACAACCCCTAAGAACCTCTCTCTCTCTCTCTCTCACACACACACACACATCCCCTTCTTATGAGAAGCGAAGAGGGAGAGAGGGTGGGTGAGAAGGTGAGAGAGAGAGAGAGAGAGAGAGAGAGAGAGGTTGACCATAGTATTGTTTTTTCTCGTCTCTTTTGGTTGATCATATATTTAGTTGCCCACTAATAGTGCCTACGTGGGTCAAAATTGATTCCAATGAATTGGTAAGTGATGCTCTTGTAGGATTTGTTCCAATAGATTATTTCAGTCTGCCAATCAAAGACTAATTGATTGTTATTATTCTCTATTTGGTTTAAAATATTTTGGTGTGTTTCTGGTGGATGTCTTTCACTTGATGGAGGAGGTTCAGGTGGATTTTCTTCATTAGCTTCATTATGAACTTCTTCATGAGGAGGTGGCTCAAGATTTTGTTAAGGTGGATTTGCATTTGTTGAAAGTATAAACAAAATTTAATTTAAAACGTTATATAAACATATATTTTAACAAAAAAAAAGCTAAAAATGTAAAATAACTCACCTCCTCGACGTTTTGCCAGCATTTCTAAGATGATCAAACACACAAGAAGACAAAACAATGCTCTCCAAACCATGTACGCCCTTGCAACATGCTACTCTTCTCCAAATCGCGGTTGCAAGTAAAAATGGCTGCTTAGGGTATCATTTTGGTTTATATGTTGCTTTTTAGGTATGGTGTGCGCCATATGGCTTGGTATTGCAAAGCATTAGGCTCAGCATAACCAGCCATATGGTGTGCGCCTTACACTTTTGTGGGGACCAAAAAGATGAGTGGCACCTTTTTGGCCCCCCATCTTTGTGCACTTACCCAATTATGATATTCTAGAAATTAAGGTCAACTATCAATTTTATATGCCATAATGGTGGGGGACTAGTGTTTAATAATCATTGGTTGCAAAACTAGTGACCAATGTAGTGATGTGCAAATATGGGTACTTACAAATATAGGAAATTAAGACCAACTACATAACAATTTTAAAAACCCAAGTGAAAAGAATGGTCTAAATCTTGTTTAACTAATAAGCAGTTCAAGATTTGTCGAAAGAAGCAATTGAAACATCTTGCCTAACTAGACACCACACTCCCTTTTTCCATGTGGTAAAACATGAGCACATTTAAAGAAACAAACTCTAGAAACCCAGATATCTCATAAATAATAAAACTAATGGGAGCATGCCACTTGGAAACCATCGACTGCAAAAAGTTAGTAATAATCAATGGCTAGCATCAACACCAATATTACCACGACCCCACTAGATAACCTTAGTTGAAAACCGGACACAAAGATGCTCATAACTAGATCAATATTTTGCTATCTCTAGCTACCCAAAGCAAAATCAGTAGTGAACTGCCCAAGACAGATGTAAACTTGAAAAAAAGATCCACTTGATTCAACTTCCTCATTAAACCTGTTATCTGGAGCAACATTGTAGCATAAGAAAACATTGCCAAATCCTTTGACTAAAATTTGAACCCAATATTTAATTAAATTAAATTTTAGTATACTCTACACTTCCAAGCTCTTGCCTCTAAGAAAAACAATAGATTGAAGAATCCAACATTGTTATATCCTATGCCTATTCTGAATAAATTTCTAAACACTCCGACTGTAGGTGTTTTGCCAAAAAGTTTACTTGCAATGTCTTACGTATGTATTTGTATTACGTATGCTATATGAATAGTTCAGTTTAAACAGGGGAGTGTTGTATATTGGATGTTCATAAATATTTGCTCAAGTAACAAAAGATAACAATACAAAACACTCCAAACTTCCAACTTGCAAATTGTATCAAATTAATTCTCAGACAATACAAAAATGAGATGTAATAATCCGACCTAGTTCAATCACCATATGTTGAAATATATGCCCAATCTGATCCGGCACTATGTGTTAGCTTCGAAGGAGTGTGGACGGTGGTCTAGACACTCAATCCACTGATGCCTGCTTCAAACCAACAACTGGTTATCACAGAGAATGTACGCCCAGTCGTAGGTCGCTGGGAAGATGAGCTGTATAACCGTGTCTTTGGGAGCAGTTCAAACATCCGCTCAACCATGTCACGCCTAGTATACTGGCCACTACTCACGAGACATGCCCAGCACCCAAACTCTCCCAACACTCAGTACAATGTCCTCCCCAATTGCTCTATAACACACGCTGTCGGAAATCTGAGAACGTCCACTCTCTGCACAGTGAACACGTCCACTTCTACGCTGCAGTGTATGCCCAGTAAAGCGCCCCGCACAGCTACCTGGGAGTTCTGGTAACACCACCACGCACAGCACCCCAAATAAATAGTTCAATGCTACCCGATATGAGAGGGGAATGGAACAACAGCAGCAACCCGCGTGTTACCGGAAGGCATGCAGACCAGTAAGCAACGCAGTCCCCTTCGTAGAATGAAGACCAGATAAAGGCGCATGAAATGTGCAGTCTCTTCACCCACGTGTCTACCACGGTGTAAGTTCAATCTTGACGTCCAGTATACAGGAGTTACGCAGCCAAGAACAGGCCTCAATGCCCAGCATTAAGTAGATGACCAACCAAAAAGCAGCTCATCACCCAGTACTAAGCTCGACTAGTATAAACAAAGTCTAAAAAGATACCTCTCTCCTTGCTTGCCAAGTCTGATTCGAGAACACTGATAAAATAACATTCTCTTTGTACCTACATATGAAATCCAATGTGAAATCTGAATGACTCCACCATTACCGAGATGTTGGGGTTACGTCCAACTTCTCATATTTTCCTCGAGGGTTTCCGTCCTCAAGAAATAACCAGTCACGTGAGTAACTTGATTTGTTTATCCTTGTTTATAAACTTCATGGGGCCAATCCCAAGGAGTACTTTATGCGTTTATAACCTCGATATGAGGGAAAGCATGGCATTCCAAGCCATGTGGGATAAAGTACACCCACTTAAGACAGTTACTTTTTAATATAAAATGACTTTAAGTCATAAAGTAACTTTATAATCTTACTTTATAAAATAAAGTGACTCGACTATGGAAAAAGGGCTTCCAAATATTTAAATGGACCCATCTGAAACCTATGACTGACTAGCATCCTCCAAAAGAAGAAGTTCGTCTATCCGGATGGGGAGATAGACTAACCAGGCGCCATAATGGCCTATCGCAGAGAAGGGGACATTACAGTCCTCCCTTCCCGGGATTGCTTTCCCTCAAGCAATCTCAACACAAGATGCTGCAAAATAGACACACCCTCCCATGTGGCGTCCTCCATAGGTAAGTCCTTCTAGCGAATCAAATACTCTCTGATCCTGTTCCGGAGTTTCCTTTCTCTAACCTCAATCACCTCAGCTGGAATCAAAACCAATTTACCCTCCTCATCAAGAGGGGGTAATCCAATTGAAGGTACTATCTGCTGCCCAGTCGCCTTCTTGAGGACAGACACATGAAATACATTGTGAATCCTACTGTCTGCTAGTAGCTCGAGCTCGTAAGCCACCTCACCAATCCTCCTGGAAATGCGATAGGAACCATAAAATCAGGGCTTAAGCTTTCCTGACCCAATCCTCTTAAAAGAACTCTGCCTGTACGGCTGAAGACAAAGGTAGACCATATCTCCTAACTCAAACCTTTGCTCTGTCTGATGTCGATCAGTGCACATCTTTTGCTAATTTTGTGCCCTCTGAATGTTCTCCCTAAGAGATCTAAGAATATCTTGATGATCTTGTAACCAATCTCTCGCAATCGGCGTGTTGGCAAAGTTAAGTTGTCATTGGTGAAGATAGATGCAAACACCATTCCCACCGATATAAGGTACACCGGTAGATCACTCATATTACTTTATAGACACCGGTAGACTAAATAGAGTACATAGTACGGGTCTTATAAGTGCATATAAGGGATGAACCGGGTATAAGATTGATACCGGTTGACTGCATAATAATCCACACCAGATTATGCGGAGCTGTCTGATTTAAAACCGGATTTTATAGAGCATCCACCATTTAGAACTGGAGTTAGCTTTTTAACGGGAGTTAGTTTTATTTCTACATGGATGTTTCTGTTAGCAATTTAAGTTGTCATTAGTGTAAATTCACAAACACCATACACCGGTAAACACTCACCGGTCACTCACATTACTTAGAAGACACTGGTAGAGCAAAGACAGTGTATGCACCGGTACTTGAAGCAAAGGAGATACACCGGTAGACCGATCTAAGAACACTGTACAAGTCTCTTAGTGTGTAAAGGGATAAACCAAGTATAAGATATACGGGTATAACTGTCTAAAGATTCGCACCAGGTTTTGCGGTACAGTTTGAGTTAAAACCGGATAATACGAGACATCCACCGCTCTGAAGTGGAGTTAGCTTTTTAACAAGAGTTAGTTTTATTTCTACAGATGTTTTGCAAGTTAAACTCCAGATCAGAACGCATAGCTTTTTGCTAGTTGCATGATTTTTTGGTGAGTTTACAGCCTGGCGATTCTATGAGCTAAGGGTTTCATTATGGTGAACTCTTGTATAAATACAGGTCATAGGACGTAAGATAAAGTGTTGTTGATAATTGGTGAATGCATAGAGCAAAGGAGAGATACCTTCTGAGAGAAGCGCTACAATCACAAAGGTGAAAGGCAATAAGATCAACAACCAGGCAAACCGGGAAAGATCAACAAGTATGATCTAATCAGACATTCAGTGTCATAGAAGATCATTGCTTTTATAAAGTGTGAAAGCAAGTTAAAATCCCTATATCAGGGTGGACCTAATCGGTTCGTTGTAAAATCCCCTAACAGGGTAACATCTTTATTGGTGTTAAAATACCTCTAACCAGGAGACTCTTAACAGGGTTAAGATCTTAACCGATCTTTTGTAAAATCCCTTAACCGGGTAGCACCTTAACCAGTGCTTTGTAAGCTCCTAACAGGGCGCCTTCATTCTGCAGTAGTGAAGTTGTGAGCTCTGTCTCACCGTGGTTTTTTCCTTCTAACCGAGGGTTTCCACGTATATATCTTGTGTTGATCTGTGTACTTCTTTTACCGTTATGAATGTTTGCTTTTACTTTGCTTAGATTTCAAGAAGTACTAAACAAGATTGGAATTAAAGAAGAAATAGTCCTTACTGATTCACCCCCCCTCTCAGTAACCGGTCGATAATAACAATTGGTATCAGAGCCTAGTTCTCTCATATAAAGCTTAACCGCTTGAGAAAACGATCATGGAGGGTTACAGATATCAAAAGTAGCTAGAGGAAGCCAACGACATTATTGCCTCTCTAGAGAACAGACTAAGAAGATCACTTGCAAAGAGGAAGGAGTTGGCTCAGCAATTAAATGAGAGCAATGAGACCATTGATGAACTCTCCAGGCAGAGTGGATCTAATGAAGCTGAGGAGGCAATATCTGAACTAATGGAAAAGAATCAGATCTCTAACCTCAAGAGGGAACAAGAGGATAATGCCCTGAGGCTGACTGAACTGATTGAGAAAAAGAGAAAAGCTGAAGATGAAAGGAACACTGCAGTCAAGTCTTTGACAGCCTCTGAAAAGGCAAGAAACCAGGCAGAGGAAGTTGTAGGAGCAAATGAGCTTATCATTCTACAACTTCAAGAAGACATGCAGATTGTCACCCAAGAAAATTCCAACATGCAAAAGGGCTAGTGTGACAGGGATGAAGCATGCAAAAGACTGCCACTAGAGTTGTATCAACTGAAGGAGCAAATGAAAAAACTCGAAGAAAGAAATGAAACCCTGAGAAGATACAATGAGAGCTCGGTCAAGCTTGATGAGCAACTTAAAGCTCAAAGAAAGCATAAAGATCAAACCGGTCTTGGATTCACTGGTGAAGTTACCAAAGAAACTGGAAAATTTTCTGGAGCCAAGACAAGCAAGAAAGAAAAGAAAAAGCCGCTGGTGCAAAAAGGTAAGAAGACCTTTAACACTTCTTGCAATCATTCTGGGAAACCGGGTCATAGAACAAATAAATGCAAGAATGCACCGATAAAACCAAACAACAACTATTGCAAGAACTGTTGCAAAAATGGTCACAAGACCGATGAATGCTATGCCTGCAATAAGTTTGGACACAAGGATGAGGAATGCAGATCGAAGGCCATGGCATTCAGATCCCCAAGACCGGTATTCACCAAGAGAAACAAGAACCGGAGCACAACTAATTGTGCAAATTGTGGAACACACAACCGCAATGACTCATAGTGCAAATCACCCAACACAAGAAGGGTGAATCCATGGAAGGCAACCGGAATAGTCTACTATCACTGCAACAAAGTTGGACACTTAGCCAAAAACTGTAGGAACCGATCATCCAACAAGAAGAAAGAACTGGTCAAACCGGCAGAGAAGATCAACAAGGAAGAGAAGACTGAGAAAACAGTCAGACAGATTTGGTTCAAAAAGGAATCAAAGAGCTCCACTGAGGAGAAGACAGAGGAAAGATCAGCATCTGCAGATGGTGATATCTCTTCAGCAAACTGAGCCTTAAAGGCCTAGAAGGAACCGGTAGAGCATCTACCGTTCCCGATAGAACTAGTGAGAAGCGGACTAACTCAGTCTACAAGGATAACCGAACAGGTAAGAAGAAATCAACCAAGGTTTGCCAAACCGAAAAAGTCGGATCGCCGGTTGGCAAAAGCGGAAAGAAAAGTTAGGTAAGGCATTTATTACTGTAGTCGTTTAACGAATAGTTACCGTTTGGTAATTACCGTTATGACCTAACTCTATAAAAGGAAGAAGAATTACTCATAAGTTTTACTTTGCTTTCATTGTGATTAACGAATTTTTATGAGTAAATTTCTTGTGCTTTGATCATCGTGAGCAATCATCTATTAGACCGATCAAAGCTTCTTTCTGTTAATCAACTGTTTGCGATGGCATCATCATCCTCTACCTAAAGTTGATCAAAGGAAATCAGGCGAACAGGCCAGCATACAACATTTTGTCGGTTCATAACAGAGAGAACGACATGGCTGGTGCACTCTCATCTATACCAGAAGGAGTCTTCGTAACCGAAGGTGTCACAGCGTTTATTCATGCCAAACAGGAAGAATTGGGTGAAACATATATTCAAGGCGAGTACCTGTCACTGTGCGAAGAAGGGAAACTTCCTGACAAGTATGCCAAGCTCATATCATCCGGATTGATAAATGGAGTATGCTACCCGACAATCTTCCGGGAAGACCAAATCAGACTGGTGCTGAGCCGTCTTCACAAACCAGGTTTTTGGCTCACCAGAGGTGCATGTCACGAGATCACCAAAGAAGATCTCCACAGAGTAACTGGATATAGTGACAAAGGGGAAGCACTAACCCTGCGGACCATTGCCAATGTCGTCGTCAACAAACTAAGTCAAGATCTGATGGTCGACTTATGACTGTGAACGACATTGAGGATGATGGAGTACGTTTTGCGTCTGCTGTTATTGGGTACAAGGTTTATCAGTCAAGCAATTTGAATAGCATACCGGGTGGAGCTACTCATGCCGCACACCGGATAATGCATGACAATGCCCAATACGACATCTGTGCAATGCGTCAAAGCCAAATATTTGTAAACAAGAAGAAGCTTGGAGTTGTGAGAAAGAAATCCATGAAGTATGGAACCCTCTGGTTTGCCTATACTTCTACTACTTAAATTTCTTCCCAGGTATCGGTAAAGTGACTTGGAGAACCAATAAACCGGTCATGCATCAAATCACTGAAATGGCCAATCGACTGGGAGACCAGCTCAGTAATGCGATGACTGAACACTTTGAGGCATTTCAATTAAAAATGCACGAAAGAGAGAGGGTGTCGTCAACTATTGTTGACCTGTACAAGGACGATGTATGCTTTCTAATTACCACCGATAACTGCATCATTCAAGTAGTAGAACCGAGAGATGTATATGCTCCTGAGCTGGGATACAAGATCACTACCAGAATTGCTAAGGCATATGTTGATGCCCTAAATGATGCAAACTTGGATCTTGGCGCAAATCGGTTTGGTACATATGCTGAGATTCTACAGAATCTATCAAAGAGGGCACCAATCAAGAATGTCTAAAAGAGGACCCCCACACCGAAGAAGAAACCGACCACCGAGCAACCCTAGGCTCGAAAGCAAAAAGTAGAACCGGTATCCAGTGCCTAGGCAACAAAACAAGAGGAGACAGATCTAGAAGATACAATTTCGTTAATCAAAAGGAAGAGGGGATCAAGAAAACCGGTAAAGGAGGATCCACCGAGAAAGGCTGATGCAGGAGCATCCTGGGTGTAAGAGCAATCTTGCATCACCCAAAAATATTTATGTTTTTGTATTCAATAAGGGCTATCTTGTGCAGAGCTGCTATTTATGGAAACTTGCTATTTTTAGTAAGTTGGTCTTACGATCTTGGAATGTTCTGATTTTACATGTGGAGGTTCATCTCAGTCATATCAGCCTGCCAGCAAAGTTTCATGGCTAGATCAGGTCTAGTTTTGAAGATATTGAAGATTTTCAGTATTGGCAGCAAGGTACAGAAACTTTGAACTCAGTTTTGAAGGCTTTAGAGGCCCCGAATGAGGTCGAAAATTTGGGTGACGGGCGCTTGCGTTGGTCTAGCCTGTAGAGCGCTTCGTGGCATTTTCGAAATGGGGTTATAATAGTCAATCGGGTCAACTGGTGATGACTTGTGGTCTCCGGAAGTCGGGCCACATGAAATGGCAGAAAATAATTTTCCTTCAAAATTTCTATTCGGGTTTCAAAAGTTATTTTGAGCCGACTTTGATGTAATAAATTGAAAATAAAATAATTCTAAGTTTGGTCAGCCCTTAGGGCTAAATTTCTAGAACCTTCACGGGCGGTGGAAAATGCATATATAAAGAAGGCCCGTAGTGTTGTCTAGGGTAGTTCTGGGTAGTAGATCTGGGTATTGATTTGAGTCTTTGTCCTACATAATATTGTAAGGGAATGCCCATGTGGCTTTGCATATTGTAATTCTGAAAGTTTGTAATTCCACATTTGTGGAGATAATAAGAAGCCAATTTTCTGTTCTTGCGTATTGTTGTTGTTGTTTCTTTGTTTCTGTTATGTGTTTGTGGTATTAAGGGGAGCACCCTTCATCAAAGGCCAAGCTCTCAACTGATGAATATGTGGCTTTACAGAAAGAAACCGAGGGAATGAGTTTAGTAGTGTCAAAATACAAGTTTGCTAATGGAGAAGACAGGAGAAAGATTGAAGAAGGGGTTGTGCACTGCCTTCACAAATTTAATCTGCATCCTACCGAACTTACCAAAGTTGTACCGAAGGATCTCCTAGATATAATTGAAGCCAGATGGCAAGCTTCAATGGAAAGAGAGGAGCTGAGGATTCAAGCTCTTCTAGAGGTTCAGGACCATCTCACTCTAGAAGAAGCCACGGAACAGGCTGAACTGCATCAGCAATCCTTCTTAACAAAAAGAAGGATCGGTCTCATGCTTGTTGGTCAAGCTGAGACAGTGCATAAAGGAGTTGAGATATGGACCAAACTTCTTCAAACCCAACAACAAGCGGAAGAAGCAGCTCAAAGAGCAACAGTTCCACCAGTCCCTGACACCAGTAAAGGCAAAGGAGTGCTTGGAGCGAAAGCACCTGTCAAAGAAAAGAGCTCCACAATACCAGTCATCGATATCACCAATGACAAGAGCAGCGAACCAGCAGTTCTCATTTCTCCGAGTAAAGGTAACAGTAAACCTATGACAATCAATGATATAGTTGATGAAGTAATGGACTTTGGAATAGTTGACAATGCTGCCAAGTGGTATAGTGTGTTAGAAGAAGAGGATAAAGAAGCAGTCATTATAGCAATAGTGGAAACATTTCTAGACTATCATAGAACTCCAAGGTACTACAGGTCAAAGTTCCCACCGGAATTGAATTCTAGGCTTCAAGCCAAATGGAGGGCAGGTCTAGGAACTAATACAAGAATAAATAAAGAAACTTTGTCTCGAGTTAGACCTGGCCTAAGTGAAGATAGGATCACGCTTCTATTGGAAGAGACATCAATGAACTTGCAACCTGGACTTAGAGTTGCCAAAATAATAAATGGACTTGATAAAGAGGTCTATGAAGAGACCTTGGATTTCTGGAAAAAGTATGACTTCAGTACCCTGGACAATTTAGGTCCTCAGGATCCAGCTAAACAATTACAGGCACCACCGGTAAGATTCACCACTGGTGAAGAATCTGCCACTGGAATGGAAAAAGGTCAAATAGAAGAGTTCAGTGCTAGTGAACAAATAAATGTTGAACAAGAGATAGAGATTGAAGTACCGATGGGTGAACTTCATACAGTTGCAGAGCAACCGGATGCACTACATCAATAGGAATAGAATATAGAGGTTGAAGAGCAACCGGAAGATGATGCTCAAACAGAGGAAGAACCATCGGCAGAGGAAGAACCCCCTACCAAAGAAGACATACCGGAAGAAGAGGTTCAACTAGAAAATACAGCTCAACAAGGAGCTGAAGAGAATAAGCGACGACAAGAAGAAATCCCAATCCACACTGAGCAAGCTCAATAGGAGCAAGAGCAAAGGCAATAGAAACAAGGAGACATACCAAGCTCCTCATCTAAGAGGAAGTTGTCATTTGCCGAGGAGAAGGAAGCTAAAAGGAGTAAAGTCACCGATACAGTGGTAGACATCAGCAAGATGTCAACACGACAGCTAAAAGAGCTGACCAAAAGGAAACAGGACATAGTCCTGACCACAGTAAAGAACATCCTGTGCAACTTTGTACCAGATACGGACGTTGATGAAGATGAACCGGTCATCGATCAGCTTGAAGTTCTGGAACAGGCAATCGGTGAGGATCTAACCAATCCAGAAACAGTGGCAATCGACCACTATGAGAAGAAAAGAGTGGATATTCTCCACAAATAGGTTGAAGAAATCAAGGTTAATTTGACAGCCAAACTAAGAGTGTTGCAACAGCAACTACAAGTGGCAAGTAGTCTGACGACAAGAACATCAAATTTTGATACATTCTTGCAAGATCTGTCAGAAAAATCAACAAAAGCCTCAGAGGAGATTAAAGCCTTGTCCTCTCAGTTTGACATTAAGAACAAAACTGCAACAACTTACAGCAGAGAACTGACAAGTCTAGCTCTTATCAAAAGGAAGACTACAGAAGAGGAAAATAAAAGAATACAAGACATTGTTGGTTGTCAGATGTTTCTAGCACCAACACTCGACATCATGCACCAAACAGCAACTTCTACAGAAGCTCTAATCAATGAACCAGCTTATAAAACTGTGGAAGATATGGAGAACATCATTGTTTCTCTAAAAGCAGCCCAAAAGAATGTTGAACATGTAACCAATCAGTGGGCACTTTTTCTTCACTCTGCCAAAACAATATATAAGGATATCTTCACAAAACTACAAATGTGAAGAGAAGCACAACCCTTTGTTCTATGGAGGCAAAAAGGGGAAGAAGTGCAAACAGAGGAAAGCAGAAGAAGAGAAGAATAGGGAAAGTAGGAGAGAAGAAGTGCAGACAAAGGAAAGCAGAAAAAGAGCAGAACAAAAGACCAAAAGACTACACTGGAGCACTCAGACAAGGGAAGTGTTCTACAGGAAAGAAAGTATGGTTTGTGTATGGTTTTGCCACCAATGACAAAGGGGAAGATTGTTAGCAATTTAAGTTGTCATTAGTGTAAATTCACAAACACCATACACCGGTAACCACTCACCGGTCACTCACATTACTTAGAAGACATCGATAGAGCAAAGACAGAGTGTATGCACCGGTAGTTGAAGCAAAGGAGATACAGCAGTAGACCGATCTAAGAACACCGTACTGGTCTCTCAGTGTATAAAGGGATAAACCGAGTATAAGATATACCGGTCTAACTATCTAAAGATCCGCACCAGATTTTGCGGTACAGTTTGAGTTAAAATCGGATAATACGGGACATCCACCGCTCTAAAGTGGAGTTAGCTTTTTAACAGGAGTTAGCTTTATTTCTACGGATGTTTTGCGAGGTAAACTCCAAATCAAAACGCATAGCTTTTTGCTAGTTGCATGATTTTTTGGTGAGTTTACAGCCTAGCGGTTCTATGAGCTAAGGGTTTCATTACAGTGAACTCTTGTATAAATACAGGTCATAAGACGCAAGATAAAGTGTTGTTGATAATTGGTGAATGCACAGAGCAAATGAGAGATACCTTTTGTGAGAAGCACTACAGTCGCAGAGGTGAAAGGCAATAGAGATCAACAGCCACGCAAACTAGGAAAGATCAACAGGTATGATCTGATCAGACATTCAGTGTCATAGAAGATCATTGCTTTTGTAAAGTGTGAAAGCAAGTTAAAATCCCTATATCAGGGTGGACCCAATTAGTTCATTGTAAAATCCCGTAATAGGGTAACATCTTTATTGGTGTTAAAAGACCTCTAACCAGGCGACTCTTAACAGGGTTAAGATCTTAACCGATCTTTTGTAAAATCCCTTAATCGAGTAGCACCTTAACCAGTGCTTTGTAAGCTCCTAACAAGGCGCCTTCATTCTGCAGTAGTGAAGTTGTGAGCTTTGTCTCATCGTGGTTTTTTCCTTCTAACCGAGGGTTTCCACGTATATATCTTGTGTTGATCTATGTACTTCTTTTACAGTTATGAATGTTTGTTTTTACTTTGCTTAGATTTCAAGAAGTACTAAACAAGATTGGAATTAAAGAAGAAATAGTCCTTACTGATTCACCCCCCCCCCTCTCAATAACCGGTTGGTAATAACAGTTTTAAGGTAAACTCAAGATCATCTCGCAAAGCTTTTTGCTGCATGATTTATGGATGAGTTTACAGCCTGGAAGTTCTATGAGTTAGGTTTTAATAAGATTAATTTCTTACAAATACAAATCATAGGACACAAAAGAAGCGTTGTTGAATATACAGAGCAGGAGAGAGATATCTTCTAAGAGAAGCTACGGTCACAGAGGTGAAATGGCAGAAAGGATCAACAGCCAGGCAGAACAGGAAGGTCAATAGGTATGATCTAATCAGACAAAGTGTCAATTAAGATCATTGCTTTTATACTGTTAAAGCATATTCAAATCCCTCTATCAGGGTGAACCCTAATAGGTTCTTTGTATAAATCCTTTAACCGGGTAGCATCTTAATTGATGTTGAATGTCCTTTAACAAGGCGGCTCCTAACAGAGTCAAGATCTTAACCAATCTTCTACCAAATCTTTTTACCGAGTAGCACTCTTGCAAGTGCTTTGTAAGCTCCGAACAGGGTGTCTTTATTACTGCAATAGTGAAGTTGTGAGCTCTGTCTCACCATGGTTTTTTCCTTCTAACCGAGGGTTTCCACGTATATATGATGTGTTGATCTGAGTATTTCTATTTCTGTTCATGAATGCTTAATTTCATATTGTTTATTCTGAAAGAATCAGCGTACAAGGTTTAAGTTGAAGTAGAAATAGTATTTACTGATTCACCCCCCTCTCTCAGTAATCGGTTAGGAATAACAATTGGTATCAGAGCTGAGTTCTCTTAGATATAAAACTTAACCGCTTGAGAAAAAGATCATGGAGGGTTACAGGTATCAGAAGCAGCTTGAGGAAGCCAATGACATCATTGCCTCTCTTGAAAATAGGCTGAGAGGATCCCTTGCTAAAAAGGAGTTGGCTCTGCAGTTGAGTGAGAGCAATGAAACAATTGATGAATTCTCTGGGCAAAGTGGATCAGATGAAGCTAAGGAGGCAGTCTCTGAGCTTATGGAGAGGAACCAGATCCTAATCAATCAAATCTCCAACCTAAAAAGGGAGCAGGAAGATAATGCCCTAAGAATGACTAAACTGATTGAGAAAAAGAGAAAAGCTAAAGATGAAAGAAACACTGCAGTTAAATCACTAACAGCCTCTGAGAGAGCAAGAACTCTGGCTAAAGAAGCTGTAAGGGAAAGTGACCTTGTCGTTCTGCAACTTCAAGAAGACATGCAAATAGTCACTCAAGAAAATGCCAACATGCAAAAGATTTGGCATGATAAAGATGATGCATGCAAGAGGCTGGCAATTGAGCTGTATCAATTGAAGGAACAGATGAAAGAGCTCGAAGAAAGGAATGAAACCCTCAGAAGATACAACGAAAGCTCAGTCAAGCTTGATGAGCAACTAAAAGCTCAAAGAAAGTACAAAGATCCCACAGGACTTGGGTTCACCGGACAAGACACCAAGGAAATCAGTGAGTCATCTGGAGCCAACAAAAGCAAGAAGGAAAAGAAGAAACCGGTAGAACAAAAAGGTAAAAAGACCTTCATCACTTCTTGCAATCACTGTGGAAAACCGGGCCATACAACAACTAACTGCAGAAATGCACCGGTAAAGCCAACCAATAGTTACTACAAAAACTGTTGCAAGTATGGCCACAAGACCACTGAATGTTGGTCTCGCCCCACAAGTGCGTCTAGTGGAAGCAGGGGAAGCTTCAAGGGCTATGCATGGAACAAGTTTGGACATAAAGCTGATGAATGGAGATCCAAAACAATGGCATTCAAATCCCCACCGAGACCAATATTCACCAAAAGAAACAAGAACCGGAGCACAACCAACTGTGCTAACTGTGGCTTGCATAGTCATAATGACTCCTAGTGTAAATCACCCAACAAAAGAAGGGTAAATCCATGGAAGGCAATCGGGATAGTCTGTTACACCTACAACAAAGTTGGACACCTGGCCAAAGATTGTAGGAACCGGTCAATGAACAAAAGAAAAGGATCAGTCAAACCGATGGTGAAGACCTCGTCTTCCAATGAGAAGAACAACAGAGGAAAAGAGACTGAGAAAGAAATCAAGAAGATTTGGTTCAAGAAGGAATCAAAGAACTCCACTGAGGAGAAGACAGAGGGAAGATCATCGTCTGCTGATGGTGATATCTCTTCAGCAAACTGAGCCTAAAAGGCTTAGAGGGAACCGGTAGCCCGTCTACTGTTCCCGGTAGGACTGGTGAGCAACCGACTCACTAAGTCAGTAAGTAAAACCGGACAAGTAAGCGTTGTTCAACCGAGGTTTGTTCAACAGGAAAAAGCCTAAATACCGATTGGCGAAAAAAAAGGAAAGAAACGTTAGGTAAGGTAATTAATGCTATAGCCGTTAACAAATAGTTACCGTTTGGTAATTGCCGTTATGCCCTAAATCTATATAAAGAAAGGAGGATTACTCATTCTCTCTTACTTTGCGATTTGTGATTAACAATTTCTTATGCTTGAGTAATATTCTCGTGCTTTGATCTTTGATAAGATATCTTGTGTAAGACCAATCAAATTACTTTCTGTATAAACCGGTTGATAACAATGGCATCATCATCATCTGTAGCCAAGTTGATTCAAGGAAATCAATTCGACCGACCTGTCTATGACATCATGGCAGTCCATAACAAGGAAAACAACATGTCTGGTGCACTGTCATCCGTGCCTAATGGTGTTCTCATGACGGAAGATGTGACTACTTTCATTCACGCCAAGCAAGAAGAACTGGGTGAGACCTTCATCCAAAGCGAGTACCTCTTGCTATGCACAGATGTAAAGCTTCCAAACAAATACGCGAAGTTGGTGTCGTTTGGGCTAATCAACGGAGTCTGCTACCCAACTGTCTTCCGACCAGACTGGATTCAACTAGTTCTCAGTCGTGTAATCTGATGTTTTCCTGATAATAAAAAGTTTTTATTTGGTTACATCTTGTTGTTGCTTTGTGTTTTCCGCTGTGTTGTCTCTTTGTTGCAAGATTGGACATCTCTTTTGAGATCTCTTTGGTCTTGGCTATGTCATTTTGATACTGAAACATGAATTTAAATTAGAATGATATGTTTCAAAATTTGAAATTTGTAACAGTTTTGTTTAGCATATGTACGGGTATATGACATTCTAAACTTAATTCTATTTTTTAGCTATATATATGTATATATATATGTGTGTGTGTGTGTGTGGCTGTGTGCTATGTCACAGGGTTCGACGAATTTTATGGATGAAATTAGAAATCCAACGAATTTCTAAAAACCACAAAAAAATTATTTTTGTTTGCCTTAAAATTTGTACGGAAAACTGCGTTAGCATCTTTTTAATCCGAATACATTTTAGAACACGTTTACAACTATATTTTTCGGATTAAAAAGGTATCACAGGCTTCATTGTTGGTTTTTCACCATTATCCTACGACATGGAGATGCTTGTGTCCTATCGAACGACTTCTGCAACTCCTTTCTGTCGCAGTCATTGGTGCAGCTCTCGGTGGGAAAAGTTGGCAGTGTCTCTGCGTATTCAAGCAACAAGCTGGACTCTCAAAAACAACGTATGCCTCCCGTAGTTGAATAAAAACATTCCTGAAAATAAAAAAATATGTATGTGCCCTTCCAATAGTTGAATAAAGCACGGAGATGAAAGTCAGGGAAGAAGAAAGTCGTGTTCACTTCTTCCCCAATTCGATAGGTAGGTATTACCTAATCTTCTATTCATTTTTATGTTTTGTTATTTCCCCTTGATTTATTGTTTTATAAACTTCAAAATATTAGAATTTATTTATTATTTTAAATTTTAATATAATAAAAATTTAATATTTTGAAATATTTAATTTAGATTATTAGTTATTAATATATCCAATTTAATATATTTAATATTTATAATATTTAAATTAAACATTAAATAGACTACTAGTTATTAATATATCCAATTGAATATACTTACTATTTATAATATTTAAATTAAAAAAGTAAATTTATTAATATTTTATTTTAATATTCTAAAATTTATATAAGGCAAATTTTTATTCGAATTTTTTCTCCTCGTCGAATTTCATCCGAATTTTATTGTTGTCGAATTCAAATTAAAACTTGAACCTTGTGACATAGTGTGTGTGTTGAACGAATTCATCATAACTGTTCTTTTCCCTTGATTCTGAATATTCATCTATCTTTACATTGGCACTTTCCACTATTTTTTTGTCCTCTTATTCAAACACTGGTAGGCTTAACTTTTGGTAGAGTAACCCAAAAATATGCCTACATCACTCTTTGGCTCAAACTTGCCAGAGTACACATCTCTTTTGATGTAACGATTGCTATCAAAAACTCTGAAATAGCTTACACTTGGGGTATGACCAAACCACAACTCGTATGGAGTCTTACCGGTTCCTTTCTTAACTTGAACCCGGTTCAGTGTATACACAGTGGTGCTAATTGCTTCTCTCCAGAAGTGATGGGGAAGATCCTTCTGAACTATCAGAGTTCGAGCACAATCAATCAGAGTCTTGTTTCTTCTTTCAGTGACTCCATTTTGTTGAGGGGTTCTCGGTGCAAACATCTTCCTTTTTATCCCCATGTTCCTCACAGTAGTGAGCAAACTCTTGAGAGGTGTACTCACCTCCTCTGTCTGACCTCAGACACTTCAAACTTTTACCAGTCTCCTTCTCCACTCGTGCCTTATAAATTTTAAACATGTGAAAGGCCTCTGATTTTTCCTTAAGGAAGAGTGTCCACATCATCCTTGAAAAATCATCTACAAAGAGCATGAAATACCTCTCTCCATAGTAGTTGTTCATCCTCATAGGTCCACACAAGTTTGTGTGAACGAGATCCAGCACTTTTTCAGCAGAAAAAGACTTACTGTTAAAGCTTGTTCCTATCAGTTTGCCTAACTAACATTCTTTACACATACCCCTTTTCGGTTTTGTAATATCAAGAAGCCCTCTGACTGACTTCTTGCTTACTTTGACAATACTATCAAAGTTTATGTGGCAGAGCCTCTTAGGCCATAGCCAACTATTGTCCTCTTTTGTCATGATACAGATTTTCTTTGTCTCTCCTTTTGCCGTAGCAATGAGGCAAGCCCTCTCAGTTGAGTTTAGGTAGAACAGGTACCCTTTATTTTGTCTACCGGTGGCAATATGAGCTCCAGATTGATTCTTCACAATACAAGAACCTTGCCCAAACTCCAACATGTATCCTTTGTTGTTTAGTTGAGCCACACTCATTAGATTGTACGAGTCCTTCCACCCAGTACACATCTTCACATACAGCTTCATTGCCAAGTGCTATAGAGCCTTTGCCTCTGATAGCACAGGGAGCATTGTTACCAAAAGTCACTGATCCACCATCATTAAGCTTCAAGTTGATGAACTTGTTCTTGTCACCAATCATGTGGTGAGTGCATCCACTGTCAATGATCCAGTCGTCACATTGATGAGATCTTGAGATAAGTGTCATTTCACTTATCACTGTGCTTTCTTCTTTCATTGCAACAAAAGCAATTTCTTCATTTCCTGATTCTTTAGATTCATTATTCGTGACACCTTCCTCAGGAAGGTAGCACTCCTTTCCTTTGTTCTTGAATCGATGGACTTTTCTTTATTTTCATTTTCTGGACATCTTGCAACAATGTGTCCTATCTTATTGGAAGAAAAGCACTTTAATGGAAGTTTCTTTTGTACTTTCCTTTTCCTCTTGGAAATCTCCTTGCAATGAGCACTTCAAACTCATCATACTCTAGTTCTTCTAAGAGTAGATTTTCAATAAAATTTCCAGACTTACCAGTACAACTATTAACGGTCTCTCTTCCTTTCTTGGTGGAAGCCATATTCACAAAGGACTTAAAAGCAGCATCTAACATGAGTAAGTTATCATAATTACTCAATTCAAAAGCAGTCATGGGTAAGTTATCATAATTACTCAATTCAAAAGCAGTCAACTTACCGATAAGAGAGTCAGGAGTGACTTGAGATGCACTCACTGATCTGAGCTCCTGAATGGCTGAGATCTTGATAGCATATTGTGGCCTTAGCGTCCTCAATATCTTGCTTACCACATCTTGCTCACTCAATGTTCCTCCCGCACTTTTGATGGATTTTATCACTTTTTTTATTCTATTGTTGTAGTGCTCAATGTCGTCTCCTTTGTTCATCCTCATGTCATCATATTTGCCTCTGAGGCTTTCTACCTTTGCTCTTTGAACATGTGGGTCACCTCCATACACAGTTTGTAGCTTAGCCCACATTTTGCAAGTAGTAGTCAAATGTTCAATCTCTGCATATAAATGATCAGGTAGCGTACTTGTTATCATATCCATTCCAGTTGTGTGTTCACTACTGATCTTTTGTTGATCAGCTGTCAAGGTACTGGTGGGTTCAATGTAATCATTGATTACATGAGTCCAGTATTGATCTCCGGTGGTTTTCATGTATAGCTTCATTCTGCTACACCATAAGGTGAAGTTTTCCTTAGAAAACTTGGGTCCTTCCTTTCTCATCATTAGATCTTTTCCATTTGCGGTTAAGTAGCTTAGAAAAGTTACCTCGCTCTGATACCAATTGATGGTCCCAACCGGTGCTGAGAGGGGAGGGGTGAATCAGCACCCACTAAAATAGTTCTGGATGCTCTGGTTACTTTCCTTTGTTACCGGTTGCTCCGATGATCGGTTAGAGACTTTATCTCACAGTACTCAGTCGCAGTACTTCTTCCTATTCACTATGTGTCGCCAGTTTCATAACCAGTCCCTTTTGTAAACTAAACCTGTTTACTATTATTGTCACTCGATTCCAATTATAACAATGTTAACCTTAGACATCAATGACAACACCACTTTGCCATATACCGGTTACATCCTTACCAGTTAATGCCAATAGTATTGCATCCTAAGGTGCAGTTTTTATGTTAAAACAGCATCAAAATATGTGGAAAGATGTACACTACTTAGAGTATCTATACCTATTCATTTTCTTGTCATGTTCTTGGCTCAAGCCACACCAACTGCTCTACTGAGCAGCAAATTTTTGTCTGTGAATCAGCCTATAGCTTCTATTTCAACAAGGTATTGGATGGCTTGAAATGGTGCTGTCATCACAGTTTGGCCAAATATAGGCATCATATATCAAGAATGCTCTTTCAATGTACTCTCCAAAGGTATAATCCCCACATTGTGACTGTATCCTTGGTTTCATTTTAGTTTGTGTCCATGTAAGGATGTTAGGTTCATGCTGTGTCATCGCAAGATGGCTCAGAAGATCCACATCATACTTCATAATAAACTTTACTTTCAATGAAATTTCCTGCAATGTACTGCACCGGTGATTAGATTGTTTTTTATTCTAAGGTCCTTGGATTGAAACATATACAACATGATTAACATAAGTCTCTATGTCACTCACATGGATTTTCAGCTTGTGGAAATTGTCTAAATATAAGAATGATTAATTTTCTCTGTAACTGATCATGTGTCAGCATAAAGATTATTCCTAAAATAATCTAAGGTCCTTGGATTGAAACATATACAACATGATTACCATGTGTCTCTATGTCACTCACATGGATTTTCAGCTTGTGGAAATTGTCTAAATATAAGAATGATTAATTTTCTCTAAAACTGATCATGTGTCAGCATAAATATTATTCCTAAAATAATCTAAGGTCCTTGGATTGAAACATATACAGCATGATTATCATGCGTCTCTGTGTCAGTCACATGGATTTTCAGCTTGTGGAAATTGTAAGAATGATTGTTTTCTCTGTAACTGATCATGCATCAGCATAAAGATTATTCCCAAAATATATAACCAGGCAAGCCTTGTCTAATGTTTCATAGACCTTGTTAATCGAGAAGGCATGAATTGATGCTAGTTGTATACCAATTTTGTTTCTCTTGTGCTTGTTCACAAGCTGTAGTTAAATCATCCTCAAAAAATGTTATCAGGTGGGAAACTCGATTTCAGATATCCAACTTAATAAGTTTGAGTTCCCTTACACCAATTCGCAATCTACCATAATATATGTATAAGATGCACAAAAGCAATTGGAACATTTGGACAGTAGCTAATAATAAACATTGAACCATTAAACTTGTTTGCCTATGAATGTGTAAGCTGCGGTATAAGTCAAAGCTCATCCAGATCACCAAAAACAAGAAATTAATCTGAAGAGCAAATCAAGAGAACTTGAGAATAATATTACACATTATGTTCATACCATGGATACATGCAAATCCAAATCTCAACTAAGGTTTGCTCAAGAGGCAAAAGATTGGGGATGTCATGGTAAAGCTCTAGAATCAAATGCATGGGGACGTGACATAAAGACAAGCAATTTACCACTTGTCATTTGAGTTGCCTATTGTAAGGAATCTTAATATATTAGCTCAACATCAAGGCTAGTTGCAAGTCAAGGGAGATTGTTATGAAATTAATATCATTTCCCATGCAATCTTAGCTGAAGGTAAGTGACCCCACCAAGAACAAATGTGGGCTAATTTAACAATAAAATAAATTATGTAATCAAAAAGTCCTCATTGAGAATAAGAAAAAAATAAAAAGCTACTGCAAATAATAGACACCAAGTTTAACCCAAAAACATCACTCTGCATGCAAGAAAAGATATGCCTGTCCGAGACCAAACTAACCTCCAAAGACCAATTGATAATAAAAAACATTGTGTATTGAATGCCACACCCATAACTGGACCAACATCTGCATAAATCATGACTATGGTCAGTTTTATTGCAATAGAAATCTAAAACAATCAGACCTGGAAATCAAACCAGTTAAGTTACGTTTAGAATGCAGAAGGTAAAACTTAACAATTATAGCTATTTTAGGTTTTGCACAGTCAAATGTCTACAGCAGTAGTTGATCATTAGAGAAAACTAGATTAAATTGTCTAGAACTCTACTCCAATAGTCAGGATTGTAAGGGACTATTTAAAATGTGCATAGAATCAATGTCATCAACCCAAACATTTCTCAATGATGACTATTATAGTCATCAGTAATACTTAACGATGGCAACCTAGTACAAAAACATGTATTAGAACATTTTCACCAAGCCCAACAAATTCATATTGGATTGGTTTAAGCTACATCTTTTTTTTTCTGGTAATCAAGCTACCTTCTCTCAATCTCAACGCCTTTTGATTTGACTATAAATTCTCGGGTTGACTTAAATATAGTCACCACTCTTAACTTGGAAGAGACAAAAAACTTTTTCTTGCAGCTACAACTTCAAATACTAGGCAAGAACTTTTTCTCCCCTGCAGCTTCTTCCTCTCGTTCTCCCATGTGTTGACTTCCCCCCTCTATCCCATGTCCCTAGTTAGCTTCTTCCTCTGGCTGCCCTATCATGAGAGTAGGCGAGGGTGGCGGAATATCCTCCACCTCCATCTGGAACCTAGCTAGCAAGATGTTTTCTTTTGTATCCATCCCTACTTCTTCCTGTGCTAGAAGTGAAGTAGGCACAGGTGGTGCCACTGTCGTAGTAACTATGGTGGACGGAGTGGCTATGGAACTGCGAGATGCTGCTCGTGTTGGTGTGATCAAAAGCCAACGGGTTGTACTGTCTCAACCCCATGTAAAGTAGCTATCCGCATGGCATGAGCCCCATGTTTAGTCAATCTGAGATCCACTACCTTCGCCTGTGGTATTTGTTCTGGAGGGGCTAAGTGGGCCATTGCTGACAAATGGGATGGTGTAAACGCTATCCGCTTCTCCTCCCAATCTGGAAAGGGTGGTGATTTCCATGCACTACCAACTACCATAGTACTGCCAATTGTACTGCCAACTACCATAGTGTTGCCAACTGACAAGGTACTACCAACTGCCAAGGTATTGCCATCTGCCATGGTATTGGCAATTGGCATCGTGCTGCCAACTGCCAAGTGCCATGGCATTGCCAACTCCACTGCCAACTCTACTGCCAAATCTACTACCAACTCCACTGCCAACTCTACTGCCAAATCTACTGCCAACTCCCCTACCAATTCTACTGCCAACTCCACGGCCAACTGCAATCTGGGTGCCAGCTCCCACCTTAATGCGCACTGCCATCTCCCCATTGCCAATTGCCATCTGGGTGCCAACTACCATCTTCCCGTTGTCTACTGCTATCTGCCCTACCATCTCTCCTCCATGGGCTTCCATCCCTCGTATGCCTCCCATCCGTACTATGTCCTGTCATGCAGCCTCCATCCGTACAGCCAACTCATTTCATACGGTTTCTGCCTCCTGTGATGCCTTCCGCACCTCGTGTGTCACAGTCTTATCTGGGACCTCCAACACATTTTATGTTATTGTGCCAAGTAGCGGCCCTTGTTGTACAAGTACAAACTCAATTTCTGCCAATGTCTCCCTTGCGTCCCTCTCCTGTGTTGCCGCCTTCTGTCTAGTACGGCCAGGTGCCACCCAAAACTCATCTTCCGAATTGGAGGAAGATGATTGTTTTGTTGTTTCTTCTTCCGAGCTGCTATGTATTTTCTTCCCCAAAATATGACTTGCGCAACAATTGATGCCTATGACGTACGGCAGTAGTACAAACCATATGAGTGGGGGATGCAACAATGTGTCTTTCCCATACGCTGCTTCTCACCCGGGCGTTGTTGATTTTGTCCTTCATACGCTGCCTACTAACCCTGTCAATCCCTTCCGCACGAGTCATACGGCCAACCCTGTCAATCCCTTCCGCACAGGTCATACAACCAACCCTGTCCATCCCTTCCACACGGGTCATAGGGCCAATCCTGTCAATCCCTTCCATACGAGTCGTACAGCCAATCCTGTCAATACCTTTTGTACGGGTCATACGGCCAACCCTGTCAATCCCTTCCGCACGGGTCGTACAACTAACCCTGTCAATCCCTTCCGCACAAGTCGTACGACTCAGATGTAGAGAATTCAATATATGGTCCATACACTGCCTTCCGCTACCATCTCTCGTACGGAGCAAACAGTGTGTGTTGCTCTCAACCGTACGGCGTACAACTAAATTGCTTGCCTTCCCTCCTGTTTCTATTGTACGGCGTACAATTGCTCGTGGGTGGACTTCTTCTTCACACTGCAGTCTTTCATTTTTTCCCTTTGTCTTTTTGGTTAGCTCTCTTAATTTCTTTTGTTTTTGTGGTGCTTGGTATCCTTGTTTAGCCTTGGCATACTTTCGCTTAAATCTGTTAACATGATTTTTCCTCATCCTTGTGGTTGTCTTTTCTGGTGTTCCTATTCTTGGTTTCTTTGTGGATCCCTTTACTTCCTCCCCAGCTTCAATCTCCAGAATCTCTAGTACATTGCAACTAGGATGAAAAACTTCATAGTCTTCCATCTGCCAATGAAATAGTCTATTGAAGGAACTTGTTTCGTCCTCGGAGGAATTCCCGAGTCTTAATATAACCTCATCATCTGGTTCCATTCCTCCTTCCTCGCCAAACTCTCTTCCTTTCAACGCCGAGTCTGATGCCAGCTCCCGGCTTACTACCCGGTTTCTTAAGTCGATGACATATTTTTTTCCATCACTCTCGATGGAGAGAATGTTCTTCCAATTGTGGTTGGCTTTCGCTGTGATGAGCCAACCCTTGCCAAGGAGAGCATCGTAAATTGTTGGGTCCCAATAATAACCTTTTGTGCCATGAACATTCCGATTGGTTTTATGTCATGTTGGTCGGCACCTACCAAGTGGAAGGTCGTCAACCAGCGTGTTGGTTTTCCAAGGGCCTTCCATGTCTCTTCTGGGAGTACATTTACGCTAAATCCTCCATCCACGATGGTATTGGTGAGGGTATGGCCCATGATTTCCATTTCCACCACTATCGGGATCCGTCCTACACCCACTGCCAACAGCATAGGATTTGTGGTACCACTTGTGGAGGTAGCTTTTCCCGGCCCTTCTTTTGTTGCGTCATTCATCCCATGGTTGCCAACCTCTTGACCGCTATGTGTATCACCAATGTTGGTGATTGCCACTTTCAGTTGTGGTAGTGTCTCTAGTAGGTCTGCCACTCATACTAGGACCATTGCCTGTAACATTTGTTGTATGATGTTGGCTTCTAATGATAACCGTACAAGGGTACTGGTCATGCCATGTGTTTGCCTCCGTTCTTCCTCCATTGCCAATTTTGTTTCCATTCTGGCTTCCTTCAATCTTTCCTTCTTTGTACGTGAATCAGGGTATGTGGCTTTCTTGGCCTGGAGTCTTGTGATTGCGAGGACTTCCTCTTCAAGGTGTGTTACTTATATCATGTTTACCGCCTTCTCCTTAGGGTACTCAGCATCCTCGTGGTTTCCTAGACCACACCATTTGCATAGTATACTCCCACCACCTTGCTCGCTATGACAGTCTTGTGAGAAGTGGCCCCATTTGCTGCACCTGCAACATTCTATCATGGGTCGTCCCTTCGCGTCCAACTGAATGCGGCTTCTTGGGGTGTTATTGTTTCTATTATTGTTACTGCCTCGTCGGTTGTTGTCGTAACCACCCAGCGAGGCATTGGAATTTATGGGTCTTGGTGGTGTGGTAGGCGAGGTTGCCTGTTCCCCTTGCGTGAAGAGCACTTGAGTGCTCCTCACCTTCAGATTGTACAGGCACTCCTTAATGGAGTGTCCCAGCACTTGGCACATATCACAAAAGGATTTCTTGGGACAATTGGCCCTGGTGTGCCCTTCACTTTTGCACTCCATGCACCACACTTCCTTGCTCTCCTTCGTCTCTATTTTTGCCTTCATCTCTTTCATCATCCTCATCATGTCCTTTCGAAGGGCCTGTATCATGCAGGACTCCCCTTCACTCTCTCCATCTGTACTTTCCTCGTCACTAGTTCGTTTCTTTCCTTTCGATGTCTTGTTGTCACTTTCAAAGTTCATTGCCCGATTGTAGGCCTTTGTGTACGAGGATGGCGGTACCAGCTTCATTTTCCTTCGAAGGGAGGGGTTCAGCCCTTTGATGAACCACCTTTTCTTCAAGCCATCCGTTGGTTAGTTGTCTAACTTGTCAATGAGTTCTTTTAGCTTGCGGTAGTAGGACCGTACAATCTCATTTTTCCCTTGCTTTTTGTTGTAGATCTCTGCTACCACTTCCTCATCGTCACAGAGCAATCTGAACTCCTAAAATGATTTTTTCAGGTAAATCCCAAGTCGCCTTGTCCCCTGCTGGTAGGTCTGTGTAGCAATCAATTGCAATCCCTCGTAGGGTGGCAGGAAAAGCCTTCAACCAGTAGTCATGGTCATCTTGGCCATTTGCTTCCCACATCATTACACATGTTTTACAGTGGCGGACCAGATCCTCCAGGGAGTTTTCCATTTGCCACATACAATAGGTACCGTGCATGTTATTAGATGTCAGTGGATTGGTTCCTCCACATCTTTGTGCATCTTCCGCACCTCTGGCTACACGCAAGTCTTCTACCCCTCCACCTCTATCGTTCACATCTTGGTTGGCTCCGTAGTGGTACCGATACTCTCGTCTCCCTGGAGTCTCTCTCCCTATTCTTGATCCCTCTAAAATAAAGAGATTGTTGATGCCCCGCAAGGTACTCTCAAATAAATCTGCTACCTCTCCTTCGAGGTTCCTTTCCTCACTATTGCCTTCCTCGGAGTGTACAGACGATTCAGTTGGTACAAAATTACCCTCCCAATTGTCTGCGTCAGACCCTTCTGGCGACCAAGCAATGTTCGAGAGTGGTGGTTCCCTCACAATTTCCTCCCACTCTTGGCCTGACGATTGTGCTCTGTATTCACTGTCGCCCCGATTACGAGGCGGAGGGCTAATAGATTTTTCCGCTATTTGTTGTAGTCATTGATGCCTCTCAACTTGTTCTTGGATTCACAGAGACCTCCTTACGGTAGCTTATGCCTTTGTCTCTGCCCTCGTGCGTTGCCTCCTGTCTTTGTTTGGTTATATCACACAGTTCCTCCTCCCTCTGGTTCCTCTCTTCATACCATTGTAGCATTTGTTGCCTGCGGTTTTCCCTTTCCCTTGCCTCCAATTGCTCCTGAACTTCTACCCAAGAGATCGTACACAGGACCGTTCACCGTAAGTTCGACACGTACCTGCTAGGGGAGACTACTCTCTCGAGCCTCCCACTATACGTACTCGTCAACCGACACGTCCCACGCGTGAACCAACTCCAGTGTCAAATGGTCCTCTCGAGTTACTTCATTATTGTCCTCAACATCATTGTCAGTTGCCAGGACTTGTTGAACGAATGTACGGCCCATTATGTCGCCATCCCGCCAATCCTACTTCCCTCGACCGCTAGGTTCGAACTTAGGCAACGACGCCAAAATGTTAGATGTCTACTGAGATGGATGGATGGCACAGTATATACAGATTCAACAGGATTGCATAATACCAAAGATAAATGAAATACAATAACAGCATGAATAGAATCACATTACACCATAAATGACAAATGATATATGTTTTATTGCATAATAATCTCTAACACACGACCACCATTTGCTTTGTTCCAGCGTAGATACAAATAGACCCAACGGTTGGTTAAGTTTGCCAATCGTAGCTAACTAACACCCCATGGAAACAGCTATTTTATTATTCTATCCCTTAATTAACAAAAGTATTATTATGGCATAATAGCCGCCTACAGACCTAGTTAACTTTCTAATTATAAAACATCACAGATCACAATGAGAGATTCTACTCATCTTTCAATTGTGGGTTCAAGCCTTATGCAGCTTGACAATGGATGCCTTTGAGATGTTCTTGTTGTTCTTGATATCACCAAGGTTCTATCAGTGTATAAGATTCGCCATTTTGGCATTGATAAGACAGTAGAGTTTACACCTCATGATGTGGTTATTTGAGACCTTGTAATGTCCCCTTTTTAGCTCGCCATGGTTGGTGGTTTGGGATTAGCCTATTAGTGGCCCTCGTAGGGTAAGTAAGTTGGTTAGAGGGTCGCGGTTGGCAGTTCAGTGGGCCAATTCTCTTCCGAAGGTCACAGGTGTTCAGGATTGCTCTTTGTTTGGGTCAGTTTCGTACACTTACTATTTATAGTAAGTCATTTATCTAGCATTTCTATATTTGGCAAGGCACCTCAACCAACCTTAGTTGCAATGATGACCCTTGGCATCTTTGTTGATCAAGTATTCAAGGATTTGCTAATTATAGCAAATCAGGGGTTGATAGAGGTGTACCCTTACTATTTTTTGTAAGTCAGTTGGATACGTAGTGGGAACAATGGTGGATCTCCTGGTTCTAACAGAATTGAGAAATAATAAGTATTTTTGGAGTAATGACATTTTAATTATTAATAAAGTAATATTTTATTAATAATTAATTAAAAAGTGCACATCATTAAATGTTATTTTACTTTATTATTAAAAGGGATTATTTAATGATTATAAAGTCAAATTATAAAGTGCATATGAGGAATAATGTAAAGTACCAATTTAAAGGGAGATTTAAATGTTTATTAAGATATACTTTATATTATTTTGTTGTGCACCAAATGGAGGGAAATATAATAAATTATTATATTTCAGACTTTGCAAGAAAAAAAGCACACATGTTCTTTAAGTTATCAGAGGTGTAAGCTTCAAGCTTCAAGCTCGATTCTATTTGGTGAGTTATAAATGCCTTCAAAGAGGAAATCAAACCATTCCATTTTTTGTGCATTTGATATTTTGTGAATTTGGTGACATGGTAACTGAGATTAGCATTCCAATTAGCAGCAGTACCTGAAATATACCAGTTGCAGGTTATTTATTGTTTCCACAAGGGTTTCAGGAAGTGACGTGAGCAATAAAGGGAATTTGTTTGGCATTTGGGGCCTCTAATATCTTCAGTTGTGCGCATTGGATGGGATTGTTATTTGTATGGAGACAATTCTATGAATGTTGAAGAAATAACACAGCCTGTGCTTATTCATTGTAAGTAGTTTGGAATTGAAATAAGGAGTTGCAAGGTTGCACAATAATTGTTTGATGAAATGCCAAGTTGTAGCTATTCATTTCAGTTTATATTGAATCACTAGTATGCATGCCAAGTGTTTGTAGAAATGCCTAGTAGTTGTAGGTGTACATTGGGATGCATGGCAAGTGTTTGTCTTTATGTCAACTAGTTGTACTAGTTAATTTCAGTCATTTACATGTTTGTCAAAGGTCTGAAACAGCTAGTATATCATTTATATAACAACCTTGCATTGTTAGAAGCATTCAATAACTACATTTGCAGCCTTCGAACTCAAAGAAGTCAATCAGAAAATTCATCACAGAAGTTTCAGACATTGTATGCTAAATGTTTGATAATATTCCTTGAGATTCATAACAGCAAATTGTGATCAGATTTACAAGGGATATTACAATGGTATCAGAACTTGCATGCTAAGTGTTTGACAAAATGTCAAACATTCAAGTTTCAAAACAATATCTATCATTGGTTTAGCAATCTAGTCTTTTGTCAGAGTTAGAACCACAAGGAGTTCTTACAGACCTCCATGATCCTGATGTTGTTGTGGCTACTAGGAGTGTTGATCCTACATCTTGATTGTATTGATTTGATGGCTTTGAGAGCACAACTCTTGTTGGGTCATCCATTGTGGCACATGCGAATTTGGTGAGTAAGATTTGGCTTAAGCACTTTGGCCATGTCAACTACACGTATCTATAGTAGATGACCCCTCAATCATTGGTTCTTGGTCTACCTAAGAAATCATGCACTTGGTAAGCATGACCAAGATCCATTTCCTTCAAGTAGAGCCACCAAGGCTAAGGCACCCCCCAAGTCGGTTCACAGTGACCTCATGTCCTTTCCAACTCCATCTTTTTCAGAGGAAAAATGTGTGCTCACATTCATTGATGACTTTTTCACGCATACATGGGTGTACTTTCTTAAGTACAAAAGTGATGTCTTTAATTCTTTCAAGATGTACAAGGCATTTGTGGAGAAGCAATCTAGTCTCTCTCCTGAGGATATGCACAGATAATTGGGGGGAGTATGTTAATCAAACTTTTCAGGACTTTTGCATTGAGCATGGCATCCTTCGTCAGCTTAGAGTTCCTTATACCCCTCAACAAAATTGTGTTTCCGAGAGGAAGAACGGAACACTTCAAGAGATGGCTAATTGCATGATTCAATCTGAGGATGTGGTTTTTTCTTTTTGGGCTACGACAATGAACTGTGCCAACTACATTCGGAATTGGATGCCTCATAAGGTATTGGGACAGTTGACTCCTAAGGAGGCTTGGTCCCATCTCAAGCCTAATGTATCTCCATTCAGAGTTTTTGGGAGTGAGGCTTGGTCATTTATTCCAAATGGTCAAAGGAAAGCCATGGAGAAGAGTCAACCACTAATCTTTGTTAGCTATTATGAGGATGTTAAGGCACACGTGTTGTTTGATCCAATTTCTGTAGAGGTCCTTTTTCGAAGAGATGTTCAGTTTGATGAGTGTTATCCCCTAGAGGCTTCTTTCTCACAAGCTTCTCCATCACTCCGTACTCTTTTACCTCTTGAGGATACTTTTCCTTCCAAGGATGAGGATGTGGTTCCAGATCAGCCTCTACCACCTCCACCTCCACTTCCCAAGTGGGCCCATCATATTGTTGATGTAACTAGAGATTGGGCAAGTGATCCCAAAGCTTGTCATCGTACTCGATCACAACTTTCTAGGGTTTCTCTTTTGAGTCAAGCCATTTTGGCTAATCTTTAGAAGTTTTCCAATGCATCAGGCATTCCAAAGTAGTATAAGGCTACAGGTGAGAAACATTCTTCATTGATGAAAAATCATACTTCGGATCTTGTTCCTCTTCCTAAGGGAAGAAAGGTGGTGAGATGCAAGTGGGTGTATCATGACAACTATGTTGTAGATGGTTTCATTGATAAGGCTTGTCTTGTTGCTAAGCAATTTGCACAAGTTGAGGGCATTGATTATTCTTAGACTTTTGCCCATGTTGCCAAGATGGATTCCATTCACCTTGTACTTTCTCTTGCAGCTTCACAAGGATGGTCAATATATCAAATGAATGTAAAGAGTGCTTTCTTGCATGGTGATCTTCATAAGGAGATATATGTGGAGCAGCCCCAAGACTTTGTGCAGGACTATCACATGTTTGTGAACTTCAATGTTCATTGTATGGTCTTAAACAAGTGCCACGGGCTTGGTATATGAAGATGGACACTTCCTGCTTTCTTCAAATTTCACATGTTGCCATTTCGATCCCAAGACTTTGTGCAGGACTATCACGTGTTTGTGAACTTCAGAGTTCATTGTATGGTCTTAAACAAGTGCCACAGGCTTGGTATATGAAGATGGACACTTCCTGCTCTCTTCAAATTTCACCTGTTGCCATTTCAATCCCACGGTCTACACTCAGCGACAGGAGGGAGATCTTTTGATATTTGTTTTGTATGAGGATGATTTGATCCTTACAAGCATCTCTCCTTCCATGATTCAGAGTGTTCAATGAGCATTGATGGAGAGATTTGATATGACAGTTCTTGGACTTCTGCATTAATTCCTTGGTTTTCAGGTTATTCAGTCTTTAAATGGGATTTTTGTTTGTCAGAAGAAGTGTGCTCTTGACATGCTTCAGAGGCTTGGCATACTTGATTGCAAGCCTTCTCTCACACCCTTTCAATCCGATGTTGTGTTGTTTGCCAATTGTTCATCTCCTACATTCAAACCTAGATTATGCTAACTAACACATACATATCCTGAACTTTCCTTTGTGGTTGGACTAGTCTTTCATTTCTCTTATGATGCACATGAGAGTCACAAGAAGGTTGTCAAACGTATCTTGAGGTACATTCAAGGCACTACTCATTTTGGCATTCACTATACATCAGGCGACTCTCATGTTGTTAGCTTCACTGATTCAAATTGGGTTGGTGATGTTGATGATCAGCATGGTCTTATAAGTAGTCTGCTATTGCATTATCATCTATTGAGGGCTGAAAATAAGATAACACGTTTGGCGATCCATAAGGGTGTTTTTCTTGCTAAAACATCTAAGATTAGTAGCTTTAATAAGTCTATGAGGCATGGAGTCAAAAAGACCTAAAATAGACTCCAAATTAGACTTGACAATTGGTTGCACCTTCTAAACAACTACCTAGATACCTAGACAAAGCAATGAACTAATGTGATCCGAAATGTTGATGAAAAAACTTAAATAAGATCAAATCCAGAAGCAATATCAATTTTTACTATGGATTGTGGAAATCCAATATCTTTAAAATTAATGCAAATTATATGATGTGTAAGAAATTTCAATTTGAAGTTTCAGGCAATTTCAGAAGACACTTGGAGGCATTTGATGGGGATGCATTTCCTATACTTAATAAGGGACTACACTCCAGTTAACTATGATTTAAACTTATTGGATGCTTTACTGCCTGCTTAAAGTCAGACTACTTTGTGTATGTTCTAGGTAAAATTGGGCCACTCTACGTAAAACATTTGCAACATACTCCCTCCTTAAATTAGACCTTAAATGGGGATTAAAGCTCTTGCACTTTCTCGGACATCCGGACAAACATGGAGCAATGTTCCAATATTAATGAAGCTTGTAATTAAAATTGGATTGAGCTCAAGTGGAAAATTAATATGTTTTTTTAGCGTATTTGAACCTCAGAAACGTAAGTTGAGTGTAAAACTAAACAGATTGCTGCATCCAATCCACAGCTGTGATTACTCAAGCGGAGCTGCTGTAGTGGTTAAAGGATCAGCAGGAATTTTTCAATTTTGATAATGTCAGAGATTTCTATCCCATACCAGCAACATGATACCAACAATAGATCAGGCCCCCCGTCAGAACGCAACACAGCTGGGATTGCTGAAGGTGAGCTGCTTTAGGATTTCTGATTTACAAGGACGTTTCCGAGACTTGATGACTTGGGAAAGTCCCCCACACAGAACCACTATCTCTGCCACCTCCATCGGGGAGCTTGCTATATGGCACATGCCATTCATACTGATTGCAACCTGTAGCTTTGTGAAAACTAGTTTTCCTTTCATGGGGCACTCACAGAGATGTTATATTGCAGATTTTGCCTTGAAGATTTCAATTCACCTCAATTTGTATATTAGTGCTGCCCCCTCACCACTACTCTGCCACCATCCCCCACCGTTCCCTCATTGTCCCAGATTTATTCCCTTGGTTCCCCTGTCCCCGCATCCCCCTGTCAGGAAACTTTGTGGAACTATGCAATTTACACAAAATTTTATATTTTGTAAATCAAAACAATGAAAAAAAAACTCCAAAGCAAGAAATTCAGGTTTATAAATGAATGTAAGCATCAGAAATCCTATGAAAATTTTAGAGAAAACAGAACCATCAGTAAGCTAATTATTTAATTTCCTTGGAGGATTCATCATCTGCTTGTTCGATTGTACACTCCAGTAGAACTGCTGTAGTATTGATTCATTGAACATGTGGCAATAGTAAATACAGAATTGTAAATGTGTATGTTAGCCTACTAATTAGCTATCAATCACATACAGTTGTCAAAACAGTTAGAAGTATTATAGGATGCAGTTAAAGTTATTTGTATCTATTTATAGGTGTACTGAGTGATTAGTAATATGAGCAGTAAGTTCGCTGGTCCATTTTCTGTTCTGCTCTAAATTTTAATTTTGTATCAGAGCCTGGTAATAGATAGCAGGTTAAAAGAGATCAGAAGATTGTCTGAAGAACTGTGAGAAAAAATCTTAGTTTACAGTTGCAATTGGAGCTGTTGCTGCTGAAGGCAAACACCAGATTAAACACTGATTAAAAGAGGAATCAAGGCTACAAAAAGGGGCACTGGTAATTGTGTTGACTGAGTTGACTGTGTTTCTTTGCTGTCACATTTTGCCATTTTCTACTTTGGTGGCTGTCACTCTGTTTAACAATTTTAATGAAAAGTTGTTAGTTCGTAGAGGGGAGAATTTGTATTGTAAGAGAGGGAGTGTATATTTCAGCCAATCGTTAGATTGCTGGTATGACCGCAAGGTGGTCGCTGTGGCCTAAGAGGAATCTATTGTGGAGTGGCTTATTGTAGAATATGCAACAGAGATCAAAGGAAACTTGAAAAGTCATTTGAGTGTTGCTTCCGAGTTGGAAGAAATTCTCAAAGGGAGGCATCTATTCTAAGGATTTGTAAAGCAATAAGAAAGAAGACAATGTGAGCCATTGTAGAAGAACCATTCAATATTGATAATGATGATAATATCATTGATTAGAAGAACTCGTTCCATTTGAAGAGGTCATCACTTTGAAGACAAGGAAGGATGCAGTAGAAAATACTTAGGTGCTCAATAGTCTGAGATACTTGTGGATCGAAAAATCTATACCTCGTTGGTGTCCAATAGTCTAGACTCTAGAGAGAGATCTAAAATCTGGAATTTCAGCATTATACCTTTATAAAACACTTCATATGCAAATGGTGTCCAATGATGTTAGGAACTTGGATGATAGCTACGTTACTATACCTGCAGTTGAGGAGCAACTTGAAGAAGTCTTACCAATCCAAGAACTGTTTTCAAAGAATGGATTCTACAATATGCATTGTTTTATGTTGTTTGCTAGTTTAGTGTTGTCGCATTGTTGGAGTATATGCTCCAACAGAATTGCGTAGTGTTGAACATGTATCAATAAAGAATTGTAAACATGTATGTTAGTCTATTAGTTATCTGCCAATCAGCTACAGTTGTCAAAACAGTTACCGGTATTATAGAATGCCGTCAAAGCTATTTGTATCTATTTATAGGTGTACTGAGTGATTAATAACATGAGCAGGAAGATCGCTAGTCCATTTTTTGTTCTGACGTCGATGAAGTGTTGAAATTGGGTAAATCTCAACTCAAACTTGTTAGATGTGACAATCACAAGTGGATCGAAGATATATTCCTCCGGTGTGGCAACTACACTTTGCACATAATAAGAATTTGATCATGGAAAAAGGAATTGCGATACAACCTTTTATGGCGGTAAGATTTTCAATTGAAAAATCGAATATAAATTAATAAAGAAATTCCTTAACGAAATTTTGAGGCGGCTGAAGAATATGGTAGCAAAAATGAAAAAATGAAAAATCCGAAAAATATCAAAACCAAAAAAAACGCACCCATTCGAAGCAGGAAAATGTAGAGTGCCCACAAGAACCAAATATTGACGAACACAAAGGTAGGTGCAGAAGCTGATATCCCTAGACGTTTTTTGCACCATCTACCTTGTATCAACCAAACAAACAAACCTACAGCTGCACAAAATAAATATGTAAATAAAACAAACCCTTAGAAATCATAAGCAAGCAAGCCCTATTTTACAAAATGGCTGGTTCAAAACGCAGAGCGCGTGGAATTTGAAATTTTTTGAGGAAATTTTATGTACCAATTGCAGGTAGTGCGGCAACAATTGATTCTGATATCCATAGATAAGCAGTAGCTGCAAATGTAAAATGCATTGCCAACGCAGACAACGCTGTTAAGCATATGGATGTCCATTTCCTACTCATTTCTCTGCCGTGTCTGTTAGACAGCCATTTATACATCTGCCACGGGACTGGGGAAGAAGCTGTTTTCTAACGGCATAAATTTGTAATTACGCCCAGCGAGTGGAGTCGTACGCTTTCTTTTTTCGCTTTTTTGCTTTTTTGAGTGGAGTCGTACGTCTGAAATGAGGAGATAAAAAATTCTGAGATTCAAAAAGAAAGGAGGTTCTTCACAAAATAAACTCGAAAACTTGGACACAGGTTTTTAGCAATTATGAGAATAAGAAGGCAGAAGCAAACACTCGTAGTGATAGCATACAAGATAAAGAAAGTAGAGAAAGACAAATCAGAGTAGCAAACATAATTATCAAAGGAGTGAAAAATTATGGAAGTAATGAATGTACTCTTGATCTTGCAAGTGACTTCCTAAAAGAAAAGCTACTTTGGCAAGGACAGATCTGCCAAGTATGGAGGGTGGGCAAGTTTAGTGATGAGAGAGCTAGGCCCATAAAAATCATTATGTCAAGCTTACGTGATAAATAAAGTCTCTTAGGCAAGAAACAACTCTTGTGAGAATCTCGCTTTTTTTAGATGAAGTCTAACTATTAAACAACAAGAGGAAAGAAAGGAAGAATTATCGAAGGTTATAGTAGCAAGGGATGAGGGCAAAAGAGCATGGTTGTACAAAGGCGAAGTTGTTATTGCCTCTTTTGGATTTCTTTCGCAAAGAGAATAACAAGTGAGCAACAAAGAGGTGGCAGCAAACTCCTTAGTAAGTAACTTTGCAACAAGGGCAGGTTAGGCAAATAGGGATGAAGGCTCATTTTTTAGTTTTGTATGTCAACACAAATAGCAATCAAGTCCTACCCAAGCTCCCTTGATATTAGTTTGTTGGAATTGTAGAGGTTGCCCTTGGAGGAGGGGACCTAGGTTAGGGCCTATTGCAGAAGATAGAGACATAATTTGTCTTATAGAGACACGTGAGCATGAAGGGTGCATGACACCTTTATTTGAAGGGTATTTGAAAATGCTTGTATGGAATACTGTAGCAACAAATGGCAAAGGACATGGAGGTATCATGATATTAGAGAGAGAAAAAGAAGGTCGTCACATTCAACTAGAAAAAGAAGACTCAAATAAACAATTCATTTGGTTCAAATCTCAGAAAATGGAAATCTTATTAGGATTGCAGCATGGTACTTTGCTCCACAAATTTTAAAAACTTACAAAAATAAGGATCTTGAGCACAAAGATCCCTTTGCAATGTTAAAAAGGGATATTGCAATATTTTATCAACTAGGTGAAGTCCTTCTAGTGGGTGACTTCAATGCTAGGACTGCAAATGAACAAGCTAGCATTCTTTGTTATAATGAAAATTGCAACCCTATTTGGCTCACAAAAGAAAGCAATCATCAATGGGCAAGAGTTTCAGAAGACAACAAATGCTACAATCTCTTTGGGGAGAAGCTACTTACTCTTTGTGGTGCATTTGACTTAGTCATTTGCAATGGTTTGGCTAGATGGGTTAAGTCTGGTAATTTCACTTGTAATATGTACAATGGCGCAAGTGTAGTGGATTATGCAATTTGCTCACATGGATTGTGTGAGAATATGGAGGACGTGTCAATTGGTGAGCAACTTTGGGATCTAAATTTTGATCGCAGTCCTATATATTTAAGCATTGCTTAGACTGAAAAGCAGTAGTGTGGGACAAAAACTTAGTGCATTTAACAATCTTCATCAAAGGGCAAAATTCTTTTGACTCAAAAGAATTGTAGCACATTCAAGTTAGCACTTGAGGAATTTGTTAAGAGGGGAAAAAAATCCCGCTACATGGACTTCACAGTCACACACTAACAAGCTTGATTCAAAGTGCACTTGATGAGTGCAAAAGGGCAAAAAATAAGAAATCTAAAAATAAAAAAAATGTTTTCCAGCTAATGCTTGGTTTGATGAATAATTCAAAGGAGTAAGGAGAACTTTGAAAGAGTCAAATAAGGAGAAAATAAATATCAAAGCTTACAAGTAGATTTTAAGAAAGAAAAAAAGTTAATTTCATGATTACAGGATGAGAAGAGCTTATCTTTGTTGAGAAAAATAACCCTAAGGCATTTTGGAGAGAGTTGCAATCAAAGAAAAAGAAAATGGAGAATAATATTACAACTTCTTAGTGGTTTGATTATGCTAGGCAACTTTATGAGCAAAACTCTGAGGTTGACAATCCTCCCGTGGTCAACACTTCTACTATGTTTTTCATTATTCAAGAGGCAGTGTTGGAAATCAAGAAATTAGGTGTTGGAAAAGCAAAATACCTTGTTGATCTTCAAGTAGAGTATCTAAAGTGGGGCAAGGAATTGCTTGCTCCTCACATTACAAAAAAATTTAACAACATCATTAAGCAGGGGTTCCCTTTAGATTGGACAACTAACCTTGTTATTCCTCTTTTCAAGAGTCGTGATGTCAATAACCCGTCCAACTATAGAACTATAATGATTAACCCCTTATTTGCAAAATTATTTGGGAGTATGATTGAAAACAAAATTAGCAAGTGGGCAAGAAAAATGGTTAAATGTGCTAAGGGACAAGCAGGTTTCAGACCTAAGAATTCCATAGTTGGTCATGGTATAACTTTAAGGCATATCATTGAAAAAGTTTGAGAGAAAAAGGAGGAAGCATTTTATTGTTTTGTAGATTTTAGAAAAGGTTTTGACACGGTCCCTAGGGACAAGCTTTGGCTCAAGTTATAGGAACTTGGGGTCCCTATTCATCTTAGAGTTGTTGTTCATAGACTATATGAGGAAGTTAAAGTTAAAATCAGAACTTCTGATGGTATCTCTGAAAGTTTTAGAAGAGATATAGGGGTCAAACAAGGGTGCCCTTTGTCCCCTACCCTTTTTGGTTTATATATTGACAAACTTGAAGATAAGTTAAACTTGCAAGGGGGAGATGGTGTTCATTTGCGTGAGTTTGTTATAAAGCTTCTTTTGTATGCAGATGACCTTATTTTGATCTCTAATTCTGCTTGTGGATTACAAAAAACACATGCTTTCCCTTGAGCATTTTTGTAGCATGGTGGGGATGCAAGTCAATATCAAAAAAATGAAAGTGATGGTTTTCTCTAATAAAAGAAAACATAACCAGCATAAGTTTTACTTTGAGGCCAACATTCTTGAAGAAGTGTCAGATTACAAATACCTTGGAATTGACTTCAATAAAAATTTAAGTTGGGAAGGGTGCAGAAAGAAGCATATTTTGGGAGGTCAAAAAGCATTTTATGCTTTCTAAAATAGATGTAGAGAGGCAGAGCTATGAGATTGGAAAACTACCCAAACTCTCTTTGGGCTTTTAGTGTTGTCGGTTGTTCTCTATGGTTGTGAACTATGAGCCAGCAACACTTCTAATATACAATGGAAGGAAATTGAAAAAATTCAAAAATGTTTGATTACAAGCAAGTTCAAAATTAAAAGTTCAGTTCCTTATGATATCATGTTGAGTGAGGTAGAGGTTGGGTAACCCCACAATAGTGGGTTACACTTTTTTAGATATGTTGATTTTTGTTGAAATAACACATTTTTAATAAAATATGATGATTTAAGCCTTGACAGGTTCCATTTTAAGGAATTAATTACAAATGGTTAGCTCAAAGCCACTTAAATAAAAAAATATTGATATAACATCTATACTCCTCATTCATACCTACAATGGAGTCTCCTTCACACCTATTAAAATGCTGAGAAAAAATCACTTCAACTTTATCTTTTGGCAGATCAAATGAATTCATTTGACAAACCTATCTATGTAGTAAGGTACTAATAAGAAAAATCTTTCCAATGATTATAATGTTAATATATATTAATTTTATTATGACTTTATATTTTTAGTTTTACTAAACATAGATATTTTACCGTATGTCTACCTCTATGTTTGACGCTTATGGAAAAATAGTAAATGAGAGAAAAAAATTCTAAAAAATATCTATGCCCTAGGTATTGAAGTTCTCTTTCTATCAAAATAAATAAAAATGAAATTGGACAAATACACGACAAGTCATAAAGTATGTAGTCAAGATCTGTCAAAATTACAGTTTAGTCAACTTCAAACGTTAATAAAATATGCAATAATCATGATAATGTCATCAAACCAATTGCATGCCCTCTGTATGGATGTTACAAAACTAAATTCAAAAGAAGCACATTGATATCTATTTTAGAAAAAAAGTTATGCTCTATGAAAATAATGTAACTCTTTGAAAATGACATTTTTAGCAACATACCAGTTTTTGTGGGAGAAAGAAAAAACTATTCAAATCAATTCAAATATATATATATATATATATATATATATATATATATATATATATATATATATATATATATATATATATATATATATATATATATATATAGACAGAAAATACTAAAAGACTCAAATTTACTTCATCTTTTGATTTCAGACAGTTTAACGACAATATGCATTCGAATCTGAAAGTTTTTTTTTAAATGTAGAGTTCAATGTCCATTCAGGGAAAAAAGTGTAACCCACTATTGTGGGTTCACCCGGCTTCTCCTATTGAAGCAATTGTTATGGTGCAACTTATAAGATATTTATAAAGAATCGAGCAAATGTATGAGGGCAAATAGCCTAAGGTTATCTTTAGTGACACTTTGTGCAAAAGAAAGAAGACTTGGATGCGTCAAAACAACAAATGGTTTAATAAATGGAATATTCACTTGAACTCGTGCCCTATAACTAGTAAAGTGATAAAGGTTTTTGTTATGAATAAATTCCATAAGCGTTCTTGGGATAAAGGTTTAACAAGAAAGAAAGAGTATTATATTGCAGAGTTTAATCCCACTCATAACTATCATCAAAAAAATTACATTGGGGTCAATATCTCTTAAAGAGCCAAGATTCTCATTGCTCAATTAAGGACCAATTCTCATCAACTTTGTTGTGAAACCGGGCATTGGAAAAGGCCAAAAGAAGCTTAAGAGGAAAGAGTGAGTATTTTTTACACTTCCATAAAAGTGGAAACGGAAAAGCATTTCATTTTAGAGTGTGACACCTTCGAGGATAGAAGGGACAGTTTTACTACTTTCTTGACGGTGAACTCTTGGGTTGATCTTTTCAATGAGGGGACAATTACGTAGTTGGGGGCACTCATCATCAAGCTACACAAGAAAAGGGCAGACATGCAAAAATTAGTGTGTGAAGCGATCTGTCCCATATGTTATCTTTAGCCTTGTGGATGTTAAAACTAATTTCTTTCTTTCTGTATTTCTATTACATAATATTTTTCGTCATAGTGGTTTAGTCATCATGCACAAAATGTTTAATGTTAGGCTCATCCAAAGATGTGAGAATGGAAAACAAATATGTTTTATTTTTAAAATGTGCAAAGCATATATAAATTTATTTCAAAATATGTTTAACATTTTGCAACTTTAATATTAGATTTTTAAAAATTATAAAATATTTTTTTTGGATATTTATAAGTAGCAAAAACTAGGGTGTTAAGTTATTATAGTATAATAGTCTGAGGGTGTACAAACATAGCACACTAATAACAGATAACATCAAAATCTGTAAAAAATAGAGCTAATAAAAGAAAAACATAGGCCATCAACAACCTATACACATGAAAGTTTGCACCATCGTACTGAGTACTACCAGTCAAAAAAGAATAAATAGAAAAGTTATCTAAAAAATATTAGTAGAACCAAAGCTGTAGCAAAAATAGCAAGAGTTCAAAGAGCCACTCAAGGTAAAACCATAAATATACAAGAAAGCCCCAAAGGGGAAAGGGATTTGAACCCCACTAAGCCTTCTGTGAGGATTTAATATCACAACTTGATTGATACAACACATTGGACCAATCGTCGGTCATAAATTTAAACAAATCCTTGTAGTTTCCTTCGTCATGTTCATCTTTGTCCAGAATCTTTCATTGTAGCGAGAAGAGAGAGGTTGTCAAGTTGTGCATTACATGAAGACTAAATCTAGAGATGCTTCCAAGATTGCTTTTGACTTCACTAACTTTATTCTTAAGATTGTCCACCTCTTTCAGTGGGCTTGCCAAATCCATGGCTAAAACCACGTCAAAACTAGACATTATAGGTTTCTCCTCGGAGGGAAGCATATCGATACCTATATCAACAGGTTCCTCCTTCCTTTTATCAGAGATGTGTGTTAAGCTATTGGAGGTGGAATTATTGGAGCCCCCATTGTCATTAGTCTCCACCTCATCATCCTTTGCATTCTTAATTTTCTTAACCTTGTCATTAACAACCTAGTTTGTGTGTTCCATGTCTTCCTCTAAGTCATAATCCACAAGTAGTTTTTTTTCCTTTCTTCATAGATCTATTAACCAATATATTAGATCTTTAGGGAGTGATATGATCTTCCTTATCACCCTCCCACTTAACCTCCTGAATAAAAAAAATTGGCTTTTTTGGATGGGGGGAGGGTTTCTACCTTTCCTCTTGGAGGTCGATGGGGAGGGATATTTTCCCTTCAGGCCAGTGTCAGTGGTAGAAACATCATAATTCTATATTTTAGGGGTGCTCATCCTAGAGGCAATTTTGCTAGCTCTTGGGTTTGTGATACCTATTTTCTTAGTCTAGTCAGGCATGTTAACAATGTCACTAGATGGGGGGACTGGACACAAAGGCTCCATAGACAACGATGGGTTTAGGAAGGAAAAGGGCCAGATGAAAATTGACGAGCCTAAAAATGAGGCCCTAGTGCAAGTAAGTTGGTTTCTTTCCTTGACGGATACTATCCTTGACTTTAAACATAGAGTTCTCAAGAGAATTCAATGGGAAAAATAGAAAATAAATGATTTTATGATTTTTGAAATAATTAAGGAGTGGCATATGGTAAAATAGTAACCTTTAAAATTCCCTCTAGTGTAAAACACCTCATAATCATGTAATAGACCTTATCCCATGGAGGAGGTAGCTCTAACCTATCATATATGCCCGGTCTCTTAACTAGAGCATCATTGCTCTTAAAGAACTTGTTAAGGTTGTCATTGTCCACTACACAACTGGTCTTCTTCCATTATCTACCCTCAATAGAAAGCTCGGTGACCTTAGCAATGACCTATTCAGTGATTTTAAAGGAAATGCCCCCAATAAAAACCCTTATGTTATCCTAGGAGCTAGCAAACTGTTCAAAAAGTGCCCCATCAAACCCACTAATGTAGTTGATTAAATTATTAACCCCACACCTCTTGGTAGATGTGCAATATTGTGGGGTCATTCTTGAAGTCATCTAGTTTTCTTAGCTTGATTTGGTTGTGGTCACCCCCCTTAACTATAACAGACTACACATAGTCATTAGCACTAGAGTGAGAACTACAACTCTTGATATGAGAAAGAGAAGTTGTTGTTACCACTGAACAATAAAAAGGTAGAAAGAGTGCTTGTCTATCTAGTTGGGTGAAATCATTTAACTATCTCCTCAAAGAAATAGACTCATGTGAGCTATAGCTTCTCACAAAAGGGAGTCTTTTTAATATGGCACATATATAGTACCTTTCATTATGCAAGGGGTGTGTTATGCCCTGCATACACATCCCTACATTTCACCTAGGAAAATGTTGGTCCAAGTCCCCCCTTTTTTCCTCTCTAGGTTTTCTTGTTCTTTTCTTGCTTTTGTTTTTTTCGTTTCCTCTCCAGAGTTTTTAACTTTAGGGTTTGTTCCCTTTTAATCTCAGTTTTGGTTAGGATCTCGGGTTCCTGGGTTTCATAATGCTTCATGATGTTAGGCTACCTAGATCCTCAGACCCTAGTGCATAGAAGCCTTGCATGTTAGATGTAGTATAAGGCATTTAATGCCCCTAAACCACTAACCTATAAAAGGCCTTTTGAAGAATCATTTTAATTACCAAGTGTTTAAAAAGTGAATTTGAGAGAACTTATGCAATTGATCCTCCGACGTTGTAAATTGCTTGTATTCCTAAGGCTTTGGTTGTGTTTGAGATTGCTTTCAGAGAATTTCTTAGTCTCTTTGGGTGACATTTTTATACGTATGGCACTCTTACATTTTTTTATGGGATTTTTAGGGCTTTGCTTTCATGTTTTTCATTTTTCATTTTTTATTTTTAGTTTAGTCTGGTTTTTCTGTAACTTAAGTTTCTTTCATAGGTAGTTGCAATAATGGATTTTCATGTGAAATCCTCATCCTAAGTTGTTTTAGGGATTCAAATTTTGTTATTTCTACAGTTTTTGTGCTCTAGTGCTCTGTTGTCAAGTGTTTGACTCCAAAAATCTGTCAACTTTTCTGGTTTAGGTATTTTTAATGCACTCATCAAATGCCCTATTCCATACTAGTGATAGTTTGCAAGTTGTGTTTCATGTTGGGACTTTGTGTTCATGGCTGAAGTCATTATGGCTCTTCCCTTTACCCAAGTTGTCCTAATTGATCTCAATTGTGAGAGAATTAATTCACTTCAATGTCAGTGTTATGTTATATTTCAAGTTCTCATTCCAAAAAATTTAGTTACCAATTTTCCCCATACGAAACTCTTGCTTTGAATCTACCTATCACTTTCAAGCCCCAAAATTCATATTTTTGAAGTTAATTATCTATGTACCTGGATTTATGATCGCCCATTCCTAGACTCTCATGCTTAACTTAGCCTCAACCCCAAAAATTAACCCCCATGGTAGAAGTTACACTTGCATTGGAATTTCAAACCTTTCAGTCTGGGATTCTCGTCCCTAGTCTACCTTTTAAAATAGGGAGGCTCATTGCTAGATCCCCGATCCAGTATCCCCAACCTCACTTTCATGCAATCCATTCAATAAAACTAATGCCTTTGGACATGTCATCCCATGAATATATTCCTGGCCATCCTTATTTCCTAACGGAGGCTCGTTCTAGTAAACCTAACCTGTATCCACGGACCCTAGGTCCTTAGGTTTGCTTTATAATTCAATGGTTCATTGTACATTTATGTGATAATGGTTAAAGTTTTCTTGATTGATGGAGGCTAATAGTTTGATGCCATGGTAGCTCCATCTCAAGCATAAAAGGTTATTGTTATTGCCTTTGTTTTTAAATGCATTATTATTGTGAACATTGTGATGATTATATGCATTGTTATTATTCTAATCAATACCAGTGTGCCTTAAATCTCTGTCAGGGTCCCTTCTTCTTTCAACCCTATCTTGATGGATTGCATGGTTGTCTATTTTGTTATTTGCACCGTCCTCTATTTTGTGTCTAGGATGGTCATTGTGAAAGCTATAGACACTACATCTGCCTATTTCCCTTTATGGTCTATGCCTTTCTAGTGATGGGGTAACACAATGATCCCTTGTTACTCTAATCAATTGCAAGATATCATTAGGTTATCTTATCAAAGCCCTTGCAACCCTTTTACTACCCATGAACCTTACGAATTCCTTAATTACCTCTCCTTCTTTAGCATCGTAAGCATCATCATCTTTAGCTTCCTCATCTAAGAGATGATTTTCTAGTGGGTCTTCATGGTTATGTCAATGGACGTTATTCTCTCCGTGAAAAGGGTTTTCTTCATTGAATTGAGTCCTATTTTCAAGATTGTTTTCTTTCTGAGGCTGAGTCTTATTAACTTCATCATTTTTAGAAAGATCCCTTAATGTGTCAAACCACTTTTTCATAACTATTGAATATCATGTCAGCCACCATTGTTACCCTTTTATTACATTTTTTAGGAATATACTCTTGGTGCTCACCAGTGTGTGTAGATCTTCTTCCCCACATATATTTCATTGACAACCTCCTGAAGCTTCCTTGTTTTCTTTCTACTATCAATTGATTATTCATGCACCTTTAAAATGAAGAGTCATCACCTCTACCATAGAGGAAAATATTGTATACCATCTTTATGAGTTCTTCCTCCAGTAGAATACACAAAAATTTTGGCTCTATATCTCTGATCTTAAAAATCAAAATTTTCTAGGTCATTCCACAATCCCTGATTGTGACAACTCCTGAGCAGAGTCGCCAATTTGTTGGTGCCCAAATTAGCAGATTGGGTCTCCTATGGAATGATGATCCAATTATGGGAATTTCCAATAGTAATTTGCCAATTGAGAGGTTCCACTCCCAATTGAATGTGAACCTCTTCAATTCTGGCTCTGCAAAACCAAGGCTAGTAGGCCTATACCTCACAGCCTTGAGGCTTTTTAGAGAAGATAAATTATGGGACTTGGGTGTTTTGAAATTGACTAAAAATTGATAAATGTTTTTGTGTATATATATATAAATGTGTAATAGATTAACGATCTTTGTCACTTGGATTTGTGTCCTTTCTACAATCAGCATGAAAACTCAAAATAATCAAAGACCAATGCCTTAATCAATGGAGACTTTATCATTTCTCTAGCAATCACTCATAATGTTAAAGTAACCCTTAGAGACAGAAAATGAATCCCTTTAAGATAAATTGCTATCATTTTAATGAAGTATGAATTGTTAAATACTTGAGTAAATTCCAATATTAAGTCCTATTGATTTTAACTCTCCAGAAGAGCCCAATAAGATAGAACTATAGATTGGCCAATCAATACAATATTATTGTTTAACAAATATTAAAACAACTTACAATATTCAATCAATTGGATAGTCAATTAAAGTAAACTTGAAATTTAATCTAAGGAACAAAACAAATGAGATAGAGATGATATCACCAAAAGATCAAACAAACATGAAATCCTTGTATTGAAATTGATATTATTCACCACAAATACATGTGTTGTTGGTACATATAGATAACACAATCCCGAGTAGACAATACAATCGATCTTTCTATTGAAAAATATATCTGTGTAGGAAAAATGTAGTCCCTTTTACTAGATTCGGTCCATATAATTATAGACCACGAATCAGTTACAAATTGAAAAGGCATGACTTTTCATTTAAAAAATTAACTTTAATAGACTAGTTAATATTTATATTACATGCCAATTAGTAAAGTAAAATTACAAAAGAAAAAAAAACTTTTTAGATGAGTCAGATGATGATTCCTCAATGAATTCATCGCACTGTTCTAGGTGTCTCTGGTACTTATCATCCCCGACCAAGTCTGTGTCTACAATTAGGTCCCGAACCCTGAAATCCACTTTAACCATCTACTCAATCTGCTCACCTATCCTCATCATCTCAAGGTCATCGTCTCTCAATGCATTTAGGGCTTGGTCCTGTAACACATGGAAACTTCCCATCCATGTCTCCTAGCTTATGATCAGTCCATCAATGTCATGCCATGCCGACACTCTATGTTCCATCACTAGTCACTCAAACAGATTAAAAGTATGATTAAACTCCTTAGAGTATATTTTATGATTCTGTATCAACCTATTTGCTTCCTTGATATCATCATCTTCCACTAACTCAGTCTTCTCCTTTTCCAATTTATCATACACTTCATTATGATACCCTCCTAAGAGTTTGTAGTACTCAGCATCGCCTTGAATCTGTTTCTCAAAATTGAGCCAAACACTTCTCTTATGACCGTCAATGTGTCCCTCAGTCTTCTATTTTCTTCCTGCATCCACTTCACCTCTTTCTTTAGGGTATCATCTGATGACTGAATCATTGGCTGAGTTTGAGGCTTTCCTATCTTTAGCAGGTTCTCGTACATGGCTCTCTAGTTATCCATTTCTATTACAACCTGTTTCATTTGTGCCTTATTGAACAAGGCTACACTAACCTGCATAGTTGTTGAATCTACAGGATCTGTTACTCCTACTTTCAAAGTCATTAAATGTTCAAAAGCCTAATCTATATCAATAATTTGTGGCCTTTTTTGAGGTGGGTAAAGGGCCCATAGTAACATTGACCTTTCATCCTCAACAAATCTAGAGCCAATGAACACATCCTTCACTCCTTGAATATCTAGCTTCATATCTTTCTTACCCAGTTTTATAACACTTAAATCCCATCCAGGTAGCAACATAGCTCCAACTTCGTTCAACAGTTGCCTACCCCTAGCTGAGGTCATATTTTCTACCTCCCTTTTTATGTCTTCCTTCAAATTGTTCATCAGTTCTTGCTCTTTTTTAGGAGTAATATGAGGAACACTCTATCTCAACAGCTTTCCTCTGTAGTTATATAAACAAGACATAAATTCCCTTGATTTAATAAAATCATCATCATTTATGAAATTATTTGACTCAATGATCCTCTCATCCCTCTAAACATCCACCCTGTTGACCACTAGGGTATCATAATCCAACTCCTGGATTACTGGCTTTTGCATTACTCTTGTAACAACAATAGGGGAATTTGGCATATTATCAAGGTCATGACTAAAATACTCCAGATCCTTTTTCCTTTTCTCCTCCAATAATTTATTCTGCTCTTCAATCAACTGTTGAACCTCTGATAGTTCTTGGTTCTTGTAACCTTTTTCATTGCTGACAAGTTGATGAATATAGTCACCCAATTTATGTGATTTCCTGCAAGAATGGATATATCTCTTTGGATCATATTTAACCCATGGGTCCATGATATACATATGATATTCCTCCTGCAACTTTTCCCCGATCTTATCATAAGATTTAGTTGCACTAAGGGTGAAATATCCAAACGACAGAGTGGTAGGAAAGAATATCTATTTCCTTTGCTTCCCTCCAAAATATTGTTTACTTGATTCAGACATCTGCCTAACAATCTCAAGATAGGAAATCCTATCTAGCACGGATGTTGGTAATCTAAATGGTATGCCCTCAAAACCAAAAACTCTGATGCACGTAAAGTAATTATATGCATACCAGTCACCCTAATTATGTTTGATTTTGTCTCCCAGCCCATTATCATTTGGCCTAAAAAATCTCTTGATGTAAGGGTTGAGTGAGGGAAAAGTCTTATAACCAAACAAAGAATATAGTGGTTGCACGAAGAATTCTTCAAAGGCCAAATAGCATGAGGCACTATATATGTAGTCCCATACAGAAGTCCATAACTGAATTGGTTTCCTCTCACCATTTGCTTCCCACATATTCACTTTCAGATTCTTATGCCACATGTCCCTCATTTGTCCATAATATAAGACCATGTGCATGAATAAAGAATAATGTTTAAAAATTGGACTGTCAGCATTATTAAAATTTATAAAATAGGAATGGATATCATCTATAACATACCCTGTATAATCATTGGGCTTGGATTCTATCATTTGGACATCAGATGCTAACACCATTGAACCAATCTCCATTAAATCCAAGACCTCCATACCTTCTACCTAACCACAGGACTGGTATGTCATATCAAAATAAGCATTGAACAATTTTACGTTAAACGAGGGCCCATCCCCTTCTTTCAATGGCTCCTTTTCCTTCTTATGCAGCATCAACTTCCACTGCATGTAAGAAGTGTCTGATACTCCATACTCATCCTTCAGCCCTGTGAATGACAACTTCTTATTCAATCCCTTTGTTAGCCCAAAAACTTCATTCATAGAATCAATAGAGATCTCCATGAATTCCTTCCCTGAGTTATCATAAATACACATATCATCAGGATTATATTTGTTGATGATGAATTTCTACAACACAACATTCACAAACACATTCAGTACTATAATCTTTCCCAAGTTCATCTCCCATGGGTGGCATATCAACACTTTATGACTTCTTTAAACATAGTGATATAAGAATAATTCATTTCCCTTGGTCCTCATCCAAATATCCCCCACGCCTTCATATTTATCTTCAAGCTTGTCAGGGGGTGCAAATCTGCTTCTTCTAGATTTAGGTCCAGCGAAATCCATCTATTCCATGAGACCCTCATTAAGCTTTCTGGGCAGAACATCCTCGTCTCTTTTTTGCTTCTTTTCAAACCCAGCCCTTTTCAGCCCCTCAGTCTTTCTTTTAGATACAGAACTAGAATTTTTTATAGTCATCGACTAATCTATCTCACTACACACTCTAAAAAATGGAAGCTCTAAGAACACCTGTAATTCACTATAAATTTCTGGGAGTGGAATGTCAGATGGTTTCTATGTAGTACTATGTGCCTTATAACAATTGTGCATTAAATTCTACGCTTGGATCGATACTATAAAGGTTTTGATCACTATAATCTAGCTAGCATGTCAGCCATCACTTATGCCATTACTCCCCTGCACCACAAAATGTTTTCAAATATTCGATCACTATAGCTTCAACGACAAACCCTTTCAACATGTATCATAAATCTTTAATCGTTATATCTTATTTCCTTAATAGGGATTTATTTTAATTTTCACTTTTATCGCTATAGTAATAGCTATGTCCTTATCACTTATCACCATACCACAAATCTCTCTCTGCGACATTTGATAAGCAATTTTGCTATATTTATTTATCTCCAATTGCGACCCATGATCAATAATGATCTATCGCTATAACTGTTGCCCTTTTTTCCTCCTGTCAAATCAGGCCCTGGTTTGTATTTGATCCTCATCTTTCATGCTCTGCAGGCACCTCCAAAAGTTTCATGGCTCTACTCATTTTCCTCTAGCCTCTACAATGGTTTCTAGGCCTCTGGCTAGGTAAAAAAAAAAAAACCCTTAAAAATTCATAAAACTAGTCGTTCCCCCAAAAAACCCTAGGCCTTGTTCTATTTTGTCGTCACCTTATTGGCCACTTAAAACCCTCAAATACCCATGTGCGCTTTAATCCTATTGGTTGGTCATAGGTTCTCTTATTTCTCCAGTGGTCATCTTTTCCTTTCGGCGATTCAACGACTGTAGCGTATTTCTTCCTTCGGTCACTTAATTGCTATATTTGGTGGTCTAAATATGTGGGGTCCTAGTTAAGTAGGATCAACGGTCATCGTAAGATCTCATAGGGTCTGTCAGAGGCATGAGATCTTGTGACAACCGTTGGATCTTCCAAGTACGCAGTGCTGCAAGCTTTAGTGGGTCCACTGCCACGTTGTCCTATGTGGAGGCTTCTTATTGGTCGGTAGGTGATGATTTGTAAAGTTTGTCAGAGTGGGCCTAGAGACTGTCTAGCTTTTGATCAACGGTTGGCATATCTTCTCAAGGTGTTTTTCTGACACATGAGATCATGCGCCGACTGTTGATTTCTCTTGGTTGTCAGAAACTTGTCAGGTGGGTCCTCGGTTGCTAATGTGCTTGAATTTGATTGGCTAAAGAAGTGATGATTGGAATTTGTCAGTGGGTCCATGTCAGAGGATCTATAGAGATGTCAGTAGAAATGAAGATCTACGGCTAGCGTAAAAGCGCAAGGAATCTTTCTTATATATGAGATCATGCACCCACCATTGGATGCGAATCAAGACTTCAGTGGGTCCGATGTCAGAATTAGCCAAGTTGTTGCTGATAGGGCAGTTAGAGCGAATGGAAGACCGACAAGTGGCAAGTCTGGGCCCGCGGTTAAGATAAGTTCTTCGTGACTTAAGGAAAGAAAGATCAAGGTGGGTCCAACATTTTGACATGTTGATATGCTCGATTCTCATTGGTCCAAGCATGCCGATGTGGATTTTTGACTTTTTAGGAGGGTTTGCGACTGTTGTAGAGTGTATCGTGGTCGTTCATCTGCCGGGAGGGATTTCTCATCAACAGTTGTGTTTTAATTCAGACTTGCTAGCCATTAATATTCGAATTTGAATATCTCTGCGAGGGTTTTGCTATTTTTTTTGCTCTTTCGGCCATGCATGATGTCGGGTAGCTCAGGAATTAAATTCTCAAGATGGTTGTGGTTGTGAAGATGATAGAAGTGACTGTTGGCCGGTGTCTGCAGGGTCCTTTGCCACATTTTCACGATAGGAGGTGCTAGAAAGAGTTGGCACCACCTTTTGAATGGTACTATTACCTAGGGGAATATGATCAAATTGTGAGCCTTCATGGCTTAGTGGAGTTGCATGTGGGTAGATGAGTCAAGGTTGTTGTGTCTGTAGGTGAGTTTAGTACAGCAGGATCAACATGCAAAGAAAGATATGCTCTGATTAACCAGACATTCTCAGAAATTGATGATGGGTCATCAGTACAACTAGGGTTTGATTATTGTATTGTAAAACCATGTAGCCCTAATTAGGTTTTAACTCTAGCCTGTGTGCCAAATAGGAGATGTATATAGTTAATTTTTGGAGCTTTAGAGCTCAGAGTTCACATTTTGTAAAGGAGAGAGTCCACTTTTGAAATAAAGTCATCCTTTCTCAGAAGGCTATCCATGGTATCTTCTCTACCCTCTAGTCTTCTACTCTTTGTAATCTCTCATTGATTATTCAAGAAACTTTAAGGTATTTGTGGCATTCTCTCTGTCCCTATCCTTTCATTGTTTGGATCATCTCTTAATGAATTGAAGTCTATGCATGTTTTCAATGACAACTTAGGGTTCCTGATCCCTCTTACTTTCTGTAATTGTGTGTGTTATTGTGTTTGATCTGATTTAGATGTTTTTGTGGGTATACTTCAGCCCCCTAACAGTCTTGTCTCAATCCTACACCAAGTTGCAGAAGTGAATGTCTGCTTGCAGGTCATAGGTTGTGTCTTATGTTTAGGCCCTCCTATGAAACACTTGTGCAAACCTATTCAGTAAGTTGTGACCTACTAGACCTAATCCTTTCATTAATTCTATCCCTCTATGCTGTAATTCATACCCTAATTTTGGTGTATCACCTAGTAGGTAGTTTGCTTTCAAGTTATTTCCCTTTCAAGTACTCCTTCTATCCCTTTCCCTCAAAAGTTTTACTTTTCCTGTCAAGAAGCAAATTAAGGTGATTATCCAAGAGGAACCAGCCTACAACCTGGAGGTCTCATCTCAGGTAGCATAGGTCCCACACCTGGAGATGATTCCCATGTTATACTAGGTTATCAAGACTATGAGAGCTTGAAACAAGGGTGCAAACTTAGTGTATAACAATAACATATGGAAAACCCTCTTCAAACCTTCCTTCTTTGTCATTGTAGCATACAATGATCAACCCACCTTATCGTTGATCTCTGCAACACAATACTTCTTCTTTCGATCACCAAAATCCTTATCGCCATTTCTATAGCGATCCAGCCTTTTCATCTCTAGGACCACTCATCGTGAAAACCTATAGCGATGTAATATTTTCAATGTCGGTCACTCTAATAAAATCTTATCCCTTTGATCTCCGATGACACATTTTTCCATAACATACAATGAAGTTTTCACATCCTGCTTCCTTTACCCATCTCCATGACTTACATCGATAATGTCATCGTTGATAGCCATAACCAGATCTGCAAGATATCGCTCACCGATGATCACTATAGGTTATAGTGATACACCATTCTTTATTTCTCATCACCATATCGATAATGAGTTTTCTCCGCACAGTGATGAACCTGCTTGCTATATGCTACATCGATACCATACCCATATTGACCTTACTGCCTTCATTGTAACATACCCTGATATCTGATGTCTTATCACTATAGCTATAGTGATATATGAAAAAATCATATATATCATAGAATTTCAAGAAAATCAAAGTTAAGATTCATGGATAGAGATTGCCATGTGATAAGTAAGCCCTAGGGATGCACCTTGAGACCTGTGTCCTTGATATAGATGATAGATCATGATTTTCTCTGCAATAAAAAAGGGAGTGTAGTAAGAGATTCTTTTATTGATCACAACTGTATAATCATTTTATGCTATAAAGAAATTCTTTGAAATGAAAAACAAATTTTGCATGAAAGTGTCAATATAATTAACTATAATCAAAGTAGTAATAGGTGGATAATATTTGCAAAATACTAAGTTCCACCAGTGGCTCTAGCTGGGGACATGTACCCCTTGTGGGTGCAGTGAGAATTCAAATATCTCTAAAAAAAGGAGACCCATTGTTAAAAGAAAACAACAAAAACAAAAAGTAAAAGGGGAGTTAGGGATACACCTGATTTCAATTTTGAAAGAAAAAACCCTTTAAATACTGAGCATAAGTGGACAATTCTTGATCATGTCCATCAATATCCTACAAATAGTAAGAGTCCTCACCATTATTACTAGTGGTGACCTATGGACCGAGCCATAAAGCTTCAAAATTTCCATGCTTTCCCTTGTCTTGATTTTTTGCATTCCATTTCAAAACCCAATCTCCTTAAAATTTTATGGATTCTGCCCTTTTGTCATGCAGTATTTTCACTTTCTGCCACTGTATTATATTTTATTCATGAGTTGCTCTCCTATTCTCCTCCATTTCAACCAGTGCATTCATCTTATCATTCAAAGGATCCAACTCTTCTGAATCTTCTTCATTTATAAATTTTTAAGTTGGTAACATATTATGCACTGACATTCTTGCTCTTTTTCCATATACTAATTCGAAAGGAGAGAAACTAGTAGACCTTTTATCTGTCACCCTATCCGCCCATACAAGCATGTTCAAGTTGGAGTCCCATACCTTTTTATTTTTATCTAGAAGCCTTTTGATAATTTTAAGGATATTCATGTTGCTAGACTCTGCCTGTCCATTCCCTCATGGATGATAAGGGGAAAAATATGACATAGTAATACCATAAGTCTTACAAAATTATGTAAGCTCCTTTTCTCTAAAGCACATTGCATTATCAAAAAAAATTCTATGAGGTGCTCCAAATCTGCTAATAATATTCTCCATCAAGAATTTCATGACTATACTATGAGTGGATTGTCTCACTAGAATGGCTTCAACCCATTTTGAAAAGTAATCTGTGGCAACTAAGATCCATCTAAGTACGCCACTTGACTTCTTAGTGATTTCACCTATGAAGTCGATACCCCACATTTGAAATGGTTCTTCTGACTACATAGGTCTCATAGGTCAAATACCATTGAATTTTAATTTTCTTGAGAATTTTTGACATTCTTCACATCTTCTTACAAAATCATAACTATCCTTAAAAACTATTGGCCAATAATAACCAGCTCTCATAATCTTATGGGTGGTGGTCTTAGCAGAAAAGTGTCTTCCACAGACTCCCTTATACATTTCTATTAACATGTGTTTCGACTGATATGGGTCTATAAAAAAAAGTAGTATACCATCTCTGTTCTTCCAGTAAAGATCACCTCTAATAAGAACATATTTCTCAGACTACAATTTTACAGTTCTTTTCTGACTGTCTGTTTTCATTCCTTTGAAACTCATAGTTCTCAAGTAATACACAACGTCAGTATACCATGTAAAATGTTTGATACTAACCTCACAAAAATCCTATTTTGTTTGATTCACTTGATTAGCCTCCAAATTTGATTCTTCCATTAGCCTAGCCAATCCCGTCCCTTAACCAATTTGGTGATCTGTATATCTATATTAAACTCTTGCACTTGGTTGATCCATCTGCATATTTTTCCTGTCACCTCTGATTTCTTAAAGATATCTTTAACAACACCATTAGGAACATATGCCACTATCTGAGCACCCACCAAGTATGGTCTAAAAGATTTCACTTCCTTCACCAAAGAATATGCCTTCTTTTCAGTGATATCATAATTTAATTCTGATGCCTACAAACTCTTCCTAAAGAATGCAATGGGTTGCTCATGTCCATCTTCATTCTTTTGTAACATAACTTCTGCTATGGTATGAAATGATGCAAAATAGAATAACTGGAAAGGTTTAGAAAAATATGGTGATTTCAATAGAGGACATTCTTTAATAGCCTTCTTGATATCCCCAAATGATTTTAATGTTTCATCATTCCAAGATATTTTTGCATTCTTCTTCATCATTTTAGAGATAGGTTTTACAACCTCTGAAAAATTTGATACAAACCTTCTCACAAAATTAACCTATCCAAAAAATGACTGGATTGCTTTTAAGGTTTTTGGGGTTTGTATCTTATCTATAGCAACCACTCTTTCTGGGAAAATCTTCACCCCTCCCTTGGACACAATGTGACTAAGCAGCTTCCCTTCGGTGACAGCAAAGTGGCAATTTTTAGGATTCAAAGATACTTCGTATTCAAGTGCTCTTGTAAAGGTTTTTTCTAAATGCCCACAATGATCCTCTGTGTTCTTGGAATATGCTGTGAGATCATCCTGATATACCACCATAATGAAATCAATCAAATCATCAAAATACACATCCATAGCTCTTTGAAAAGTAGCCCCTGCATTTGTCAATGCAAAAGACATTCTAGTATATACATATGTACCCCATGGTGTAGTAAATGTAGTTTTATATTGCTCTTCTTCTTTCACCTTAACTTGATTATATCCTGAAAATCCATCCATCATGGATAGTAACTCATTTCCAGTAACCTTTTGCAACAATGCTTCCATGTTAGGTAAAGCATAATTATCTTTAAGAGATGAAATATTCAAATTCCTAAAATCTACACATAACCTAATATCTCCATTTTTATTTCTCACTGGGACCAAATTAGAAACCCATGTTGAGTGTCTAATTGGTTTTATTATTCCAGCATCTCTCATTTTGATGAGTTCCTCTTTCATCTTAGGATCCAAAGTGGGATTTATAGGTCTTTGTCTCTGTTTGAAGGGTTTAACATAAGGTTTCAGGGGAACTTCATGTTGAAACAAATCCTCTTGTTATGCTTTAAGATCATCATATGACCATGCAAACACATGCCTATATTTTCTTAATAAACTGATAATATCTTGTTTGATTTTAGGAGTCAATTTCTTTTGCTATGAACACCTCTTTAGGGGTAAATTCAGTCCCTATATTTATTCTTTCAACATCTTCATCATCTTTAATAGTTCGCTTATCTTTATCTTTGACATCTCTATCATCAAATACCCTTTCTAAGGCTACAAATCCTTTAGGAATTTTATTAATCTTCAACTGAATGACTCCTTTGCCAAATAACATTTCTTTTCCATTAACCTTGATGCAAAGGAAGGAGGGAGGGGCCAAGGAAAATGGCATACCCTACCTAATCCACCTTACTCAACAACAACACAATGAGAGGGAGAAAGCAGGATCATTCATATATATTCATTTAAATTGATACATACATGTAGGGCTGTAAGGCCTTCCCGATTATGGCCAGATGTTACAATAAATTATAGAAGTCCTCAAACATGTGAGGATCTTCCAACAATCTTGATTCTACTATCTTCTATCTTCTATCCAAAAACTGACACCAAAACTCTAACCAAACAACTATACTTATATAAGAGGCTACCAAACTGAGTTGGCCTTCAGATCCATAATCAATAGAAGGAACCATCAGATCTGGGACCACATGCTTCCCAATGATGGACACCAGCATTAAATCCATGACCCATAATCAATGCACAAGTCAGCCTCAATAGAAACTCAAAATAAACAACTTGATAAGCAAGGATGATCGAGCAACAGACAAGCATCAACGAGCACTAGTGAAACAACTGACTTCTGAGGAGATAACCGAGCAAACTCGGTAACCAAAGGAAACCGACCAACTATCGAGCCAACTCGGTCAAAGCAAGAACCAAACAACACAGACAAAATTCAAAATATTTTTGGTGACACAGGATTGCCAAGGACCCGAGATGCTCCTACATCAAACACCTGGGGTTATATAGAAATATTCTCTGAAATCCATGAACTATCTTCAATTGGTCTATTCCTCCAATTTACAGATATTCCATATATTGTTTACCTATTGTACTCTTGCCAATTCTTTGCTCCAAAATCTGCTCAACTTCCTCTTTATGCTTCTTAGGATATTCCATCGATGCTATCATGTCTTCATCAGGTTCATGATATTCATAAAAATTAGTAATGTTGAAAATCAGTGATATGTCTATGTCATCAGGTAACTCAATCTCATATGCATTTCCACTGTCAAATTTTTTCAAAATCTTGCAAGGTCCAAACTTCTTCATCTTCAGCTTCCCATATGTTCCAACAACAGGAAATCGACCTTTCTTCAAATGAACAATGAATTCATCACCAACATCAAAAGTCTTATGTCTCCTTGATCTATCAACTCTATCTTTGTATTTATGATTACTCTCTTCTAGCTTGATTTTCATATCTTCATGCAATGTCTTCATGTACTCAGCAAATTTCACTCCTTCAACACTTCTCTTACTTTCATTAGCAATGTCTCTCAAATTAGATATACCTCTCAGTTGTATGCCATTCACAATCTCAAATGATGTTTTTCTAGTACTCCTATTTACAGAATTATTGTATGCAAACTCTTCTTATGCCAACACATAATCCCAATTACTAGGTGTGTCTCCAACTAAACATCTCAAAAGATTTCCCAAACTTTTTTTTACAACTTCCGTCTATCCATCGATTTGTGGGTGAAATGTAGAACTATATTTCAACTCAGTGCCAAATTTTCTCCAAAGGGTCTTCCAAAAGTATCCAACAAATTTACTATCTCGATTAGAGATAATACTCCTCGTTAATCCATGCAATTTGACAATTTCCTTGAAGAAAAGATCCGCTACATGTACTGCATCTGATGTCTTTCTACAAGGTATAAAATGTGCCATCTTTGAAAATCTATCCACAACAATAAATATAGAATCATTACCTCTTACTGTCTTCGGTAAGCCAAGAACAAAATCCACACTGATGTCAGTCCAAGGTTTCTCAGGTACAACAATTAGTGTATACAATCCAGTATTCTGACTTACTCCTTTTGCAACTTGACAAATTCCACAACTTTTCACAAATTTCTAAACATCTTTATACAACTGTGGCCAAAAGTATTTCTCCTTAAGCAAATTCAAAGTTTTATCAATGCCAAAATGTCCAGCCAAACCACTACTATGTTTCTCCTTTATCAAATTAGTTCTCATTTGTCCTCTCAATATACATAACTGAATACCTTTAAATAACATACCTTCTTGAATGAAATATTATTCCCATTTTGTACTCGGTTGATCTTGAATAGGTGCTCTGCACTTTCTCCACAACTCAGAAAAATCAGGATCAGTTTCATACAAATCTTTCATCTCATCAAAACCAAGAACTTTAATTTTCATCTCAGTCATCAAAGATCTTCTTCTACTCAATGCATCAACAACTCGGTTGGTGACTCCACTTTTATGTTTGATAAAAAATGTATAACTCTACAAATACTCAACCCATTTCATATGTCTTTGATTCAACTTATTCTGACTACCAAAGTATTGTAAATCCTTATGATCAGTATACATCACAAATTCACTTGGTATCAAATAATGTCTCCATTTCTTCAGTGCTTGAACAATAGCATAGAATTCTTGATCATACACAAAATATTTCCTTCTAGCATCATTCAACTTTTCACTAAAGAAAGCAACAGGTTTATCTTCTTGACTCAACACAACTCCAATTGCATTTCCACTTGCATCAAATTCTTTGAAATACCTTATTGAAATCAGGCAATGCCAAAATAGGCAATTCAAAAACCTTCTATTTCAAGGTCTCAAAACTCTTATCAGCTCCATGCGTCCATTTGAATTCTCTTTTATCTCCTCTCATAGTCTCATTCATCATTACAAATTGAACTAAAATTCTTTATGAACTTTCAGTTAAAACTTTCCAAACCATGAAATGATCTTACCTCACTAGCATTCACAGGTGTAGGTGATGAACTACAACTGATTGAGAACCTGATTGAAGAACTTCAAGTGATTAGAGATCACCGAGCATAGAATTGTTATGTAAGATAATTGAATCAATTTTATGTTGTCATTTGATGTCAACTAGTTTTGACAATACTTATCATGGAGTTGCAAACATCTAACACATCTGTAGAAGAAAAGAGAAAGATGAAGAACTGAGATATCTACATGGAGAAAGATGGATATGACAGATGAGGCTAAGGAATACCTTTGGTAACTTATTGATAAGTCTATGACTTCATATTGTTGACATGATTATGTTACATTAATCTTTTATGAAGTTGGGGGCAAAATGATACAAAGCAATGTTGTCAGTTAATGAAGCATTCTAGTATACACCGAGCAATGTAGTGTATACCGAGCACAGTACAAACCAAGCTTATGTTCACCGACACATTTCTTTATTAACCGAGAATGAACAAAAGAACTAAATGATTTGTTTAGCCGACAGAAGTTGATGAGTTGTAAAGTGTATGATCATGGAGTGAAAGATAAAGTTTGTTACGAGATCAACAGCTAGAAAAATTCAAGGAAGATCTAAAGGATAGATTTGAAATGTGTTACTGACACATCAGCCGAGGAAGGTTTAAGCGAAAAAACCAACGAAGGAGATTAAGTGGTAAAATCTGATGGATGAAAAGAAAATGGTTTACTTGTCTATTTAAGAGACTAGGGTTTCATTATGAAACTCATGCCTGAGGAAAAAGATTACTGCAGAGATATCGCGTGAACAAGCTTCATGCATGCCTAATCAAACTGGTTAAGGAGAACCGAACTGCAGAGATTACCAAGTGTTAGAAAGCTATAACCGAGAGACGGTAAGTTACTAAATATTGTTGAAACATAATTGATATATTAATATAGATCTGTACATCTGCAAATCAAGTTATATTGTAATCAGATCAATTGGTGTTATAGTTTAACCATTGTAATCAAATAAATCTCTTAACCAAGTAGACTGGAAAGTCTTATAATGTCATTCATAGAATGCACATTTGTTATCCTGTCAACCCCATAGTGAATGTTGGTTGGATGATAACGGTTAGTGTTAAATCCTCTAACAAGGTCACACCTTACAATGTGTTTTGTAACCTTTAATAGGGTTGGGTCTTCACCGACCTCACTTTAGAAGAGTGAACAATTTTTGGGTTGCCGATCCCAGGTGGTTTTTCCCTTTACAGGGTTTCCACGTTAAATCTCTTGTGTCATGTGTCGATTGTGGTAATTGTTTGTTATCATACTTTACATATTGCATATTGGATTTGATCATTAGTTACCATATGTTATTGCCTGGCAATCGGTAAAAGCACAAACAATTTACTATTATATGTTATCGAGCTGCAGAAGTTTGTTTAAATTATTTTTGGATATACATTTTGTATTTGGGACAGTGGGTAACTGATTCAACCCCCTCTCAGTTATTCTAACAATTGGTATCAAAGTGTATTGGTTGCTTGGAACAGAGTTTTGAGGACTTCAGTATAAAGATCACAAAATGTATAAGAGGGATGTGCCAAAGCTAAACAAGGACAACTTTACAATATGGTAAAGCCGAATGAAATTGCATATATCTGGAATTGGGAATTCTTCCCTCACACTACTAGAGAATGGCTACATTGCACCGGACACTGGACCTTTGACTCTAGATCAACTAAGAGATAGACATGAGCATAACATTACTATGATGGAGATTGTTGCTACTTTGACAGATGCCGAGTTTGAAGATATTAAAGATTTCACTACTGCTAAAGATATGTGGGATAAACTTTCTCAAGTTTATAGTGGTGATACAAATGTCAAGAGAGCTAGAGCCGAAAGCTTAAGAGGAAGATTCAATGATATGAAGATGAAAGAAGGAGAAAACATTATGCAGTACAAAAATATAATAAAAGAGGTAGTTCATGCTATTAGAGCATCTGATGGAGTTATTGATGAAGACATTGTGGTAAGCAAAATTCTAAGGACTTTATTGCCTATTTATGCCATTAGAATATCTACAATTCATGAAAATAGGTCAGCACCTAACAATACTCTCACTCTTGATAATTTGATTGGAAAGCTAACAACATTTGAACTAAACAACTATGATAATAGTGTTGTACCGACTGTTGAATATGCTTTTATGACTTCTCTGAAGATTGGTAAGTCTAGTAGTAGAAATAATAAGGATGATAGTGATAGCAATACTGATGATGAACTTGATGAGCTTGAAGCTCTTATGGACAGGAGATTACCTAAAGGAAAAGGTAGATATAGAGGAAAATTACCTTTAGCATGCTTTAATTGCAAAGAAGTTGGTCATATTGCTGCTAGATGTCTAAACAGGAAGGAAGATGACAGAAACAAGGACCGATCTAGTGAAGGAAGCTATGGGAGAAGAGGAAATAGAAGTTACTGACACTACAACCGAGACAACCGAGACAACAGTGATAAAGGCAAAAATGTATGTTACTTTGCAGAAGAAAATGAATATGATTCTGATTCAGATGATGATGTAGAGATAGTATTTGTTGCTATGAAGGATGATTCTGAGGAAGAAGAAAATTATGTAGAAACAACACTGATTTCTAAGGTTAATAAAAATGATACATGGATCATAGATAGTGACTGTACACATCACATGACTGGTGATGAAGAAAAATTTAATCATCTTGAGCAATATAATGGTGGATTTGTAAAAATGGGTAATGATACAACTTGCATGGTTAGAGGAAAGGGATCTTGATGCAGGAGCATCCTGGGTGTAAGAGCAATCTTGCATCACCCAAAAATATTTTTGTTTGCTTTTCAATAAGGGCTATCTTGTGCAAAGCTGCTATTTATGGAAACTTACTATTTTTAGTAAGTTGGTCATATGATCTCAGAATGTTCTGATTTCATAGTTGGAGGTTCATCTAAGTCGTTTTAGCCTACCAGTTGAGTTTCATTGCCACATCATCAGTATTGGTGAAATTATTGAGGTTTTTGGGTATGAAATCTTTTAGGTCAATTTTGAAGGCTTTAGAGGCTCTGGATTGTGATTAACCCCCGGCTGACTGGCACTAGCGTGTGTTAGGCACTGTAGATCTCGTCATGGCATTTCCGAAAAGTGGTTATAATAGAAAAATGGAGCTATGGTTAAAAAGTTATGGCCTCTGGAAATTGGGCTACCTAAAAGCATATTTTGTATTTTCTTTGAGCCGACCCTATTGTAATAATTGTAAAAATAAAATAATTCCATGTTTAGTCGGCCTAAAAGGCTAAATTTCTGAAACCTTCTCAGGCGATGGAAATTGCCTATATAAAGAAGGTCCGTAGTGTTGTCTTAGGCAGTTCAGGATAGTTCGGGGTAGTAGATCTGGGTATTGATTCGAGACTTTGTCCTGTAGAATATTCTGAGGGAATGCCCATGTGGCTTTGCATATTGTAATTCTGAAAGTTTGTAATTTCACATTTGTGGAGATAATAAGAAGCCAATTTTCTGTTCTTGCATATTGTTGTTGTTTCTCTGTTTTTGTTATGTGTTTGTGGTATTAAGGGGAGCACCTTTCATCAAGTGGTATCAGAGAAGGAGTTCTTGAGTGTGTAAACAGATCACTGATTGTGAGATAGTTTGCACCAGGACCGTGGGTTAGGGTTTCTATGTAAACAGATTGCCGACTGTGAGGCAGTTTGCACCAGGACCATGGTTAGGGTTTCAGCGAGAAGTGTGAAAATGCCTCCACGAAGGGAACATGGTGGAAGAGCTGGTGTTGTAACACCTAAGGTTAGGGAACTGTAGAGACAAGTGCAAGCATTGCAAGAAGAGATTCGCAGAGGAATGAATCTTAATGTTAGAGACGAAAGTGAGGATGAAGCTGAAGAAGAAGATCAAGAAGGAGAAGTTGAAGTTGTGAACCAAGAGGAAGAAAGACTTTTCTGAGCTATCTCAAAGATCGGGAAGAGACCTAAGATTGAGGTTCCAACATTTTTTGGAAATCTTAACCCAGAGGAGTTTATCGACTAGATCAATGAATGTGAATAATATTTTGAGTATGAAGATATTGAGGATCCTGATAGGGTCAAATTTGCGAAGGCCAGACTGAAGGGTCATGCGAAGATCTGGTGTTAAGAGATTCAGTTAGAGCAAAATCGAAGAGGAAAGGATAAAATCACAAGATGGGGGCAGATGGTGGATAAATTGAAGTGACAGTTCATTCTTATTGATTATGAGCTTGACCTACTGAGGAAAATGCAAAGTTTGAAGCAAGCAGGAAGATCTGTTTAGAAGTATATAGAGGAGTTCTATCGAATCCTCATCAAAACAGGCCATGCAGAAGCTGACAAGGAGAAAGTTTCCCGTTACCTTAATGGGTTGAGGCCGAGCATTTAGGAGGAGCTGAATTTGGTTCGAATGAACAGTATTAAAGAGGCATACTAGTTTGCCCTAAAAGTAGAGGAAAAGCTGAACAAGAAGTTTGAGAGTAGACAAAGTGGAAGAGGTTGTGATGGAAGATCTGGTGGACGGTCATATAGAGATCAAAATGAAGATTCGAAAAAGAAGGATGAGGCCAATAATAATTAGAATCAGAGAGGAGATAATTTCAATCGTTTTCAAGACCAGAATAATAGAGATCAGAGAGGAAGAGGAAGAGAACAAGGATCTGGAAGAGGAGGCTTCCGTGGAACATGTTTTCATTGTGGGGAAGAAGGTCATAGGGCATTTGAATGTCCTCAATGCCAAGGAAGGATAGATAGGAGGAATGAAGGCCAGGCCAGGGTTGCATATATAGATGAGGATGCCAGATCATCACATTCTGAAGATGTTGAAAGAGGAGAAATGTTGATTAACAGAAGAGTCTTGTTGAGTGGTGAAAATGAACCTGAGCAAAGGAGCCTGTTTCGCACTAGGTGCAAGTGTGAGGGTAAGTGTTGTGATGTGATTATTGATAGTGGCAATACTGATAATTTGGTGTCAGAAGAGATTGTGACAAAGTTAAAGCTCAAAAGGCAGAAACATCCACATCCATATCGGGTTGCCTAGGTGCAGGATGACCACAAGGTCATGGTCAGTGAACAGTGCCTAGTGAAGTTCAAGATTGGTGGGTACCAAGATGAGGTACTATGTGATATCATATCTATGGATGCATGTCATATGTTGTTGGGTAGACCTTGGCAGTTTGACAGATGTGCTATACATGATGGTTGTGAGAATACCTATTCCTTGACAAAGGATGAAGTGCGACATAAGCTAAAACCATTGAAGGAAACAGAAGAAAAGGTATGTGGTAATGCAAGAATAACTTTTGTTGATAGAGGAAAATTTTCAGATGGTATGAGGCATGAGCATATGTGTTTTACCTTAATTCTAAAGGCTGAGATAGAGGAAGTAGAAGATGTACCTGTAGAAGTTGCAGAATTATTGAATGAGTTTCAGGATATTGTATCCGATAATGTACCTGATGGATTACCACCAGTAAAAAAGATCAGTGATCAGATGGACTTGATTTCAGGAGCTAATTTTCCAAATAAGGCATCACATAGAATGACACTAGTAGAAAGTGAAGAGTTGAAGACAGATTTGAAGTTTGGTTCATTACATCATCCACAAATTGTATATGGAAGTAGTCCCAGAAATGCATCTGAGTTGAGAAAGATAGATAAAGGAGAAATAAGTAGTGTTGAAGCTGAGGATTTTGCAAAACATTTGAAGAACATCCATGAGGAGGTGAGGGAGCATATTACCAAGATGAATGTGTAGCATAAGGCTAAGGCAGATGAGAAAATGAGGCATAAGGAATTTCAGGTTGGAGATGAAGTCATGGTTCATTTGCGGAAGGAAAGATTTCCGATTGGTACATATAACAAGCTGAAAATGAAGAAGTTTGGGCCATGTAAGATACTGAAGAAGCATGATTCAACAAATGCATATGAGGTCAAGTTTCCTACTGAGATGAATATTTCACTAGTATTTAATGTTTCAGATTTGACAGAGTATCATGAAGGAGGTGTTGAAGATGAGGTTACAGCAGCACAGTGGAGTATTCCAGCAACCAGTTCAGATATCAAGGAGATTGAAGACATACTGGATAGTTGTGTTGGCAGAAGCACAAGGAACAAGACATATGAAGAGTATTTGGTCAAATGGAAAGGATGACCTATTGAAGATTCATAATGGCTAACAAAGGAGGAGGTTAACCGTCTTGGTTTTCCTCTGCACACCTGAGTCGTGATAGGGTCACTTCTCAAATTACCCTAGGTGTCTGATGCAGGAGTATCCTAGGTGTAAGAGCAATCTTGCATCACCCAAAAATATTTATGTTTGCTTTTCAATAAGGGCTATCTTGTGCAGAGCTACTATTTATGGAAACTTACTATTTTTAGTAAGTTGGTCATATGATCTTGGAATGTTCTGATTTCACAGTTGGAGGTTCATCTCAGTCGTTTCAGCCCACCAGTTGAGTTTTATTGCCACATCATCAGTATTGGTGAAGTTATTGAGGTTTTTGGGTACAAAATCTTTCAGGTCAATTTTGAAGGCTTTAGAGGCTTTGGATCGCGATCGACCCCTGGTTGATTGGCACTAGTGCATGTCAGGCACTGTAGATCCCGTCATGACATTTTTGAAAAGTGGTTACAATAGAAAAACGGAGCTACGGTTAAAAAGTTATGGCCTCCGAAAGTTGGGCTACCTAAAAGCATATTTTGTATTTTCTTTGAGCCGACCCTATTGTAATAATTGTAAAAATAAAATAATTCCATGTTTAGTCGGCCTAAAAGGCTAAATTTCTGGAACCTTCTTGGGTGGTGGAAATTGCCTATATAAAGAAGGTCCGTAGTGTTGTCTTAGGTAGTTTATGATAGTTCGGGGTAGTAGATCTGGGTATAGATTCGAGGCTTTGTCCTACAGAATATTGCGAGGGAACGCCCATGTGGTTTTGCATATTGTAATTCTGAAAGTTTGTAATTCCACATTTGTGGAGATAATAAGAAGCCAATTTTCTGTTCTTGCATATTGTTGTTGTTTCTCTATTTCTGTTATGTGTTTGTGGTATTAAGGGGAGCACCCTTCATCAGATCCTTGCTGATAAATGATAGAATCCAATGTGATAATGCTTATTGGGTAGAAGGACTAAACTATAATTTGCTAAGTGTGGCACAACTGAACAATTCAAGTCATCGAGTTGCTTTTGAGAGCAAGAAAGTAAAAATATTTGATGATGGAGGAAGGCTTGTTGGAATAGGAGTGCAATCGAAAGGTAACTTGTTTTATCTTAACAATGACGAGTCTTCTTGCTTAATGATGAAAAATGAAGATGCTTGGTTATGGCGTAAAAGGTTATGTCATGTGAACTTTAATAACATGATTAAGATCAGTAAAAAGAAAAAGGTTAAAGGTCTACCTAACTTATCTAAGCATGATCATGTTATGTGTCATGAGTGTCAGAAAGGTAAAATGACAAAATCTAGTTTCAAAAGCAAAGATTATTCAACAAAGAAAATACTTGAGTTAGTTCACACCGACCTATGTGGTACCATGAGAACTCAGAGTTATTATGGTGATAGATATTTTATTATTTTTGTTGATGACTATACTAGATTGATGACTATCATGTTCTTGAAAGAAAAATCAGAGGTATTTAAGATGTTCAAGTGGTATAAAGAAAAAGTAGAGAAAGAGACTGGTAAAGAATTGAAATGCTTAAGATCTGACAGAGGAGGTGAATTTATTTTTGATGAATTTACTAACTTTTGTAATGAGCATGGTATTAAAAGACAGGTCTTTGCACCAAGGACACCTCAGCAGAATGGAATTGCTAATAGAAAGAATATGTCAATAGTTGACTGTGTAAGAACAATGATGATAGAGAAAAATGTTGCATAGACATACTAGAGAGAGGCAGTTAGCATAGCTGTTTATGTTTTGAACTGAGTATAGTTGAAGGACACTAACATAACACCCTATGAGTTATGGTTTGGACACAAACCCACTATAAGTTATTTTAGAATTTTTGGAAGTAAATGCTTTATTCTGAAAGATGAAAAGAATGGAAAGTTTGACTCAAAAGGTGATGAAAGGATATTTCTTGGATATTCCACTAAAAGAAAAGCATATAAGTGTCTAAATAAAGTTACTAATAAAATGTTAGAAAGTGTTAATGTCAGGGTTGATGAGTTTGATGACAATAATGTAGAAGAAAGCACAAAGGAACTAGAAGACTACGATAGAGTCACATACATTGAGCATCCAGAGTATTTACCGAAGCTCCAGATAGTGACAACCAGTCAGTAGGAAAACAACACCGAGGAATAGGAAAAAGAAACTGGCGAGCAAGAAGGACCTACCAAGTAGGCAAATGAACCTGAACAAGATAAACAAGAAAGAAGAGATTAGATACTAGCAATATTTGTCAGAAGACACCATCTTGAGAACCAAATTATTGGTGACAAGCAAGTTGGCATACAAACGAGAAGTAAGTCAAGACAAGGTACATGCTTAGTTTGTGAATATGAGCCGAAGAATGTTAAAGTTGCATTGGAGAATGAAGAATGGATTAATGCAATGAATGAAGAGATTGAACAAATAGAGAAAAACAAAACATGGACCTTAGTACCTAGACCTAAGGATAAGAATGTTATCGGTATTAAGTGGATCTTCAGAAACAAGTTGAATGAAAATGGAGAGGTTACAAGGAATAAAGCCAGACTAGTTTGCAAGGGGTATGCATAGGAGGAAGTAATTGACTATGGTGATACCTTTGCACCTGTTGCTAGACTAGGAGTCAGAATTTTACTGGCTTATGAAACACATAAGAAATTCAAAGTTTATCAAATGGACATTAAGTCTGCATTTCTAAATGGGATACTTGAAGAAGAAGTCTACATAGAACAACTAGAAGTGTTCGTTGATCCAGACAAGAAAGATATGGTATGTAGATTACATAAAGCTTTGTATGATTTGAAGAAATCATCGAGAGCCTAGTATGAAAGGCTGCATACTTATTTGTTAAGTATTGGATTTGTTAGAACTAGTGAGAACAACAATTTGTACATGAAAGGAGATACTGATGATACTATTCTAATTGCTAAAATATTTGTGGATGATATTATCTTTGGAGGTCAATATCACATATGTAAATCCTTTGTTGATGAGATGAGAAAAGAGTTTGAAATGTCTATGTTTGGAGAGATTAAGTTCTTTCTAGGATTGCAGGTTATTCAGTAGAGTGATGGGATATTCATCATACAATCCAAGTATATAAAAGAAGTACTGAGAACATTTGGCATGGAAGATGCTAAACTAGCTGGAACACCAATGGTCACAGGCTACAAATTGACTAAAGAGGATGAAAATACAGAGGTGAACCAGATACTATACCGATCAATGATTGGTAAGTTAATGTATGTAGTACATAGTAGACCAGATATAGCACATGTTGTGGGAATTGTTGCAAGATTTTTTACAAATCCTAAGGAGTCACACATGATTGCTACAAAGAGAATCTTAAGATACCTAAAGAAACAAAGGATTATGGGTTATGGTATCCTAAGGAAGGCAAGTTTGAACTTAAAGTATACATCGACACTGATTGGGCTGGAAATGTGGATGATAGAAAAAGCACAACCGAAGGAGCATTTTTCTTTGGTGAAAGAATTTTTACCTAGACAAGTAAGAAGCAGTCTTGTATTTCTTAGTCTATAGCTAAAGCATAGTATGTTGCTACTACTACAAACTCTTCAAATATTGCATATATCAAGCAAGTGTTAGAAGGAATGAATGAGATAATCACTGAGTCGGTGATTATATACCGTGATAACACTAGTGCCATAAACATTTCAAAGAATCTAGTAATGCACTCTAAAACAAAGTACATATCTATCAAGTATCACTACTTAAGAGAACAAGTGCAGGAGAAGCAAGTGAAGCTTGAATTTGTTACATCTAAAGAGCAACTTGCAGACATATTTACAAAGCCTCCACCGAAAGATACATTTGAATACTTGAGGACTAGACTTGGGGTTCGTCCCTTGTCTACCGATCACTAATGTGATCTGGAGATTTCATTAGCCTAATCTTATTAGAAGATCATTCATGTTGATGCAACATAGTTCACACTTTGGAATTCTATTTAAAGCTATGAAAGATTTGAGGAACAAATTTGCATATCAGTATACAGAGATACAGTGAATGCACCGAACAACATAGAGTTACATGGCTACTACAAAGCTATATGGGTTATTTATTTCTTTGGCATTGTTGTCAAAGGGAGAAATAAACAATATGATAACTAAGGAGAATACTCAAACATCTATCTAAGGGAGAAGATAAAGGAAGTAAACAGAAGGAACCTGAGAGCTTCTAAAGATCATATCTAAAGAAGATAGTCTGCACATTACAATGCTGTTATGTAAAATAGTGATTAAACATATTAAGCTAAGGGAGAGCTTACCGAGCTACAACATTTGTTTACAGAGTTGTAGAATACATGTTTGGTATGTGTATGGTATACTTCATATTGCTTGAGTTGCCATTAATGCCAAAGGGAGAGATTGATGAACTACAACTGATTGAGAACCTGATTGAAGAACTTCAAGTTATTAGAGATCACCGAGCACAAAATTGTTATGTAAGATAATTGAATCAATTTTATGTTGTCATTGATGTAAACTAGTTTTGACAATACTTATCATGGAGTTGCAAACATCTAACACATCTGTAGAAGAAAAGAGAAAGATGAAGAACTGAGATATCTACATGGAGAAAGATGGATATGACAGATGAGGCTAAGGAATACCTTTGGTAACTTATTGATGAGTCTATGACTTCATATTGTTGACATGATTATGTTACATTAATCTTTTATGAAGTTGGGAGCAAAATGTTACAAAGCAGTGTTGTCGGTTAATGAAGCATTCTAGTATACATTGAGCAGTGTAGTGTATACCAAGCACAGTACAAACTGAGCTTGTGTTCACCGACGCATTTCTTTGTTAACTGAGAATGAACAAAAGAACTAAATGATTTGTTTAGCCGACAAAAGTTGATGAGTTGTAAAGTGTATGATCATGGAGTGAAAGATAGAGTTTGTTACGAGATCAAAGGCTAGAAAAATTAAAGGAAGATCTAAAGGATAGATTTGAAATGTGTTACTGACACATCAATCGAGGAACATTTAAGTGGAAAAACCAACAAAGGAGATTAAGCGGTAAAATCTGATGGATGAAAAGAAAATAGTTTACTTGTCTATTTAAAAGACTAGGGTTTCATTATGAAACTCATGTTGGAGGAAAGAATACTGCAGAGATATCATGTGAACAAGCTTCATGCATGCGTAATCAAACTGGTTAAGGAGAACTGAACTGTAGAGATTACCGAGCGTCAGAAAGCTATAACCGAGAGATAATAAGTTACTGAATATTGTTGAAACATAATTGATATATTGATCAGAGATTTGAATGAGCATAATATAGATCTGTACATCTGCAAATCAAGTTGTATTGTAATCAAATCAACTGGTGTTACAGTTTAACCATTGTAATCAGATAAATCTCTTAACTGAGTAGACTAGAAAGTCTTATAATGTCATTCATAGAATGCACATTTGTTATCCTATCAACCCCATAGTGAATGCTGGTTGGATGATAATGGTTAGTGTTAAATCCTCTAATAAGGTCACACCTTACAGTATGTTTTTTAACCTTTAACAGGGTTGGGTCTTCACCAACCTCACTTCAAAAAAGTGAACAATTTTTGGTTTGCCAGTCCTAGGTGGTTTTTCCCTTTATAGGGTTTCCACGTTAAATCTCTTGTGTCATGTGTTGATTGTGGTGATTTTTTTTAATCATAATTTACATATTGCATATTGGATTTGATCAGTAGTTACCATATGTTATTGCTTGGCAATTGGTAAAAGCACATATAGTTTACTATTATATGTTACCGAGCTGTAGAAGTTTGTTTAAATTATTTTTGGATATACATTTTGTATTTGGGACAGTGGATAATGGATTCAACCCCCCTCTCAATTATTCTAATAGTAGGCCAATTTAGAATAGCTTCAACCTTTTCAGGATCCATCTTCAAACCATCAGCTGAAATTACAAATCCCAAATACACAATCTCTTCTTTCATGAATGAACATTTTTTTAGATTTATCAGCAACTTTTCTTCTTTCAATCTTTGCAAAACTTGTCTAACATGCAAAAAATGTTCTTCTCTAGTTTTACTGAATATCAGAATATCATCAAGATATACAATCACAAACTTATCCAAGAATTTCTTCCAAACTTCATTCATCAACCTCATAAAAGTACTCGGTGCATTAGTTAAACCAAAAGGCATAACCAACCACTCATACAAACCTTCTTTTGTCTTGAAAGTAATCTTCCACTCATGACCTTCTCTAATTCTGATATGATGATACCCACTTTTCAAATCAATCTTTGTGAAATACTTTGCTCCAGTCAAATTGTCCATTATGTCATCCATTCTTGGTAAAGGAAACCTATACTTCACTATTATCTTATTGATTGCTCTGGAATCAGTACACATTTTCCATTCTCCATTCTTCTTAGGTTCCAATACCATAGGTACTGCTCAAGGACTCAAACTTTCTCTGATCAAACCTTTCTCCAGCAATTCTTGAATATGTTGGTTCAATTCCTGATTCTCGATAGGTGTCAACCGATGAGGTGCCTTATTTGGTAAACTAGCTCCAGGGATTAGATCCATGCAATGATCAATACTTCTTTTCGGTTATATTATCAGAAATGATATCACTGTACTCTATGAGTAACTTATTAATTTCCTCAAGAACACTATCCTCTATTTTTTTACTCGATTCATTAGGAATAACAACAAAACATACATCATTCTTCTTTAAATCCTTAATAAATTTTCTTCCTTCCATCAAGCAAACTTTCACAGATGTGCAAACATTACTAATAGGTTCTTCCACTAAAGGTAACAAGATTTGTTTTCTTCCATCAACCACAATAGTATACTTATGTAATCTCCCATCATTTATAGCATGTCTATCATATTGCCAAGGTCAACCCAACAAAATATGACAACAATCCATAGGCATGATATCACACAACACCTTATCATAGTGCTGTAATACCCCAAAAATGGGCTATAAGTTCATTAATCTCCTACACCTTCAATTCGAATGAAATCGACATCAAAGTCCTAATCTAAGGCACATCTAAACATGATCGAATCATAATTGATTATCTTAAATTCTGCATCAGGAAATATTATTAGCAATATGCCTAATTATCTTAATTATCTTTAATTTAATAATTATTTGGCAATAAATCACATTTATCCTAAAATTTGATTAATTAAGTATTTTCATATTTAATTAATTAGATTTAATATCTTGCCACTTAATTGTTTAAATTAAATTTAATTCTATCTATTATTAATTGTATTATTTAATTTTGACAATAAATCTAATATCATATGAATAATTGATTAAATTCTTATTTAATTAATTAAAACAAATTGTCATTATTTAATAATATAGTTTTTAATAAAAGTTTGATTAAATAATTGATTAACCCATAAATCAATTGTTTTATTTTTAAAAGCAGTTAAGTTGGAAATAAATCACTTTATTATTAAATTAATTCATAAATAAAACATGCACAATCATAAAAGCAGACAACTATCAATTATCAATTAAAGCTAAACTCTATTTTGAGTTAAAACTTAGCTTTTGCATGTTTTTGTGAGTTAATTATCCTTTATTTAAAAATAACTCAAAAATCAACCTGAGTTATTTGAGTGATTTATGGCTTTTTTTCATGCACCTCCAAAGCCTTGGATTTCTATAAAAACAAGGCTCATCTCTTCATAAATCATCTCTCAATCATCTCTCAAATTTGCATCCAAGCATCTCATAATTTTGCAAGCTTACTTTGCCAAAGTCATCCACAAAATTTGCACAATCACGCTGGAGAATTGGAATTGAAGAATCAAAGCTCTTGCAAATCGACATCTTTGTGAGATCAATCTTATTTTTGCATTCATATTGTATATCATTGTTAGATTAGCATTGCATATCAATTTTCAATAGCATTCATAGCATATCAATTTCATATTAGCATAGATTCATATCAGTTTTTATCATTCTTATTGCATAGAAAATATAAAAAATATAGATTAATTGCATTCAATCTCATATCTAGATCAATTGCATTCAAATCCTTCATTTAGGTGTCGTCTAGGTCACTGATCTCGATAAACAATCTGAGAACATCTATCTCGCACCTACTAGAAGGCAGTAAATCGCTTGGTTAGTTTAGCTTTCAATTTTGCACGATTTCATTTTTGCTAACCTCTAATGTTTTACTGAGTGTTGTGTCTACAAATTAGGTACAATTTTCACACACACATTTCTGGCGCCCACCGTGGGGCAACCCACCTTTGCATACTGGTTTTGATTTTTTTTGGGAGCTAAAACCCTAAAGTTTCAAAGATTTAATTTGATCTCCCAAACAGCTTGGATTTTTGGTCTGAAATTATTTTTCCAAGGTGGTGACATATCAGGGAAGCTTCGATAAAAAATTCAGAATTTTCTAAATTTTTTTGAATTTTTAATAATTTTTTTTTTATTTTTCATAAAAAAATAATTTTCAGCGCAAATTAGAATATTTTTTGAAAATTTTTACATTTTCGGAAAGCTCTTCAAATTCTACAGGGGGTCTATTATTTGTGTTTTAAATTTGGATGCAATTTAATAGCTCAAATAGTCAATTTGCAAAAACTGGTCTATTTTAATAAAATGGGTCTCTAGGACACAAATGAAGAGATTTTTCTAAAATTTTTGCATTTTTGGAAAGCTCTCTATTTTTTAGTAGGGGTCTCTATTCTGAATTTCTATTTTTGTGGCCAAAATCATATCAAAAAAATTAGATCTTGTTGACTAGGTCAAATGCAGTGCAAAAAAATTAAAATTTTGTGATGGGTATGCACTTATTTTTCATATGATTCAATGCATGATATGAGTTGTCATTTGGATTAATTTCTGGTTATTATTGCTCCTAACAATTGATTTTTAGATCTAACCCTAGGGTTTTCATAAGTTGAATATACCTTGCATATCTTGTTTGCTTGTTGGCTTGTTGGAGAGTTCGTAACTTGCTTGCATAGTAAAGCTCAACAAAAATTGCTAAAAATCAGGTAAAATCTACTAAGCACATTGCAAGGATCCTAGGTATTCTCCTTCATCTAATAAAATTTTGATTTGAGACTTAAAATAAATCTCTTATGTGTCAAGCTTGTGTGCATCTTTTCATGCTTTTGATCTATTTCTACACACTTGCATAATTTGATACTAGGTTGTGATCCCTTAAGGATTCAGTAAGTAGTCTTAGAATACGTGTGATTGATCTTGATTGTTATCTTGAGTTATTGGACTTGCTAATCCACCGGCCCCTCATTTTTGCTCCGTGGTTGCAATCTCAGTGCCATAAAGGGGAGGGGTCAACAAGACAGAAGCGTTAAGTGTTCCACTTGGAAACCCTTTTGTGCTTTTAGGAACTCACTTATTTTCTAAGTTGGGGACTCATTTTCAGCTTGTGTGAGGTGTTAAGTGTTCCACCTTGTGGACTCATCTCATATTTGCTTTAAGCGTTAAGTGTTCCTCTTTCTGCTTTTTGGGTACTTTTGGTAGATTTGCTTTCGGGAATATATCTGTGCTCACATAGTAATTAGGCCCTATGAACACTATTCGTGATTCTTGAGAGATTAGATTCCTAGAAAAATCTTTCTTGATGATAGAATCCTTGTAGGTAGGGAGGATAATTAGTGCATTTCACATTCAGCTTGGTTAGTGTGTCTTCTCTTATTGATCGACACATTCTCTCTCCGGAGAGGTTGATAGATCACGTGGGGTTGATATCATGAGCTTTGGTGAATCAAAATTGGTTAGTGCATCTTCTCTTGTTGATTGATACATTCTCTCCCCAAAGAGGTTGATAGATCATGTGGAGTTGATATCATAGACCTTGGTGGAACAAAACTTTGTCTTAATGTGTCGGACTCATCTACTTGCTTTGTTTGGGTTAAAAGTGAAGAGGTGTCAAAACTTTGAATCTGGAGCCAAGTCCCCTTGTGGTATAAATCTGTGAGTCACCTTTAAAGAGGGTTAACCGTAGCAAACAATCCCTTCATAGGGTAAACTGCGTTGATGGAACCTCAAGCGGTAATAGCCATTTTCGCCATGGTAGTGACAACCGCTATATAAATGTCCTTGTGGAAGAAATCTCCATGGGTATGGTTCATTGTTGGGTTGTCAGATCTCCCTAGCAGCTCTTGAAGATTAAGTTCTCAGACTGTGTCAAAACCCTGGTGCACCGGGATTGGAGTTCACCCCTTTGAATCATAAAAGTTGCAGAGTCAAACCATTACTAAAAACCCTAGAGAGGCCAATTTTTCACTTTCAGGTATATGTGTGTTATTGCAAAACTTTTCAGAACATACACAATTAGTACTCTTAGGGATTAGCACAATTTGGTCACTTGATTGTTCATGCGCAAGGTTGCTTTTGCCCTTGTTCATTATTTTCAGACGTGCTTGGAATCACTTGCTTGCTGTTCTGCATGCTTGTTTATCTACTTGGCTATTAAAAATGATCAAATCTGGTATAACCTTCAAAATCTGGACAGTACAATTTGCAAACAATCCAAAACTAAAGACCTTAAATTTTGCAAAAATTGACGTAAAATCTTTCTGGAGTCAAAAGTCATTTCAAGAAGTCAAAAGTCATACGAGTTTTGTCAAGTGTCGTTTTAGTATTGCCCATCTGTCATATGATTGAGAACCCAGTGTCGTACGAGTTTTCAAACCAGCAAATTCAAGAAAGTCAAAACCCTGTTAGCAACTATCATACGAGTTTTGTCAACTGTCATTTCATTGCTACCCAACTATCGTACAAGTTTAGCAACTGTCGTTTCATAGACTACCCAGTGTTATACGAGTCTGCAGAGTGTCGTTTGGAAAAATTTGAGAGAGTTGTCAGAAATTATCAAATTGCAAGATATCCAATGTTTCCAGCCTAGTTCCAGAATCTGTCAAAAATATCATGGTGTCAAGAACAAATCAGTAGCTATTGAAAATCAGTACACATGTCTCAAAGAATCAATACACATGAGGAAGAAATTCTGATCGCCGCTATGATGAAGTAGCTGCAAGCTATGCAAGTCCAGCTTGACAAACTTGAGAAAGAAAAGGAACCTCTATACTATTTTCCATTTGATAAAGACTTGTACATGTCACCATGCCCCCGAAAAAAATTTAAGCAATATGATACCTCTTCCACGGAGAGTGACACATCTAGCTTTGGAAACTATGATGACTATGACGATAGACAATGTAATGATACCTATGACACCTTTGTTCCTAAGAGTCCTCCTCATCGTTCATTCCTGCTTACTACAAATGGGCCGTCACATTGGATAGATCGTGATGGTGATCCATATGATTCTGATTTTGAAAGAGACTTTGATGACTTTTGTGGACAATACTTTGATGATGATCCATCTACTACTGCTGAGGACTATAAAATACATCATGCTAGCTTGAAATGTCAATACTATATGGATCTCCCCTCTAAGAACTCTCAAGCTGAAAATAAAGATTACACTCTCAAGCAAGATCATGTTAATGTTGGACCTTTGTCTAGCGATGGTTCCCTTCCATCCCCTACTTCCTCCAATACCCGTACATTTCTTAAAGCTTCTGAGTCTTTCAAATCTTTCACAAAACCTTCATCCGACACAAGCCTTGATACTTTTCATGCGGTTCCCTATAGTTATCCTCCAGGGCTACCTCTTAAAGAAACTCAAGCTAACCTTCACTTGGCTGCAAAGACTTTCAATAATGATAAACCTAAATAGCCTAAGCCTTCATATGCTATAATCCCTACTTTAGCTAGTCCTCCACCATCTCTTCCAAAGTCATCCATACAATCCCAACATGCTTCCTTGTCCTTAGAAGTGGCTCCATGTCAAGAGGACTCTAAAAATGATAAAGAAAAGAACATAAAGAAAGATCAAGATCAAGAACCCTCCATGTCATCCACTCTTTTTTCCGATGTCTTTTATCCACTTTAGGGTTCTTTTGATCCTATAGACCTTTTTTCATGCATTCCACCATGTCTTAAGTCTTCGCCTAAGCAAGATAAAGCTACTACTTACACTGTTGAGCTTATTGACAATCAAAATAACCTTACTACGCTTGCGCTTTCCAAAGATGATACTTCCATTAAGATTGGTAAAAATGGTGTTCCTTCCAATGTTAAGCCTATTGAAAAACAAGAGAAAAATTATGCGCTTATGCTATCCGAAGATCCTTGTCAAGATCAAAGTCTTTCATCTTCTTGTTCTACCACTCCATGTTCACTTCCACTTTCTACTCTTCCTGAGTCTTTGCAAGCTTTGAACAATCCTATCAAAGAAGGTGCTCCTATTCAAGATGTCCACGATTCTATTGAAAATTCTAATGCTCACTCTGAAAATGCTGATATCCTTGGTTGTCATGTAGATGCTGATGAACTTATTGATTATCCTTTTGCATCTTCCACTTCCATCCTTGGACCTCTTCCTGTTAGGATTAACAAGGTAGAAATAACAATTATGTGCAAATATAACTAATATCAAAAAATAATAAACCACACAGAATAGAACACAAGACACACAGATTTAATGTGGTTCACCCAATCCCTGGGCTACGTCCACCAACAGTGAGTCCAATATTATTATTATCTAGTGATTACAACCTGATTACAATCTGTAATCCCTTACAGCCTAATTCTACTGCAAGTACTAAAATCATACATAATGAAAATCCCTAACCCTAAGCCATATTATACAATATTTTCCCGCTTTAGGGTTAGAATGAGTTATAAGTAGTCGGCCCAAATAACCAAAAAGTAGTCGGCCTCAAAAAAAATTATAGTCGGCCTCAAAAATAACCCCGATGAGGTCGGGAGGAAAAGTGTACAGTACTTTCCTGGATAGTACTTTCCTGATTAGTCACCACAAGCTAACAATCTCCCACTTGGTGACTGATCAGTATCCACACTATACTAAAAAACCTCCCACTTGGAGACTGATCCTGTAGCAATACTGCTACCCACAGGAGGCTCCCACTGGATTGAACCACCTTGGACTCAGCTGTTCCTTTATTTTGTTCAGTCTAGAAGACCAACTGAAGCTGAACATGAGTTCAACTTCTCCCTTGTTACTACCTTTGTAAACATATCTACTGGATTATCATTAGTATGAATCTTTTCTAGCCTTAACTGTCCATCATCCAAAACTGATCGAATGAAATGGTACCGCAACTGTATGTGTTTTATCTTTGAGTGCAAAGCAGAATTCTTTGCAAGATGAATGGCACTTTGGCTATCTGTATGTAGAAAATTATCCTTTTGCGGATGTCCCAATTCTTCCATGAAGAATTAAAGCCATATCATCTCCTTGGCTGCCTCTGTAGCAGCAACATACTCTGCCTCTGTAGTGGATAAAGCAACCACCTTTTGTAGTCAAGAAATTCAACTTACTGCTGTCCCACCAACAGTAAATATATAACCTGTAGTACTCCGCCTGCTATCTATATCTCCTGCCAAATCTGAGTCAACATAGCCTTATACAGTAGTAGTAGAACCCCCAAAGTGTAAACACTTACGGGATGTGCCTCTCAAATATCTGAGAATCCATTTGACTGCATTCCAATGCTCAATACCAGGGTTACTCATATAACGGCTAACGACTCCCACTACGTGTGCAATATCTGGCCTAGTACATACCATAGCATACATTAAGCTCCCTACAGCTAAAGCATAAGGTACCTTAGACATTTTAGTCTCTTCTTCTAGTGTCTTGGGACACATATCCTTAGTCAATTTCAAATGACCAGGCAAAGGTGTGCTGACAGCTTTGGCATTTTTCATAGAGAAACGTTGCAACACCTTCTTAATATAATCAGCCTGAGAGAGAGACAATTTCCTATGTTTCCTATCTCTACAAATTGTCATACCAAGGATTTATTTTGCTGCCCCCAAATCTTTCATAGCAAAAGATTTTGCTAACTGTTGTTTCAACCCCTTAATGTGATTCATGTTAGACCCAGCTACAAGCATATCATCAACATATAAACATAAAATAATGTAGCTGTCATCATCCAACCTCTTAAAATAAACACAATGGTCAGAATGACACTGACTATATCCATGCCCATTCATAAAAGTGTCAAATTTAATATACCATTGCCGAGGTGCTTGCTTCAAGCCATATAAACTTTTCTGCAATCTGCAGACCAAATTCTCCTTACCCTTGACCTCAAATCCTTGTGGCTGAACCATATATATTTCTTCATCCAAATCACCATGAAGAAAGGCTGTTTTAACATCAAGCTGCTCTAAATACAAATCTTCAGTAGCCATAATACTTAAAATAGTACGAATAGAAGTCATTTTAACAACTGGAGAAAATATCTCATCAAAATTAATACCATGTTTCTGTGCAAATCCTTTTACGACTAATCTGGCTTTAAATCTTTTCGTACCTCCATCCTCTTCTTTTATCCTGTAAACCCATTTATTCTGTAAAGCCCTTTTACCTGCAGGTAACTTACATAAATCTCATGTCTGATTTTTCAGCAAAGAGTCCATTTCATCTGTCATTGTAGACTCCCACTGAAGCTTTGTATCCACCTGCACAGCTTCATTATAACATTCAGGTTCACCAGCATCTGTTAACAAAATAGAATACAAAGATGGAGAAAATCTTTCTAGAGGTCTACTTAGCCTTGTTGACCGTCTAACACTCACTGGGGTGTGTGGTATTTGTTGTTGCTGTTGTTGCGGAGCATAAGGAACTACTGGAACATGAACTTGTGGAGTATCATCCAGTACTACATAGTCATTTTCTTTCTTCTCATGCTGCAGCAACAGATCTTTGTACAATACTTTCTCATTGAATATGACATCCCTGCTTCTTACAATTTTATGATTTTCAAAATCCCAAAGCCTATAACCAAATTCATCAATGCCATACCCAACAAATACATATTTCTTTGACTTAGCTTCCAGCTTGGTTCTATTTTTAGAATCTATAAGTGCATAAGCTTCACAACCAAAGGTTTTGAGAAAAGAATAACTCACCTTCTTACCACTCCATGCTTCCTCTAGAATACCATAGTCCAAAGGAGTAGAGGGGCCTCTATTGATTAAATAAATAGCAGTTTTCACTGCCTCTGCCCACATATTTTTGGGCAGCCTAGCATGCAACCTCATACTCCTTGCACGCTCCATTATTGTCCTGTTCATGCGTTCAGCCACTCCATTTTCTTGTGGAGTCCTTGGTACAGTTTTCTGCCTACAAATACCATTAGAGGAACAATATTCTTCAAATTCTATGCTGCAATACTCACCACCATTATCAGATCTGAGACATTTTAACTTTTTACCAGTCTCATTCTCAACCAAGCATTTCCATTTCTTAAAAGTTTGAAATACATCAGATTTCTGTCTAAGGAAATAAATCCATACTTTTCTTGTTGCATCATCTATAAATGTAACATAATACAGAGAGCCACCAAGGGAAGATACCTGAGCTGGTCCCCATACATCTGTATGCACAAGCTCTAATCTCTCATTTTTCTTTTCCTTCCTACTCTTCACAAAACTAACTCTCTTTTGTTTTCCATAAACACAACTTTCACAAAAATCCATATTGACACATTTCAGACCAGGTAAAACTTTCTTTGAATGAAGTAATTTCATACCTTTTTCACTCATGTGCCCGAGTCTATTGTGCCACAGTGCTGTGTCAGAATCTACAGCAATAGTTTGATGTTCTTCTTGCTCAACTGCAGCCACTGTTCCTGAACATTCATTATCTTCTGAAATAATTAAAGTAGAAGGAACAGTATGACTTGTACAAAGATATAAGGTGCCTACTTTCACACCTTTTGCTACTACTAAGGAACCTTTTGAAACCTTCTAATTTTTATCATTAAAATTAACTGTGCAACCCTCATCACCCAGTTGCCCTACTGAAATTAAATTCTTACTTAGCCTTGGAACATGTCTTACCTCTTGTAGTAGCCAATGATTCCCATTCTGCAACTTAATCTTAATTTTTCCCTTTCCAACAATCTGACAGGGTTCATTATCTCCCAAATAAACTAGCCCAAAATCCCCTTGGACATAATCAACAAAATAACTTCTATGGGGTGTAGCATGAAATGAAGCCCCAGAATCTAAAACCCATGAATCATCAATACTTTCTAAGGACAAGAGCAAAGCATCCTCCTCAGATTTGTTACTTACCACATTTGCCTCCTTGTTTCCATCATTTTTGTCTTCTTGATCTTTCTTCCGAGACCAACAATCTTTCTTCTTATGACCTAGTTTTCCACAGTACCAGCAATCATTTGGCCCTTTAGATTCGGACCTCTTTCCCTTTGATTTTCCTCTTGATTTCCCATGATTTCCAGAGTTGTTTCCTCTATCTCTTATTCTGCCTCTGCTTTCTGTGTTCAATACACTACCCGATGTGGATGCCCCTGAGCTTTTCTTACAAATTTCCTCACTCAATATAACACCAATAACATCATCATACTTTAGGGTATTAGAACCAGAAACAGAATTACTAACAGCCATTACCAAGCCATTCCAGCTTTCTGGCAAAGAACACAAAATCAAGAGAGCCCTAACCTCTTCATCAAAAGTAATTTTAACTAAGGTTAATTGACTTGTAACTGTATTAAACTCATTCAAATGATCAGTAACTAATCCACCTTCTACCATTTTCATATTAAATAAATGCTTCATAAGAAATACCTTGTTTGAAGCTGAAGGCTTTTCATACAACTTCGCTAGGGTTTCCATCAGATCTTTAGCTGTCTTTGCTTCAGTAATATTGAATGCCACCGATTGTGTCAGGCATAGACGAATACTCCCCAGTGCCTTCCTATCCAAAATATCCCAATCCTCCTGAGACATTGATTGCTCTTTCTTGGCTACTCCCTCTAATGGCCGCCATAGATCCTTCTGATAAAGATAATCCTCCATTTGCATCTTCCATAATTGGAAGTTCTGCCCATTAAACTTATCAACCTTCAGCCTACCCTTGTCTGCCATTTCTCCCACTTAACCAAGAGACTCTCCCACTAACTCGTGAGACCTGCTTCAGAGAATAGATGAAAGAATGAATGAAATAACCTCGCTCTGATACCACTTGTTAGGATTAACAAGGCAGAAATAACAATTATGTGCAAATATAACTAATATCAGAAAATAATAAACCACACAGAATAGAACACAAGACACACAGATTTAACGTGGTTCACCCAATCCCTGGGCTACGTCCACCAACAGTGAGTCCAATATTATTATTATCCAATGATTACAACCTGATTACAATCCGTAATCCCTTACAGCCCAATTCTGCCGCAAGTACTAAAATCATACATAATGAAAATCCCTAACCCTAAGCCATATTATACAATATTTTCCCACTTTAGGGTTAGAATGAGTTATAAGTAGTCGGCCCAAATAATCGAAAAGTAGTCGGCCTTAAAAAAAATTGTAGTCGGCCTCAAAAATAACCCCGGCGAGGTCGGGAGGAAAAGTGTACAATACTTTCCTGGATAGTACTTTCCTGATTAGTCACCACAAGCTAACACTTCCACCACTACTAAGGGCTTCATGCCTTCCTTCCATCTTGGGTCCTTATGTCCCTTCACTTTCCTTTCCTAACTCTCCTGATTCGCCATCCATCTTGGGTCCTTACATACCTCCATCTCCCATCTTTCCTCAAGATCAACATAGATGCATACCCTTGAATCTTTTTCATCCACCCACCCATCTAAACCAGTCATATCCTCCCTCTTCCACAAATCCCAAGTCTTTTGGAAGTAACTTGAATGTTCAATACAAGAAAAAGAAGCAATGCAAGAATCCATAAAAAAAAGAAGATCACCATGTCTCCTCTAATCGACATGGAGGCATAAAGTCAAAAGAGATATCTAAGAAAAAAACTACAAGACAAGTATGGGTTCCAAAATCCATCATTGAAGATATTCTCTCTAGATCATCAAAAGGAAATAAAAAGCCTACGGCTATATGGATTCCAAAGTCTCTCTTGAAAGAGTCTGGTGTTGGGAAAAAAATGAAATTGACATTCAAGCTTCCAAATTCCACTTCATCTCCCTCTAAAAATATTCTTCCATTTCATGTGCCTAAACCACAACCTCTGCTATCCATTTGCCATATTCCTTCACGTATTCCTTCATTCATGATTCCTCCATTCTCTCACCACCCTTCAAGGTATATGTTGATGTTGAACTTGCCTTCCTTTCCATCTACCCTTTCACAATCCTTCCATGCATTATCCTTCTACCTCCTATCCTTTTTCCTCACTTGCCTATTCCTCCTATCTTCCAACCTCACTCGCTTTACATAAAACCTTATCATCTATTTTTCTCTTTCATCTCCCTTTCCCTATCAGCATATTTGAGCGTGTCATTTTGAATCCTTGGCATATCATGGTTTATCCTTTCAAGGAGCATTATCTAAAAAGCTTGCCTTCTTCCAAAAAAAGAAATGAAAAATAAAATAAATTGAAAATGTGCCTTGGTGAAAACTTGGAAATAGGCACCTTGGTAGCAAAAGTAAAGAAAAATTAATTCATCCTATGGTGAAAACCACTCCCTTGTGGCGCCTTGGATAAGTACCATGATGAAAACTTGGCAATCAGGCATCATGCGTAGTTCTTCTACATATTTCATCCATCTCGCCTTCTCTCTTTGATCTTGACAAAGTTGATCTATACATGAACATTTGGCTATCTTGTGAGCTATCTTACGATGATCTTGCTTTCATTCCTTTCATGTTTAGCCTTCATATCCAACTTTCTCCATTCATTTTCACCTATCACTATCTTTTTCCCCTTTGGTCTTGATCTAAAATAAAAAAAAGTAAAACACAGTGCTACGAAGCTTCTTGACATGTCTACTCCTTTGGATTGCATTCTTTCCTGCTCTTGCACTACGCTTTTGTGACTTATCCTATACTAGCCTTTCCCTACTTATCCAAATATTCTTTACATGACAATTTTTCCCTAGCTTGAGTATTCTTGAAGAGTTTTCCCTTGAGGATTTCTTCCTTTCATTCTCCTTCATTCTCTTGTCTTTCATCTCTTCCACCAACTTGCTAATCCCTCTTGTTCTCCACCTTGCTAGACATTGGGACTGCATGATATGATCTTTCTTGGGAGTTTGCAAATGGAAAAAGATACTATCAAGTATACCAAGTATCAGAATAATTATCAGAACAAGTATCAGAACCAGTATCAGAATAATTATTAGAACAAGTATCAGAACCAGTATCAGAACAAGTATCAGAATCAGTATCAGAACCAGTATCAGAACTAGTATCAGAACAAGTATCAGAACACCTACTGGGGCTACACCTTTCACTTTAGTTTATGGGTCTGAAGCGGTACTGCCTATTGAGGTTAAAATTCCATCACTTAGAATCAGAATGCATAGTCTAGTAACTGATGATGACTACAGAGTGTCTAGGTTACAAGAACTTGAATTAATAGATGAGTGGAAGCAAGCAGCATATGATCATCTCAGAGTGTATCAGAAAAGAATGTCTAGAGGCTACAACAAGAAAGTCAGACACAGAGAATTTCAAGTTGGTGATCTAGTCTTGAGAGAAAATCTTAAAAATCAATCACATCGAGAACGCAAGGGGAAGTTCGAACCCAATTGGCTGGGTCCCTTTGTTATCATTGCTACTTTTGGCTCTGGTACCTATCAACTCTCAATGAATGAAGGAGAACAGCTCTGAGAACCAATCAACATTCTCCATCTAAAGAAATTTTACGCCTAAGGCATTCAGTGCTTGGTAAATGTCCTGAAAAAAATCCTAAAAATTAGAAAAACTCCTGAAAAAAATGAACATCTTGGTGAAAACCTAGCAATAGGCGCCTTGATGATTCACAAAAAAATAAAAAAATATCAAAAGTACAAAAAAATAAAAAAATATCAAAAATTAAAAAAAATTAAAAAAAATGAAAAATACAAAAAAAATGAAAACAAGAAAAAGTGCCTTGGTGAAAACCTGGAAACAGGCGCCTTGGTAGCAAAAATAGAATCTCTACCAAGATGGTGAAAACCCGACAAACGGGCACCACTTGTTCCAAACGCTCCATCTATCAGCACAATCTTGGTCTTTCCTAGCTTTCAGTCTTGCTTTAGTTGTACATATCTCCCGGTTTGTTTCAACATTTCCAGTTTTCAATAAGTCAGTTTGTCCACCAATCAACTCAAGCATCTGTATCCTATCAATGTTCAAACTTGGGGGCAATCAATGCCATATCCTATGGTCTCCCATGTATCTTAGATGGATCATATCTAGTCAGAGTCCTTTGAAGCTTCATGTGAGTGAGTGAGTCAGTCTTGTCTCCAGAAAGGATTTTGCATCTACAACAATGCAATCAAACATCAAACATCAAACTGAAAACAATCTATGCTTTTACATGCTTTTATCTCCTTGTATGCTTACTGATCTGTATTGAGATTTTTGCATATTGTGTCCCTTCGAGCTCTTCGATGATGTCCTTTATAGGATTTAGAGGGTGATGACTAGGGGCATAATCTTTTCTTTGTTTTCTGCTTGTATGTGAAAATCTAACATCTTTGGAAATTTCGGATTGAAATGGTGTCCGACTATAAGAGCCTCTATCTCAAATTGGATGGCCATGCATACCTCGACCATTGATACCTGGATGATTCAAGGAAGTTTGATCTAACTATTGTCTTTTTGAGTGAGTTCTTTCTCCTATTGTGAAACACGATCTTACCTAAGGATGTGAATGATAAAGGGTCACTACGGGTAATTCACACTAGATTTAGAATGATCTCTTGACTGTTTGATGTGTTTGCAATGCAAGGCGTACTCAGGTCATCACGATGTTTATGTTTTGATGCTTGTACAAATTGCTATATCAAAATGGACATGATATTCAGGTCATCCTGGCGTTTGTGCCTTGGTGCTTATATCTGATCCAACATTCCAAAAACAAATCAATATTCATATGTCCATGGTTGTATAACCAGTGGGTGTTGTATTGATTCTTGTGCATACAAATCGATATTCATATGTCTATGGTTTCATGGCTAGTGGGCATTGTATTGATTTATCCGATTACCTAAAAGTTCAATGATGATGACAAATCAACATATGATCAGTGACTAGGTCCTAGGTCTTAGGTTGCATTTCATTTTGCATGTCTCAATGCATTTTGCATGTTTGCATGATCTCACAATGATTAAACGAACTTCAATGCTTAAATGATTCTTCAAATCGCATCTTCAAGTCTAACAAGAACTGAATCTCACACGAAGGTTCCTCTAATGAAATAGCAAGTAGAATCCTTTTTCAGGATCAAAATTTAAATCTAAGATCATTCATATTATTAACTGCTTGCATATTCGACCTTCAATCATCACAAAAATCTAGTATTCAACTTAACTGATTATCTTACATCAAACTATCAAAATTTTAACTTGGTCAACCATGGTCAACTCATGGTCAAACCTAGTCAAACTTGGTCTCCAAGACCTCTAAATGATGCAGAATACATTCTTGAACATGTATAACCACTTCTCAAATCAATTAACATGCTTCTAAACTATCAACGCTGACTTTTCTTGTCAGATTTCAATTTTAATCTTGAAGGGGGCATGGTATTGCACATCATTCAAAGTCTGTAAATCAAATTCAATCATATCTTCCTCAGTAATCAAGACAACAATCATGTCTAGTTACTGATTCATAAAAAAAAAAAGACCTCATCGCTCGAGGCAAATCTATCATCACTTGGGGCATATCAGATTCATCGATCCATATCAATCTGGTATTCTCTTAATCTTGTAATCCGTATCAGTTTTTGCAACCATCAGATCATAGTGTTCTTTCCTTGGTTCTTCGGCAACTGAAGGGTTTGGATGTGATACCTGCTAGTTCTGCTAAGACAATCGAGTCTAGAACGGGTCACTCACTTCTTTGCAATCCTAAGGTTTGGAATCAGGTGTTTTGGACACTTTTTCGCAATCATAGGTTCATTTTCTATTATAGTGAACATTATCTTTGGTCATTCAAGACCTATTATCTTCATATCAAATTCAATATCAATCAACTCCTATCTCAATATCTTTCAAACAGTTTCTATCTTGAGATCGGTTTATCTTTTGAATTAGTTTCATATCTTTATCAAATACAGACTATCTTTGAACCACTGCGCTTTGCACAGTAATTCAAAGAGGGGCAAAATGTAATACCCCAAAAATGGGCTATAAGTTCATTAATCTCCTACATCTTCAATTCAAACGAAATCAACATCAAAGTCCTAATCTAAGGCACATCTAAACATGATCGAATCATAATTGATTATCTTAAATTCTGCATCGGGGAATATTCTTAGCAATATGCCTAATTATCTTAATTATCTTTAATTTAATAATTATTTGGCAATAAATCACATTTATCCTAAAATTTGATTAATTAAGTATTTTCATATTTAATTAATTAGATTTAATATCTTGCCACTTAATTGTTTAAATTAAATTAAATTCTATCTAATATTAATTGTATTATTTAATTTTGACAATAAATCTAATATCATATGAATAATTGATTAAATTCTTATTTAATTAATTAAAACAAATTATCATTATTTAATAATATAGTTTTTAATAAAAGTTTGATTAAATAATTGATTAACCCATAAATCAATTGTTTTATTTTTAAAAGTAGTTAAGTTGGAAATAAATCACTTTATTATTAAATTAATTCATAAATAAAACATGCACAATCATAAAAGTAGACAACTATCAATTATCAATTAAAGCTAAACTCTATTTTGAGTTAAAACTTAGCTTTTGCATGTTTTTGTGAGTTAATTATCCTTTATTTAAAAATAACTCAAAAATCAACCTGAGTTATCTGAGTGATTTATGGCTTTTTTTCATGCACCTTCAAAGCCTTGGATTTCTATAAAAACAAGGCTCATCTCTTCATAAATCATCTCTCAATCATCTCTCAAATTTGCATCTAAGCATCTCATAATTTTGCAAGCTTACTTTGCCAAAGTCATCCACAAAATTTGCACAATCACGCTGGAGAATTGGAATTGAAGAATCAAAGCTCTTGCAAATCGACATCTTTGTGAGATCAATCTTATTTTTGCATTCATATTGTATATCATTGTTAGATTAGCATTGCATATCAATTTTCAATAGCATTCATAGCATATCAATTTCATATTAGCATAGATTCTTATTAGTTTTTATCATTCTTATTGCATAGAAAATATCAAAAATATAGATTAATTGCATTAAATCTCATATCTAGATCAATTGCATTCAAATCCTTCATTTAGGTGTCATCTAGGTCACTGATCTCGATAAACAATCTGAGAACATCAATCTCGCACCTACAAGAAGGCAGTAAATCGCTTGGTTAGTTTAGCTTTCAATTTTGCACGATTTCATTTTTGCTAACCTCTAATGTTTTACTGAGTGTTGTGTCTACAGATCAGGTACAATTTTCACACACACAAGTACTTTCCAATTTTCAAATTCACATAACATTGTTCACTTACCAAGAGTGTACTCTCATCTTTGATCCATGAAATCTGATAGGGCTTTGGATGTTCCAATCTTTCCAAATGCAACTTTGTGGCCATCTCTTCAGATGCCAGATTCTCTGAGTTACCACTGTCAATGATTACCTTCCAAACTTTTTTAGAAACTATACATCTGGTCTTAAATAAACTTTTCCTTACTGGATATTCCTTTTTAATTTCATTCCACAGTGCTTTTCTCACCATCAAGTTATTTTCCTTCTCAGGTTCATTTGGTGACTCTTCTTACACCAAAGTATTTCTACTACTACCAACCTTCTTACTAGCATGTGTACATTCAAAAGATCTATGTCCTTCCTCTCCACAATTGTAACAAGTTCCTCAGAAATTACCTTTGCTATAACCACCTTGGTAGTTACTGCCTCTTCCTCTAGATGAACTTTCACTTTTCCACTTGGTCTTGCCTTTGTCCAGATTTGTCTTTTCAAGTTCAGATCTACCATTTTTGCCATAAGATCTACCTCTTCCTCCAGGGAATCTACCACCTCGACCTCTTTGTCTCTGCTCATGTCTCTTGTTCAATTTCTCCTTAGCTTTCAATGCAAATTGATAAGCCTCTTCAATATTCTCCAATTTGACCAAACTAATTTCCTCTTGGATGGAAACTCTCAAACCATTCAGGTATCTAGCAATTCTTTCCACATCATCTTCATCATGTCCAGATCTAATATCTAATCTATGGAATTCCTTAGTATACTCTTTTACTGAGCTATCTTTGTGCCTTAGACTTTGCATTCACCTAACTAGGTTAATCTGATAATCACAAGGTAAGAACTTTCCTTTTAATTTAGTCACCATTTTATTTCATACCTTGATTTTATCTTTTCCTTTCTTTTTTCCGATCTAATTGCAGATGCTCCCACCACAAGGATACATGACCTTTCAACTTTGTGCCTAAAATTTTCATCTTCTTTTCCTCAGATACATTTTGATACTCAAAATACTTTTCCATTTCAGTGATCTAGTCTATTAATTCATCAGAATCCAATTTCCCACTATATTCAGGAGGATTGAAATGTGGTGTCGATTTCAAACTTGTCAAAGACTTCAAGAATATTTCCTCACCTTGATCCATCATAGGTGCAGGTTCTACTTCACCTTGTTCCACTTCAATTTCATCATCACTAACATCTTCAAGATGTCTACCTCTTCTCTAAGTTGTTTCAACAACTTCTAATCTAGCAGCAAGTTGTCTTAACATGCCTGCCAATCCTAGATCCGCATCTCGCCTCCCATGAACCATCTTGAAAACCCTCTAAAACTGCAAGTCAGATCACAATCTGCCACCCCACAACAATTCAACCAAGGCTTTGCAAGAAGGAACCTACAAACTTAGATCCGTAGACCTAGATCCAGATCTAACCTCGCTCTGATACCACTTGACGCAAAGGAAGGAGGGAGGGGCCAAGGAAAATGGCACACCCTACCTAATCCACCTTGACCTGATGCAAGGGAAGGAGGCAAGGGCCAAGGAAAATAGCACACCCTACCTAATCCACCTTGCTCAACAACATGCGGAAGCAACAACAACACAGTGAGAGGGAGAAAGCTAGATCATTCATATATATTCATTGAAATTGATTCATACTGTAGACACCTAAAAATCCTTTATAAAATAAAGTACTTTTATTTTTTTCTAAAAAACCCATGATGACATCATCATTCGTTAATTAATTAATATATTTTTATGCCATTAATTTCCTTTATTTTAATTAAGCATCTTTAATTAAATAATTTCTCCCCAAAGCATTTAAATTAAATTTGAATGATTTTCCTATCTTTATTGAATCAATATTCAATAGATGATGTCAGAATCCCTAAATAAATTTTATACTTATTTAAAACCTTAAAACCCTAGAACCTTCTAGCCTTTCCTAAACCCTTACAATCTTCCCTAAATCTTCCCTATACCTATTTAGGAGAAGTTACCTACTTTTCCTAAGATAATCCAAGTCTCTTTGACTTTCGGTCAAACCCTTCCCCAAATGAGTCTCACACAATCATTTCAAAGCCTTCCACACTTTTTAAGGCCTCTTAAAGCCTCATAAAGAGACCCATGTCTCTTCTTCCACACTTTTTCCCCTTGCACACTTCCCTAGTGTTTCTCACACGTGTGAGCAACCCCTAACCCAAGCTAAACCTTACCATACCCCAAACCATACCTCTTACTCTACCCCAAACCTTACCCCTAACCCTAACTCATCCTCCTAACCCAAGCCCTTACCTAATCCTATAAATACCCTCACTTCCTAAGAGCAAAATATCAATTCACTTTCAATTCATAGTAGTGTTATAATGCTAGAATAGTTCTAAATCTTTAAAGCTTTCATACTAATTGTTATATTTCATCCATTTTCATGCTTTCATAGCTCATCGTAGCTTATAATAATGGATAAATCTTAGTTTCTTTCATTTTTATTCATATCTTTTTTCATCATATCACATCTACTTTGGATTAAAATCAATCTAGAATAATCATCCATAGCTTAGATTTGCATCATTGAGCTTGTAGGTTCCTTAAGGCCTTAGGGGAAAAATGGGTGTTCCATAACCGGTTTTGTGCCACTATAAGGTTCTTATGGTCCCTATACAATCCTAATATCTCCTAATCATCATTAGGGATATGCTCCAAGTGATTTGAGAGCACACCCACATCCCTAAAGCTAGAGCAAATCAAACGGTGACAAGGTGCTCTCATTTAGTCTCTATCTGAATGACTTTGTGAATAAATTTCTATAATATGTTAGGTATATGCTGTTTAAATAATTTTTGACATTTTTAATCCTTTAAAGATAGATTAGGTTTGCATTGATCACATTTTGGCATGCCCGGTGAGACTCCACAAGCCTCAAAATTGCATTTTTTTAGGGTTTTTTGGCCAAAAAAAACTCATTTTTCATGCCTCCTGGATGGATTTTTGTGTAGTGTCGTATGATTTTTGAGAGTTTTGACCAATTTTCGTTTGGGAACCCCCCAAAACTTGTACGAAATGATGTACAAACTCATATGGGCCTGTTTTGAGTGATTTTTAGGCCATTTTTGGCACGTTTTGGCCCAAAAATCATATGGGAAGGATGAAATTGTCATAAGATCTTGAAAATTGTCATACAAGACTGTAATTTGAAGTAATTTCCAGCCCCAAAACTTGTATGGGAGGCAGGGAGTTCATTTGAGGCCTTAAACTTGAATTTTCTTGATTTTTTGGGCCTGTTTGGGGATCCTAGTGACCCCAAGGCTTAAAGCTTGTAATTTATAACATCCAACACTTGTAGGTAATTCATGGAGGCAAATTTATCATCAAATCACTAGGGACTTAAGGCTCATGAACTTTTGTGAAATTTTAGGAACCATAAACACTTCATTTTCAGGCTTAAAATGAACTTTTTGAGTGCCCTTAAGGGACAAATCTGCATGTCTTTCCTAAATGTTTCCTAAATGTTCCTAACCAACTCAAATCATCCCTATTTGGTCTTAAAACACTCAAAATCACTTCTAATGGCTTTATTTTGGTTAAAAAGAACATATTTCAAACAAATCTAAGGTTTCAAAGAGTCATACATGTAAAGTAGGAACATTTCATGTTTTGGGAGCATAAAAAGAACATCAAGTTTGCATTGCAAAACTAAGTGGTTCCTAATTAACTCAAAAAAAATCATCCTAAGTGATCCTAAAGAAAAATCAAGTGCATCAAAAAGAGCTAAAAGAAATTCATTTACAAATGTCTTCAAGTTTTGTTAAAGGTCTCAAAGCAAACTAGGAACAAAATCAAACAAAATCTTTGCTAATCTTTTCAATTTGGTTCCTAAACATTCCTAAAAGTTTCAAAACTTTCCTAGATCAGTCCTAAAGATTTTTTATTGATGTGATCAAGTCTCTTATTGAAAAATCTTGAATGCCTTTCAAATTTTATGTATCAAAGCTAAATCTAGGAACTTTCCCTTTGAAGTCTAAAAATTGAGCAAAAAGAAAACAAATCTTGAATGAAGCTAAAAGAATAAACCCAAGTCCAATTGAGTCATTGTCATTTTGAAAATCAAACACAATCTTGAATGATTTAGAAGAGAAATAAAAGCATCTCTATTCCTTCCTCTTTCAATTTTAGTTCATGTGCAAACTCAATCTTGAATGACTTAAAGATTAAAAAAAAGCACTTTTCAAAGTTCTAAAGCAACACACAAACTCAATCTTGAATGCTTAAGAAAAGAGCTTGCAATCGCTCAAATGTTTACTTTTTGGAGAAAGAAAAACTCAAAAACTAAACACTTGTGTCTTCAGAAGTTTTCAATTCAATCACACTTAAATCAAATTTTGGGAAAAAGAACTCTTCATGATATGAATCTAGGAGTTTTTCATTTTCTTGCAAAATCCTTGTTAGAATAAGTAACATAAAACACTTGAACTCAGACATGTTCACTTGTTTTACTTTTAGTAAGGCCTCTCTAGGGAGGAAAGCACTTCCTCTCTAGAGAATGACCTCAAACCGGTATCTTCCTTGATCGATATAGAAATAAAGTGCTGAGAAAACTCTCGCTTATATCCCCTTAAGCTCAGGCGAGGTGTGTTGATGGTAGCTTGGGGTAGGTGAATAATCGCTACTATTTCGACATGGTTAACTAGGCTCTTAAGTGAGTTTCATGCATACAAACTGATTGGGGGGACTCCATGAAACAATTACAAACTAGTTAGAATAAAGGCTACCCTATCCACATCTGAAGGTATCAGAATCCTTGTGCAAGGACCGATCCAAGGGGTTTACTAGATCACCTCAAGATTACTCACCATTTGTATCCCCTTCTAGGGGATACTAAGCTGTGGGCAAGGATTTTGATACTCACCTTCCTTAGGTAGATCTGCTCGAAGTGATTGACAATCAAAGACTCTGTGAAAACACTTGTTGGAACATACACATTTCGAAGCTTTTTCAGATTCAAAGTCAGTTATCTTGTTTGTATCTCACAAGGTTTCTTTGTCCCTTGTGGAGATTTCTTTTCCAAAATTCTTTGTTGAAATCTATCCTTTTCCATTGGGAAACATCAAAATGATCTACAACTTGATTCAGAATACTTAGAAAACCTTGCAGAAGAAACCCTTGAAAATAGATACCCTAAGCTTTTGTCTCAATTCAATTATCAAAATTTCCCCAAGTTATGTCCGGTTTGATCAAACACCTGAAAGCTAAACTTCCCAAATCCCAAGCCTATCAAGAGAAGAAAGTTGTAGAGAGAAATCTTAAAATCTATCAATCTTTTATGCAAGCAAACCAAGCCAAAGAAAAGTACCAAGAAAAGCTTGATAACATGGGCTATAATGCAAGAGTCAAGCAATTTGCTTACCAATTCTGAGTAAACCATCGCTATGTCAATCTTGAAAGAGAGGACTAGCCAGAGTCCATCACATATCCACTTTTCCTTCAAAATCTAAGGTCCTATCTCGATAGTTCTTCATCCTAGTTTCATCCTAGTTTCATCCTTGCATCATCACCAATCTTTAGTTGCATCCTAGAGTCTAGTCTTAGTTGCATTAATCATCATCTTCCTAGCAGCATCATAGGTCATCCCTTTTAGTTACATCTGCATCATCCTTTAGAAATAGCATCATTCTGTCATCCTTCACCATCATTCCATTAGCAATCTACAATCATAATCCCAAATCCTTGATCCAAATCTAGCATCCATCATCCAAGTCAACCTCACCATCTTTGCACCAAATCTAGTGATCCAAATCCACAAGCACTTAGTGTTTAACACCTTTGAGTTGTTTTTATCCTCTATCCTAAATAAAAAATCACCCCCTTTTTGATAGAACATTGTCTAAAGGAAATCTAACTTGTCCTTGCACAACCTCATCATCTCGAGCAAGAGATTGACTTGCATTGATAAGAATCCAGCTGACCAAAGATTGTTAGTCAATCCTAGGTTTGCCGAATCCTATCACTGATCCTCCATCAGGAAAATAGAAGCTCATTATTGACACTTATTAATCTTCCACCAGCATCCCACCAATAATCCACCAAATCTTGATCCAAATTAGAGTATCCCAAAAATCCCCCATCTTAGCCAAGCATCTCACCAATCTTTCACCATCTTCTACCATCCTTGATCCAAATCCAAGCATCTCACCAATCCTTGCATTCCATTCTAGAAATCCACCATCCTTAGAAGTTTCCTAGGCTTGCATCCATCATTCTTTAAGATTCTTTTAGGAACATCTTGCATCCATCTAGCATTTTCATCTCCACTCCATGCCTGTCGAGACAAGATTTGGATCTAGAAAATGAAGGAAGATGGATCCTTATCCAACCTCCAGTTCATCTGATCCCAACATTTCTACTAGCGCGATGGTAGCTTATGATCCCCAAATTTAGCAAACTAGTAATGCATGGGATGATCCCAATATCCCCTCAGCTCCTTTTTTGATAGAAACATTTATGAATCATCTAGGGAATGTACAAATGATTAGTGCACTCACCTCTTAGAATCAAAGAAACATGTGGGCTAGCTTCACACAAGAGGGTACTCCCATTCCACCATATCTCCAGCCTCACATTCCCATCAACACCATCCAAATCCCAGTAGAAACATACACCCCCATCATCCAGCAAATCCCTGATCCACTTTTTCACATATCACAAGTAGCTTTGCCCATCCCTCCTCTTTTGCAAAGCATTTTCATAGGCCCTACAACACAATCAACACAATCCAATCCGTTTCCTCTCATAAGCACACCATCATCTTCCATAGCAGCTCAATCCATCATCTCTACCCAAGGCTTTTCACATAACCAAGCACCACCTCCCACACAAACCTTTACACAAATGGTTTCACCACCTTCCATGGGCCAATAAACACCTTTCATTCTAGGAGGGACACAATCATCCTTCCCCTTCACTTCATAAGCCTCTGCATCTACACCTTTCATTCTAGGAGGGATGTATTCATCCTTTCCTTTCACTCCACAAGCTTTTGCATCCATACCATCATTTTTTGGGTCAACACAATCATTTCCCTCTTTCTCCCAACAAGCCTTTGCATCAACATCATCTATTTTGGGGGCAACTTAATCATTTCCCTTTCATACTCAGCAAGCTTCCACATCAGCATCACTCTTTTCATGGGGAATGCAAGCATCTTCATTCACCCCCAGCAAACATCTACCCAGGCACAAGCCCAACAAAATGCCTTCACCACAGGTATGCCTTCCATGGGTTTTTCAAATCCACCATTCATGTCCCAAACTCCCATCACATCTACCTTCCTAGCATCCTCTGCATCACAACCACCACCATGATCTAGTTCTCAATGGGGCCTCACTAAAGAAGAAATGCAATCCCTAGGCATACCAACCCACTTCTCCACATCCATGCTAGAGAACTAACAAGCTACCTTCACCCAAGAAGCGCAACAAAAATAATCCTAACCTTCACCAGTTTTGTCCTTCCCCCCATTTGCAAGTTACATACCCACACCATCTGTCGCATCTCAAGTAATTACCCCACCTCAGCAGCAGAGTTCATCTTATCTTGCAAGCTACCTTGCCCAACCACCTCCTACTTTCAACTTCCCTACATCCATTCCACCCTTAAGCAATGTAGGAATGCACCCAACCTATATCAGCCAAACATAAAGCAAAGTTTAGCAAGGGCACTAGCAAGCTACGTCATTCCACTAGCCTCCTCCGCAACAACAATATGTCCAATCACAACAACAAACCCCTCTCATTCCCTAGTAGCAATAGGCTTCCTCTTACCATTCGCATCAGAAAATCCCCGTCATCCCACAACACTAGCAAGCGGTTCCATATCCTCCACCACAATACACCCCCACACCTCAGCAACAATATCCCCTCCAGCAATCATCAACCCAAAATCCATTCCAATCCACCTATCTTGCTGGACAATCTCCATATCCCACTCCATAATATCCACCTCAAAATCACCCTTATTCACCAGCACCACTAGACTCTTTCCAAATGGGAGTACCCACTCCAATGCCAGTCCATTCTGAGTGGGAAGCAATGAAGAATTCTCTTAAGGAGCTCCAAACTAGTACAGAGAATAAGACCTTCAAATTTGAAGAGGTGTGTCCCTACCCATTTGACTGATCAATCACAGCTGTTCCATTCCCAAAGAACTTTGAGACACCCAAGTTTGATAAATATCAAGGAAAAGGAGACCTAGTGAATCATATCAAGGAGTTCTATATGGCATGTCAAGAAGTGGCTTACAATGACAATTATCTTTTGCACCTATTTCCCAAAAGCTTGGGAGGAATTGCTGTTGAGTGCTTTTACAAAATACCATGTGGGACCATCACAACTTTTGCCGAGCTCTCTGAGAAGTTCATTGCCCAATATGCCCACAATGTTGAGAATGAGTTGACCCTATTAGATCTTTGCAACTCAAAACAGAAGGAAGGAGAAAGCCTAGCAGACTATTTGTAGCGATGACAAAACCTCACCACCAGGTTATCATATCAACCGCCTGAGAAGCATTTGACCAAAATCTTCATTGGTAATCTACATCCCAAAGTATCACACTTCATGAGGATGAACTGCATCCAAACGTATCAGGATATCAAGAGCAAAGGGATAGGTATTGAAAGAGCTCTCCTAGATGAAGGCACGATCTGACACTACAAAAATGATTCCCAAAGTAAACCCAACAATGATAAACCCCGTTATTGGAATCGTAACAAAAGTGTTGTTACTAATGGAGCCAATGACACCAAGCATGTCCAAATTGTTATGGTTGCTCCTACACCAACTCCTACATACCAAAATCAACAAGCACCCATCTATCAACAATCTCCTCAAGTCCATCAGCAACCCACACAACAATATCAGCCTCAAAACAATCAGAAAAACTATTAGCAGCAAGCACATCAAGCTCATCAAGGAAATTCAACCAATCAGGTTAATGCCATCAATACTACTCTCAATTAGAATAGACCCAGAGCTCAAAATTATCAGAAGAAGATCTTCACACCACTTGGTGAACCTCTGGATGTTATCTTTCATCGAATGGCCAAGGCCAAATTGATTATGTACCCACTAATCACACAGTTCGATGATGCCACTGCCAAGCCTAAATGGTATAACGATCATGAGTACTATGATTATCATCGTGTCAAAGGACACACTACCTTAAGGTGTATGAAACTCAAGAATTACATCCAAGATCTCATTGACCAAAAGGACATCCAAGTGGATACACCAACTCAAGCCTCGCCTAATGCCAATTTGCAAATCTATCAAAACGTGTTCCCACAACACAACACTGGGAAGAACCAAGCTAATACCAATCCTCCCTAGAACCAAGGCAAAGGAAAACAAGAAGATCACACCGGCTGCAAAGACTATACCACTACATATATCAATTACGACAAGTTTGCTGGATGTATAACCCAAGTCGAGCCTATAGTCAATGTCATCCATGTCAAAGGAGTAGATAGTCAATGTGCTGTTACCACCCATAGAGGCTAGACAACTGTCCCTGGTGCCAGTCCAAGACCAGCACATAATGCACACAATGCACAATAAAGCCTCATAGAACATCTTGGGAACACACCAGCCCAAATCTCCATCTTCGACCTTATCCGCACTTCACCCCCCCATCAAGAAATCCTTGACCGAGCCCTTCATGAAGCACAAGTCCCCTCATATATAAACACCATCCAATTTAAAAACCTTGTGGGCCATCTATCCGCACCATGTGCTCTTTCCTTCAAACCATCTAACATGCCAGCTATTGCAGCTGACCACACTCTCCCTCTTTGCATCGCCATTATGGTCAGAGATTTTTCCATCAAACGGGTCTTGATAGATAATGGTTCAACCCTAAACTTGTGTACTCTATGTAGGAAGCTATTTCCGCACCTGAGACTTTAACAATGATATTCCAGCCATATACCATGCATACAAAAAATAGATAATGACACAATGATTTGCCCTGGAGAAAACCTTTTGGTAAAAACCCCAGCACTCCAAAACCTGCACAACGTATTAATCAAAACTATTACAGTTTACAATACACTTGCAATGAAAATTCTTTTAGAAGATTTCCAACTCTTGAAGACAAATCGCGATAATATAAAAATGTTCCAACAATACACTTACTTCACCTATCTTTACAACCCTAAAAAATGCTTATATCATGCGTTTCCCTTTTTAGGGAAACTTCCAAAGATAGTCATATTAGGGTTTTACCATTCTCTGAGAAAATAGGAACCCAATTTTTTTTTCTGAGGTGATACCCCAAACCCCATGATTGAAGAAGAGTGTATAGTACTCAACTTTATCAGTTTTCCACATGTCTTGCATATCTTCACCCATCATTGAATCTTCCAGACATAGCTCTTACGTGTCATAGGAATCCTTCATAACCATTTCAGCCATGATCTCCTTACACACAATTCAAGATGCTGACACATCAAGTGGAGTGACACATCAACATGCCAACTAGACATGTACACTCACAATTACATTATTTGAAAGAAATACATTTTACAAAAAAAATAATAAGAATAGGAATTATCCAAGGTTGAGACACCTTATTCCTAACACTCTAAAATTCATTCAGCAGATTGGGTTCATAGAAGCTGACACTTCACATGAAGTGATCACAATCAAGGCATACGACAACTTGGAATATACCTCAAAAGGTACCATTACATTTCCTATCCAGTTAGGCCCAGCAACACAAGACACCATTTTCCACATTGTTGATCTTGACCTACCATTCAACATCCTCCTCGGTCGACCATGGATCCATTCCATCAAGGTTGTACCATCTACTTACCATTAGTGCATCAAATTTTTGCATCAAGGCACTGACGTTACTATCCATGCCAACCCTGAACCCTTCACATACTATCATGTGATGGAAGCATCATTCCCTCACCCCACCCATTGTCCTAGAAACAACATTGGTACTTCTGTTGCTAGCTCATCCCGGTCCCATTACGATCCAGAGACTATCCTCGCCTCCACTCTATCTTCTGTCAAGATCAATAACCAAGGCTATGGTGAGTACACCTTGAATGATGCATTTGCAATAGGGGCCCTCCCACTTGATCCACATACACAAGGGTGCCTGAGTCATCAAAGCAAGCCTGCTAAAGCTAATCATGAGGTCAAGCGAATGGGACCTATGACTTTTGAGTCTCACGGTAAAATAAATAGTTGAGAGATGGACCCTAATATCAATAGGTGGTTGTATAAAGATCCCCCACCACCTAACACTCAACTTCTTGCCTACTTCAAAGACAAGTATCCCCAACCGCACAAGTATGCCACTAAACAATGGAAATATCAAGGTGGTGGTCTAGGACCACAAGAAGGTAGAAGTAAAGATCCCATCACAACATTAAAGAATCCTCAACATCAGGGTCTTGGCTTTAATACCCCTTGCCTACATATACAAGAGCCCAATACCGCAACTGGGGGCACAAACATGACTAGTGTTCCCTTGCAGAATAGCCAGGATGACCTTGTAGAAATCAAAGACATCCCTAAAGAGAGAGATAAAAGAAATCATACGATGATATCTTTGATAATGATACCCTCCTCGGCACTTTTGTCCTCCTTCAACTCTCCATTAATCTCATAGAACTTACCCTCATCCACCCCGAACTCATAGATTGGGACCAACCAAGCATCACACACATCAATGAGTTCCAAAGCACGGAAGCACTCCTAGAGTTCATGGGGCCATCATGCCCACAATCAATTCAAGATTCAGAGTCAAATCACATCTATAAGTTGACCCAGAAGGATATTTTTGGGAGGAGGAAAGCTTTAGCCACAAAAGTGAAATAAAGAGAGAAAAACATGAGTCTTTATGTGAAAACCCCTTTGGGGCACATTCTGATTCCAAAACAGTAAAAATAAAGGGTGTATCTTCTAGTGAAAACTTGGCAATTCAAGTGCTAGAAGATGAAGACTTGCCTCTTCCTCCTATACATGATTACAAACCCAAGTAATCACCAATCATCATAGAAGAAACCAAGCCAGTCAACTTGGGTACATAAGATTGTCTAAGAATCACCTACATTGCAGCCAATCTAATAGAGGGTGAAGAAACAACTTTCATTGCACTCCTTAGAGAATCAGTTATAAATTTTGCATGGTCATATGCACACATGCCTGGAGTTGATCCTAATCTTATCATCCATCATCTAGCTATGGACCCTAATGCCAAGCCAATAAAGTAGAAGCTAAGGAAAATGCATCCAAAAGTGGCCTTATTAGTCAAAGCAGAGCTTGAAAAACTCCTCCAAGAAAAAATCATAAGGGCCATTGATTACTTAGATTGGATCTCCAACATGGTACCAGTCGTAAAGCCTTCAAGCGACATCAGAATCTACACAAATTTTAGGGACCTAAACAAGGCATGTCCTAATGATGATTTCCCGCTGCCCAACATAGACATGATCATAGATCTTATAGTGGGCCATGAGATGTTGTCACTCATGGATGGCTTTTCAGGCTATAATAAGATCCAAATAGTAGAAGAAGATCAACATAAAACAACATTCACAACTCCATGGGGTACTTTCTGCTATAACATGATGTTGTTTGGGCTAAAGAATGCAGGAGCCACATATCAGAGAGTGATGATGACAATCTTCCATGACATGATCCACAAGATCCTAGAAGACTATGTGGATGATATTCTTGCAAAATCAAAAACACGCTATGAACACTTTGAAATTCTTGAGAGTGTGTTCAATCACCTGCATCATTATGGCTTGAAGCTCAATCCAAAGAAATGTGTTTTTGGTGTTACATCTGGAAAGCTTCTAGGCTTCATAGTATCATGACGAGGCATAGAGATTGACCCCAAGAAGGTCAAAGCAATTACAAAAATGCCTCCACCAAGAACACTTAGATATCTTAGAAGCCTACAAGGAAAGCTTCAATCAGTGCATTGTTTCATCTCTTAGCTGGTAGATAAGTGCCAACCTTTCACGCATCTCTTGCACAAAGATACAAGCTTCAAATGGGACCCCATATGTCAGAAAAGCTTTGACAAGCTCAAGGAATATCTAGCCAACTCTCTAATCCTAGTACCACCAATTCTGGGATGCCCTCTCATACTCTACATCTCAGTGACCACTACTGCACTAGGGGCACTCTTAGCTCAGCATGATGATGAAAAAAAAGAGAGAGCCATCTACTACATTAGTCAAACTCTTGTCGGCTATGAGCTTAACTATTCACCCATGGAAAAAGCATGCCTTGCAGTGGACTTTGCCACTCAAAATCTTAGACACTACATGCTCAATCACACAATCAAGCTCATTTCAAAGGTGGACCCACTCAAGTATCTTTTGTCAAGGAAAACTCTCACAAGCTGTATGGAAAAATGGGTCATGCTACTCAGCGAGTTTGACATTCAATACATAGATTGGAAAGCAATCAAAGGGCAAGTAATTGTCGATCAGCTAGCAGAGGCACCACTGGTGGATGACTATCCACTAATCATGCAATTCCTTGATGAACACCTATGTATGATTGAAGAACAACCCATGTGGAAGCTATACTTTGATGGATCCTATACATCACATGGATCAGGGGCTAGAATCCTATTCGTCACACCTCAAGGTGACTATGTTCCAAAATCATTCAAGTTAGGATTCCCATGTACTAATAACATTGAAGAATATGAGGCACTCATCTTAGGCCTCAAGACAACTATCCAGTGGAATATCATAGAATGAAAAGTGTTTGGAGATTCACAGCTGATTATCAAGCAAGTCCTAGATGAATATCAGATAAAGGATGACAAGTTGCTACCCTAAAATGAACTGGTGGATAGACTAAAAGAGCATTTCCTGAATCTACAGTTCACTCAGATACCAAGGCTTCAGAACAAAGCAACCAATGCAATGGAAACTAGTGGATCCTTATTGGAGATTCCTCACGATTCAATTCAGTATGAATTCTTAGTCGAGAAACTACACACACCTGCTTATGAGAATGCTGATGCAGAAATGGTGTGTGTCTTGGTTGGTCCTCAGTTCCTATGGTACCATGACATCCATGCATATCTAAAGAATGGTATCATATCTCCCCATCTCACCAATAACCAACACCAAAACCTAATTTGTAGAGCTTCCCCCCACACTCTTGTAGCCAACACCCTTTATCATCGAGGATATCACAACATCCTCTCTAGGTGTTTAGATTTAAACAAGGCCATCCTAGCTTTACAAGAGGTCCACACTGGAATTTGTGGTGCCCACACGAGTGGCATGGTTCTAGCAAAGTAGTTGCTTTGAGTTGGGTATTATTGGCCAACCATGGAACATGATGCTTGTGAGTTTGTCAAGAAATGTCTACTATGTCAACAACATGCAAATATGATTCATGCACCAGCACAAGACTTGCAACCCATTGTGCCACCTTGGCCATTTTCATGTTGGGGCTTTGACCTCATCGGCTTAATCATTGCCCTCTCCTCAGATGGACATAAGTACATAATAACTGCCACAGAGTACTTCACAAAATGGGTCAAAGTGATTCCGCTCACACTCACTACTGGCATTCAAATATCCAATTTCATCCTTTACCATATCATTTTCCACTTAGGCATACCATCTACCATCTTCACAAACCATAGAACACCTTTTAAAAACTAGCATGTGGATGATCTATGTGCCAAACTCCACATCCATCACCATTTCTCTAGTCCATATTTCCTACAAGGAAATGGCCAAGCTGAACCAACCAATAAAACAATCCTCAAAATCCTTAAAAAGGTTGTCAATGATTCTGGTCATGACTGGCATCTCCAAATCAATCCTTCCCTTTGGGCTTACCACACTTCTTATCGCACTCCCATAGGCACCAACCCATATTCCCTTGTATATGGTGCCAAATTTGTTCTGCCGATCGAGGTCAATCTCCCATCATTGTGAGTCTCCATGAAGAACTATACCACTGATGAGGTGACACATCTCACATAGATAGACCTGTTAGATGAAAAGAGACAAAAAGCATATGATCACCTGGTTGCATACCAAAATTGACTCAAAAGGAGTTATAACAAGAAGGTCCATCCTAGATAGTTCCAGGTCAGTGACATGGTCCTAAAGGAAAATCAGAAGGTCCAAGCACACAAAGAAAAGAAAGGCAAGTTTGAGCCTACTTGGCTAGGCCCCTATGTTGTCACAACATGCTTCGGCTCCAAATCCTATCAGCTATCTACACCAGAAGGTGAGCCTTTGAATGATCCAATCAAAATCATACATCTAAAGAGGTTCTATGCCTAAACCAGATCTTACATATTCAGAAAATCCATAAAAATTGGAAAAAGAAAAAGAAAAAAAAGAAAAGAAAAATAATCGTCCAATGGTGAAAACTTGGCAATTCAAGTTCCTTGGACAAGTATGTTGGTGAAAACCTAGGAAAATAGGTGCCATACATAGTGGACCGAGTCATTATCTATCAAACTCCCATCCCCCCATCCCAACATCTCAGTCCTTTTTCAACCATCCCCATCCACCATCCCCCAACATTCCTCTTTTTTTATAATCCTCAAGCAAATCCAGAATCCCGTTTGCACATATCTTGTACCATATCCTGTATAGCGCAATCCTTCCTATACTATATCCTATATAGCGAGATCCTCCTATCCCAAATCCTGAGCTTCTATACATAGCCATTGTAAATAATCTTTCCCCGCCTATTATACATATCATTGCATCTTTTTGTACATATCCTTGTCAGTCTTGCAGCAGCATTTGATCAGACATCTTGTCCCATCCAGCCTTGTACTTCACCAACATCAATTGTTGACTATTCTTACTCATAATGATTATTCTTGAACCTCATCATTTGCCAGTGAACAACAACACTCATTCTCTCATCAATCAATGGGTCCTTGAGGATGTATCCTTCCTCCTATCAGACCTAATCTTCCACCAAACACACAAGGTCCATGTCGATGTATCCTTCCACACATTTAGACCAATCTTCCCACCATAAATCAGCTCAGTCAAATCAAATCTCTCTCCTTGGAAAAGGATGTCCTTTTGGAGTTATCATTTTGGTCTTGGATTTTTTCCTTTGGATCTTGTTAATCTTTTACGGCTTCTTATTGTTCTATACTCAAAGTTCCCACGATCCTTTATATCACGGTATGCTGCGAATGAGGATAATCTGGGGCAAGGTCTTTTGATCTTTTTCTTCTACCTGTAAGTCAATTAGATGTGACCCTTGCATGTTTCACATGTGATATTTTGGGTTACATGATGCACTTGGGAAATATCATTTGTTTGTGGTTTCTCCAACATCATTTCTACCATGCTTCCTCTTGGGTTCATGTGTGATGCTGGGGCAACCTTGCATGTCTTTTTAGCATTAGTCCTATGCAATGTTGGTGATGAAGCCTTGTGATCCCAATATCCTTGGTAGGTCTCTAGCATTGCTATATCAAACTAGGTTGTGCTCTCCACATTTTGCACTTGGAGCTCCCCAAATCCCCTTGCATCCTGCATCATATAGATTAATCTTGCATCTTGCATATCTCATGTAGCTACATCTTATATTTTGCATTCCATCTCACCTTATATTCATCCAACTTTTCTCTTGGAAGCTTGGTTCTTTATCTCCCCTTCTTCCTTAGTCCTTCCCTCTCTGTTTCCTTTCGAGAAAATTCCACAACGTTTACTCCTTGTGTTATTTTCTTGAGGGGGCACAACCCCTTATTCCTCTAAATTCTAGCTTGGGGCATCTTATTTTCTTGTCTTTGACACCACACCACTTGCAGCATTGCATCAAAGAGGGGAAAAATGTAGACACCTAAAAATTCTTTAGAAAATAAAGTTTTTTTATTTTTTTATTTTTTCTAAAAAACCCCTAATGACATCATCATTTGTTAATTAATTAATTAATATATTTTTATGCCATTAATTTCCTTTATTTTACTCAAGCATCTTTAATTAAAGAATTTCTCCCCAAAGCATTTAAATCAAATTTGAATGATTTTCCTATCTTTATTGAATCAATATTCAATAGATGATGTCACAATCCCTAAATAAATTTTATATTTATTTAAAGCCTTAAAACCCTAGAACCTTCTAAAATTTCCTAAATCCTTTGAATCTTCCCTAAATCTTCCCTAAACCTATTTAGGAGAAGTTACCTACTTTTCCTAAGCTAATCCAAGTCTCTTTGACTTTCAGTCAAACCCTTCCCCAAATGAGCCTCACACATTCATTTCAAAGCCTTCCACACTCTTTAAGGCCTCTTATAGCCTCATAAAGAGACCCATGTCTCTTCTTCCACACTTTTTCCCCTTGCACACTTCCCTAGTGTTGCTCACACATGTGTGAGCAACACCTAACCCAAGCTAAACCTTACCATACCCCAAACCATACCTCTTACTCTACTCCAAACCTTACCCCTAACCCTAACTCATCCTCCTAACCCAAGACCTTCCCAAATCCTATAAATACCCTCACTTCCTAAGAGAAAAATACCAATTATCTTTCAAGTCATAGTAGTGTTATAATGCTAGAATAGTTCTAAATCTTTAAAGCTTTCATACGAATTGTTAGATTTCATCCATTTTCATGCTTTCATAGCTCATCATAGCTTAGAATAATGGATAAATATTAGTTTCTTTCATTGTTATTCATACATTTTTTCATCATATCACATCTACTTTGGATTAAAATCAATCTAAAATAATCATCCATAGCTTAGATTTGCATCATTGAGCTTGTAGGTTCCTTAAGGCCTTAGGGGAAAAATGGGTGTTCCATACCCAATTTTGTACCACTATAGGGTTCTTATGGTCCCTAGCTAATCCTAATTTCTCCTAATCGTCATTAGGGATACGTTCCAAGTGATTCGAGAGCACACCCACATCCCTAAAGCTAGAGAAAATCAAACGGTGACAAGGTGCTCTCTTTTAGGCTCTATCCGAATGACTTTGTGAATAACTTTATGTAATATGTTAGGTATATATTATTTAACTAATGTTTGACATGTTTAAGCCTTTCATGATAGATTAGGTTTTCACTAATCACACATACATGCTGGGCTGTAAGCCCTTCCTGGTTACAACCATATGTTACAATGAATAATAGAAGTCCTCAAACATGTGAGGATCTGCCAACAATCTTGATTCTACTATCTTCTATCCAAAAATTGATTCCCAAAAATATAACCAAACAACTATACTTATACAAGAGGCTGCCGAACTGAGTCAGCCTTCAGATCCATAATCAATAGAAGGAACAATTAGATTTGGGACCACACGCTTCCCAATGATGGACACCACCATTAAATCTATGACCCATAATCAATGCACAAGTCGGCCTCAACATAAACTAAAAAAAACAATTTGATAAGCAAGGATGACTGAGCAATAGACAAGCATCACCGAGCACCAGTGAAACAACTAACCACTTAGGAGATAACCGACCAAACTTGGTAACCAAAGGAAACCGACCAACTACCAAGCCAACTTGGTCAAAGTAGGAACTGAACAACATAGACAAACATCAAAATCTTTTTGGTGACACAGGATTGCCAAGGACCTGAGATTCTCCTGCATCACCTCTTCTACAAAGTTATTAAGGTCTACAATTTGATTCTGATACCTCCCTTCACACATTATAAAATTTATAATATCTAGGTCATCCTCAAAAACTTGCCAGTTATGCACATTATCTGGAACTGTAGAACTACTCTTGATCTCTACTTGAGTAATATCTTCATAAGGAACACTGCCCTATTTGACTGCCAAATTAGCTAAGAAATTTGCAAGAACATTATCAGACCTATCTACCCAAGTTATATTAAATGCATCAAAAAGTTCAATAACATCCCAAACTTCATTCTTGTATTGCTTCATTTTATCCTTTTTGGTAGAAAACTTATTTCTAACTTGCGATACAATTAAATAAGAGTCACCAAAGACATTTAGGATCTTGAAACCATGCTTGTTTTCTATCTTCAATCCCAATAAAAAAGCCTCATTCTCAGCTACATTATTAGTACAATTAAAAGATAATAAGAATGATTACTTAAAATTTTTACCCTTAGAAGAAATGAATACAACACCGACACCATTACCTTCTCTAGAACATGAGCCATCAAAATTCATCCTCCATATCTCACTATGGTCTGTGGTGACACATTCACTAATAGGTCCACTTTAGGTGATGCTTCCTTAGAAATACTTACTTGGAAGTTATCCATGTCTGTATGACAAAAACATGTCATTTGATCTGGACTAACATCTTCCACCAAGTATGTCAACCTGAGTTCCCTGTCAATCCTTATGATCCTGCCATTAATTGGGATATATGCATAAGACAAATCTAACTAAATATTACCTCCTACTAAATTAGACCATTGTCTAGACAAAAGCATTCCATAGCTAGCAGGAACATCTACTACTATAATATCAGTTTTATATGTCTTTTCAGGATAAGAAGGAAACTTGAAATCAATATCTTTTATTATTCCTACAATAGGGACATATCTATTGTCGATGGCATAGCATTTACCATATGGAGTATCAATATTTAAATTTAATATTTTCATTACATCAATGGGCATAATGTTCACAGCTACTCTTGAATCAATCATGCAATTCTTCACTAACTTATCATTTATAAGTAAAGTTAAATAGGAAGGATTGATTTGAGAAGGGTCTTTATTTACAACAGTTCCTAGATATATCTCAAGTATCTTTTGGACTTCTTCTTTTTCCTCTTTATGCTTTCCTATCTCAGATATCAATTTTAAGGTCTCATTCTTGTAATCAGGGAATTTTATAATTTCCATTAGGGGAATAGAGATTTTTACCTGAGATAAAGCTTGAGTCATAAAAGAGTTAGAGTCATGAAAGCTCTTACCAGTATAATGCTCGTCATTTGTTGTTCTTCCATGATTAGACTATTCCTCTTGCTTATTAGTGTTGTGATCCTTACCTTTAAGAAATTTTTCTCCAACCTTGGCATATATCCCTACATGTTTATTCTATCTTTCATTTATTTCCCTTTTCCTTAAGCGATAATTACTCCTCACTTGTTCCATAGCTGCAATGGTAAAATCTTCCTTCTCTTCATCAGATAACCTTGTGACTCCTAAGAAATCTTCATCATCCGAGAAAACTTCTTGATTTAATTGCTACATTCTATCTATGTAGCTCATTATATAATCCTCCTCTAATGATTCTTCACCCTAGCAAAATCCATTTGATACTGACATTACACCTAGGTTGTTCATCTTGGTTATTCCTTTGTTCTTCCAAAATATTCTGAACAATCACACATTGGTTTTCCACATGAGGAAGTTGAAAAACATCACACCAAGGCTTGTCATCAAAAAAATGATTTTCCCTTTTAAGAGGGTCTGGGCTTTCCTAAGTGTACATTGGCTTGCCATCTTTCCATGTAGTATTATAAGGCATGTCCTATAATCTATATCTATCATTTTTGATAAATGGGTGATCATTTATTTTAGGGGAAAATTGTTCCTTCCATTTCCCATATTCATTCCTTTCATCATATTTAGAATATTGTCCAATTTATCCTCCTCCTTATTCTACTAAGGAGCCTTGGGATTGAACAATTTAGGATCATCTCTCTTTAGTCCTTTCCCTGCTACTTTTCTAATGTTTTCTAAAGATAGAGCAATTTTGAAAGCATGTTGGAAAGTGGCAGGTCTTTCCTTCCTCATTGCTATCTATTATTGCATGCATTATTGTTGTTACCTCTATTATTAAATGTATTGTTAGTGTGAACATTGTGATGATTATATGCATTTTTATTATTCTGATCAATACCAAGGTGCCTCAAATCTCTATCAGGGTCTCTTCTTCTTTTAGCCCTATGTGGATGGATTGCATGGTTGTCTATTGTGTTATTTTCACCATCCTCTATTTTGTGTCTAGAATCGTCATTGTGAAAGCTATATACACTACCTCTACCTATTTCCCTTTATGGTCTGTGCCTTTCTAGTGATGGGGTAACACACTAATCCCTTGTTACTCCAATCAGTCGCAAGATATCATCAGGTTATCTTATCAATGCCCTTGCAGCCCTTTTACTACCCATGAACCTTACAAATTCCCTAATTAAATCTCCTGCTTTAGCATCGTAAGCATCATCATCTTCAGGTTCCTCATCTGAGAGATGATTTTCTGGGGGGTCTTCATGGTTCTATTGATGGAAGTTATTCTCTCTGTGAAAAGGGTTTTCTTCATTGAATTGAGTTCTATTTTCAAGATTGTTTTCTTTCTGAGGTTGAGTCCCATTAACTTCATCATCTTTAGAAAGATCCCTTAATGTGTCAACCACTTTTCCACAACTATTGAATATCATGTCAGCCACCGTTGTTACCCTTTTATTACATTTTTTAGGAATATACTCTTGGTGCTCACCAGTGTGTGTAGATCTTCTTCCCCACATATATTTCATTGACAACCTCTTGAAGCTTCCTTGTTTTCTTTGTACTATCAATTGATTATTCACACACCTTTAAAATGTAGAGTCACCACCTCTACCTCAGAGGAAAAAATTGTAAACCATTTTTCTAGGTTCTGTCTCCAGCAGAATACACAAAACTTTTGACTCTATATGTCTGATCTTAAAAACCAACATTTTTTGGGTCATTCCACTATCCTTGATTGTGCTGACAACTCCCCAATAGAGTCACCAATTTGTTGGTGCCCAAATTAGCCACTAGTACATTTGACCTTAAATTTTGACTAAACAATTCGACCATCAAATAGAAATGTTTAGGTTGGTCGCATTATGGAAGGAAATTTTTTTTTTTTTTTAATACATGCCCGTGTTGGTCACAATTTTGACCAACATAGTGGTAGTCAAAATTGCGACCAACATGGGCATGTATTAAAAAAAAACAAAAGTTTGAAACTTCATTTCACCACTTCATTTCAGTGCGCACGAAGGAGGTAGAAGCTAGAGAAGGGTAGAAGCGAAGGAGGTTTAGGGTACACTATGTCAGCTCTGCTACGAAGTCGTGGCATGTATTAAAAAAAATAAAAGTTTGAAACTTCATTTCACCACTTCATTTCAGCGCGTGCAAAGGAGGTAGAAGCTAGAGAAGGGTAGAAGCGAAGGAGGTTTAGGGTACACCACGTCAGCTCTGCTATGAAGTCATGGCCCTAATTTGTGCTTTCATCATGGAGATTCCATGCCGCTAGATGAAAAAACAAATTAAGGTAATGTTATTTAACTTGTTTAGTGCTCGGAATTGGGAAAGACATTAACTATGCTTCAGAGTTGATGCCCTAGTTTGGGTGTAATCAATGTGTGGAACCACTGAAGTAAATGAATGTCTACAATAGTGAATGAAAAGGGATTAATACAACAATAACACCAGTAGAAGCTAACAGGGTGAAGAGTTGAACCAGAGGGTTAAGGTATGTTGAATCGATTTCCAATAAGAATCGAATGCTATATATAAACTGTGGATTTGGGATTTATGAAAAAGGTGGTTGAATTAGTTGTTTAGAATTTATATAAGTTGAAAATGGATAAAACCACAAGCAATATAAATACTCTATTTTCTGCAAAATTCTTTCATCTTGAAGTCTCAATTTGGTTATTCTAATGCATTAAAGGAATTGCAATGTTTCTTTGTTCAATTCATGCCATTTTTGAATGAGTCTCATTTTATATTGAGTCTCATTATTAGATAGACCACTGGCATAACAACAGTTAGAATGGTTCTCATTATTAGGTTAGAATGGTTCTCATTATTCTAAGTTCCTACTGCAATAACAGTAAACTAAAATAAGAAATGCTATTAGATAGACCACTGGGGTAAAAATAGTTTCAATATAAAATGAGAACCATTCTAACCATGGAATGTTAACTCTAACCTATATTATTAGATCATTAACCGTGCATATGTAGAGTTGTGTGGAGTAAAGGTGATCACAGTTAAAGAATAGTGAGAAAATACAATGAAATTGGATGCAATGTGTAGCAGTGGATGATCTGTCCGAATAAGGAAGGGTTTTTATGTTTGAAAACATTTTGTCATGTTGAATGAATGGTGATTTGATCACTAATTTGATGCAGGAGTGAGTTGTAACAGGAGATTGGGGAAGCCCTAGCAAACCAGGATTTGGAGTCAAGATTTGGGGGTTTTGGTGTTGCAGGGCCCGTGAGTCTAATTTCTTGTGGATTTAACCATTTTGAGTCATTTTATAACTCTACTGAAGGTTTGGTGGGATAAGGGAATGTGAGGAGAGTAGTTGCTTTGAAAATTTGGTCATTTTCATGCATTGAAAATAGGGGTTCAGTCATGGTTAGGTGTGTTGGTCCAAAGTAACCCTATAAAAGCTTTTAGTGTGTTATAGAAATTTGAAAAGGGTGTCTAGAAATGTTTTCATCTTGTCAAGTTTTTTGAGGGAAGACAAAGTTATTACCATCCTAAGTTTGCTGCAGGGTTATTGGCAGCCTATTAAGCCTTTGGAATAGTTTGAAAGAACTTTGTGTATTGGAAGCATGGGAATTAAAATAGAGTCTTAGATTTCCTTGAGTCTAAGTGGTTTGAAGCCTAGGAAACCTAATCCATCATTGTGTAGTATTATGGAGGCCTTGACAAGTCAGATCTTTTAAATATTTGAGGTTGTTGATAGGCTAGAGTGCCTAGATCTCTGAAATTACCAATTCTCATTGTGTTTTGAATACCACCACCCTTATTCCTTTTGGTTTGGAGTAATTTTATTTCATTTTAAATAAGTTATGGCAGTTTTATTAAATTATTTGAATGATTAAATGAAGATTGGATCATCAAGATCAAGATTGGATTCAAAATTACTCCAAACCAAAAGGAATAAGACTCCAAACCAACGAAATCAAACTGTCATAACTTATTTAAAATGAAATAAAATTACTCCAAACCAATGTAATAATTGTGCAATGATTATTGGAAGCCGTTCTTGACTCAATTAATGACCAGATTTAAATTGCATTCTCTGTAGCACAGAAATGGTATCCACAAGTTGATAAACTTCTTCAATAAACTTGATACTAAGACTTGAGTTACATCCAAACGCAACATAAAACATTTAAAATAAATATTTGTTCTCTATTATCAAATTCCATCACAACATATTCATAATAAAGATGTGCTAGATCATGATGAAGATATGGGTGTTAGACTGTCGAACCGAAAGAGAAAACCAAACAAAATGAGTTGTAAATAATAAAAATGAAACATTCGGGAAACACTGAACAATCACAGAGAAGAATCAAATGTAAAACTAGACTATTATTTTCATTCATCATACGTATTACATTGATCATCTCATTCCCATTGATCTCTCTCTTCACTAATTCTCCACTCTCATACCCCCTATTCTTGGCTTCTACATTGCAAAGATAAAGATCTCCAAACTCACAACCCGGTAACTAAATCATATAACTTAGTGAAGAATACTCAAAATAGAGATCAATGGTGAAGATAAAAGGCATTCTTACATTTGGTTAAGGGTAGTACTTAAAGAATAATATAGATCAATAGTGAAGATTAAAAGTCACCCTTACATTTAATGAAGAGTCTATTATATTTGAGTCTATCAGAAAGTCATGGAAAATTCCTTATAGATATTTGAAGAGAGTCCTATTATTCATTACATTACTTGCAATATGTATGCTGATATTTCATTGTCGCTATATATGCTAAGTGTTTATATAAGAGTGGGGATATGCTATGTAACTTTACTTAGTCACGGTCTTAATTATATAAGGATATATACTTAATCATAGTATAAACTTGAATAAAAAATAGATAATTTTAAAATAGAAATATGAGGGGACTGGGATATTATAAAATAATGAGCATATCTTTGTGAATTATCCTAAGATTGTAGGGCTCAAATATTCATTGTGATTAATACAAGTTTGTAAACATTGATTGATGTATTTTGAGGTCATATAATATGGAAATAAGACAACACCTACATAAAACTTGATATCATCACAATATAACATATTTTGATTCTCTGCAAATTTGAACAAGTTTTCATTCACAATATAACATAAAATGTTTTGATTTGGTCTTATATGTTAATTATATATAGTTCCAAATTTATTCCTTATGAAATAGTGATGAGATTTATTCTTTTATCTCTGTTAATGTAATTATCCGTCTATTATTCACATAATGTCTGAGATATAATAATTCTAGAACCCCTAATTTTCTAATCTAGTTATGTCTTAGTTTACTGTATAGCGTTGGAGTTCTACACTATGTCTGTACCAAAGATATTCTTCCAACTTTGATGTTACCGTTGATTGCTGAGTGTATGTTTAATCAGCTGACTAGATTACTAAATTGGTCTTTTAACACATTCTCTCCTCTTGTTCAATGACTTCCTCACTATTCCTTAGTATGATCTTCTCACAATTCCCCTTAATCTTCTCACAATTCTGACAAAACTAACAACATACCTCATGTTATATGGAAAATTGGTAAACAAGGAGCCACTGTAGTTCAATTCCCTTTTTCTAAGTCCTTCATGGAAGTTGAAGTATCACTCTTTAGGAAACTTATATCTCTGGTTCAAAGTTCCCATTAAAATCATTCAAATATTCAAAAATAATACCCAAATTCGCTACAGTGGTAAAGTATTAACAAAGTATAGCCTCATAGTTCCATCAGTTTGACAATCAATGTTAAGAAATTCCTAATAATATTATATTAGAAGTGAAATGTTGATGCTAAGACAATTAATTTGTGACCATAATAATCCTACATATGTTTTTTTGCACAATAGATAAAGTCTGCTATTCAATTCCAAGAGAAACTCACAATTTCAATTGTGACCACACTAGCCTGATCACAACAAACTTGTTAGAAACATGAAAAGAAAACATGTTAGCAATTCCATCATTTGTCTGTTGTTTGGGATAGTCACCATAGAATTATTTGGACTATCTCTCCTCTTGCCTTGCAAGGTTAAAATGACCTTTTTTTCATCCCTCCTTGAATAGATCCTTACCATCTTGCACTTGTGCAATGATAGGACACCAATGTTGCTAATTAAGGTTGGTGGGATGATTACGCCTATCCTGAAAAAAGATTGTCAAATCATTATGCTTTCAAATCAATTACCTATCGACATATCCCTTGTGAGGGAGAGAAGCCAAACACATAAAGAACATGCACATAAACACGGCAACTGAAAAACTTAAATGGAATACACCAAGAAGTACTGAATGATGAATGCTCAATTGTTGTAATGGAAAAGCAATATTAGAACCATCCATTTATAGTCCTAATGATTTTGGAAATTGTTGACAAAGAGTGTTTCTTTTTTTTTATTATAGTATAAATGATTTTTCTATAGTCGTAATGATTTTTCTTATTTCTTGTCTTTTGTCCCTTTTTGATTTCCTATGTCTGTGCTTTGTGACAAGATTTTGTCACCTTCTTTTGATGGTATATTTCATTCACTCTATGTGGAATACTATTTTGTTCGCTATTTTATTTTAGCTTCATATTTCTTTCATTTTTCATATACACACAGACTACACATGCTGATAAAAAAATGAGCTATTTGATTTAGGTTTACTTTTCATTATTGTAAATGGTTAATATTTTTGATGGTACTCCTTGGTGTATTTGGACTGTAAAATTAATCATATAAAAATAATAAATGTAGTAACGATGGTTCGGTGCATTATTAATATAGGTTCAATGACTCTTGTCAATGTGCCAAACTATTAATGTGGTGGTGGGAAGTGTGTGTTGAAGACTTCACAGACATTGAACAACCCTGGACGACAATTTTGGTGTTGCCCTAATCAAAAAAAGGTTGCTAATGTGTATATATTTAAAGTTTCTAATGTAAATACTATTCATTATAATATAAGAACTAATGTAGATTGGGTATCATAGGGAAATAATGGTTGTGGATACTTTAGTTGGGTCGATGACAACTCATCTGCATCTATCCGCCCATCTCCACTTATCTACGATGAAGGATTTGAGTGCAAAACGTGTCAGGCTAGGGCAAATTTCAAAATTATATTTTTACGATGCCTTCTCTGTATCGTAATCACATATCTAATTTGTTGCGACCATATGCAGAGATGAACCCAGGAATTAGTTAGTTTAGTATTTTCATATTGTAACTAATATTTTAATATTGATATGACATAACTTCTCTTTTCCTCAAGTGCACATATATATGGTTTACATCTTTTTTTAGAATAATTCTTCATGTTTATGGCTCAGGTGAGCCCCAATCTGCTATCAATCACATGATTTAATGCTGATTTAGGCTGGAGGTAAACTACATGTGTCATGTAAATAGCATGGTTGAATGCAATCTCTTTTGTGCGTTTTCAAGAGTTTTCCTACCAACACAAGCATAAATAATGCATTAATGTAATCTATAGATGTTGCATGGTATGAAGTCTCACTGAAGTTTGAGTGCAGCATGGTATGAAGTCTTGCTAAAGAAGAGTACTGTAGAGAGTAGGCCTATCGTACCAAGGAAGTTTGACAAGAACAAGGAATATGGCTTAAACAGAATGAGAAGATGTCTTTCTAGCCTGGGCTTGGATCCTTCGACAATTAGCTTGATAATAAATGAAGCAAATGAGAGCTAAGCAATTAGCTTCCCAAGAAAAATCTTGTAAATGAACTGTGCGTACCCCAATTCCTGTGCCTTCTGCGCATACCTAAATGATATATTTGAAACAACAAGGGTAAATTTAGCCTTACCCTTGTTGTTTCAAATATATCATTTGTGTACGCACAGAGGGCACATTAATTGGGGTACATATAGCTCATTTATGGGCTTTTTCTTGGAAAGCTAATTGCTCATCTGTCATCTACATTATTTATAAGCTAATTTCCAAAGGATCTAGGCTCAGGCTAGAAAGATGTCTTCCCAAACACATAAAAAACATACACATAAACACAACAATTGAGAAACATAAATGTAGATTTCACAATAGTTGAGAAACATAATTGTAGGCATCATGGTCACAATTTTTTGGAGACAACATAATTGAGTTGTATACCCAGACGATGGAGAGAAACTTCTGCTCCTCCGATTCCAAGTTGACACTGCGGGATCCAAAGACCATAGATAAGGAATAAATTTAGAGAGTAGAGGAGGGCCATAATGACCAAAATAATACAGGATGAACCTCAAGTTAAATGAGGCAACTGTAAACATTTTAATAAAATTCTATTAAAATGTTTGCAGTTGCCTCATTTAACTTGAGGTTTGTCCTGTATTATTTTTGTTGTTATGGCCCTCCTCCGCTCTCTAAATTTATTCCTTATCTATGGTCTTGGGATCCCGCATTGTCAACTTGGAACCGAAGGAGCAGAAGTTGATCTTCATCATCTGGGTATACCACTCAATTATGTTGTCTCCAAAAAATGTGATCATGATGCCTACAATTATGTTTCTCAGTTGTTGTGTCCTAGGACCCCTTATGACCCTTTACGACCATTTACGACCTCTAAGAATACATCTTAGAGGTCTTAAAATATTGTAAAGGGTCATAAGAGGCTCCTAGGAGGGGCCAGATGAGCTTCCACCTTCACGTGGTTAGCCCTGTTAAGTAGAGAATGTTAATTAAACTATTCTTGAAACATAATTGTAGGCATCATGGTCACATTGGGGATGAAACTATTCCAAGTTGACATTATGGGATGGAGAACAACTTGGAACCGGAGGTGCAGAAGTTTCTCTCCATCGTCTGGGTATACCACTCAATTACATTATCTCCAAAAAAATGTGACCATGATGCCTACAATTATGTTTCTCAGAGAATGTTAAACTATTCTTGAAACAAAGAGAAGCTGGCAACAACCAATAGAATGAGTGTGGACACCTGAAGATAAATATCAAATAGGGGAAAAGAACCTGCAACAACAGAGGCAATAACTATAGATACAAATGAGGATATCGCAGAAATCCCTAATTTAGTGTTTCAAAGAACAAACAATAGACTGTGAATTAGGGATTTCTACAATATCGCCATCTAAATCTACATCTATTTTATTTACATTGGAATGCAGCTTGCCGATATTGATACTACACTGGCTGAGCACGATGGAGGCATCGATTCTAATGTGAATTGTAGTACTCAAGGTATACATTTTCTATTCAAATTTTGATTAATGAATATTTAATACAAGAAAACATATTCAATTGATTAAGGTGGATTAGTTGTGATGATGAGACATGCCATTTAGATGTTAACTATGACAGTCTCTTGGTTTCAGGCAATGCAGAAGGAGAAGCCTAGTTCAATATGCAATCTCGTAGAATATGCACGGATATCAGGTGGAGTTGAAAAACACAACAGGGTTGCATTTTTTATAGAGGTCTTTAATTGCGTATTTTAAGTTATAGACCATTGCAAAAATGTAAACGTGTTGTGTTTTTTCAACTCCATCTGCTATCCGTGCATATTCTGCTTGTGTTGCATGCGCATTCTCGATTTAGAGTGGGAAAAATCTTATTTTCGATGCGAGGGAGAGAAGCTAAACACAAAGAACATGCAAATAAACATGACAGCTACAAAACATAAATGTGGGTATCACAACAGCTGAGAAACATAAATGTAGGCATCATGGTCCCAATTGTTTGGAGACACAACATAATTGAATGCTATACCCAGAAAATGCAACACAACCACTACTCCTGTAGTTCTAAGTTGACACTGTGGATCCAAAAACCATATATAGATTCCTTATCTTTGGTTTTTGGATCCTGTAGTGTCAACTTAGAACTACAGGAGTAGTGGTTGCATTGCATTGTCTGGGTATACCACTCAATTATGTTGTGTTTCCAAAACATTGTGACCATGATGCCTACATTTATGTTTCTCAACTGTTGTGTCCTAGGACCCCTTATGACCCTTTACGACCTCTAAGAATACATCTTAGAGGTCTTAAAATGTCATAAAGGGTCATAAGAGGCTCCTAGGAGGGGCTAGATGAGCTTCCACCTTCACGTGGTTGGCCCTGTTAAGTAGAGAATGCTAATTAAACTATTCTCGAAACATAATTGTAGGCTTCATGGTCACATTTTTTTGGAGACAACATAATTGAGTTGTATACCTACACGGAGAGCAATTTCTGCACCTCCAATTCCAAGTTGACACTGTGGGATGGATAACAACTTGGATCCAGAGGTGCAGAAGTTGCTCTCCATCGTTTGGGTATACCACTCAATTACATTATCTCCAAAAAAATGTGACCATGATGCCTACAATTATGTTTCTCAGAGAATGTTAAACTATTCTCAAAACAAAGAGAAGCTCAAAGAGAAGTTGGCAACAACCAATAGAACAAGTGTGGACACCTGAAGATAAATATCAAATAGGGGAAAAGAACCTACAACAATAGAGGCAATAGCTGTAGATACAAATGAGGATATAGCAGAAATCCCTAATTTAGTGTTTTAGAGAACAAACAATAGACTGTGAATTAGGGATTTCTGCGATATCATCATCTAAATATACATCTATTTTATTTACATTGGAATGCAGCCTGTCGATATTGATACTGCACCGGCTGAGCACGATGGAGGCATCGATTCTAATGTGAATTGTAGTACTCAAGGTATACATTTTCTATTTGAATTTTGATTAATGAATATTTAATACAAGAAAACATATTCATTGTTTAAGGTGGATTAGTTGTGATGATGAGATGCGCCATTTAGATGTTAACTGTGACAGTCTCTTGGTTTCAGGCAATGCAGAAAGAGAAGCCTAGTTCAATATGCAATCTCAATTCATATACATAGGATATCAGGTGGAGTTGAAAAACAAAATAGGGTTGCATTTTTTATAGAGGTCTTTAATTGCATATTTTAAGTTATAGAGCATCATGAAAATGTAAACGTGTTGTGTTTTTTCAACTCCACCTACTATCCATGCATATTCTGCTTGTGTTGCATGCGCATTCTCGATTTAGAGTGGGAAAAATCTTATTTTTGATGCGAGGGAGAGAATCCCAACACAAAGAACATGCAAATAAACATGATAGCTACAAAACATAAATGTAGGTATCACAATAGCTGAGAAACATAAATGTAGGCATCATGGTCCCAATTGTTTGGAGACACAACATAATTGAATGCTATACCCAGAAAATGCAACACAACCACTAGTCCTGCAGTTCTAAGTTGACACCGTGGATCCAAAAACCATATATAGATTCCTTATCTTTGGTTTTTGGATCCCACAGTGTCAACTTAGAACTACAGGAGTAGTGGTTGCATTGCATCATCTAGGTATACCACTCAATTATGTTGTGTTTCCAAAACATTGTGACCATGATGCCTACATTTATGTTTTTTAGCTGTTGTGTCCTAGGACCCCTTATGACCCTTTACAACCATTTATGACCTCTAAGAATACATCTTAGAGGTCTTAAAATGTCGTAAAGGGTCATAAGAGGATCCTAGGAGGGGCCAGATGAGCTTCCACCTTCACGTGGTTGGCCCTGTTAAGTAGAGAATGTTAAACTATTATCGAAACAAAGAGAAGCTCAATAATTTATATTTGAATACCAATTTTGTTCTTATCAAACCATCAAAACATTTAAATAGCCTTTTAAACTGCTATTAAAAATAAAATATTTAATCAACATTTACTTACAGATTTGTGTGCTTGTCTGAGTTTGATATGCAAATCTACGTATCAAATTCAGACAAGCACACAAATATGTAGGTAAACAAAGCTTTCTAAGTCAGTTTGATTTTTCTTGAGGCTGTGAATATACAGTACAATGAAAATGCTTTGTTCAATCACCGTCATTTTTTTTTAACCAAAAAATATTTTTGGTCAATTTTTTGACCTTTAAATAACATTAATTTCGACGAGAATGCTATGCATTCGACGTCAATTTCGTGGAATAGCGGTCGAGTGTTTTGTCACAATTTCGATGTCAAGTTTTCCAAAATTGGTCTCGATTCTGCCAGCTTCATGCGATTAGTTCAACGAAGAGTTGGTTGATAAGTCGACTACTACGAAGGTCGCAATTTCAACAATTGGTTTTCCTGTAGAATAATTGATGAAAAAAGATCAACCACGGTTTTAGTCATCTATTTGACCAATTGTTGTAGAAAATTTGACTAATTCTCGTCAAAATTTAGGGCAAAATTTACTAGTGAGAAGATTGGGTCTCCTATGGAATGATGATCCAATTATGGGAATTCCCAATAGTAATTTGCCAACTGACAGGTTCCACTCCCAATCAAATGCAAACCTCTGCAATTCTCACTCTGTAGAATGAAGGCTGGTAGGCCTATACCTCACACCCTCGAGGATTTTTAGAGTAGATAACTTATGGGACTTGGGTGTTTTGAAATTGACTAAAAATTGAAAAATGTTTTTGTGTATATATATTTAAATGTGTAATGGATTAATGATCTTTTTCACTTGGATTTATGTCCTTTCTACAATTAGCATGAAAACTCAAAATAATCAAAGACCAGTGCCTTAATAGATGGAGTCTTTATCATTTCTCTATCAATCACTCAGAATGTTAAAGTAACCCTTAGAGATAGAAAATGAATCCCTTTAAGATAAATTTCTATCATTTTAATGAAGTATGAATTGTTAAATACTTGAGTAAATTCCAATATTGAGTCCTATTGATTTTAACTCTCTAGAATAGCCCAATAAGAAAGCAATATAGATTGACCAATCTATACAATATTACTATTTAACAAATATTGAAACAACTTACAGTATTCAATGAATTGGATAGTCAATTAAAGTAAACTTGAAATTTAATCTAAGGAAAAAAATAAATGAGATAGAGATGATATCACCAAAAGATCAAATGAGCACATGAAATACTTGTATTGAAATTGATATTGTTCACCACAAATACATATGTTGTTGGTGCATACAGATAACACAATCCCAAGTAGACAAGAAAATCAATCTTTCTATTGAAAAATATATCTGTGTATGAATAATGTAGTCCCTTTTACCAGATTTGGTCCATATAATTATAGACCACGAATCACTTACAAAGTGAAAATGCATGAGTTTTAATTTAAAAAATAAAGTTTAATTAGCTAGTTAATATTTATATTACACTTCGATTAGTAAACTAAAATTAGAAAAGAAAAAAAAACTATTTAGATAAGTCAGATGATGATTCCTCAATGAAGTCATTGCACTGTTCCATGTGTCTCTGGTACTTATCATCCCCAACCAAGTTTGCATCTGCAATTAGGTCCCGAACCTTGAAATCCACTTCAACCATCTACTCAATCTACTCACCTATCCTCGTCATCTCAAGGTCATCATCTCTCGATGCATTTAGGGCCTAGTCCTGTAATACATGGAAACTTCCCATCCATGTCTCCCGACTTATGATCTATCCATTGGTTCCATGCCATGTTAGCACTCCATGTTCCATCACCAGTCGATCAAATAGATTAAAAAAATGATTAAACTCATTAGAGTATATTTTATGATTTTGTATCAACCTATTTGCTTCCTTGATATCAAAATCTTCCACTAACTCAGTCTTCTCCTTTTCCAATTTATCATACACTTCATTATGATACCAGCCTAAGAGTTTGTATTCACTGTAAAGATCCCACACTTGCCCTAATCTACTTAGCAATTCCTTGAATCTATTTCTCAAAATTGAGCCAGGCACTTCTCTTCTAACCATCGATGTGTCCCTCAGTCTTGTGTTTTCTTCCTGTAGCCTCTTCACCTCTTTCTTCAGGGTATCATCTAATGACTAAATCATTGGCTGAGTTTGAGGCTTTCCTATCTTTAGCAGGTTCTCATACATGGATCTCCAATTATCCCTTTTTGGTACAATTTGTTTCATTTGTGCCTTATTGAACAAGGCTACATTAACCTGCATAGTTGTTGAATCTAAATGATCTGTTACTCCTACTTTCAAAGTCATTAAATTTCCAAAAGCCTGATCTATATCAATAATTTGTGGCCTTTTTTGAGGTGGGTAAAGGGCCCATAGTAACATTGAGCTTTCATCCACAACAAATCTGGAGCCAATGAACACATCCTTCACTCCTTTAACATCCAGCTTCATATCTTTCTTACCCAAGTTTATAAGACTATCAAAAATAAAAGAAGCACTTAAAGCCCATCCAGGTATCACCATAACTCCAACTTCATTCGGCAGTTTCCTAGCCCTAGTTGGGGTCATATTTTCTACCTCCCTTTTGATGTCCTCCTTCAAATTGTTCACCAGTTCTTGCTCATTTTTAGGAGTAATATGAGGAACAATTTGTCTCAGTAGCTTGCCTCTGTAGTTATATAAACAAGACATAAATTCCCTTGATTTAATAAAATCATTATCATTTACAAAATTATTTGACTCAATAATCCTCTCATCCCTCTCAACATCCACCATGTTGACCACCGGGGTATCATAATCGACCTCCTGGATTACTGGATTTTCCATTAGTCTTTTAACAACAATAGGGGAATCTGGCATATTATCAAGGTCATCTCTAAAATGCTCCATATCCTTTTTCCTTTGCTCCTCCAATAATTTATTCTTCTCTTCAATCATTTTTTGAACCTCTGATAGTCCTAGGTTCTTGTCACCTTCTTCATTGCTGACAGGGTGATATATATAGTCACCCAAGTTTTGTGATTTCTTGCTAGAATGGATATATCCCTCACGATCATATTTAACCCATGGATCCATGATATACATATGGTATTGCTCCTGCAAATTTTCCCCAATCTTATCATAAGATTTAGTTGCACTGAGGGTGAAATCTCCAAATGACAGAGTGGTAGGAAAGAATATCTATTTCCTTTGCTTCCCTCCAAAATGTTGTTTACTTGATTTAGACATATGCCTAACAATCTCAAGATAGGAAATCCTATGTTGCAGTGATGCTGGTAATCTAAATGGTATGCCCTCAAAACCAAAAACTCTGATGGAAGTAAAGTAATTATATGTGTACCAGTCACCCCAATAATGTTTGATTTTGTCTCCCAACCTATTATCCTTTGGCCTCAAAAATATCATGATGTGAGGGCTGAGTTAGGGAAAATCCTTATAACCAAACAAAGAATATAGTGGTTACACGAAGAATTCTTGAGAGGCCAAATAGCATGAAGCACTATATCTGTAGTCCCATATAGAAGTCCATAACTGAACTAGTTTCCTCTCACCATTTGTTTCCCACATATTCACTTTTAGATTCTTATGCCACATGTCCCTCATTTGTCCATAATATAAGACCATGTGCATGAATAAAGAATAATGTTTAAAAATTAGTCTGTTAGCATTATTAAAATTTATAAAATAGGAATGGATATCATTTATAGCATACCCTGTATAATCATAGGGCCTGAATTTCATCATCTGGACATTAGATGCTAACACCATTGGACCAATCTCCATTGAATCTGGGACCTCCATACCTCCTACCTGACCACAAGATTGGTAATTCATATCAAAATAAGCTTTGAACAATTTTACGTTAAACAAGGGCCCATCCGCTTCTGTCAATGGCTCCTTTTCCTTCTTATGCAACATCAACTTCCACTACATGTAAGAAGTGTCTGATACTCCATACTCATCCTTCAGCCCTATGAATGACAACTTCTTATTCAATCCCTTTGTTAGCCCAAAAAATTCATTGATAGAATCAATAGAGATCTCCATGAATTTCTCCCCTGAGTTATCATAAATACACCTATCATCAGGATTATATATGTTGATGATAACTTTTAGCAACTCAACATTCACAAACACATTCAGTATTGTAAGCTTTCCCAGGTTCATATCCCATGGGTGGCATATCAACACTTTATGACTTCTTTGAACATAGTGATATAAGAATAACTCATATCCACTGGTCCTTGTCCAAATATCCCCCACACCTTCATATTTATCTTCGAGCTTGTGAGGGGATGCAAATCTACTTCTTCTTGATTTAGGTCTAGCGAAATCCATCTGTTCAATTAGATCCTCGTTAAGCTTTTTGGGCAGAACATCCTCATCTATTTTCTACTTCTTTTAAACCTCGACCCTTTTCAGCCCCTTAGTCTTTCTTTTAAATACAAAAAAAGAATTTTTCATAGATGTTGAATACTTTGTCTCACTACAAACTCTGAAAAATAGAATCTCTAAGAACACCTACAATTCTCTACAAATTTCTGGGAGTGGAATGTTGGGTGGTTGCTGTGTACTACTCCAAGCCTTATAACAATCATGCATCAAATTTTGTGCTTGGATCAATACTATAAAGGTTTTGATTGCTGTAATCCAACTAGCATGTTAGCCATCACTTCTGCCATTACTCCCCCACTCCACAAAATGTTTTCAAATATTCGGTCGCTATAGCTTCAATGACAAACCCTTTTGGCATGTATCATAAATCTTTAATCATTATATATTATTTCCTTAATAGAGACTTGTTTTAATTTTCACTTTTATCGCTATAGTAATAACAATGTCCTTATCGCTCATCACCATACCACAAATCTCTCTCCATGACCTTTGATAAGTAATTTCTCTATATTTATTTATCTCTAATTGTGACTTGTGATCGATAACGATCTATCACTATAACATATGGTGCACCCTCTTCAAACCTTCCTTCTTTTCCGTAATAGCATACAATGATCAACCCACCTTATCGTTGATTGCCGCAACACAATACTTCTTTCGATCACCAAAATCCTTATCGCCATTTCTATAGCGATCCAACCTTTTCATCTTTGGAACCACTCATCGTGAAAACCTATAGCGATGTAATATTTTCAACATTGGTTACTCTAATAAAATCTTATCCCTTTGATCTTTGATGATCTTACAACCTTTGCTGTAGCATAGTCCGATATCTAATGTCTTATTGCTATAGCTATAGCGATATATGAAAAAATCATATATATCATAGAATTTAAAGAAAACCAAAGTCAAAATTTATGGATAGAGATTCCCATGTGATAAGTAAGCCCTAGGAATGTACCTTGAGACCTGTGTCCTTGATATAGATGATAGATCATGTTTTTCTTTGCAATAAAAAAGTGAGCGCAGTAAGAGATTCTTTTATTGATCACAGCTGTATAATCATTTTATGCTATAAAGAAAGTATTTGAAATGAAAAACAACTTTTACATGAAAGTTTCAATATAATTAACTATAATCAAAGCAGTAATAGGTGCATGATATTTGCAATAATACCGAGTTCCACCAGTGGCTCTAGTTGGGGACATGTACCCCTTGTGGGTGCAGTGAGAATTGAGATATCTCTAGAAAAAGTAGACCCATTTTTAAAAGAAAATAAAAAAAACAAAAAGTAAAAGGGGAGTTAGGTATACACCCAATTTCAGTTATGAAGAAAAAACCCTTTAAATACTGAGCATGAGCCGACAATTCTTGATCATGTCCATCAATATCCCACAAATAGTAAGATTCCTCACCATTCTTACCAGTGATGACATATGGACCAAGCCATAAAGCTTCAAAAGTTCCATGCTTTCCCTTGTCTTGATCCTTTGCATTCCATTTCAAAACCCAATCTCCTTCTTGGAATTTTCTGCACTTTGCCCTTTTGTCATGCAGTATTTTCACTTTTTGTTGCTGTCTTATATTTTGTTCATGAGATTCTCTCCTGTTCTCCTCCATTTCAACTAGCGCATTCATCCTATCATTCAAAGGATCCAACTCTTCTGAATCTTCTTCATTTATAAATTTGTAAATTGGTAATAGATTATGCACTAACATTCTTGCTCTTTTGACATATACTAATTCAAAAGGAGAGAAACAAGTAGACCTTTTAACTGTCACCCTATCCACCCATACAACCATGTTCAACTTGGAGTCCCATACCTTTTTATTTTTTATCCAGAAGCCTTTTGATAATTTTAAGGATATTCTTGTTGCTAGACTCTGCCTGTCCATTCCCTTGTGGATGATAAGGGGCAGAATATGACACAGTAATACCAAAAGTTTTACAAATTTCTATAAGCTCCTTTTCTATAAAGCACATTGTATTATCAATTTTTTTTTTGAGGTGATCCAATTCTGCTAATAATATTCTCCATCAAGAATTTCATGACTATACTATGAGTGGATTGTCTCACTGTAATGGCTTCAACCCATTTTGAAAAGTAATTTGTCACAACTAAGATCCATCTATGTCCACCACTTGACTTCTCAGTGATTTCACCTATGAAGTCAATACCTGACGCAAGACAGGGCTCAAGAGGGGCCAAACAATAGCACACCCTAATGATCAAAGCCTACTCAACACATGCGGAAGCAAATAAATAACAATAGAGAGAGAGAGAATGCAAAAGCTTTCATATATTTTCATCAGATAGAATGATACATGCCAGGCTGTAAGGCCTTCCAAGTTACAGCCTAATATTACAATGAATTATAGAAGTCCTGAAACATGCAAGGATCTGTCAAAATCTCTAATTCTGATCTTCTCTCAAAACTGCATCTAAACTCTAGACCAATAACTACATTTATACAAGAAGCTACTAAACTAAGTCAGCCTTCAGATCCTCAATCAATAGAAGAAATGGTCAGATCTGGGACCACACTCCTTCTGATGATTGATATCAACATTAAATCCATGATCCGACATAAATGCACAAGTCATCCACAACAAAAACAAAAACTAAACCCGCCGGTGAGCAAAGATAACCGAGCAGCAGACAAGCAATGTCGAGCGTCAGTGAAACAACCAACTGCCCAGGAGATAACCAACCACACTTGGTAACCAAAGGAAACTAACCAACTACCATCCAACTTGGTCAAAGCAGGAACCAAGCAACACATACAAACTTCAAAAATGTTTTTGGTGACACAGGATTGCCAAGGACCCAAGATGCTCCTACATCAGACACCTGGGGTTATTTTGAAATGAGTCATTGAATCATTTGGTAGGTATGATCCAAGTTGCATCTAACTCAGACTATAAAATCCATGAACTATCTTCCATCGGTCTATTATTCCATTTTACTAGATATTACATATACTGTTTTCCTCTTGTACTCTTGCCTACTCTTTCCTTCAAAATTTGTTCAATTTCTTCATTTTGCTTCTTAGGATATTTTGTTGGTACTGTCATTTATTCATCAGGTTCATGATACTCACACAAATTAGTAATGTTGAAAATAGGTGATATGTCCATGTCATCAGGTAACTCAATCTCATATGCATTACCATTGTCAAATTTTCTCAAAATCTTGCAAGGTCCAAACTTCTTCATTTTCAGCTTCGCATATGTTCCAACATGAAATTGACCTTTCTTCAAATGAACCATCACTTCATCACCAACATAAAATTTTTTATGTCTCCTTGATCTATCAGCTCTGTCTTTGTATTTCTGATTACTCTCTTCTAGCTTCAGCTTCACATCTTCATGCAATGTCTTCATGTACTCAGTAAATTTTACTCCTTTAGCACTTCTCTTACTTTCATCAGCAATGTTTCTCAAGCTAGATATACCTCTCAGTTGTGTGCCATTCACAACCTCAAATGGTGGTTTTCCAGTACTCCTATTCTTTAAATTATTATATGCAAATTCTACTTGTGCTAACACAGACTCTGAATTACTCGGTGTGTCTCTAACTAAACATCTCAAAAGATTTCCCAAACTTTTGTTCACAACTTTAGTCTATCCATCAGTTTGTGGGTGAAATGTAGAACCATATTTCAACTCAGTGCCAAATTTCTTCCAAAGGGTCTTCCAAAAGTATCCAACAAATTTATTGTCTCGGTCAGAGATAATACTTCTCGGTAATCCATGCAATCTAACAATTTCCTTAAAGAAAAGATCTGCTACATGTACTACATCTGATGTCTTTCTACAAGGTATAAAATGTGCCATCTTAGAAAATCTATCCACAACAACAAATATAGAATCATTACCTCTTACCATCTTCGGTAAGCCAAGAACAAAGTCCATACTGATGTCAATCCAAGGTTTCTCAGGAACAACAATTGGTACATACAATCCAATATTCTAACTTACTCCTTTTGCAACTTGACAAACCCCACAACTTTTCACAAATTTTTGAACATCTTTATACAACTGCGGCCAATAGTATTTCTCCTTAAGAAAATTCCACATTTTATCAATACCAAAATGTCTAGCCAAACCACTACTATATTTCTCTTTTATCAAATTATTTCTCATTACTCCTCTCAGTATACACAACTGAATACCTTTAAACAACATACCCTCCTAAATAAAATATTCATCCCATTTAGTATCTTGTTGATCTTGAATAGGTGCTTTGCACTTTCTCCATGGCTCAGAAAAATCAGGGTCAAACTCATAAGAATCTCTCATCTCATCAAAACCAAGAACTTCAATTTTCATCTCGGTCATCAAAGATCTTCTTTTACTCAATGCATTAGCAACTCGGTTAGTGAGTCCACTTTTATGCTTTATCACAAATGTGTAACTCTACAAATACTCAACCCATTTCATATGTCTCTGATTCAACTTATTCTGACTACCCAAATACTATAAAGCCTTATGATCGGTATACACCACAAATTCACTTGGTATCAAATAATGTCTCCATTTCTTCAATGCTTGAACTATAGCATAGAATTCTTGATCATACATAGAATATTTCCTTCTAGCATCATTCAATTTTTCACTAAAGAAAGCAACAGGTTTACCTTCTTGACTCAACACAACTCTAATAGCACTTCCACTTGCATCACATTCCACTTGAAATACCTTATTGAAATTAGGTAATGCCAAAATAGGTAATTCAGCAACCTTCTACTTCAGAGTCTCAAAACTTCTATTAGCTCCATGTGTCCACTTGAATTCCCTTTTGTCTCCTCTCATAGTCTCAGTCATAGCATTACAAATTGAACTGAAATTCCTTATGAACTTTGGGTAAAAACTTTCCAAACCATGAAATGATCTTACCTCACTAGCATTCATAGGTGTAGGCCAATTCAAAATAGCATCAACCTTTTTAGGATCCATCTTCAAACCATCAGCTGAAATCACAAATCCCAAATACACAATCTCTTCTTTCATGAATGAACACTTTTTCAGATTTATCAGCAACTTTTCCTCTTTCAATCTCTGCAAAACTTGTCTAACATGTAACAAATGTTCTTCTCTGGTCTTACTAAATATCAGAATGTCATCAAGATATACAATCATAAAATTACCCAAGAATTTCTTCAAAAATTCATTCATTAGCCTCATAAAAGTACTCGGTGCATTAGTTAAACCAAAAGGCATAGCCAACCACTCATACAAAGCTTCTTTTGTCTTGAAAGCAATCTTCCATTCATCACCTTCTTTGATTCTGATCTGATGATACCCACTTTTCAAATCAATTTTGGTGAAATACTTTGCTCCAGTCAAACTGTCCATTATGTCATCCATTCTCAGTATAGGAAACCTATAATTTACTATTATCTTGTTGATTGCTCTAGAATCAGTACACATCCTCCAGTCTCCATTCTTCTTTAGTGCCAATACAATAGGTACTACACAAGGACTCAAAATTTCTCTGATCAAACCTTTCTCCAGTAACTCTTAAATTTATCAGTTCAATTCTTGATTCTCGGTAGGTGTCAATTGATGAGGTGCCTTATTTTGTAAACTAGCTCCAGGGATTAGATCCTTACAATGATCAATGCTTCTCTTCAGTGGAAAACCATTAGGTACATTATTAGAAATGATTTCACTATACTCAGTGAGTAACTTATCAATCTCCTTAGGAACATTCTCTTATGTTTTCTTACTCGGTTTGTTAGGAATCACAACAAAACATACATCATTATTTTTCAAAGAGTTAACAAACTTTCTTCCCTCCATCAAACAAACTTTCATAGATGTGCAAACATTACTAATAGGTTCTTCCAATAAAGGTAACAAGATTTGTTTCTTTCCATCAGCCACAATAGTATACTTATGTAACCTCCCATCATATATAGCATGTCTATCATATTGCCAAGGTCTACCCAACAAAATATGACAACAATCCATAGGCATGATATCACATAACACCTTATCATTGTACTTTCCAATCTTCAAATTCACATAACATTGTTCACTTACCAGGAGTGTATTCTTATCTTTGATCCATAAAATTTGATAGGGCTTTGGATGTTCCAAACTTTTTAACTACAACTTTGTGACCATCTCCTTAGATACCAAATTCTCTAAGCTACCACTATCAATGATTACCTTCCAAACTTTGTCAGAAACTCTACATCTGGTCTTGAACATACTTTTCCTTACTAGATCTTCCTTTTTGCTTTCATTCCACAGTCCTCTCCTTACCATCAAGTTATATTCTTTCTCAAGTTCATTCGGTGACTCTTCTTGCACCAAAGCATTTCTACTACTACCAACCTTCTTACTAGCATGTGTACATTCAAAATATCTATGTCCTTCTCCAAAATTGTAACAAGTTCCTCGAAAACTTCCTCTGCTATAACCAACTCGGTAGTTACTGCCTCTACCTCTAAATGAACTTTCACCTTTCCACTCGGTCTTGCCTTTGTCCAGATTTGTCTTTTCAGGTTCAGATTTACCATTCTCACCATTAGATCTACCTCTTCCTCTAGGGAATCTACCACCTCGACCTCTTTTATTTTCTCATGTCTTTTGTTCAATTTCTCCTCAGCCTTCAATGCAAATTGATAATCCTCTTCGGTGCTCTCCAACTTGAACAAACTAATTTTCTCTTGGATGGAAACTCTCAAACCATTCATATATCTACCAATTCTTTCCACATCATCTTCATCATGTCCAGATTTGATATCTAATCTATAGAATTCCTTAATATACTCTTTTACCGATCTATCTTTCTAGCTCAAACTTTGCATTCGCCGAACTAGGTTAATCTGATAATCACAGGGTAAGAACTTTCCTTTCAATTTATTCACCATCTTAATCCATACCTTGATTTTGTCTTTACCTTTCCTCTTCCTATCCAGATGTAGATGTTCCCACCATAAGGATGCATGACTTTTCAATTTTGTGCTTGCAATCTTCACCTTCTTGTCTTCAATTATGTTTTCATATTCAAAATAATTTTCCATCTCGGTGATCCAGTCCACCAATTCATCAGAATCTAGCTTTCCACCATACTCAGGAGGATTGAAGTGTGGTGTAGACTTTAGACTTGTCAAAGCCTTCAAAAATATTTCTTCACCTTGATCCATACCAGGTGCAGGTTCTGCATTCGCTTGTTCTTCCTCAACTTCATCATCACTAACATCTTCAAGATGTTTGCCTCTTCTCTGGGCTATTTCCACGGCTTCTAACCTAGCAAAAATCTTCCTTAGCATATTTTCCAATCCTATATTTGCATCTCACCTTCCATGAACCATCTTGACAACCCTCTACAATTGCAGGTCAGATCACAATCTGCTACCCCACAACAATCAACTAGGGCTTCAAGAGGAACCTAGAAACCTAGATCTATAGACCTAGATCAAGATCTCACCTCACTCTAATACCACCTGACGCAAGGCATGGGTCAAGAGGGGCCAAAAAATGGCACACCCTAATGATCCAAGCCTTCTCAACACATGCAGAAGCAAATAAACAACAACAGTGAGAGAGAGAATGCATAAGCTTTCATATATTTTCATCAGATAGAGTGATACATGCTGGGCTGTAAGGCCTTCCCGGTTATAGCTTGATATTACAATGAATTACAAAAGTCCTCAAACATGTGGGAATCTGTCAAAATCTCTAATTATTATCTTCTCTCAAAACTGCCTCTAAACTCTAGACCAACAACTACATTTATACAAGAAGCTACCGAACTAAGTTGGCCTTTAGATCCACAATCAATGGAAGAAATAGTTAGATCTAGGACCACACACCTCCTAATTATTGATATCAACATTAAATCTATGATCCAACATAAATGCACAAGTCAGCCACCATAGAAACTAAAACTAAACCCATCGGTGAGCAAAGATAACTGAGTAGTAGACAAGCAACGCCGAGCACCAGTGAAATAAATGACCACCTAGGAGATAACTGGCCACACTCGGTAACCAAAGGAAATTGACCAACTACTAACCAACTTAGTCAAAGCAAGAATCAAGAAACATAGACAAACTTCAAAAATGTTTTTGGTGACACATGATTGCCAAGGACCCAAGATGCCCTTGCATCAATACCCCACATTTGAAATGGTTCTTCTGACTGCATAGGTCTCATAGGTAAAATGCCATTGATTTTAATTTTCTTGAGAATTTTTGACATTCTTCACATCTTACAAAATCATAACTATCCTTAAAAACTATCGGCCAATAATAACCAGTTGTCAGAATCTTATGGGCGGTGGTCTTAGTAGAAAAGTGGCCTCCACAGACTCCCTTATGCATTTCTGTTAACATGTGTTTCGACTGATATGGGTCTAGAAAAAAAGTAGTATACCATCTCTGTTCTTCTAGTAAAGATCGCCTCTAATAAGAACATATTTCTCGGACTGCAATTTTACGATTCTTTTCTGATTGTCTATTTTCATTCCTTTGAAACTCATAGTTCTTAAGTAATACATAATGCCAGTATACCATGGAAATTTTTTTATACTAACCTCATAGAAATCCTGCTCTATTTGATTCACTTGATTGGCCTCCAAATTTGATTCTACCATCAGCCTAGCCAATCCTTGTCCCTTAACCAGTTTGGCGATCTGTATATCTATATTAAAATCTTGCACTTGGTTGATCCATCTACATCTTTTTCATGTCACCTCTGATTCCCTAAAGATATCTTTAACAATAGCATTAGGAACATATGCCACTATCTGAGCACCCACCAAGTATGGTCTAAAATATTTCACTTCCTTCACCAAGGAATATGCCTTCTTTTCAGTGATATCATAATTTAATTCTGATGCCTGAAAACTCTTGCTAAAGAATGCAATGGGTTGCTCATGTCCATCTTCATTCTTTTGTAATAGAACTACTATTATGGTATGAAATGATGCAAAAGAGAATAACTGGAAAGGTTTAGAAAAATCTGGTGATTTCAACACATGAGCTTCTTTAATAGCCTTCTTGATATCCCCAAATGATTTTAATGTTTCATCATTCTAAGATATTTTTGAAATTTGCTTCATCATTTTTGAGATAGGTTTGACAACCTCTAAAAAATTTGATACAAACCTTCTCCCAAAATTAATTTGTCCAAAAAATGACTGGATTGCTTTTAAGGTTTTTTGGGGTCTATATCTTATCTATAGAAACCACTCTTTTTGGGAAAATCTTCACCCCTCCCTTGGACACAATGTGACCAAGCAGCTTCCCTTCGGTGATAGCAAAGTGGCACTTTTTAGGATTCAAAGATACTCCGTATTCAAGTGCTCTTGTAAAGATTTTTTCTAAATGCCCACAATGATCCTCTGTGTTCTTGGAATATGCTATGAGATCATCCTGATATACCACCATAATGAAATCAATCAAACTGTCAAAAGCTACATCCATAGCTCTTTGAAAATTATCCCCTGCATTTATCAATCCAAAAGGCATTCTAGTATATACATATGTACCCCATGGTGTAGTAAATGCATTTTTATATTGCTCTTCTTCTTTCACCTTAACTTGATTATATCCTAAAAATCCATCCATCATGGATAGTAACTCATTTCCAGTAACCTTTTGCAACAATGCTTCCATGTTAGGCAAAGCATAATTATCTTTAAGAGATGAAATATTCAAATTCCTAAAATCTACACATAACCTAATATCTCCATTTTTTCTTTCTCACTGGGACCAAATTAGAAACCCATGTTGAGGTTCTAATTAGTTTTATTTTTCCAGCATCTCTCATTTTGATGAGTTCCTCTTTCATCTTAGGAGCCAAAGTGGGATTTATAGGTCTTAGTATTTGTCTAAAGGGTTTAGCATCTAGTTTTAGGGGAACTTCATGTTGAAACAAATCCTCCCTGTATGCTTTAAGATCATCATATGACCATGCAAACACATGCCTATATTTTCTTAATAAATTGATAATATCTTGTCTAATTTTAGGAGTCAATTTCTTTCCTATGAACACCTCTTTAGGGGTATATTCAATCCCTAGATTTATTCTTTCAACATCTTCATCATCTTTAATAGCTACCTTATCTTTATCTTTGACATCTCTATCATCAAATACCCTTTCTAAGGCTACAAATCCTTTAGGAATTTTATTAGTCTTCAATTGAATGACTCCTTTTCCAAATAACATTTCCTTGCCATTAACCTCTTCTACAAAGTTATTAAGGTCTACAATCTGATTCTCATACCTCCCTTCACACATTAGAAAATTTACAATATCTTGGTCATCCTCAAAAATTTTCCAGTTATGCACATTATTTGGAACTGTAGACCTGCTCTTGATCTCTACTTGAGTAATATCTTCATAAGGAACACTGCCCTATTTGACTACCAAATTAGCTAAGAAATCTACAAGAACATTATTAGACCTATCTACCCAAGTTATATTAAATGCATCAAAAAGTTCAATAGCATCCCAAACTTCATTCTTGTATTGCTTCATTTTATCCTTTTTGGTAGCAAACTTATTTCTAAGTTGGGATACAATTAAATTAGAGTCACCAAAGACATTTAGGATCTTGATACCATGCTTGTTTGCTATCTTCAAACCCAATAACAAAGCCTCATACTCTAGTATATTATTAGTACAATTAAAATATAATAAGAATGAGTACTTAAATATTTTACCCTTAGGAGAAACAAATACAACACTAGTACCATTACCTTCTCTAGAACATGAGCTATCAAAATTCATCCTCCATATCTCACTATGGTCTATAGTGACACATTCACTAATAGGTCTACTTTAGGTGATGCTTCCTTAGAAATAATTACTTGGAAGTTATCCATGTATGTATGACAAAAACATGTCATTTGATCTGGACTAACATCCTCCACCAAGTATGTCAACATGGGTTCCCTGTCAATCCTTATGATCCTGCCATTAACTGGGATAGAATCATAAGACAAATCTAACTGAATATTACCTCCTACTAAATTAGACCAATGTCTAGACAAAATCATTCTATAGCTAGCAGGAACATCTACTATTGTAATATCAGTTTTATATGTCTTTTCAGGATAAGAAGGAGACTTGAAATCAATATCTTTTATTATTCCTACAACAGGGATAGATCTATTGTCGATAGTATAGCATTTACCATATGGAGTATCGACATTTCAATTTAATATTTTCATTACATCAATCGGCATAATGTTCACAGCTGCTCCTAAATCAATCATGTAGTTCTTCACTAACTTATCATTTTTAATTAAAGTCAAATAGGAAGGATTTATTTGAGCATGGTCTTTATTTACAATAGTTCCTAGATATATCTCAAGCATCTTTTGGATTTCTTCATTTTCTTCTTTATGATTTCCTATCTCAGATATCAATTTTAAGGTCTCATTCCTATAATCAGGGAATTTCATAATTTCCATTAGGGGAATAGAGATTTTTACCTGAGATAAAGCTTGAGTCATAAAAGAATTAGAGTCATGAAAGCTCTTACTAGTATAATGCTTGTCATTTGTTGTTCTTTCATGATTAGCATGTTCCTCTTTCTTATTAGTGTTGTGATCCTTACCTTTAAGCAATTTTTCTCCAGCCTTGGCATACATCCCTACATGTTTATTTTGTCCTTCATTTATTTCACTATTCCTTAAGTGATAATTACTCCTCACTTGTTCGATAGCTGCAATGGTATAAGCTTCCTTCTCTTCATCAGATAACCTTGTGACTCCCGAGAAATATTCATCATCTGAGAAAACTTCTTGATTTAATTGCTTCCTTCTATTTATGTAGCTCATTGTATAATCCTCCTTTGATGATTCTTCACCCTGGAAAAATCCATTTGATACTATATTACACCTAGGTTGTTCATCTCGGTTATTCCTTTGTTCTTCCCAAATATTCTGAGCAATCACACATTGGTCTGCCACATGGGGAAGTTGACAAACATCACACCAAGGCTTGTCATCAACAAAATGATTTTCTCTTTTAAGAGGGTCTGGGGTTTCCTTAGTGTCCACCGACTTGCCATCTTTCCATGTAGTATTATAAGGTATGTCATGTAATCTATATCTATCATTTCTGATAAAGGGGTGATCATTTCTTTGAGGGGGAAAATTGTTCCTTCTATTTCCCATATTCATTCCTTTCATCATGTTTAGAATCTTGTCTAGTTTATCCTCCTCCTTGTTCTTCTTAGGAGCCTTGGGATTGAACAATTTAGGATCATCTCTCTTCAGTCCTTTCCCAACTGCTTTTCTAATGTTTTCCAAAGATAGAGCAATTTTGAAAGCATGTTGCAAAGTGGCGGGTCTTTCCTTCTTGATTTCATAGTTCATCTTATGATCCATGGCATCTATGTAGAATTCTATTAGAAACATGTCAAGAGGTTTGATATCTCTTGGTACCTTGTTCATTACTTTAGTGAATCTTTTTTTGAACTCAAGAATGGTTTCATTCTAGTTTTTCTTGATACTAGTTAACTCATGTGAAGCAAATGAAGGATCATTATGATCACTAAAATGCTCAATGAATTGATTGACACACTCCTACCAACTCCCCAAAGATCTATTAGGTAAAATTCTATACCACTCTGTTGTATCTTCTGTTAAGGACTGAACAAATAATTTCATTAGAACGTCCTCACGAGCCTCACTCATTTCTTCAATTACTGCTTTCAGATTAATGCAATAAGTTTCTACTGATACTACCCCATTTCCTAAATATTTTGGGATTGTATTTATTAGATCATTTGAAATAGGATTTGGGAATCCATATATACCATCAAAGTCTAGTTGTCTATACCTTTCTAATGGTACAGGGGCCCTAATATTTTTATTGAATCTGTTATTTCGCTGACAATTGTTTCTTTGCACATTTTGATTATTAACATTATTATTCACATTTATTCCTTGTTGATGTCTATTATTGCATGAATTATTGTTATTACCTCTATTATCAAATGCATTGATATTGTGAACAATATGATGATTATATACATTGTTATTATTTTGATCAATACTAGGGTGCCTCAAATCTCTATCAGGGTCCCTTCTTCTTTCATCCCTATGTGGATGGATTGCATGGTTGTCTATTTTTTTATTTGCACTGTCCTTTGTTTTATGTCTAGGATGGTCATTGTGAAAGCTATAGACACTACCTCTACCTATTTCTCTTTATGGTCTATGCATTTTTGGTGATGGGGTAACACATTGATCCCTTGTTACTCCAATCAATTGCAAGATATCATTAGGTTATCTTATCAAAGCCCTTGCAATCTTTTTACTACCCATGAACCTTACGATTTCCCTAATTACCTCTCTTTCTTTAGAATCATAAGCATCATCATCTTCAGGTTCCTCATGTGAGAGATGATTTTCTAGGGGGCCTTCATGGTTCTGCTGATGGAAGTTATTCTTTCTGTGAAAAGGTTTTTTTTCATTGAATTGAGTCCTATTTTCAAGATTATTTTCTTTTTGAGGCTTAGTCCCATTAACTTCATCATCTTCAGAATGATCCCTTAATGTGTTAGCCACTTTTCCACAACTATTGAATATCATGTTAGCCACAGTTGTTACCCTTTTATTACTTTTTTTAGGAATATACTCTTGGTGCTCACCAGTGTGTGTAGATCTTCTTCCCCACATATATTTCATTGACAACCTCCTGAAGCTTCCTTGTTTTCTTTCTACTATCAATTGATTATTCATGCACCTTTAAAATGTAGAGTCACCACCTCTACCATAGAGGAAAAAATTGTAAAATGTCTTTCTGGGTTCTGCCTCCAGCAGAATACACAAAACTTTTATCTCTATATCTCTGATCTTAAAAACCAAAATTTTTTGGGTCATTCCACAATCCCTGATTGTGATGAAAACTCCTGAATAGAGTTGCCAATTTGTTGGTGCCCAAATTAGCATATTGGGTCTCCTATAGAATGATGATCCAATTATGGGAATTCTGAATAGTAATTTGCCAACTGATAGGTTCCACTCCCAATTGAATGTGAATCTCTGCAATTCTAGCTTTGTAGAACCAAGGCTGGTAGGCCTATACCTCACACCCTCCAGGCTTTTTAGAGTAGATAACTTATGGGACTTGGGTGTTTTGAAATTGACTAAAAATTGATAAATGTTTTTGTGTATATATATATAAATGTGTAATGGATTAACGATCTTTGACACTTGGATTTTTGTCCTTTCTGCAATCAACATGAACACTCAAAATAATCAAAGACCAGTTCTTTAACCGATGGAGTCTTTATCATTGCTCTATCAATCACTCAAAATGTTAAAGTAACCCTTAGAGATAGAAAATGAATCCCTTTAAGATAAATTGCTATCATTTTAATGAAGTATGAATTGTTAAATACTTGAGTAAATTCCAATATTAAATCCTATTGATTTTAACTCTCCAGAAGAGCCCAATAATATAGCAATATAGATTGACCAATCAATACAATATTACTATTTAACAAATATTGAAACAACTTACAATATTCAATGAATTGGATAGTCAATTAAAGTAAACTTGAAATTTAATCTAAGGAACAAATAAATAAGATAGAGATGATATCACCAAAAGATCAAACAAGCACATGAAATCCTTGTATTGAAATTGATATTGTTCACCACAAATAAATGTGTTGTTGGTGCATACAAATAACACAATCCTGAGTAGACAAGAAAATTGAGCTTTCTATTAAAAAATATATCTATGTACGACTAATGTAGTCCCTTTTACTGGATTCGGTCCATATAATTATAGACCACAAATCAGTTACAAAGTGAAAAGGCATGAATTTTCATTTAAAAACTTAACTTTAATTGGCTAGTTAATATTTATATTACACGTCGATTAGTAAAGTAAAATTAGGAAAGAAAAAAAAATATTTGGATGAGTCAGATGATGATTCCTTAATGAAGTCATCACACTATTCTAGGTGTCTCTAGTACTTATCATCCCCGACCAAGTTTGCATTTGCAATTAGGTCTCAAACCCTGAAATCCAATTTGACCATCTAATCGATCTGCTCACTTGTCCTCGTCATCTCAAGGTCGTCATCTCTTGATGCATTTAGGGCCTAGTCCTGTAACACATGGCTACTTCCCATCCATGTCTCCCTGCTTATGATTTGTCCATCGGTTCCATGCCATGTCAACAATCCATGTTTTGTCACCAGTCACTCAAATAGATTAAAAGTATGATTAAACTCCTTAGAGTATATTTTATGATTCTCTATCAACCTATTTGCTCCCTTGATATCAACATCTTCCACTAACTCAATCTTCTCCTTTTCCAATTTATCATACACTTCATTATGATACCGACAGGTAAGAGTTTGTATTCATTGTAAAGATCCCACACTTGCCCTAATCTACTCAGTAATGCCTTGAATCTATTTCTCAAAATTGAGCCAGACACTTCTCTTCTGACCATCAATGTGTCCCTTAGTCTTCTATTTTCTTCTTGTAGCCTCTTCACCTCTTTCTTCAGGGTATCATCTGATGACTGAATCATTGGTTAAGTTTGAGGCTCTCCTATCTTTAGCAGGTTCTCGTACATGGCTCTCTAGTTATCCATGTCTAGTACAACCTATTTTATTTGTGCCTTATTGAACAAGACTACATTAACTTGCATAGTTGCTGAATCTATAGGATCTATTACTCCTAATTTCAAAGTCATTAAATGTCCAAAAGCTTGATCTATATAAATAACCCGTGGCCTTTTATGAGGTGGGTAAAGGGCCCATGGTAACATTGACCTTTCATCCTCAACAAATCTAGAGCCAATGAAAACATCCTTCACTCCTTGAACATCCAGCTTCATATCTTTTTTACCCGATTTTATAAGACTATAAAAAATAAAAGAAGCACTTAAATCCCATCTAGGTAGCACCATAACTCCAACTTTGTTTAGTAGTTTCCTACCCCTAGTTGGAGTCATATTTTCTACCTCCCTTTTGATGTCCTCCTCCAAATTGTTCATTAGTTCTTGCTCATTTTTCAGGAGTAATATGTGGAACACTCTGTCTCAGCTGCTTGTCTCTATAGTTATATAGCATAAATTCCCTTGATTTAATAAAATCATCATCATTTATGAAATTATTTGACTCAATGATCCTCTCATCCCTCTCAACATCCACCCTGTTGACCACCGAGGATCATAATCCAACTCCTGGATTACTAGATTTTCCATTACTCTTGTAACCACAATAGGGGAATTTGGCATATTATCAAGGTCATCTCTGAAATGCTCTGAATCCTTTTGCCTTTGCTCTTTCAATAATTTATTCTTCTCTTCAATCAGTTGTTGAACCTTTGATAGTTCCAAGTTCTTGTAACCTTCTTCATTGTTGAAAGGCTGATGAAAATAGTCACCCAATTTTTGTGATTTCCTGCAAGAATGGATATATCCCTTAGGATCATATTTAACCCATGGGTCCATGATATACATATTGTATTCCTCCTGCAACTTTTCCCCAACCTTATCATAAGATTTAGTTGCACTGAGGGTGAAATCTCAAAATGACAAAGTGGCAGGCAAGAATATTTGTTTCCTTTGCTTCCCTCCAAAATGTTGTTTACCTGATTCGAACATCTACCTAATAATCTCAGGATAGGCAATCTTATCTGGCACTGATGCTGGTAATCTAAATGGTATGGCCTCAAAACCAAAAACTCTGATGCAAGTAAAGTAATTATATGCGTACCAGTCACCCCAATTATGTTTGATTTTGTCTCCCAGCCCATTATCCTTTGGCCTCAAAAATCTCTCAATGTAAGGGCTAAGTGAGGGAAAATCCTTATAACCAAACAAAGAATATATTGGTTGCACGAAGAATTCTTCAAAGGCCAAATAGCATGAGGCACTATATCTATAGTCTCATACAAAAATCCATAACTGAACCAGTTTCCTCTCACCATTTGTTTCCCACATATTCACTTTTAGATCCTTATGCCACATGTCCCTCATTTATCCATAATATAAGACCATGTGCATGAATAAATAATAATGTTTAAAAATTGGACTATCAGCATTATTAAAATTTATAAAATAGGAATGGATATCATCTATAACATACCCTATATAATCATAGGGCCTGGATTCCATTATCTGGACATCAGATGCTAACACCATTGGACCAATCTCCATTAAATTCGTGACCTCCATACCTCCTACTTGACCAAAAAACTGATAAGTCATATCAAAATAAGCTTTGAACAATTTTACGTTAAATGGGGGCCCATCCTCTTCTGTCAATGGCTCCTTGTCCTTCTTATGCAACATCAACTTCCACTATGTGTAAGAAGTTTTTGATACTCCATACTCATTCTTAAGCCCTGTGAATGACACCTTCTTATTCAATCCCTCTGTTAGCCGAAAAAATTCATTTATAGAATCAATAGAGATCTCCAAGAATTTCTCCCCTGAGTTATCATAAATACACCTATCATCAGGATAATATTTGCTGATGATAACTTTTAGCAAATCAACATTCACAAACACATTCGGTACTGTAAGATTTCCTAGGTTCATCTCCCAGGGGTGGCATATTGGTACTTTATGACTTCTTCGAACATAGTGATATAAGAATAACTCATATCCCCTAGTCCTTGTCCAAATATCCCTCATGCCTTCATATTTATCTTCGAGCTTGTTAGGGGATGAAAATCTACTTCTTATAGATTTAGGTCCAATGAAATCCATTTGTTCAATGAGATCATCGTTAACTTTCTAGGCAGAACATCCTAGTCTATTTTCTGCTTCTTTCCAACCCCAGCCATTTTCAGCCCCTTAGTCTTTCTTTTAGATACATAACCTAATTTTTTCATAGCTATCGAATACTCTGTCTCACTACAAAATCTGAAAAATGGAAGCTCTAAGAACACCTACAATTCTCTGCAAATTTTTGGGAGTGGAATGTCAGATGGTTGCTATGTAGTACTCCATGCCTTATAAGAATCATGCATTAAATTATGCACTTGGATCAATACTATAAAGGTTTTGATTGCTGTAATCTAGCTAGCATGTCAGCCGTCACTTCTGCCATTACTCCCCTACTCCACAAAATGTTTTTAAATATTCAATCGCTATAACTTCAGCAACAATCCCTTTCAACATGTATCATAAATCTTTAATCCTTATATCTTATATCCTTAATAATGATTTATTTTAATTTTCACTTTAATCACTATAGTAATAGAGATGTCCTTATCGCTCATCACCATACCACAAATCTCTCTCTGCGACCTCTGATAAGCAATTTCTCTATATTTATTTATCTCCAATTGCGACCCATGATCGATAACATTCTATCACTATAACATATGGAAAAACCTCTTCAAACCTTCCTTCTTTGTCATCATAGCATACATCGATCAAACCACATTATTGTTGATCGACGCAATACAATACTTCTTCTTTCAATCACAGAAATCCTTATCACCATTTTTATAGCGATCCAACGTTTTCATCTCTGGGACCACTCATCGTGAAAACCTATAGTGATGTAATATTTTCAATGCTGGTCACTGTAATAAAATCTTATCCCTTCGATCTCTGATGACACATTTTGGCATAACATACAATGAAGGATTCAAATCCCACTTCCTTTACCCATCGCCATGACTTACATTGATAATGTCATCACGGATTGCAGCAACCAGATTTGCAAGATACTGCATACCGATAATCGCTATAGGTTATAGCGTTATACCATTCTTTATCACTCATTGCCATATCGATAATGAGTTTTCTCCACACAGTGATGAACTCGAGAACTATATGGTATATCGATACCATACCCAAGCTGACCTTATTGCCTTCGCTGTAGCATACCCCGATATCTGATGTCTTATCACTATAGCTATAGTGATATATGATATAATCATATATATCATAGAAATTGAAGAAAATCAAAGTCAAGATTCATGGATAGAGATTTCCATGTGATAAGTAAGCCCTAGGGATGCACCTTGAAACCTGTGTCCTCAATATAAATGACAGATCATGATTTTCTCTACAATAAAAAAGGGAGTGCAGTAAGAGATTATTTTATTGATCACAACCTATTTGCTTCCTTGATATCATCATCTTCCACTAACTCAGTCTTCTCCTTTTCCAATTTATCATACACTTCATTATGATACCAACCTAAGAGTTTGTGTTCACTGTAAAGATCCCACACTTACCCTAATCTAATCAGCAACGCCTTGAATCTATTTCTTAAAATTGAGCTAGACACTTCTCTTTTGACCATTGATGTGTCCCTCAGTCTTCTATTTTCTTCCTGCAGCCTCTTCACCTCTTTCTTGAGGTTATCATCTAATGACTAAATCATTGGCTAAGTTTGAGGCTTTCCTATCTTTAGCAAGTTCTCGTACATGGCTCTCCAGTTATCCCTTTCTAGTATAACCTATTTCATGTGTGTCTTATTGAACAAGGCTACATTAACTTTCATAGTTGTTGAATCTACAGGATCCATTACTCCTACTTTCAAAGTCATTAAATGTCCAAAAGCCTAATCTATATCAATAATATGTGGCCTTTTGTGAGGTGGGTAAAGGTCACATAGTAACATTGACCTTACATCCTCAACAAATCTAGAGCCAATGAACATATCCTTCACTCCTTGAACATCCAGCTTCATATCTTTCTTACCCAACTTTATTAGACTATAAAAAATAAAAGAAGCACTTAAATCCCATCTAGGTAGCACCATAAATCCAACTTTGTTCATCAGTTGCCTACCCCTAGTTGGGGTCATATTTTCTACCTCCCTTTTGATGTCCTCCTTCAAATTGTTCATCAGTTCTTGCTCATTTTTAGGAGTAATATGAGGAACACTCTATTTCAATAGCTTGCCTCTGTAGTTATATAAAGAAGACATAAATTCCCTTGATTTAATAAAATCATCATCATTTATGAAATTATTTGACTCAATGATCCTCTCATCCCTCTCAACATCCACCATGTTGACCACTGGGGTATCATAATCCAACTCTTGGATTACTAGATTTTCTATTACTCTTGTAAAAGCAATAGGAGAATTTAGCATATTATCAAGGTCATCTCTAAAATTCTCAAGATCCTTTTTCCTTTGCTCCTCCAATAATTTATTCTTCTCTTCAATCAGTCATTGAACCTTTGATAGTTCCAGGTTCTTGTAACCTTCTTCATTGGTGACAAGGCGATGAATATAGTCACCCAATTTCTATGATTTCTTGCAAGAGTGGATATATCGCTCAGGATCATATTTAACCCATGGGTCCATGATATACATATGGTATTCCTTCTACAAATTTTCCCCAATCTTATCATAAGATTTAGTTGCACTAATGGTGAAATCTCCAAATGACAAAGTGGAAGGCAAGAATGTCTGTTTCCTTTGCTTCCCTCCAAAATGTTAGTTACTTGCTTCAGACATCTACCTAACAATCTCAAGATAGGAAATCCTATCTGGCACTGATGCTGGTAATCTAAGTGGCATGCCCTCAACACCAAAAAATTTGATGAAAGTAAAGTAATTATATGCATACCAATCATCCCAATTATGTTTGATTTTGTCTCCCAGCCCATTATCCTTTGGCCTCAAAAATCTCTTGATTTTAGGGCTGAGTGAGGGAAAAGCCTTATAACCAAACAAAGAATATAGTAGTTGCATGAAGAATTCTTCAAATCCCAAATAGCATGAGGCACTATATCTATAGTCCCATATAGAAGTCCACAACTAAACTGGTTTTCTCTCACCATTTGTTTCCCACATATTCACTTTCAGATTCTTATGCCACATGTCCCTCATTTGTCCATAATATAAGACCATGTGCATGAATAAAGAATATTGTTTAAAAATTAGACTATCAAAATTATTAAAATTTATAAAATAGGAATGGATATCATCTATAACATACCCTATATAATTATAGGGCTTGGATTTTATGTTAAACTATTAAACTGTATAACATACTCATCACAAAAACCTATAGTGATGTAATATTTTCAACCCCAGTCACTGTAATAAAATCTTATCCCTTCGATCTCCGATGACACATTTCACCATAACATACAATGAAGGTTTCACATCCTACTTCCTTTACCCATCGCCATGACTTACACTGACAATGTCATCACTGATCGCCACAACTAGATCCGCAAGATCCCGCTCACCAATGATCGCTATAGGTTATAGTGATACACCATTCTTTATCGCTCATCGCCATATCGATAATGAGTTTTCTCCGCACAACGATGAACCTGAGCACTATATGGTACATCGATACCATACCCAAGATGACCTTACTGCCTTCGCTATTGCATACTCTGATATCTGATGTCTTATCACTATAGCTATAGAGATATGTGAAAAAATCATATATATCATGGAATTTCAAGAAAATCAAAGCCAAGATTCATGGATAGAGATTTCCATGTGATAAGTAAGCCCTAGGGATGCACCTTGAGACCTGTGTCCTTGATATAGATGACAAATCATGATTTTATCTACGATAAAAAAGGGAGCATAGTAAGAGATTCTTTTATTGATCACAATTGTATAATTATTTTATGTTATAAAGAAAGTCTTTGAAATGAAAAATAACTTTTACATGAAAGTGTCAATATAATTAACTATAATCAAAGCAGTAATAGGTGTATAATATTTGCAAAATACTAAGTTCCACCACCTGGAATCAAGACTTGAATATTTTTTAATATTGTCCCTTGTTGAGAAGAGATAGGGTCCTTGAGGATTATAGAAGAGTCCATGACATTTTCCTTGAAAAAATATGTCACCAGCTGGTAGGAACTCCAAACCAGAGGATCTCATTGGAAGCCCAAAAATTAGTTTGAACCTATGGTAGTTTCTATATCCAATTTCCATGTTTCACCTATATCAGAATAGGAGGTTTTGATGAAGAACCTCTCAGATTACCCAGGTTTTCTTTTGATTGCTTTGTCTTAGCCAAAGTCTGTAGGTAGATGTTTACTATGATTAAAAATAGTTTACCAGAGGAAAAGTGGGCTTCCATGTTTCGAATCAAGCTGGAAACTATGGTCTGCAAACATATGATTGATGCCTCAATACTAGGTAGTAATTTGGTGAGCTTTCACATACAATTCTATGACCCAAGGAGAGGTTTTGACAATAAAGGTTTTTCCAGACAGGTTTTGAGTTTGAGTAATCACCCATCTCTAAACTCGCATATTGAGGATTTATGGGAAGACCTCGGGGATTAAGAAGTAATCAGAAGAAGAGATTACTCCAGACTACTAGTTCCTCAGATCAAGATTTTACAATTAAAATTTGATACAGATGGTATAAAGGAGGATGCTTCTGAGATTACAGATTCAAAATTTGACATTTTAGCTTTAGAAGGTTTTCTAGATATAGACTGGGCAAGAGAAGAAGAGGACAATATAAAGCTGAGAGCAAGGTTCATTTTTGATGTGACAGAAGCCTGGCTAAAAAGGAAAAGATTGGGAAAAAAAAAAGACCCCCTCTTGAGAAACATAATGCAAACCCTCTCTTCATGGATGTATTGCATGTTTCGTCTAATACATATCTTTTGACCACTGATGCAGGTAAAACCCCTCCTTCCAAAAGGAAACCACTCCCAGGTGGACATCCTACCGCACCTCAGACAAGGTCCAGAACTAGGTCTAAAAGCTGAGCTCAGATGGCATCTCCCGGTTTTGATTTTATTAACATTAATATTAATGATGAAGATATCTCTTTCTTGCCCAAGCACTAGGAGAAAAGTAAAGAAGTGCCTACCAGCAACCTAGAGGCTCAACAAGTTAATGCTCCTCCCTCCAAAACAACTGAAATCATGTTGGTTTCCAGCTCGATTCCCCTGTGGTTGACTAACTCAGTAAATAGAAAGAGGAGCTCCAAACCTATCTCTTTGCTAGTGAAAGAGATTATCACTAAATACATTGTTCGCACTCCTAAGGTGAAGAAAATGAAGAGCAATGCGAGGCTATCTAGAGATCCCTCCATAGGAAAAGTAACTGCAAAAATCACTACATTCAAACCCAAGGAAGGAGTGCAAGAACCCAAAGTGGAGGATTTTGAAATTACAAAAATGGAGTTTGATGTACTGACTATAGATTCTAGAGACCATCTTTTCAAGTTTTGAGTTGACCATATGCTTGGTCAATGACAGAAAGATGGGAGAGAAAATGAGGAACTCAAACAACTGGTAGTTACTATGGTGAAATTCATCACTTCACTTAGCGATGCAAGTGCATTACCATTAGTTTAGTCCCCATAGGATTTCAACCCAAATTCAGCAGAAAGTAAGAGATTACTAAAGCAAATGTAGCAAGGCAGAATCTTAGCGGAAATAATGAAGACCTAGGTTGACGATTTCATTATCGAAGGAAGTACATTCATTCGGGAATTTGTATCCACCTGTATGGATGGAGAAGCGTTGCTGGGGGAGATTCAAACCTTAGTCCTAGGATGAGAGTTAGAAGAAGAAAAGTGTGCAGCTATTGTCACCCAAGTTCAAGAAATAGAAGCCTATAGAGTAACTTAGTTTTTGTTAGAGAACCCAATGAAGTTGGTCGACCCTTGCATGTTGTTCATCTTAAAGCATAATCTAGGCTGGAAGGGTTCACTATTTAAAGCCACAATTTTAAATGTTTGGGCAATGGAGAAAGAAATTAAAGATATGCATGAAAATGTGCTTAAAGATATTAGGGTGGTGAATCCTTCAAGCATAGTGCAAATTGACGAAGGAAACTAGGATGCAGATGCTATGATTAAGAGCTTCGTAGATATTATGAATGCCCTAAAGGAAAATGAAGAACCAAAAGCTCAAGATTTTACCAAGATAGCCAATGTAGAGGCTATGCTATTTCTAAATTGGGGATAGCTACCCAAGCAGTTACAAAGGATCTAGGAGCTCAAATGGGAGAAGAACGCATGTCGGGTGAAGTTGATTGGTCTAAAAGGCTTACACTCACATCCAACTTAGGAGTTGGTGAGTGCATTCAGGACCTGGAAGCTAGTGCAGACTACCACGTCAGAGGACCAGTGAAGGAGGATACACAAATCCCTTGTGTCTATTTAGCTTTTCTTGTTCAAAAGATAGCTATCATTAAAACTTTGGCTTAGCTTGAAACTGGTTTTTAACTATTTTTCTGCTTCTTCAAGAGGATGGGTTTTCAGGGAGGCCTCTCGGATTAAAAAATATATATGCTAGAGCATAAAACTATTGAGGGGTTAGAAGATTTAGATTAGACTTATTTTTATAAGCTTATCTCAGTTTTTATTTTATTTTTGGTTGTGTACAGAATTAGATGGAAAGATACAGTTATCATTATGGATTTTAGATTTTTCTCTGATCATGCATGAATATTTCAATACAAAGCTCAGTTTAAATCTTTGAGTCTAAACTTGTGGTGTATTAATTTCTTTGTGAATTAGTATATATCATGCTTTGTGTGTTTTATCGATGCTTTAAAGATTACCAACCTTTTCAGATAATTGTTATTTTCAGTCTCTTTGTGAAGTTGATTTCTAGTAGTTAAGGGAACTGTGCTTCCTTTAAGGTCATTATTTTTCATATGCATACTTTCTGAAAATACCTCAATACCTAAGAGTATTTGAGTGATCCTTGCATACTTTCTAGTTAAAAGTACGTGTTTATATTTTCTTTAGAAATTCATTGAATATCTTAGAAAGGGAGCTGTACCTTACCAAATTTAGAGGGAAATAATATTTCATGTTTACCCAACTATTGCTGAATTATTTGTTTTCAAAAGGGCATAGAGTATTTTAAAAGTCAATTAGTAAAGAGGAGAAATCTGTTTGCCAACATATTTTTGGTGACTCTACTGGGGAGAGTCTGGTGATGAACACTAGATTCCCAGTTGTTATAATGCTTCAAAATGGTGTTACCACCCAATGATGTTTTTACCATGCTTTAGCCTAATCTAGGTTTTGAAGATACACAAGAAGATCTACTATCAAATCTAGCTATGGTAGCGTGGAAATATAGACGTAGTAATCAACAGTTTCAACAAACCCTCTAGGTGCTTGAAAGAGAAGAAAAAATTACTGAATGCCTAAGGGGCATACCTGTTGTTCAAGAAGTGGTTGTAGTTAACAGGCTTGCGCATGCTCCTGTAAAAAATTAAGTGTGGATCTAAATATTGAAGCTGGCTGAGAAAAGATACACTAGGGGTGATCAAAGTAGAGGGTTAATTGATTTAGATTTCAAAGCTTTAAGAAATCTAAGTTTTGCACCTAATTGTAATACTCCCAAGAAAACTCAAACTCAAACCTGTAGCAGACCTTCCTCACCTCCTACCAGCCCCACTGTTTCACCTATTTTCCAAGCCATTATACCTCTGGGTGTTGTGATACCTTTAGTTTTTAATACTCAACCCTTGAACTTTCAATACCCACCCATGGCCTTCAATCAACCTTGGGGTCAAAATATAGGCCGATTGAATCTAGGGGCTAATCCTCCTACCGATCTGCCCAAGGGTGCTAACCAAGTCTTACCTAAGTTCAGTGGAGATGGTAAGACAACTACTGATGATAATCTTAGTGATTTCCATACAACATGTAGTATTATCAGTGTCTCTACCCAAGAGATCACCTTTAGGATTTTTTTTAGAACCTTAGTTGATACTGTAGCTTACTGGTTCAATAATTTACCTCATGGCTTGATCACCAGTTGGAATGATATGAAAGGTGATTTTGAACCAAGGTTTAAAAATCTTGATAATGAAATTTCATTGTTGCTTCAACTTAGTCAATTAAAAAAGGAAATACATGAACCTATGTGGAATTTGTGGCCAAGTTTAACAAAATATTGCAAAGAATACCTACAAACTTTGCACCTAGTGATGAAAACAAGAAGATTTTCTTCCTTAATGTAGTTCCACCTGATATAAGTTTTCATCTATTGAAGGATGGAGTAGCTGATTTGAATGTCGCACAAAGACAAGCTATTTAGCTTGAGGACACATTTATTACAATCGATAAATGGAAGAGGGAAGTTCTGGCCTCAGGTGGCTCCTCATCTACCCCAACAGACCCTCTAATGCAGAGGTTGGTGAATGATATGGAAATTCTTAAGAGACAACAAAATAAAGTCAGTACCCCGTATCAATCTCCCTACCAAGATGTGAGATGAAAGCAATATAATCAACCTCATGGGAAAACTCCTCTCCTAGTAGGTTCACAACCCAGGTTACAAATAGAGCCTGCACCTAAATAAATGATGTGTTCATTTCAATTAATGACTGATCATGATGGAGAAAAATGCCCTGATTGGTTGAGATGTCTTCAAATAAATGCAAAAAAGGATACCATTGGTATAAAAGAGTTTCATAAAGAAAAAAATTCATCTGATATCGAGCTCTCTAGTTCTTTTTATCTAGAGTATGAGTCTGATTCCGATAGGGGTGGTGGTATCCTGGAAACTCTGTAAGATCCATCCTGCACGATCCTAACAAGGAATCAAAGGATGCAAAATTTCACTCCTAGTACTGGTGCTTCTAGTAGTCACACTAAGGGAAAAGAAGCTAGAAATAATGAGCCCCCTTCAAACCCAAAAATTCCAGAAGTAAAGATCCTCCAAAGAGGTAATCTAGTCTCACCTCCTCCTTCTTTTGATTTTGTCAAATTTTGCAAAACAACCACTATTTAAATTTCTCCTACTGAATAACTATGAATGAACCCAAAGGAACTGGATAAATTAGTAAGATATGTAAAATGAGACTCTAGTTCAAGTTCCTAACCAGATAAAACCCTTATAGGAGAAACAACTACTACTGAAGAACCTCTTGTTTTTGTACCAAAGATACTCCACAAACACCCAAAGGTTCCCCATTTGTCAATTCTATCAAGAATGAAATAGAGGAAAATAAGTCTAATCCTTTTTACTTCTCCTTATTATTGAATGGACAGAAACTTAGCAACTGTATTATTGATTTTGACACATTTGATAGTATCATGCCTACCCCAGCTGCAAGAGCCTTAGGCCTCACCTTGACCAAAACATTTGGCTAGTGCTATTCCATGGATGGAAAGCAAGTACCATTGATGGACCAAGTTAAGGATGCACAAGCTGCCCTCGCTGCATGTCTTGATAAGCATTTGAAGTTAACAATCCTGGTCGCGGACATTCTGACTAGTTATGGTATGTTTCTTAGCAAAACCTTCTGTAAAGATCTGGGAGGAGATATAAAGATGTTTTGGTCTGAAGCAATTATCCCATTGGGTAAAAATAAAATAAAACTTGAACCAGAGCCTAATAACAAGTACATAGTGGTCCCCTTAGACAATCCCAAGGCCCAGATTCTGTATAAGGAATATCATTTCGATAATTATGTTGTCTTGTCAGTTAAAGAAAATGAATGTGTTGATGATGTTTCGAAGGAAGAAGGCATATGGAGGATAGAATTTGATGGTAGCTACTCAAATTTAGGATCAGGAGTAGGTGTAGTTCTTCTTCCTCTTGTTGGAGAATACATTCCTTTCTCTTTTAAGCTAGATTTCAGGAATACATATAACATGACCGAGTATGAAGCATTTCTATTAGGAATGGAAGAAGTGAAATTAAGAAGCTGATTGCATGAGGAGATGCTGAGATGATCGTGAAAAAGGTAAGGGGCCAATTATTAGTCAAGAATGAAAAGCTAAAGCACTATAGGAACTTAGTATGGGATGAACTTGATTCCTTTGATGCTTTTTCTATAGAGTTTATACCCAGAAGTCTAAACACTAAAGCAAATTCCTTATCTATTTTAGCCTCATTATTGTTACCTAATCCAGATTTTAAAATGAAAAAGTATCAAATAGAAATGATTTATAGGCTGAGGGTACTAGATAATATAGATCATTGGCAAGTGTTCAACAATGATTCTCAGCTCAAAGATTTCTTGGGGTGTGCTGCAAATTTTGTTGATGTATTTTTGGTAGGGTCTAGTAATGAGTGTAATGAGGTCTATGAGGGTTCAACAAGAAATGATGGAATCATTCAACTCAAAGGAAAAAAAAATCCCAAAGGTCTGGTCTCTCTGGAACATTTGTTTCAAAGAAGAGATGATAGTACCATCAAGGAAAAGGTATCTCATGCACATATTTCCAAAGAAGATGACAAAATTGATATAGGAGATGATGGTAATCCTAAATGGATTTCAATAGGAAAGACATGTTATCCAGAGGAAAGGAATGATCTAAAAAAGATGCTTACTAAGTATAGAAATGTTTTTTCCTGGGGATATGAGGATCTTAAAAATTTCAGAGGTGATCAGTTTAGGCACCACATCCCTTTAAAACTAGGTGTTACCCCATTTCGTCAGAAGCTTAGAAATTATAACCCAAAGGTGTTTGAGGCAATACTGAAAGAGGTGGAGAAAATGCTGCAAGCCAGAATTATATACCCAATACATCATTCAACCTAGATTGCTAATATAGTCCCTATGAGGAAGAAGAATGGTGAGATCATAATCTATGTTGATTTTTGGAATTTGAACTAGGCTAGTTTGAAGGATAATTATGCATTGGTGGCAATGGAACATGTCCTCTAGGTTGTTTCAAGAGCATAAGTAATGCCGATGTTAGATGGCTATTCTAGTTATAATCAGATCAATATGGACGAAGAAGATCAACATAAGACAACCTTTATAACTCCTTGGGGAACTTATACATACAACTAGATTCCGTTTGAATTAATCAACACCAACGCCACTTTCCAAAGAGTGATGAACTCTTCTTTTAGGATCTTCACAATAAAATTATTGTGGTTTACCTAGATGACCTCACTGTCTGTTAAAAAAGGAGTCATCATTTAAAGGATATTGAGACTGTATTGCAAAGATGTAGAAACCATGGTATATCCTAAAAACCCAAGAAGTCAATCTTCTTTGTCGAAGATGGAAAATTATTAGGACATATTGTTTCAAAAGAAGGCATCGAAATTGATCCCAAAAGAGTCAGGGCAATTCAACAACTTAATTTACCTTCTAGTAGGAGCGACTTGAAATCTTTCATTGGTTAGGTGAACTTTTTGTGGGCTTTCATTCTATAGTTTTTAGAAATTACTAGGCACATGGTAGACATGTTGAGTGAGAAAGTTACTTTTAAATGGAATGAAGAAGGATGAAGAGCTTTTAATGATATTAAGGTGGTGATATCCCAGGCACCCATGTTGATGAGTCCAAACTTTAAGAAAAGCTTCATCATCTATTGCTAAGCTTTAGAACATACCTTGTAAGGCATTTTGACACAGAAGGATGAAAAAGGGCAGAAGGCTCCTATTGCTTTTATGAGAACACCTTTAAAAAATCAAACTTAAATATTCCCAAGTCAAAAAGCACACCTTCACTATAGTAAATTCTGTGGAATAATTTAGGTATTACATACTACACTTTCATTATACAATTTTTGTTCCAGAAACTACAGTAAAAAGTATCCTGACTCAAAATGAAATAGGCATGAACAATAGGGCAGTATGGATAGCCAAAATCCAAGAGTATGACTTGACTATTAAGCCAACTAATTTAGTAAGAGGACGGGCTTTGTGTAAATTAATAGCAAAAAATGGATTGCCATTGAAAGAAGAAGAAAATAAAATCCCCATGGCATTACTAGTCAACCTGACAAATCCTTGGTTCTCGGATGTGGCATATTTCCTCACCTACGGTGAATGCCTTGGAAATTTGAGTCCTAGAGAAAGGCATAATTTGAAACTGAAAGCATCTAAGTATGTAATTTCGCAGGATGTATTATATAAGAGAGGTGTTGATGGGACTTTTCTTAGATGTGTAGATGTTGCACAACAAAAGGATCTACTGAGAGCCTTTCATGATGAAGCCTATGGAGGGAATTTCTCCTCCATTGTTATGACATTCAATATTCTTTGGAATCATTTCTATTGGCTAGGAATGTTCAAAGATGCATATCACTATGTCAGGAAGTGTGAAAAATGTCAGTTGTTCATGAGGCGTTCGTAGCTTGCAGCTTTGCCTCTCAAGCCGGTGATTGTAGATGAACCTTTCAGATAGTGGGGGATAGACTTTGTAGGACCTATAAACCCTTCTTCCAGTGCAGCATATGTTTGCATTTTAACCACCACTAATTATTTCACCAAGTGGGTGGAAGCAATCCCTACCAAAAAGGCAAATTCTCAGATCGTATGTGAGTTTATTTTGGATTATATTTTTGTCAGATTTGGGGTACCTGTTAAAATGGTGGCAGAAAACGCTACATATTTTTCTTCAGAATAAATATCAGCTTTTTGTTATGAACATGGTATATCTTTGGCCCACTCATCAGATTATTTCCTATAGGGGAACGGTCAGATAGAGTCCAGCAATAAGAATCTTGTTGCTATGATAAAAAAAATGCTAGATGACAATCCTCGTGATTGGCATAAAAAGTTGCATGAAGCCTTATGGGCCGATAGAACCACACCAAAGAGGGAAATTGGCATGACACCATTTGAATTTGTCTATGGAATAGGAGCTCATGTGTCTCTACCTTTGGAACTCTCTACAACTAAGTTACAAGCTGTGATTGAAGAACAACATTTCCAAAATGCCCTGGAGAAGTGTATCATGTACCTGAATAAGTTAGAGGAAGAAAGGAATGACTTAGTGGATCATATTATAGAACATCAATTAAAGGTCAAACATATTTTTGACATGCGAGCTCATACTTGTAAATTCATGGAAGGTGATGAAGTTTTATTATGGGATAAAAGAAAGGCACCTAAAGGGTCTCATGGGAAGTTCAAATCTTTATGGAAAGACCCATTTATTATTTCAGAAGCTATTGGTTCAAATGATTTTCGCTTGTCCTACTCAGATGGTGTAAATCTTCCTTTCACTTACAACAAGCAGGATCTCAAATTGTTCAAGCTCTGATGTTGTCTCCAGTTCCCACCCTTGTATATAATAGGTAATTTTCCCTGCTTTCCTTTTTGGTGCATCTGAGTGTTTAGTTTCTTTCCCTTCATTTTTTTGTGTGCTTTGTAAAACCAATTTTTTAGAGTTATCTGCATATTTAGCAACATACAGTCCCTAGCCAGAGCCAATGTTAGGGTCATTTAGAGTCGCCATGTAAAAAGTGTCTTTGACCCTTTGTTTGTTTGTTCCTTCAAGCCTAGTCCAGCATCCTTCATTTCCAATTTTGCATCAGCAGCTCTTCAAGCCCAGCCTAGCCTTTAAATCACCTAAGTGTAACCTTCAAGCCCATCTTCTTCAAAGTCAACATCCCATGGTCAAGTATATTTTGGTCTTAACCTTTTTATGAACCACTTTGAACCTCTTTGAAAACTAGTTCAAAGTAGTTCAAAGTAGTTCAACCCAAGATTGTTTTTCTAACGTTGGTAAATGCAGGTGAGACCCTGGTCTATGTCATCATACAATGGTGAACCACTTCAAACCCCTTTAAACCTTGGTTCAAAGTAGTTCAAAGGAGTTCAGGAGGAAATAGCGGTAAAACCAAGGAGTGATGTGACATGCTGATGAGGTGGATAATGTAAATAGGCAGTGAAGTTATTATTGAGTTTGAAGTATGGATAGTTTTGAAAAGATAGAAACCATGGGGTAAATCCAAATTGATGATTTTAATTTCTATGAAAGTTATCTTAAGCACGAGTGGAGGGGGACATTTAAAGAAAGTTAATGATGTTTTGAAAGGTTGCAGAGTTTAGCGGCAGTCTGTTGTCAAATCACCATTTTTCACTTCACTCTAATCAATGCCATCATTTAATGCCACCCAAGTTGATACTTTGTGGTATGATTTTTAGAGTATAAGTAGTTCTATAGCTCTCTTCTTTCCATTATAAAATTTTGGAGTCTCGATTGTGGAAGAAGGAAGTTGTTTTCTTAAGTCGGCAAAAAATAGGTAGCTACTGAAAGCCTTCTTTTTGTTTCCTCTTCCTGCATGGTAGTGTTTTTCCAAAGGGGGGTGTTGTTATCTATTTGATTTTGGTGGTGTTATTTTCTACAATATAAAGATGAGATCTAGGTTCATTTTTGAAGTCATAGAAGCCTGGCTAAAAAGGAAAAGATAGGGAAAGAAAAGCCCCCCTCTTGAGAAACATAATTCAGACCCTGTCTTGGTAGATGTATTGCATGTTTCATCTAATACATATCTTTTGACCATTGATATAGGTACAAAACTTCCTTCCAAAAGGAAACTAGTCCCAGGTGGAAATCCTACCGCACCTCAGATAAGGCCTAGAACTAGGTCTGAAAGCCGAGCTCAGATGACATCTTTGGGTTCTAATTTTATTGACATTGATATTAATGATGAAGATATCTCTTTCTCACCCATCACCAGGAGAAAAGTCGAGAAGTTCCTACCAGCAACCCAGAGGCTTAACAGGTTAATGCTACTCCCTCCAAAACAACTGATAGCAGGTTGGTTTTGAGCTCGATTCCCCCATGGTTGATCAACTTAGTAAATAGAAAGAGGAGCTTCAAACCTATCTCTTTTCCAATGAAAGAGATTATCACTAAATACGTTGACCTCACTCCTAGGGTGAAGAAAATGAAGACCAATGTGAGGCTATCCATAGATCCCTCCACAGGAAAAGTAACTGCGGAAATCACTACTTTCAAGCCCAAGGAAGGAGTACAAGAACCCGAAGTGGAGGACTTTGAAGTTACAAAAATGGAGTTTGGTGTACTGACTAGAGATTCTAAAGACCATCTGTTCAAGTTTTGAGCTGACCATATGCTTGGTCAATCACAGAAAGATGAGAGAGAAAAGGAGGAACTCAAACAACTCAAAGTTACTATGGCCGAATTCATCACTTCAGTCAGCGATGCAAGTGCATTACCATTAGCTTAGTCCCCACATGATTTCAACCCAAATTCAGCAGAAAGTAAGAGATTACTAAAGCAAATGTAGCAAGGAAGAATCTTAGTGGAAATAATGAAGACCCGGGTTGACGGTATCATTGTCAAAGGAAGCACATTCATTCAAGAATTTGTATCCACTTGCATGGATGGAGAAGCATTTCCGGGGGAGATTAAAACCTTAATCCCAGGAAGGGAGTTAGAAGATGAAAAGTGTGTAGCTATTGTCACCCAAGTTCAGGAAATAGAAGCCTTCAGAGTAACTCAGTTTTTGTTAGAGAACCCAATGAAGTTGGTTGACCCTTGCATGTTGTTCATCTTAAAGAAGAATCTAGGCTAGAAGGGTTCACTGTTTAAAGCCGCAACTTTAAATGTCTGGGCAATGGAGAAATAAATTAAAGATATACATGCAAATACTCTCAAAGACATTAGGGTGGTGAATCCTTCAGGCATACTACAAATTGATGAAGGAAACCAGGATGCAAATGCTATGATTAAGAGCTTCTTAGATACTATGAATGCCCTGAGGGAAAATGAAGAATCGAAAGCTTAGGATTTTACCAAGATAGCCAATGTAGAGGCTATGGTATTTCTGAATAGAGGAAAGCTACCCAAGTAGTTACAAAGGATCCAGGATCTCAAATGGGAGAAGAACACGTGTCGGATGAAGTTGATTGGTCTAAAAGGCTTACACTTGCATCCACCTCAGGAGTTGGTGAGTGCATTCAGGACCTAAAAGCTAGTGCAGACTGCCACGTCGGAGGACCTATGAAGGAGGATACAAAAATACCTTGCATCTATTTAGCTTTTCTTATTTGAAAGGTAGCTATTATTAAAACTTTAGCTTAGCTTGAAACTAGTTTTTAACTATTTTTCTGCTTCTCCGAGAGGCCAAGTTTTCAGGGAGTCCTCTCAGATTAAAAATTATATATGCTAGAGCATAAAAATATCAAGGGGTTAGAAGATTTAGATTAGACTTAGTTTTATAAGCTTATCTCATTTTTTTTTTGGATTTTTTGGTTGTGAACAGAATTGGATGGAAAGATACAATTATCATTATGGATTTCAGATTTTGCTCTGATCATGCATGAATATTTCAATACAAAGCTTAGTTTAAATCTTTGAGTCTAAACGTGTGGTGTATGAATTTCTTTGTGAATTAGTATATCTCTTGCTTTGTGTGTTTTATCGATGCTTTAAAGATTACCAGCCTTTTTCAGATAATTCTTATTTTTAGGCTCTTTGTGAAGTTAATTTTTGGTAGTTAAGAGAATTGTGCTTCCTTTAAGGTCATTATTTTTAACCTTAAAGGAAGCACAATTATTTGAGGCCATTATTATGTGTTGGAAAATAGATTTGTCTTCTTTACTAATTGACTTGTAAAATACTCTATGCCCTTTTGAAAACAAATAATTCAGCAATAGTTGGGTAAACATAAAAATAAGGTGTAGTCTTGTTGAGATTATTAGTAGGGTCAAACCCTAGTTTATAGCTATAGAGGGACAAGTAATATTTTCCATATTTCCAAGAACCAACAATAATTTCTAACACGACTTCCTTAGTAGTGAATTTGAACATAAAAAGGCCTCCAAACATAACACTCAAGGTCATAGTCCCCTTTAGTTTCTATCTTGCAACTACCCATCTTGTTGGAGACTATTGTAATTATTTTACTATTGATTCTTGTTGTCATTAATGGTTTTCATTGATGCCAACATCCTTGGATGTTTGTATGAGGTTCTATTTTGATTCTTTAGTGATTTGGTTTGGCGTGCTCTAGATGTTGCACCGTGATGATCTATCTTTGTCCATGTTTTCCTGGTCCCATTCATGTTGCAACATATTGTGATACACTCTTTTGAGGCTAGACAAATTTGGAAATAGGATAACATGCTTAAAGATTTTTTTTTGCATTATAATGTGTATATCCTATTCCTTGGTTCCACATATAATAGTAAATGAGTAGCATGTTGATTTGAGCGAGGAGGTTCTACGTGGTCCACATTTCATTCCTTTCCACAATGAGAATATTTTGTGGTGATCTATTTCAAATTATGTTTGGCTGAATTAAAATTTTATGGAGGCATGACATTGTATAAGTAAAAGATGATTCTGTTTGATGCGAGTAAGTGTGTGATGAATGTGAATCTAACAAGGATCAATCTAAATATTGCAAAGTATACATGAAATTGTATGACTAGAGGCTACATATAGTGAGGTTATTCTGGTATTATTTTTGGTGATAGTCATTTTGTGGTGGATTTCCTTTCATCTTTCTTCTTCTAGTAGTGAACCTTTTTCTATTAGTAGTGAGACTTTTACTATTGGTTGTAATAGTTGGGAAGTGAGCCTACCTATAGTGAGAAACTTGGTAGTGAGCCTTTGTAAAAATTACCTTAGTCAGTGTTTCTATTCATAATAATTAGGCTCTCCATTTTTTCCCCGTCTTGGCCTTCTACGTAAAATATAGTGTTCATTATGTATGGTGATCATATGTGCTTTCATGTTCATGTATATATTTTAATTGTTTGGTTGAATTAATATTACTCGAGATTAATCAAGGTTAAGAAAATTATTTTATGATAACTAATTCACCCCTCTCTCACTTATCTAGACTATTCAACAATTTATATTATAGCTTTGGTTCCTTTAAGAAGAGCTTAACCATTTGAGGTAGCTCCAATGGCACACAAATTGATAATTATTGTGTTTGATGGATCCAACAACATTTTTGGAAAGTACAGATGAGAGGTTACTTGATTTCCCTAAACTACAATGATTGGAAAGCTATTGAGAAAAAATATGTTGTTCCGACAAATGGTACTACTATTGTGGATGATATTTCAACCTATGAAGAGAATAAAAAATAAGGTATACAATCTAAAGTGCTTTGTCAAAGACTAAATTAAAGTTATTTCATTAAGAACTACTTATGAAGTTTGGGAAAAGTTGAAAGAAATCTATGAAGGAAATTATAGACAAATTTTCAAAGAAGTTAATAGCTAAGCATAGATATGAATACTTGAGAATGGAAGAGAGTTGATAGTGCAATAAATGAAGTCAAAAATCAAGGAGGCAATTTGAAAGATGATGATGTTATGGAGAATATTCTTATGAATTTACTAGAAAGCTACAGTGACAAGATCTAAGCTATTGAGAAAGTTTACGATCTGAAGAAATTCACCAAAGAACAACTCTTTGGCACTTTAACTAATTTTGAGTTGAGGAAATTTGGAAAAAAAGGAGAAATCTAAAACTAAATTTAAAGCCGCAAAGACATAAGAACATTGTCTATTTTGGTCATTCTTGGTAAATCTTAATATCTATTGGGCTGTTGGACCTCGTACACACTGATCTATGTGGTCCAACCAAAATAAGAAGCTTACATGGTGATATATATACTGTGCTTTTAGTTGATGATTATTCCAAATTAACTCAGGTTACATTAAGATAAAAATTGGAGGCATTAGAAAAATTCAAGATATTTAAGGAAAGAGTTGAGAACGAAGTTGACAAAAAAATCAAGTGTTTAAATTATGATAGAAGAGGAGAGTTTAATTTTGATGAATTCAATAATTTCTATGAGAAACATGACATTAAAAGATAGTTATCTACCCATGGAAACCACAGAAAAATGGTGTAGTAGAGAGAATGAACAATAAAATGCAAGAATCAACAAGAAAAATGATCAAAGAAGCATGCTTACCAGTGGTTTACTATAGAGAAGTGATGCACACAATAGTACACACTCTTAATAGAGTACATTTTTTGAGAATATATGGAAAGACATCGTATGAGCTCGATGGAATTTAAGAGCTTGCATAGTGAAGTACTTCAAACATTTTGGAAGTAAATACTATGTTTAGAGAGGTGAAGACAATCTTGGAAAATTTGATAGTAGAGATGATCAAGACATATTTTTGGGATACTCTACAAGAAGAAAAGTCTACTAGTGTTACAACAAGAGATTGCACAAGATAGTTAAAAGTACGAATATGAAAGTTGCTGAAGATATTCAAAGAAATCTTGATAGGCATATTAAATATGAATAAAATGACTCTAATGAAAAAGGAAAAGAAGAAAATAAAGAAGAAGAGAAAAAGGAGGCTCCAACATCTATAAATAAAACTCCAAGGTATGTACAAAGAAATCAATCGTAAAATCATATTATTAGAGATAAGAATAAAGGAATTATCACAAGAAGCAGAATAAATCAAGAACATGTGTTATTGTGTTTACTCTTAGAAAATGAACTAAAGACTATAGAATAAACATTCAATAATTAGAATTGGGTGAAGGCGATGAAATAAGAGCTTAATTAGATAGAGAAAAATTAGACTTGGAAAATTATGTCTAGACCGATAGACAAAAAATTAATTGGAAAAAAGTGGGTATTCTAGAATGTAAGTTGGATGAAAATGGAAAGGTAATGAGAAACAAAGAAAGATTGGTTTGCAAAGGTTACACTTAGATCACAGGTATTGATTTTGATGAAACATATGCCCCTGTTTCCTGGATGGAAATGATCTTGA